>CM021100.1:77261167-77961749 GCA_007115665.2 Sequoiadendron giganteum
TGTACAGTATAGAATGATCAGTCGCCACATACCAACATTTTTTTCCTCCAATTAGTTTATCCAACCTTGTAGAACTTGTTTTGAATTTTTCCTCATGAGCTCTTGCTTTCTCCATATCCGATCTTAGGGTTACCACTTCTTGTTCAATCTTGATGCATTCATCAGTCTTTCTTTGAATTTCAACTTTATGCTAGTCCTCAATTCTCCTCTTTTCCTCCACTTGCAATTTTAGTTCGGTAATATCCTCATTTGCTTTCTTCAACCGATCCCTAACTTCTCTATGCCTTTCCTTGAACTTATTGATTTTCTCTCTTAATTTTTGGATGCATTAATTTGCTTCTTTTAGATTCTCCTTATGAATTTCTTTCTCATTTTCAACTCTATCAAGATCTTCAAGAGTTGCATTAAGTTCTTCTTTGTCAATTGTGCAGTCATCTTTAATGTATTCAATTATAGAGATTTCTTCTAAAGGAATAGGACACCTTTTTTCAGCCATGTGTTCAAACTCCAAGATATTCCTCAAGTTGTTAGGCTTTTCTAAAGGAACCAAGATCTGATACCAATTGTTGAACATCTAGAATACTGAGAGGGGGTGAATCAATATTCTATTAAACCATTCAGCTATAAACCATCCAATCATTAAAACATATCTAACTGTAATTGTAAGTAAAGACATGAAAGAGATCATAACACTACATGACACATAAACACTAGGATTTCTATGTGGATAACCCAAAATGGGAAAAAACACAGTGAGGATTAGCTCACAATATATTATAATCAATTATAAGATATTACAGTGGCTTACAGCTAGGACTCGTTGTCCTTGAAGGGATCACAGCCTAAAATATTTACAAAATAGAGTGTGGCTCACTACTAGGAGGTGAAATTATAGAATACACATTTCATGTGTTGAATTTAGTTCCAAGGAAGCTCTGAAATGCAAAATCTTGCACCAGTTCGCAGTTGCTCAACATACACTGCAATTCTGCCTTAATACAAAACTTATACATACAAATTTATAATTTCACACAATATCATAACATCACACATCTCTTCTTATCACTTCTTGCATCTACAATACAAAAATTTTTCATATATATACTCTATTACATCCACATACATCAATTAGGTCGGCCTAATTAGATGTACACACACTTAATTCAAAAATAGCTTGTCGGACCAACACATGAAACAAAAAAAACATGTAAGGCATGATTTAGGTTGCCATAGACCTAAAATGGATCTCTTTGACATCCACAAAACATATTAATCTTCATTCCACTTATTCAAGTATAAGGTCGGCCAGAAGAGGACTTGATCACAAAAATAGGCCAAGCTAATCAACATCAATCATCCATAAGATCATATGAGAATGCACCATTTGGAATACATGTAGAGCTGACACCTGTAAATCATCTCCCAGAGTTGTAAATACTAGATCAAAGTACCAGAGGAATTTGGACTAATAAACTCATACCACTATGCACAGTTATAAGTAGAAAACTATATGTCGAACTTATGTCATTTATATATTTCAGCCCATTCAACCAAAATTGTTGAAAAATTGTTCATGGGTGTATTTAATAGTCTTAAGTAACATACTAAAACCACATAGGTCAATCTTCTAACATGAGCAATTCCGAACCAAATTACTAGATCAGGGTAACACAAACACTATTTACCAGATTGGACAAAATTGTCACCAAACAATGTTGGCATCAATGACAACACACCAAAGGGTTTCTTCTTCATTCTTCTAAAAAAAGGACTCCTTTTTCCTACCTATTTTTTGTTCTTAGATCTCACGGTTACCTTAAAGGAGGGATCATAGTTGTTAGCACCAAAGTTGCAAGCTTACATAATGAAGGTAAAAGAGAATTTTTGACCTAGAGCACTTCATTGATTAGATTAGAAGAGGAGTAGGAAACTCTTCATTATATCATGAATATAATGAATTGGAAGATTTAATTATAAATTTTTCCTCTAAGGTTGAGGCTCAAGATAAGGGATAAATTCCTCAAGATCCTAAGAGGAGAAATAAAGAGGAAGAAAAGGGAGACTGATTAAAAATTAGAATTTCTAGAAATCAAAGAGCCTATCATTAGAATGATAAAGATGTTAATGTTGATACCCTTGGTTTCATACCACCCATTTCAACTTTAGGGTTAAAAATTCAAAGTTTTTTGGATATAGTGTTCATCAATAGGAACAAGAAGTAGACAAACCAATTCATCAATAACAGTTGGCAAAAACTGGAGGTGCAAATGTTGATTCCTCTCTAGTAAGATGAGGGAAGCAAGAAAGGAATCAACCACTAGTTGATTATTATATTACATAGGATATGAGTAAAAATATAATTGACATAGAATAGGTACAACATGCAATTTTCTCCCCTCAGAGAATGGAGGTATGTAATGCTCCTCCAAAAATAATGTTGCTAGGCCTTGGAGAGGGAGGTGACACCATGAATGATGTAAAGGCTCTAGCACACACTCAATTATTTTTCAGATGATAAATTTGTTAAATCTAAGTAATACAAAATCTCTTAATTAAAAAGAAGACAAAAAGTTTCTTGCAAATTTTGAATAAGGAGAAGGGAAAAGTAACTAAAGAGGAGATAAAAGAGGTGACAAAAAAAATTCATGGAAGAGGTTGAATTTGATGTCAATAGCATCACTCCTAAGGAGACAAGAGAGTTGATAAAGGAGTGCGGTTTGTTATTGTTTCCTAGATGGGATATAACATCAATAATTTCCTTAAACATGATTAGGAAACATGTTTTTCATGAAGATGTACTAGCCTCTGAAGGCCAAGAAAAAAAATTATACCTTGGCTCAAGGTTTAGTACAAAGTTTGAGGTCTTAGCCATATGGGAAATAGCCCCTAAAAATATGAAGTCTTAGGTGGAAAGGGACATAAGTGAGCCTACAAGTAATTTGAATGTCGAAAGATTGAAAGACAATTATGCTCCTCAAGTGACATCTTTGTACCTAATCAACACGACCTTATTTAGTGAAGCAATAGTTAAGAAGACATAGGTTGAGTTTGAGAACTTACAAAATACCAAATTAAGCTCTTGCTAGAGTATAATAGGATAAAATTATTCATTCCCCTCCATAGAGTACAATATTAGAACCTACAACTCCACAAGCTAGCTCTAGAGACATGTCCCAATAGGATAAGGATACCTTCACGTTAAGGATTGTATAATTGAAGGATAAATTCAAGAAGATAAGGGAGGAAGAGAAGGTAGTAGTTGAGGAAGGAAGGGAGAATCTTGTTAACTTAGTTAACAATATTTTGGGTCATAGGTTGTCATGCATTTTGTACAATTTGGATAATGCATGGACTAGTTATAATAATTTGAGAAAGGCATTCATTAGCCATAAAAAATAATGAAGCAAGTTTGATGGACATCTTGAGTACTTGGATTCCATGGGTATTGATAATTAGAGAATTTTTTGGTCATGCAAAGTTTGATCCAAGTGCCCATACTAAGCTTTCAAGTGTCTATGATATGGTAGGACTATTGAATGATATATCTTCTTTTTAGAATGAATTAGATATACGTTTAAAAGAAAATTTAAATGTATTTCAAGCTTTGGAGAAAAAATTTATGTTAAAGATTTTGGATGAAAATGGTGAAATAAAGACATTAAATGATTGGAAAGTAGACTTCAATAATAGTTTGTGTACTTTAAGTGCATCTATATTTGGAGGAAAGGAAGTGGATTCAATTTTGTGTAATGCTAGTTTGGAAAAAAAATTGAAGTTGAAATCAACCCTTGATAGGTTTATTAAGGAGACTAAGGCGGTTTTGTATGCAAGACATGTAGCCCACATGCATAGGGTGGAAATGTTTTTGACATTTTAATGGCCTTTAAAAGAGGTATATATAGAGCCTCTTGGTTGAAGAAATGTAAATGGTGAAAAGAATATTCCATGTCATTAAGGTGTTGCAAGATCTCCCACATGTCCCCAAGTATGAAAACAAGTTTGCATCCTTTTTCCACATTAGATAATAGTTGCAACAACGTTCTTTTCATTTTAAGTTGTTGAATCAAACTCCCATTTATTACGGCTTGTTATACCCTTTGTGTTTTAACAAAGTAAAGTTTGTCAAATGTAAAAGGTGACAAATGTCATTTTCTCACGAGCTTGGATGCTCGTTTCACCTTTAAAAGAGAAATTGTATTTCAATTTAAGGATTCATGAGAAATTGTAAATGGGTGGGATGTAAGAGTCATTTTGGTCTACTATGGGAAATAGTATATTGTGTACGTACAAATATTTTGTAACAACATTGTTATATTATGGTTGAAGCTTATATGAATACATGCTTCAATGTGTAATTGTCTCTACTTTGTGATGTAATATTTCCTGTGAATAATATAATAAAGAATTATAGAGGTCTTCATGCACATTTTTTGCACTAAGTTATTTTCATTGTTTTCTTTATGTTCAAAGAATAGTATAATTAATTCATGAAAATAATGAGGATGTTTTTATCACAAATGGATCATTAAGTAGGATCACATTGCAAGCCCTCTGTAGGCCACATTAGTATAAAGAAATAGTGTTGAAAATGACCATCATAACATGTTTCTTGGTCAGAAGGATCCTAGACAAGAGATGAGGAAGGTGGGTGTAGATTCCAAAGGAGAGGAAAGCAACATTTTTTTGCTCCTAGAGTTGTTGTCGACAAAAGGAAAGAGAAGGTGGTTGAGGAAGTTATCATGGATAAAATTGATGATAGAGTGGATTTGGGTCACACCACATTGATTGGCCCAACCAAGGACACTTTTAATGCTACCAACATTAACCCTCCCTCGAAGGATTTTACATACTTGCATGCTAAAAGGGAAGAGATATATGATATTTTATGGGTTGTGAGAGAGTGTGAAGGGAAATTTCAGATTGACCAAGTGGTTTCTACTAGAACTTAACAATTTCAATGTTAAAGTTTGTGGGTTGCAGGAGAAGGTAGCCAAGGAGGATTATGACCATTCTACTTCTGGTTTTAAGGATTTAAAGAAAATAATTATGGATACTAAGGATTCCATCAGAGAGCTTGAAATGGACTACAATCTCTGCTTGCAGGACATCGAAAAGAAGATTCAAGAGATCAAAACAAGCATGGTGAATCTCTTAAGAATTAGTCAGTGCTCTATTAAGAATAGTACATAAACTTGAAAAATCCTCATTAAGAAATTAAAGGAACTAAAAGAAGATCAAATGATTGATGGGAACCCTACTATCAACAAGTTAAAGGATCAACCTACCAAAGATAAAGGTAAACAAATTATACCAGAAGGTGAGAAAGGTCCAAGTGCTCGTACCCAAGGGAGTAAAAAGAAGACCTTTGATTAATAATAGGATGAACTGTTAACCCTAGTCAATCAACATTATAACCGATAATTGGAGATGGTAGACACCCTCAAAAATATGAAATACTTTGTTGTATGTTTAGTTTCTTTGTGTTCTTTCTAGTTTAGATGTTGGTTGGCTATGTTTTATGTGGCATAGAAGTGTTTTGTAATTTGTTGTTTTGGGTCCCTTAGAAACTTGTTTCTCCTAGTAATCAAAAACATGTTTAGATGTGATATGAAGATGTATGGCACCGTAATGTTGTAACCCTAAATAGACAACAATCCTATCTTTATACATTCCCTTAATCTTATAATTATTTTCAACATGGAAAATATTAAGCCAATCTTTCCTTAATTATAATTATTTACCTTCTTCATACATGAATTTAATAAATTACAAGGATATAATCGATCTTGGGATTTAAGTTACAAATTGTTGTTATTTTGTATGAAGTTTCACATTTGCTAGGCACTATTTTATAATTGTGTCATTCAATCATGTTTAATGTCATGAAAGGGGAACCCACTTGGGTATTGCAAAGCCTAATGTGCACATAAGAACAATTGTAAAATATGTCTCCCATTTGTTGGCCAATCTTTCGGTGTCTTTGAGTATAAGATATGACAAATCTTTAACATTCATTGAAATACATGTTGGAGAATCAACATGATGCATTCATTTTAACATCACCTCTCATCTCTCAAGCACTCTCTCATCCTAGAGCATTTGAGTAATTAACATTGACATAATTCAATTTGGTACTTAAAAAGAGTAAATAATATATTGTATTTGATCTTTATACACTTTTTGGGAGTTGATATAAGAGAACTTGTCTCCATGTAATGTAACAACCCTTTAAGGTATTTGTAAATACTATCAATCCTCTATATCTTTAAGAAAAGTAGAGTAGATCACTATTTACTAAGTGAGTAGAATACCATAAGAGTAGAGCTTTATTGAGAATAGAGATGAGCCTAGACACAAAAGACTAGATTGTGATTATGAACTTGTCTTAGACCCACGAAACTTATCCTCTACGAGAGCAAAGAATTAATACATAAAGCAAGACATTCACTAAAATAAAATATCATATTTGTAAGACATAAAGACAAAATATTCTAGAATCTTCATTGATTTGCATATTTTTATTTATTAACAAACTAAATATCCCCTATTCATCTTATTTGCTTTCCTAAAATAATGTGTACACTTGTGGAGACTCCATTTCCTAACTGTCATTAATTAATCTAAATTGATTTATACTTCTAGGTATGCATCCCATTGGATTATCCTAGCACTGGTATAAAGAATATAGATTTGCACTGGTATAAAGAATATAGATTTCTTTCCCATTTAAAGAAAATACATATAAAGAGCACTCATTTAAAAATATTGGTTCAATATATCATGAAGTCATAGTACAACGTTCCTCGAGCAGACAAATCAAAATCTAACTGTTATCATCCTGGTTGGAAGCTACATTTTATCAAAATCTGATGCAGAAGCTAGGGTAATGGGACTATGGGTTGCCCCATTCTCCATTCTAATCCATGATTTCAGCGCAAAAGGTTCTTCAAAAAGCTCCAATATCCTAGCCCCTCTTGCCCAAGTACCATAACCTCCATAACCAGTATGACGAGCGAAACAGAGCCACAAACTCTTACGTGGGCAGCACCAGTCCAAACCATGATTATGACCGACAAATACAGCCTGCATATACCAGTGGACTTAAGAACTTGAAACAAAAGCTACCAAGTAAGCTCTTCTACATGTCAAATTTTAAATCAAGAAAAAACATTGAACAGATAAAATATGCATTTCTAAGTCTCAAATTTTATATTTACATTTAAACAGAATAGAAGTGAAAGCTAAAAATGTAATCCGTAATACAGTTTATTTTATCACTATGTGGGAAGTTTTCCTTTTTCAACAGTAAATACGGTGTACTACAAAATCTCAATGAAATAAATCAAAATTTTATTTATATCTCCATACCTTAACAGATTTTCTGTTTGTCAAGATCTTCATAATCCCCAATTCAGCTACTTGGGAAGCCACTGGCTCCAGATTTATAGAGCCAACACAAGGATACTTTATTGGGCTGCCAGGATGAGGACCAATTTTTTGGTAGGCTTGACTAGGGATATGCCAAAAGACAATTTCAGGAATCCTGCAACAAAAAACAGTAGCCTACATAACTGTTTTGCATATTTTCAAAACTGAAAATGCTTCCAATTTGTCATTAAATCTGGTTAGTGTAGTTACATAGTAATCTATATTTTATGTTGGAAGAAATTAATGGCTATCCAAACTGGGCATCTTATTCTTAGCAAAAAAAAAAATCTTGCACACAACCATCAATCCAAGGCTAGAGTTCTTGTGTTTAATTTCACTAAACCCTAACACAACGAGCTTGAATATCTGAACAGATTTACACGAATTTAATACGAATCGGGCCCAAACCAGACAATTCAGTCCTGTTCTTCCACCTCAACTTGAATGAAGTCTGATTTCCCAGACTAGTCGACTAGTGTTTAAAAAAAACATAAGATTTGTGCATTTTGTACTCTGATGTGTCTTTATGCTAAGAGATTAGACCTACTTCTGCACATTTGTTTTTACCTTTTGCGGGGATTTCTTTGGGCACTTGCATGGCGAAACCATCTTGCTTGACTATTTGAAATTAATTCAGGGTACGAACCACCACCTGAATCTAAAAAGTATAACAAGGCTGCCGGTGATTTAGGATGCCTATAAGAAGCAATCTCAAGCACATAGTTTGAGACACTGGGCCAAAGACTTTCAGGTCCATATGAAGAGTGAGACAGATTGTGCTGTGCATCTGTCTCAAGTAACTCAATACGGGTTGTCCCTTGGAAATAGCAGCCATCCATTTGCTCACTTCCTGGGGCAAAACAGGGAAATCTAAGTTAAACTTCTTGCTTCTATTTATAGATTTATAAGGCTGATACTCCTTTCAAATTCTAGCTAATATATACTGTAAACCCATTAAAACAAGGCATGCTAACCAATTACTTCGAAGGCTTTTTATGAATGCCGAGTGATTTTTAACTCTGGAACCAACCAGGTGACGGACAGAGTGGATATAATTTCAGACTTGAACGGTCAAAAAAGAATGTACATAATTCTAAATTTTTGTTTACAGAATAATTCCAAATTTTTGTTTATAGAATAGTAGTTCGCATATCTTTCCGTTCTTAAAATTACAAATGCAAAAACTTATATGCTAATTTTTCATGAATGAAAAGAATTGAAGATACTAGAGTAATACTTTTAAAATTCCGACAGATATAATAAAGTAGCCTTTGGGTACATTTTAATATAAGAATTAAATAATAGTCCCAAATTTTCAATGAAAGTTTTTGAGAAAAAAGGTAACAGATAGAAGATTGAAAAAAATTAAATATAATTTTTTGTTTTATTCAAAAGATTGTTTCTAGAATCAACTGTATATATTTTTTTTCAAAAACATATACTGTTGATTTCAAAAACAATCTTGTGAATACTACATGAATGAGCTGTGAAAAATTTAATACAGTAGGTGGATTTTGGATGAGGGATGACTAGCTGAGGACAGATCATTGGTTGGTGTGCCAGGTGGTGGTGTCTAGCGAGGCAGGCATGTGGAGGAGGCCGTGCCCTCCTGCAAGGAGGTTTGTCTTTCCGTGGGTGCCCTCTTACCCAGCTTTTATCAGTATTTTTTGCTTGTAAATGCACCACTGATTTTAGAGGGTTTTCTGGTGTGGTTCACCCTTTCGCTTGAGCTTACATTATTAGTGGATTTAAGCCTGTTGTGTTTTTCACACTGCTTTTTGTGGAGTGTTCTCGGTGCCGTTAAAATTAATGGAGGGGGCGTCAAAACCCCCCAGATGTAAATGAGGTTGGAAGCGGTAAAAGCCCCAAGCCCTAGCGAAATGAAGCCAAATCCTTCAAAGAGGCTCTTACAGGCAATGGTATTGTTGTTCCAATCAGTGCAAAATTCATGGTGGAGGTAGGGAACAGGGATGACGGTTGCAGGGAAGGTAAGCTGCCCTCCTCTACTAACTCTGAGGATTTACATATTTTCCCTAACCCTGATATGAAAGAAGTAATTAAAAAGGAAAGGGATAGGCTTAGGGACACTGCCATTTTCTTGGTAGTGGTCGATTCAAATAAAGTCCCCGCCAGGAAGTTTATGGATTTCTGGTTCTCGAAGGTCTGGGCTAGCAAATTTGGTATTCATCTAAACTTTTGTAGAATGTTGCAATGCGGTTTGTTTGTCATATTCCTGAAAAATAAAGACATGCAATCTAAAACCCTTGAAAAGTCATATTGGAACATTGGTGGGTGCACCTTTCATGCCCTAGCTTGGTTCCCCACAGCCATTGCCGAGGAAATCCTTGCTCTATCCTGCCCTAGGTGGGTGGTTATGCAAAATCTCCCACCAGAGTTTTGGAAAATCATTCCACAAGTACTGGCTCCCATTGGCAGTGTCGTACGGGTAAATGAAGCGAAAGCTTCTCTTCTACACTTGGATGCTCGCACTCTGGGTTCACTGAATCCTGGAGTAGATATCCCTAAAAACCTTATAATCAATGATGATGGCTGCCAGTTTATTTGCCCTCTGGAGATTTTGGGTGGTGTTAACGCTTGTTTCCTTTGCCGTAGAGAGGGGCATATCCGAAAAAACTGCCCCTTAATTCATAAAAAGAAGGTTAACAAAGAAAATGTGAGGCCATCATAGGGTGAGAATGCTAATGAAAATCCTAATGAGATTAATTTTGGTTCTCCAAGTGGGTGTGAGAAGATTTTTCCCCCTTATGCCTGGTTTCTCATCCGACTCTTGTGTAAACCCTTCTCTAGCTGTAAAGGAATGCTCCTCCACTCCAGTGTTGGGTGTTGCTTTTGGTATTGGGAGCCCAACCTCGCCCCCTTGTAGTCCCTCCACAAAGACTAGTGTAAGTAACTCTTTTAAAGTTCTCTCTCAAGTTGCGAGTGTTGGTAATTCCCTACCTGCTTGTGATGTCCCTTCATCGGCACCCTCCCATCCCCCCTTCATCTCGAGCCCTGCTAGTGACCAATTGTTTTTTGAAATGCTTAATGCGCAACAATTAGCTATGAAAAGGATAAGGCAAATAATTGAAGAAAATTTGTCAAATAGATATGTTGATAATAAATCCTCTAATGTATCTGAATGTCAAATCAAAAGGAGCTCCGACCAGTTCTGTTGTAAAATAATTAATAATGACAAAAACAAGATTAAGGTTGGTAATATGTCAAGGAGCAATGGGGATGCCTCCCGTCAAGGGTGGTGTTCTCAGATAAGGAACCTCAGCCATCGACTGTCACTAACCCACCTAGTTTGGATAATCACTCCAACAAGTTGTTAGCGAATGTTTTCTTGGAAAAGGAAACACCGCCTTTGGGCACAAGTGAACCTCCTTTGGGGGATGTTTGTTTGGATGAACGCAGATTGACCCCCTCGAAGATGAGAAAGCCTCCTCGTTGGTTGGGGCTCCCTATCTACTCCCTTTCATACTACCAGCCCCAACCTTGGGATAAATTCTGAGGCAAGTCTTAATCCCCAGGCCTATAGCTCCTTGGGTGGTACCTCCCTTATGGAGAAGACCACACTACAACATGAGGCTAAGGCATCTAATAAAGACAAACCCCTTATCCAAAGTGGGAGCATGAAAACTAAGAAAAAGCCGAAAGATAATATGGAACAAGCTAAAGCCCTAGGGTGTAATGAGAATGAGGGTATCATTAAAGGACAACTCGACCATACCCTGAAGCCTAAGGCTGGTTCTGGAAGGCCGAGGAAATATGGCAAATCCTTATCAGTTGGCATAAATGTGCTTCTGGCCAAAAACAAAAGGAAAAAGACAAGCACTATTATTCAATCTCCCACTACAAAGAGGCTAGAGGCTAAGGAGAAACTACCAAAATGCTTTGAGCAGTTTAGGAAAGAACAAGATGCCACTCCCATGAATGTTGAAAATGAATCTTAAATGTATCTCCTGGAACGTCAAAGGCCTCAAGTCCCCTAACAAAAAATATATTGTGAGAAGGTTTTTAAACCTGGAAAAGCTTAAAGATTTTGTTCTCCTCCAAGAAACTAAAGCCATGGGCTTTACTCTGGAAACAAATTTGAGGTTCATTTGGAATGGTTCCTCATCCTTCTCTACAATGCATGAGAAGGGTAGAGGAGGTGCTGCTATACTGGTCGCCAGTCAATGGGATCCTCATGTTAATAGCTCTAGTACCTCCCCTTGCAATAGGGCAATATGGATCACCTTGGAAAAAGCTGGGGTCAGCTTTGGTTTGTGCTCTATTTATGCCCCAAATGATCATAGAGATAGGATTGTGTTATGGCAGTGGTTAAGCCAACCTCCCAGATATTCCTTGGATCTTGGGGGTGACTTCAATATGGTAGAGCACATGGAGGATAAATGGGGAGGTGTAGACATGTCGTAGAAAGGCAATGAAAGACACGTTTGGCAAAGACTGAAGATCAAGTTGAAACTATTTGACCCTATGGAAGGGAATGAGAAAGATTGCAAAGGAATCTGGTATTCATGGTGCAATGCACAAAAAGGAGGCAATAGGATATACTGCAGATGGGACAGGTTCTATGCAAACAGGGACTTTTTCAACTTTATTCCAAATGAGGAAGGCATAAAAGTTTGTGTATATCCATACACCCTCTCTGACCACCACCCTATTAAGGAAAATTTAATCACCAGCCAAGACAGACCCAAGGAAAAGTTGAAGAATTCAGGCTTTATCCTCAACACCCGCCTTCCAAAGGACCCTGGTTGTAGAGATGCTATCTCTTCTCTTAGGGAAATTAATAAGTGGATGTTAATGGATGCATCTACCATAGAGAGGTGGAACAAAAATGTGGATGGTTGGAAGAAGCTCTTCCAAACTATAGGAAAGAAGAAAGCCTTAGGCAACAAAAGGGAAGAGAATGAGCTTCAGGAATGCTTGTTTGTGTCAGAATCTAGATTCAAGAGACTCCAAATGATATAAAGTTGGTTGAAGAACTTGCTTTGGCTAAAAGTAGCCTAAGGAAACTTCAAGCCCACAAAATCTAGGGGCTAAAGGTGAGATCTAAACTAAATTGGCTTAGCTATGGAGACAAAGGTTCCAAGTTTTTCTTTAACATAAAGGAGAAAAGTGTCAAGGACTAGATTGATCAGATCTGGGAAGGGGACCAACTTTTTTACCTCCCAAGAGGAAATTCTACAGCAATTCCAAGCCTTTTTTAAAAGACTTTTTACTTCAGAAGGGGATTCTGAAGACAGCCTTAAATCCAGGGCTCTCATACAAAGCCTAATTCCAAGGAAGATATCAGATGAAGGCTCTACCAAACTGTCTGAACGAATAACTAGGGAGGAAATACTGAATGCCATCCTCTCCATGAACAATGATAAATCGCCTGGGAATGATGGGCTGCCTGTGGAGTTCTACAAGGTTTTTTCAGATTAGATATGTGATGACGCGTTGCAAATCTATTTGGAAGCTTTGGACAAAGGGTCCTTGGGAAAGTGCATCAATCAAGGTATCATTAAGCTCCTACCAAAGGGTGGGGACAAGAAATTAATAAAGAATTGGAGTCCAATAACACTGTTAAATGTATCTTACAAGATACTGGCCAAAGTAATAGCCTTGAGATTGGTGAACATACTTCCAAAATTCATTAACAGTACCCAGACTAGTTTCATCAAAGGCAGATATATCTTGGGAAACTTGATTACAAGTTGGGAGGCCATGGAATGAGCTAAATATTCAAATCAGAATGTAGCTATGCTTTTGTTGGACTTTGAAAATTCCTATGATAGGGTGGCATGGTCCTTTCTGAGGGCAACCCTGGAAGCTTTTGGTTTCCCCCCTACTTTCTGGGGCATGGTAGGTACACTATTGAAAGATGCTTTTGCATTAGTAGAAGTTAATGGTTCTCAGTCTGAGGAAGTGACTCTAGAGAGGTCCACTAGACAAGGTTGCCCTTTGGCACCTGCACTCTTTGTCTTTGCTGCTGATGCCCTCTTTTACCTTTTAAGGGAGCATACTTTTGCACCTAAGGTTAAAGGTATAAGGCTTCCTAACTAGAGTGAGTTAATCAATGCACAATTCGTAGATGACAATACTATTTTCATTGAACTTGAGCAAGATAATTTGAGATCCTCGATGAATAAGCTGAATCTGTTCTAGCAAGCTTTAGGTGCAAGAATATCTAGTGCCAAATCCATTTTTTTGGGTGGGAAGAGTCCCCACTTGAATGGCTTAAAACCTATGGATATCAATGGGGTAGACCCAATAAGTAAGTAAGATATCTTGGCATTCCATTTGCGATCAGCCCCAATCTCAAGGAAATGTGGAATTGGATAAGGACAAAAATTGAAAAGAAAATAGAGGGGTGGAATAGACAGTACTTGTCCCTAGCAGGAAGGATTCAAGTATGTCAAAAGATCCTATCCTCATATAGCATCTACTTTGCATCTGTTTGGTTCTTTAGCAGCTACCAAGTAAATGATATTCCAAAGAGAATAAGAAATTTTTTATGGTCGGATGAAAAAGGCAAACGAAAGAGACACTTTGTCAAATGGGAATGGTGTTGTTTGGACATGTTGCATGGGGGCATCGGTCTGAAAGATCTAAGGATGCAAGGCATTGCCTTGGCAGCTAAATGGATTAACAAAACCTTGGTTGGAAATGAACCATGCAATGTTCCACGGGGACGCATCCCCTCGGAAAAACCACCTGTTTCCGAGACGAGGAGACACCTAGGAAACATCCCTCCGCCGTCCCCCCGTTTCCCTGCCGTCCCCCCGAAGTCTCCTCCTGGGAGACTCCAAGGAAACTTCTGGGAAACTTCCAAACGACCCCTCCACCCAAGGAAACTTCAGGGAGACTCAAGGGAAACTTCTAGGAGACTTCCAAAGGCATCAGGCCATTAGCTTGGAGCCATTTACTATTAGTATTTACCATTTCGTACTCTATTTTTGAAGTTTGAAGTTTGAACATTGATAATATAGTGATACTTGATTGTAATTATGATTCATGAATCATGATTATGAAACTCAAATTATGAAACATCTAGTTCTTGTTGCATTTTCCAATGTCTATATTTTCATTTTGATTTTCAATGGTCAATGGTTCACTAGTTCAATGAAATGATATATCATTGCAATGTGTTATTGTGTTTATACTTTTAAGTTTTTAAGTTTTGTTTCAATGTGTTAACTTTACTTATTCATTAGGCTTCTATAGTTATATAATTATATTGTTATACATCTTTTTATAACTAATTTTTCAAGTACTATATGTATTTCAGTGCCACCTCGCCGCGCCGCCGCCGTCCCCCCGCCGTCCCCAACCTTAGGCCCCCCGTCCCCGTCCCCGTCCCCGAAACTCCATGGAACTATGGAACCATGGAAGGTGTTAGTAAGAAACAACATTTAGTTGGTCGTTCCCAAGCAGGCCAAAGCATGGAAAGGGATGTCGTCGAGTGATATCCTCATTAGCAAACACCCTATGACCGCAGCTGGCTCCTTGGTATTTAAAAGTCTTTGGAAGGCTTGGGAGCTTATGAAGCATAATGTCTAGTTTAAGCTTAACAATATAATCGTTAATACTAACCACAACTGTCAAGCCTATAGTTCCATTTGGTGGAACTCGGAACACAATAATAAACCCCTTGCATTATTGCAGGGGTGCTCTGCTAAGAAATGGTATCAAGTTGGCATTAAGGTTTTTGGAGATATCTTATGATTCTTATCTAATGGGCAGCTAATAAGTTGGAATACCTTGAGCACTGAGTTCAGCATTCCTCCTTCCAACATAAGAACATACTCTACTCGTCAAGAAGCGTGTAAAGATTCCACCTTCCCTAAGAATGCTGTTAGAGAATTGGATTTAACCAATGATCTTGTGTGGAAGGATGGAAGTGCCTTACCTGTGATCAAAGCTAAAACCATTTATAAGGATTTGATCTGTAATAACTCTATTATTGAGCACGTAAATAGTTGCTGGGGTGTGTTGTTGACTGACAAAGAATGGCAAAAGGTTTTTCCCTCTGTTTGGTTTAAGGGTATGGTAACTAAAAAATTCTGTTTTAAATGGCTTATTCTGCTGCATAAAATTTCTTTTAGATCTAACCATGCTGATGTAGATATTTGTAACATCTACAGGACTCCAGAATCAGTTATGCATATTTTCTTTGACTGTTTTTATGCAAGAGAAATTTGGAAAATTTTCTGTGATAGCTTAAACATATGGGATATGAATGGCAAAATTATCTGGAAGAATGTTTTGTTCAATGATATTAAAATGAGCAGTGATTATAATTTGTTTTGGAATTATCTTTCAATTGAAATCATGTGGCATATTTGGAAAGCAAGGAATAGTGATAAATTCAAAGAGTGCAAGAGGGCATTTACTGAGTCTTCAAAAAGACTCGCGTTCCTCAATGTTGCCTTGCAGGTCACCGTAACCATGGAGATCTCTATGAAAAAAATTTATTAAGTTGATTGGTGAGGGCGTGATGAACAAATCAGAGGTGAAATTTGGACACACTTGGCATCATGGACCAGATGATTCACAAATCTTCACAAGGGCCTTAGGCGAATTTCAGAGTATCTTTACTGAGATGTCAAACGGAGCTGCTGGAAGGCCAAGAGATGTCATACATGCAAGATTGCACGTGAACAAAGGAAACAACCCAGTCCTTGAATGAGTAGTTACCTGAAGTTGCTGGTCCCCTCAATCTCTCAGTGCTGCTACGCAGATACTCTACAGATTTCCTGTTACCAAGGCTGTTCAGAAAGTATGCAGAAGATACAGTTTTCAGGCTATTGTTGTCATCTTCTAAACGTATAAAGACATAATGCAACACCTGCAGTTTTTGAAGGCTTAATGCATCATATATACAAGTTTGTATAGGCTGTTCTATTTCTGTTTTGGACAGTATTGTAAAATCTGCACATAAACGCTATTGATGCAATGTTCAAGAGTTTGTAATCTCTCAGTCTGCTAAGGCAGCTCCTGTAATCTGGTTGTTACACTATTAATAAAAAAAAAAAACTGCGAAAAATTAATATCAATTGAAATTGATTTTGATTGAGACACAAGTTTGTGATGGGCTTCTTATTGATTTCCCTATTCACATTAGTTCTAAAGATAAACCAGGATTTATGGATTGGGGTTGATCCACCAAATGTAACAAATATTTCAAAGAGCTTAGATGTTTAGAATATAAAAGTCACACTAAAAAGAAAAACTATGGTTAAACAAAAACTTCCATGACACTCAAGCTCAGTTAACATTTAGTCCAGAGTGCTGATTTGAGGAATTTTGTATATTTGGTATTTAGCAGGGGACTGGTGTATTGAAAGAGAATTTTTTCTTACAAATCGGTAAACAAACTGTTGTCCATGAAATTAGGTGAAGTTTCAAAAATATAAAAAATTTGACTGTTTAATCCATTGTTCAAAGTTCAAACCTCAGAAGAGTTGTAGAGCCAGGACGACTCCAAATGCAAAAAGAATCATTTCAAGGGCCATAAAACTAATAAAGTGGGGATATATAAACAATCATTAATATCAAATGAATTTGGAAAGTGGGTGACTGTTCCCAATAAAAAGCATTATGAGTAGCCATAAAAGTTGGTACTACCTGTTGCCAAGGAAGAATCAGGACACTCAATGTTGGGCACTCCCGAGCTTCCAAACCATTCTTCAGGCCATTCAAATGCCGTATCATCATGGTTACCAAATACAGAAGCCCAAGGTATGTTCCTGCTCCTAGTAGGCAAAATGGCTTGCTCCCAGTACTTGGTTGCATTCTTGATGAGAATATTGTTGGCTGTAAGAACATCTCCAAGATAAACTACAAAATCTGCGATACCAATTACAATTTACATGATTTAATTCATTTGCAAGCATCATTGCACTGGTAGATAAGCACACATCTGTAATATGTAATTACTTATAAAATCTATTGATCAGCCTCCAAATCTGTAAGTACACCGAACTTGTAAATTGCTAGATAAACCAAAAAATGTACTCAAGTCTCAAACTATCAAAAACACTGTGAGCGGGATTATAGTCCCAATATTATGAAATGGCTAATTTAATGCTAATATGTTTTGATTTGCCTTCATACCTCTGTATCACGAACTCTGATGAACTGTTGCATGAGTCACAAATATGCATCAGCACAATTAATTGCAATATAAGCCACGCATTCTAAAATGCCCTGTCGTCTCATGGATAAGCCACATATTCTGAAATGTCCAATTGCTGCTTATATATTTTGACTAGCTTTCGAATCTATGAGCTCTACTATCTAATTAAGTGCTAAATTTCTGGGAATCAAAGGCTGCGGTATTATGGAGGGGGTTTCCTAAAATATTTAAGCGGGTGTTGCTGACAATTTTTAAGAGCTTTATAAGTAGGTGGTCTCATGAATTTTGTTATAACAGATAATTTTAAAATTTTAAGCTTCAAAGTTTCAGGAAGCTGGTGGTCTCATGATTGATTTTTAGCAATAAGGAATGCTATATCTATAATTATATAGCTAAATCTAAAAATATATTGACACAAATTTTTAAAAACTATAGATGAATAACATGTGGCAGGAAAGTTTTAGGAAGTAGGGGGAACTTTCAGCTCCACTTCAAAGACATCTGAAGATCTATTTTCTCATACAAGATTTTAAATTATCCTATATCATAATTCTTTTTTCTCATGAAACCCCCACTCCACAAAAATAGTTCCTGTAACAAGCTCTATAAGAACTCTTCCTAAGCTAGCAATGCTGAAATGCTCAATTACTGCTACCATATCTGATTTGCTTGAAGTCTAGTCCAATCATGGAGTTTCATATGCTTTGCATTAATCGCAGATGTGAATAAAAAGCATCAAAAACTCAATTATGGGCAACAGAAGCCACATATGCTGAAATGCCAATATGTTTTGATTTGTTTTTAAATTCATCAGTACCATGAACTCTGATTGATACCAGATAAATCATGGATTATATTCAAACTATCAAAATTTCAGTTATGGTATTTGTTTTATTTTTAACTTGTTTTGAATTAAGGGAAGAAACATTCCAACCAAATATCATATAAGGATAGACAAAAGCACAAAACATGCATAGTTCAAATACCATTAGGATATTCTATTCATTATCTCTCAACATATGCGACATGAGTAGAATGAAATCTTGCAGCACCCACGATAGCTGCAATTCTCAATCCTGCCATATGGTATATTTCATTAAAGAAAGTTCATTTTTATGGGTATTAGGTATAACGGCAACTGCTCATAAGCCACAACTCTACAGTATTACATTATCCCCAGCAGAGTGAATATATGCAATCGTTCTAGAAATGTTTCTGCAATCATCAAGGCAAAATACCCCCAGCAGAGTGATGTTCCTGTTCAGATTTTCTCAATTACTGATAAATTCTAGGTTTTATCAAACTTACAAAAGAAAACATCAAGTATGGGATAACAATCAACCTAAAATTGGAGTAAAACACCACCTGGATTTTCACTGAGTAGCACATTACACATGACCCTAGTGGAATTTTGGTCTTGCAGGGGACCCCAGTCTGTGGAGGCACTTTCTCCATAGTGCAAGTCTGCAAATATTGCAATTTTAAAGCTTGAATTAGCAGAAGCAAAGCCCAACTTTTTTGGAACTTGTGAATCTGCTCCAAGTAAAAGTGTTGCATGAAAATATATAAACAAAATCTGAATGCAATTTTTATGTCTGTGGGCGATCTGCTTCAAAGAATTGGCACTTCTTGTCATGGTTGAAGTTAAGTAGATTTGCTTTAGTTGGATAAGGTTACTAGCATGCATTATAGTCTTTATCCTCGTTAACAAATTTGCTATTAATGCATATGAAATCTCATAAATTTGTAAACTTTGTTGGTCAAACTGTTAAATACTGTTGATGTCACGTTTGGCAGAATGATTTCGCCATATCTGATCAAATTTCATTAGCATATACTACGTATTGTCCTTAATATATTTATAATCTCAATATATACATAAGAATATACAATGGTCATCACTGGGAGATTGCACATTTGGACAAAATGATTTTTGTGTTGTAAAAATTCTCATAATCATATATTATGTGTGGTCCTTATTTTATTCAGAATCTCATGGGTGGATGCATAAGAATATACAATGGTCAAGCAAACAAAAAGCATTGTATCATTTTTAGGATGCTAAAAGTTAATTCTCCCTTTTACTAATTTAATTAAGAATATTTCGAAATAAAATAGTTAATAGTCTTTCGATTTTAAATTAAAATAATCTTAATATATACATAAGGATATACAATGGTTATCAAGTTGGAGATTGCACATTTGGACAAAACGATTTTTGTGTTGTAAGGATTCTCATTACCATGTGTTATGTATTGTCCTTACTCTATTCAGAATCTCATGGGTGGATGCATAAGAATATACAATGGTTGATCAAACAAAAAGCATTGTATCATTTTTAAGACGCTAAAAGTTAATTCACCCTTTTTCTAATTTAATTAAGAATATTTTGAAATAAAATAGTTAATAATCTTTCGATTTTAAATTAAAATAATCTCAATATATGCATAAGAATATACAATGGTTATCAAGCTAGAGATTGCACATTTGGACAAAATATTTGTTTTGTAAAGATTCTCATTACCATATGTTATGTATTGTCCTTACTCTATTCAGAATCGCATGGGTGGATGCATAAGAATATGCAATGGTCGATCAAACAAAAAACATCATATTGTTTTTAAGACACTAAAAGTTTATTCACCCTTTTACTAATTTAATTAAGAATATTTCAAAATAAAATAGTTAATAATCTTTCGATTTTAAATTAAATTAAGAGTTGAGGTTGTTAAATAAAAGTGAGAGTAAGAGGAAGGTTAGGGATGCTCAATATGGTAATTATAGTTTGTTGTCATTGTAAATTGGTTGTTCGTAGTTCTCTATAGTAGGTATTTCACTTGAAAATTGAGATGTTGTAGATGATCTAAAATTTAATTAGCATTAAATGTGTTAAATAAGGATTTGACCATGTGCGATCTTATCCCTTCTAGTATGATAGTATTTGTATTGCTATGATTCTATTCCTTTTCGCATGGTAGCTTTCATTTAGTTATTGTTCCATGCACCTCTGGGGACTTCTCCTGAGAAAGGGAAGCTTAAAGACTTTTAGTGACCAAGCTTGACAAAAGATTTAACATATTGAAAGAGCTTCCATAGAAATTGTGCAAAATGTGTAGGTAATCATGTTGTAATACTTGTGTGAGTGTATGAGTATAGCTAGAGAGGTACAATACAATGGAGTTATGAATGTTCCTCATACTTATGGCTCAATATGTGCTTATTGTGGCTTGTGTATGTTAAAATGTTTAATTATACTCTTGTATCCTCATTCTTTTTTATTTATCTAATTCACTTATGCCTTAAGAACTAAATTATTTTATCAATTATGCTTGTTTCGATGTAGAAAGAGATAGGGATGCAAAATGGACTGAAAAAGGAAAGACTTAAAATTTTAAAAAAATGTTTCCAAATGTGGGGGACATCCAAGGTGGTTAGATGATTTGAAAAATGAGTCACTAAAGCTAGACCAATGGGGTCATATGGTGAGTTCACTTTGGAGCATGTGGAGTGATTTTTTACGTGGTGAATCTTCACCAATTGGCAAATAGGTCATATCCAAAAATTCAAACTTGACAAATATATTGTAACTAGTGAGGGGCCAAATCGCCCAAATTTTACGAATTATCAATCAAATGCATTTTATTTCATCATCAATTTATTTTATGAGACATTTGTAAATAATTTTTTCACCATAGTAAACTATGCATTTCTAATGGTGATTTGCCTGGAATTTTGAATGCATGTATTAATCTACCCACATATTCACCAATACCATTAAAATTTCACCTTGTACATGAGGACTCATTTCACCAATACCATTAAAATTTCACTGTGTATGATGACCCATTTCACCAATACCATTATAACTCCATACTAATCCTAGGTCCATAATCACCTTGAAAATTATAATATATGTGTTTTATTGAGGTCCAATTATCCTAACATTTATATGTACCATTTTATAATCACATGGGATTTACCAAATTATTAAGTTATACCATTTAAAATCTTGCAAAATTCACCAAATATGGATTGATATAAATACAATGAAACTATGATTAATCTTTTGCAAATTTTGTTCGGTTCAAAATTTTCAATTCAAATCATAGGCAAGTTACAACTACATGCATTGTCGCATTAACAAGTTAGAGAAAACCTAAAGGTAAGTGATGATTACTTTATAGTGTTATAAGATTATTAATCTCTTTACCTTTTATACTTCATTCTTATAGATGATATTGGGTAGGGAGACATCTCAGACCCAAGAATTTATATTCTATGATTCCTTCTTAAACAAAAAGACACTTTTTTTGTAGAATTTATTTCATGAGAGAAGTTAATGAAGAACAAGTTTCCTAAAAGTGGTGAAGGGAGGTCATCAAAATGAAAAATCATTGTGTTATACTTTAGCAATGTTTGTGGTCCATCATATGGAGCTACAACATTAACACTTGAACCAAATGTTAAGGAAGAAGGAAATATTTCTAAAGATGATTGGAGAGTGACAATATCACACTCACAGATGATGTTTTAGGGGATAGCCATGGTAGCCATACTAAATCGACCTCAAAAAGTGATAAGGAAGATGTAGATCTTGTACAAAAGGGGGAAAAATAAATTTAAAATGGGGCATTAGTGGGATATGAAAATGAATTTTTAGATTGATTGAGTGCCAAAGTACCCACTCATCGAAATAGTGGAGAATGCAAGCAAAGATGAACCTCCAATAGATTTCATGTGTAATATTTGTTATTGGACATATGGTAGGGACACGAATTTGTAGCTAAAACTTGACACTACAGAAAAACATATTGGTAAAGTTTATGAAAAACAAATAATAGACAGAAAGAAAAAATTAATGATAAGATGGAAAATAAAGGAAGAGTGTCTTCATGTTAAGAATGCACTCAAATATGATGTGCATATGCAAAGAAAGGTGAATCTTGTTACATATGGAGGTACAATTAAAGCTCAATTTAGAAAGATGATGGAAGAAGCATAAATGGAAAAAAATAGTTGAGTGTTATTTTTTATATTTTGACTAGAGGGTATGCTATGATAGACTACCTAGAATATAATAGATTATTAACACACATTGGTCAATAAACAATGGATGAGAATTAGCAAGTTGTCTTGTTGAGGTGAAAAAAAAAAATTATAGGAAAAAATAAAAGAGTTAACCTTTATTACATTATGTTTACATGAAGTTACAATTGTAGATAATATATCTTGGATATGTATGCATGTATATTTTATAAATAAACATTTCCACCAACCTCATCTACTCTTTGTTTATAAAATGAAGAATAATGTGACATCACAAAATTTATTTGAACTAGTTAAGGAATATTTGAATTAAATTGAAGGTATGGATGACTACACAATTGCTAAAAAATTGGTGTGTGTGAGGGATGATGGAGCTTTAGTAATGCAAGGTAATAGGAACACTATTTACGTAAAGCTACAAACTAATTCTTCACCATGCATGATTGTCATTCACTGCATGGCTCATAGAATGAATTTAGCATTTGAAATTGTGATTGAATTTTCTATAGTATCAAACATTGAAGATCTATTTTACAAGATCTACTCACACTTTTGTCGAAGTCTCAAACGGTTTATGAAATTTAAAATTTTATTGAGGCAATAACAAAAGGAAACAACCTTCTTAAGGATGTTGATGCTAGATGGATCTCCTTGTATGAACCAACACAACGAGTTTTTTTAGAATATCAATCCTTGATTGGAGTAATGTACAAACATCGCCACACAGTAGAAAAATCCCATTACCTCTTACATAAGTTAAGTGATATAAATAAACTCCTAACTTTATTTGGTATTCTTCCCATACTAGAGGAAACAAACATTCTTGTGAAAAAATCCCAAGAAATAACTATTTATATTTCATAATATGGTAAACTACACAACATGATATGCATCACCCTTGATAATATATATATTAGATCAGTCATTTATTTAGGTCCAAAATTTAGTAGCTGGCACTTGGTAAAAAAATGTAAATAATCATACTATTTTTTTATAGTGTAATGAAAACAAGGAGTTATGTGTCTTTCTACAAGGACATGACCTATACCAATGCACTATTATGCCACGGTCAGGTGCACCATCAGAGAAGTAATTGTTATAAGGGAAGCTTTTGACTTGACATTGTTAATTTTGTAAGTACTAATTTAAAGAGTTTTACAACATCTCTTTCCTTAGAGATTAGAGAATGATTCCCTCACGATGAACTGCTTGAAACCATGTCTATTGTGTATCCTCAATATTGGGTCCATTGTCAACCAAATGATTTTCATAACAAGAAAAAGACCTTGGTCGATCATTTTTCCAAAATTTCAAAATTTATTCAATAGAAAATAGAATGAATTATAAATAAATCCAAGCTTACAAAGCAATCAATCCAATTTTCAATAATAATGATGGAACTATTTAAACTCATGGAGAGTCCCTTTCAATATGGATCAATAACAAAGCTTTGGGCAACCTTAAGTCAAAGTGAAATATTGTGTGATTCAATACCAAAATATTTCAAAATTGTTGATTTATGTCAAATCATGATATTGGGGTTGGTGGAGTTGAGAGAGTTTTCAATGCATTGGGGTTCTTGAAATCAAAGATAAAAAATAAACTAGACAAAATTTTAGAAAATTTCTTGAGGATCTATACAACTAGGTATGATCTTTGAAGTTTTTCTTTTGAAAGGGAACTCACAATTTGGAGGTCCATATGTGAAAGAAGGAGGTTGTGCAACATTTCAAACCATAGTTTAACAAATGATAGTGACTCGATGAATAACATCTATACTGGTAGTGATGAGAAGTAGTTAAGTGGACATATGCAGACTCAAAGTGAAGAAAATGAAGACTAGAACCATAACGTCTCTCAATCTCAATGTCAGAGTAAGGAGATGATTTAGAAAATGGAAGAGAATTAGCAATTACTAGATATTTATAATTTATTTTATGAATCATATTTCAAACTGTCGATGATATTTTATATTATATTTCATGAATCATATTGAAAAAATTAATGTATTACTATTTTCCAATGTTATATTTTAGAATCTAAATTTTTACTATTGTTTTCAAATTTGATTTATTAAACACATTTTTTATTTTCATTTATTAATTAACATATTATTAATATTTTTTTATTGTGTGATACTTATAAGGTTTACATGCACTCAATGATTCAACTAAATTCTTACTAACATTTGTAGCATATACATCATTAGCAAATGTTTAATGTGTGTCTAGAAAATAAAATACAAATAATTTGAACACATAAATAGATTTGAGCTTTGTATTGATTTTTAAATGAAAGAATACATAGAAGTATTATAAAATCTTTCTCAAAAACAAATTACACAAAGCTGAGTTAGAAACTCATATTATCAAATCATTCTACCAGCTTTTGTAGCATGCTCCACTATCCATCTAATGGAAGTAAAATTTGTTCAACTTATAGTATCTTACTTGCAAATTTGTTAACAATTCATAACAAATAGTGGAACTTGACTTGAATGTTTCAATCAAAGTTACATTCAAGTTTATCAATGGTAAATGATGGAATCCAAAATGTTTTCTTTATCTGGGTTTTGAGGAAATTGTTCCAAATCAAACTTCATTCATCCTCCATATTCTTTATGAAAGAAACCTTTCCAATGTATTGCTTTGTTGTGTCAAAATCCAATGGAAAACTAGGCTCTATCAAGTCTTATACCTTCTTATGCATATTTTGCATATTTTTGTAGCATGATCTAGCCATTCCTCTACTTCACATAGTTTCAAACATTTGTGAATGATAGATGATGTCATTATTGAGGTATTAATCTGGTCATGAATTCTTTTTTATGCCAATTCATTGTCATTGGCTTTGTATACTATTTTCCAATTTTGATTTCGAAATTTCTCTATTGAATTCACATTTATATTGTCAACAATGTATTGTTTGAGCTTTCTATTATGTATTGTTATACCATAAATCAACTCAAATAATTGGCACAAATGATCAGTCCTTTGCATTATTTCCTCCCAAATATTTTTTTATATTATACCTCATTATTTTTCTACAAAATGTAGGTAATCTATTTTGGGAAGACTTTATTTATTTTTTCTCTTTCTTCAGCTCTAACGTCATTTTTTCGGTGTTTCTTCTCTCTTCCTCCATTTTAAGCTCCCATAGTTTTACGAGTTCTTTCTTTGTTCATCCAGTTTGACTTGTAATGTACATGTATTTTCCAAGGCATTGGATTTTTTGATTCTTTCATCTAAACTTTGATTCAATTCATTTGGTTCTACCTATGTTTATTCATTCTATTTTCTTCTAGATGTAGAGGCTTATTTTTTAATCCTTTTCTCTAATTCATTTCTTTTGTTATCTACTTATTTCATCTTTTCATTCTCATTTCTAGGTCTACCTATAACTTTTCTATTTGATTCTGCAACCTCTCTCTCTCTCTCTCTCTCTCTCTCTCTCTCTCTCTCTCTCTCTCTAGCAATGATGTGTATACCACTTCATTGTTCCTTTTTGATACATTAATTTTGTCAAAACATTTCATTCCAGAAAAATCCATTTGGACACTACTCACCTCAAATTCAAAGTGATGCATATAATCCTCTAGTTTATTTTGAACTTTGGGCACAACAAACATGTAATCCATGGCTTTTATATTTGGGTCATATACAAGAAATAACTTGGTTTTTTTAGGCTCAGAAATTATAATAGTTATACTCTCTAGCACTTTGTTTTTGTGTTCTTTATATCTTTTTCTTTTTTTCTAAACTCAACATTGTAATCAAAACTTGGGACTGTTAACACAATCAAATTCTTGACTAACAAAGGAGTACTTGTGGTGTTGGGAGCATCTCTAATTATTGGAGGCTAAGGATTAACCATTCCTATACTGGTCACACTAACAATTAGAGGGGTGCCTTCTGGAAGTGGAAATAATTTCTTTGAGGTGTAAATAGAGGTAGTTGGACTTGGACTTATCATAATATTTTTTTATTTAGAATGCCTTGATCACTGGGTTTTTGTATAGTATCTTCTACTATTGGCCTTGGTGGAACCCCTAAAAAAATTTGTGTTCCACTGGGTTTTAATTCTATATTTGGTTGTTTCTTTGGTTCTAAGATGTTGTCTTCTGGCTTAGGGTTTTTTTGCATGTGTCCTAGGGTTCTTTTTATGCCCTAAACCCTTGAAAAACCCTAATTATTTTCTAAAATCCTTTGGACCCATTATAATTCTTTGGTGACTTATTCTAGCCCATTCACAATCACTTAAGTAATGAATTATGTCATTGTGGTCATGTTCTTATCGACCTGTCTCCTAGTTCAACTAGTAGCTACCCGCTTGAATTATATTAGTTGTGTCTATGGTTATTTGGGCTAGTATATTATTGAAATATTTGTGACATATCCTAAGTTTTGACTTGTGAAATTCCCAAGTCTTTTTATCCTTTGAACCTAGCCGATGACCCATTTTAAGTCATCACTAAATGCATGTGCCTTTTAAAACACTTAAGTCATGGTCAGTGTGGCCCACCACTTGGTTTTTATTGGTTGCCCACTAGCCTACGACATTAAAATATTAATGGGGAAAACCTAGTGGGCCAGCGGGTGTGGTGACAAGCATGCCCATTATATGGTGGGTCCTACAAGTTTCGTAAGGAAACGACAATGAAAGGTATTGAGATCAATGGTGCAGATGTGATCCTATGAGTTAATCTTGTTCATTCCTCGCAAGGGACCCATAGGTCGATCTCTTCTCCCAGCAAGGAAATAGGAAGTTGTCACATGGCATGATCACCAGTGTCCAAAGGACTATATAAGGCATGAAATATTTGATTAAATACTTTTGGCAAATATGGACACATTAAAGGGTGAGCTATTAAAGCGGTTTTAAAGCACGCGGGTAAAAGACTGGAGAGATATTTTAATCACACTCATCCATCATGAAATCATGATAACCACTTAGGCATGGGTTTGAAAGTTAATGATACACATATTGAGTTGTACGGGATTGATCAGGACCACTGCCCACTGGCTCGGTACCCTTGATCTATGTCTGACCTAGCCTCAACAAGCTAGCAGGTGAGTGACTCATGGTTTTCTCATGACTTGTGAAGTGTTGTGGGGCCATTGAGCTAGTAGGGAGAGTGTACACTTGGAACAAATATGATCGGGTAGTTGTTGAGTCAATGCAAGTCAAATTTTCAAACTTCTTTGACTTCATCTGAGTTGAACATCAATCTAGATCACGAGGAGATCAATGGCTAAAATTTAAAGTTACCAAATCGGTGTCATGGAGTCGTTCTAGTTCGTGTGAGCAAGCAATAATGGCAAACTTGATGTTTTCTGCCAAATTGAAGCTTTATTCACCATAAAAGTTGGATTTAAAGCACAACCTTTATCATGAAAACATTTTAAAGAATCTAGGAGTTGTTGCAATGTGTTCTTAGCTCTAGGTATCCATGAACTAGGGTTTATCCACATCAACATGTTAGGAAATATTGTATTCAAATCCATAATCTTAAATCATTTTCTAAATAACCCATGAGAGATTAACATGCATACAAGTTATCAAAATGCATAGATCAAATAGACAAGCCACAAGATAACAAAAGATATACCCTTGGAAAACCCTCAAGAGGGAAAAAACCAACCTCTAAAAGACTCCATACTCCATCATATTATTCAACAATAAAGTAATAAAAGAGTTACAATGAATACCTTTGAAGTATCAAGCCCTCCGATGCATTCCCATGTGTCCAAGCATGAATCTGCACATCCCATGCCATGCTTCACAAATGAACTCCTCAAGAAGACTCAATAATGACAGCCAACCCACTCAACCAACCTAAAACACTACACATGTGTTTGCTTTTATATACATAAGTTCACACAAAATACAACTAGTGGTAAGGTAAAACCATGTACCAAAAAACCATGTGAATACAAAACCACTAACCCCTTATTTAATATTGGGTACTAAGACTTCACTTTATTTAATATATTCCCAATATTAAATTATTATCACATTTCTCCCACACATTAAATAATAATACAATGTTACAATACAACATCAAGTGGGCCCCAAATAATTACCTAGTTTGATTATCCACACCACCAAAGTGCATCACAACTAAATAATTATTTAATTACAATAATATAATAAATCAATTTATGCAATGGTGTACAACACCATATCTCAACATTCTCCCACTTGTTGTATATCTTTCATAAGGTATCAACACATGAAATACATCATCATATCCATACATGAAACAATATGAATCTCCAACATGTTCTCGTGCTCTATCAAGATACCTGCAACAAGAACAAAGTGACCATCTCAAGAGAAAAATCCTCTCATCCTCCAACGTGGCACCTATGGAAGAAAAGAAACATGCCAAGGTGCAAGTGCACCAATCCATGAGCACAAGCATCAAATCCAAGTGATAACAAAGGCTCTAACCAAGTTGCTATCAACTAAAAAAAAACCACATGATCAAAATTAGCATCCACAACACATACTAATGCATCCAACCATCCATACCTCCAAGGTATCAATACATCATTAAACTCATGCAAAGAACATATGCAACCTATAAAATGAAATCAAAAGCTCCTTGTATCAAACTTGTCAACAAAGAACATACATATCTAGGAACTCCCATTGCATAGGTAATGCCAAAGCATATCAAGTCTACCAATCAACAATATACATCAAGGTGTGATAAATAAATGAAAGCATGAAGTACCGAGAACAATAACAATGATCCACACATGCAACCCAAAGAGTTGCATAATCTCTTACAACATGTTGCTGCCATCCTTCTACCAACACCTCAAAAGTGTACTGATGTGTCAAGTATGATCTCCTAGCAACCCAAAACAAAAATCCTCAACAACATCCATAATGCTCAATCTCATAGATCAAGTACAACATATGAATCAATGTAGCAATGCCAACATGGATGTAAGCCTCTCTAATCAAGAAGATCAAACTCAAGGTAACCATCCCAGAAACTAGAAATCAACCCATAAATCATCTCCTAACAATCCTAATCAAAGAATGATATCATAAACTCAAATACACAAGGAGATAACCATGCCATAACATCCCTCAAAATGAATCCTCCAGAACTAACTATCCATAGCTCAAGATCCATATCTATGAAAGATAAATCATATAAACTCATGCTAACCAATCCTCAAATGAGTATCCATAACACCATGAATCAACTCAATCCCATGATAAATCAAAGAATGAAACATAACACATCTAAAATATATAATGGGAAAATACCTCTCAAATAATAAACTCCCAAGTAGACCAAGAGTGGGAAATGAGAATGCTCTTCCAAGATAACCAAGTCATCATGACCCACTCCAAGAAAAAATTCCTCTATTGGTCCATCACGAACTCATGTCCATACCCAAGTGAAAGCTCCTCGGTCTTCCTGCTAATACCTCCAAAGAGTAATCATCTCAAGTAAATGTCTCTAATCACAAGAGAACTCCAACCATCACCTACATCTCTAAGTATCCACGAGAACCTATAACCAATCAATCCATGCCAAACTCCAACTGCAACAGAGAAAAATAATGAATTAATCAATCCAATGACCAATGTACTCAACACAAAGAGAACTACCAAGATCAATGTCAAAGCTCAACCACAGAATCAGGAACCTATAATGACAACATGATCTAACCATCCCCTCTCACGAGATCACATGCATCATAACATACATCTTGGTCATAAGGGAACATGCAATATTCCAAACTCTAAACTAGTATCAAGAGTAAACCATGACATAATAACAAACACTCTAAACCAAGAATAGAGCGATCCCACAATGTTGGTTTACAATTTTTGGGAGATTCCGATTTTTGCTGAAATCACATATTTTTAGAAAATATAATGATTTAAGCTTTTAAAAGTTTCATTTGAATGATTCCAATTGAAGAGAATTTGATCAAACCACCTTAGATCAAACCCCCTTGGATAGAACCCTGCTAGTTTTAAACCATACCTATAACGAAGTCTCCTTTACACCTATCAAAATTCTGATAAAAAACCACTTTTGATTTATCTTTTGGGGGATCAAATGAATTCATTTAAAATATATTTTTTGTAAGTATGTATTCCTTATTATAAGCTTCCCAAAAAGTATAATTTAAAATAAATTTAATATTATTATTATATTTATTTTCTATTTCTTGCGAATGTAGGTTTTTCACCGAAAATCAAGCTCTCTATTTTGCACATGTCAAAAATAGAATATTATAAATTTTTTTTCAAAAATACAAGTGCACTAGATATTGAAGTCCTTGATCCAACAAAAAAAAATTATGTGTTATACGGTCCGCCTATGTATGAATTGTAGTTGGTTTGACTTCAAAACTTGATTAAGGAAAAAATATCCAATAAAACACAATGAAACCAATTGGAAGCACTAAATATTGTAGTTACAAATCTAAATCCGAGAAAAGTAGAATTTTATCCTTCATGGAAAAAAATTTGTGTTATACGGTGAGTTTCACTCCTTAAAAATGGTATTTACTAAAAAAACTAGTTTTCGAAGGAGATGGAAAAAGAAGTACACTCTGATTCCAAATTTTTAAAAATATATATATTTAGAATTTATCGAACAAATATCACAAATCAGTAGTTTGCATCATCTTAAAATTCCTCAAGGTTTAGCCGCTATAGGTGTCTAAAAGTGAAGATTTAGTTAGAAAATAATAATTCAATGTCCAGTTTGGCCAAAAATTGTAAACCAGTATTGTGGGATCACCCAATAAATATCTCCAATCACATGAAGATAACCAACCCAATGATGCATCCACATCACTGCCAGCAAATCCCACTGAACCATGATACGAGCTACACATAGCATCATGACAACCATCCTCTCCATGAAGATCATCCAAGTCTACACACACTCAATTGCAATGTCAGTAACATACAAGTAAACCAAGGTCTCCAAGCCAAGAAGATACATAAAACCACCAACAAAACATCTCAAACCAATCCAACACTGCCAAGTCATCATTATCAAAAGCTCCCACTGAAAGTGTATAACCAATGAATGTAAAAGCTAGCATGACATTGTGATCAAACCACATGCTACAAATACCATCACCTGACTAATCAAGTACTCAAATCATCCATCCTCTCAATCTCGAAACAACATACCAATGCACAAATGACCACATACAAGGCCAACTAATGAAATCTGCAACAACAATGAATCAAACCTAATGGATATAGACAATTCACATCTAATCCATTCCATTGAAAGTGAATGTGTAGCTAATACACAACCTGCATAAAGTTCATAGATCCAACCACTAAAACATGCAAAATCATCATCACATTAGTAACTACAAATTGAGATATCAAAGAGGATAACCATGTCTACTAAATGAATCAAACACCAAATCAACCTCAAATCTGATATTTGAATCATGTCCACAAAAGAGTAATCATAGTCAAGGAACCAAATAAGCATAAAGAAGATAATAAAAATCTCCTAATACCAAACCATATTACCAGTAAACACCATATACATGATCATGTCGTGTCAATGCATCAAATCTACCTACATACCCATGACACCATAATCATAGTCATCGTAGTACTTGCACTCAACTATCACCCATACAAGACTCCAAGTCTCAAACCATGTCCTCAAAATCAAAGACAACCTGTGTACCTGCCACCATCAAAGTCCCAACTCTGAAAATCACTTGTAAACATATACCTGAAAGCGTCAATCTGATAATCAGCTATAGCATCATAAATAACATATAAAAACATGTAATTCCTTAAGGTCTCGCCTCTTGACTCATTTGGATGCTCACACAATCGCACCCCGAATCTCAAGCTCCTACAAGCGATCAAAAAAGTACCAAGCTCAACCTGTTCTTCAAATTAATAAACAATCTAAACCATTGTGTAGTACACTGCAAATTCTCTCCAATGCCTATTCGAAATTGAAAATTTGATTGCATATGCAAAAGTTATGACCAAACCATGCAAACAAGAACATCTGAATTCCAAGCTCCAAAAACATATTAAAATGTCAAAATCAGGGAACCAAACATATACCAATACGTAGTACTTGGAACTAGCTTTCCAACAACTACAAGAAGTTGAAAAATATGGCATTGTGCTTGAACGTTATGCCTCTTGGAATAAAACTGCTCCAATCTAACTATAGGGCAGATTTGGTGGACCTAGTAAGTGCAATTTACACCTTTTGAGCTCAAATTCTTTGTGCATTTCATACACTTTTTGTTGTTTTCATTAGAGTTGCAATTATGCTTTCTTTTTAAGGTTTGACGTTGATGTAAATTGCTCTAAGTTAGTTAATTTGGTCACTCTTTCATGTCAAATTTCAGCCCTAAGCCCCTAGTTTCAGCTTGCAAAACCCTAGGTCAAGTCGTTTATTAGTAAAATGGCAAGAAGATTCCAACCCCCTAGTTCTGAGTCTAAGAAGAGACCTATAGTCCAAGACCTAATAGACCAATTGAAACCCTCGACAAATGACAAGTGCATAGGGCAACATTTGTTTCAAGGACCTAGAATGGAAGAAGGAAATGTTGACAAATAGTGTGCCATTAAAGATGTCACATTGTCATACACTGGGTGGTCACTATTTATATATTTGTTTGGCAACAAAAATGCTAAAAATCCTATCTACAACCTATGGAGATTGGATATGGGAAATTTTATTGTCCCAAATATATATCTTGATATTAACCTCCTCAAAGATATTTCAGCCAACTATGACTAGGGAGGAATTCACAAAGGTTTTCAAATTAAACCAGTGGAGTGAAGAGATGGTGGAGATTAATGAGAAGAATTTAAGATTAGAATATGAAAATGTGAGACCAACCTTCAAGGTATTGTATCTAAAGCTCGAAGGTAATGGCTTGCTAGTCTCAAGCGGTTGAATGGGAGGTAAGGTAAGCATGTTCTTGTTTATTAGCCGAGTCATGATATTTTGAAGTGTGTCGGGTAAGGGAGTAAATTGCTTTTTTGGATCCCCAAAGATATAAGGATTACTCTTTTTTATAGCAGCTACTTGGGTTACTCTTTTTTATAGCAGCTATAACAATATTTTGAAGGTGAGAATCGAGAATTTTCATACTAATTTGGGAATAAAGTGATTAATAACGGGAAATAAAGTTAGTGAATTTTTCACTCTCATTCTCCTTGCATCTCATCAAATCAGCTAATGCCATTTCAGGAACCATATACACTTGGAAATGGTTAATAAAGGATTCAACAAGTTCATTAAATGAATGAATTGAGTTATTCGATAATGCAAAAAATTATAGTCCAATGCAATGTCTTTTAAGGATCGGGGGAAAATCTTAGCCAAAAAAATTTCCTCGAGTATAAAGTCACTACACAAAGCAATAAAGGCATTAACATGATTATAAGGATCTCCCTTTCCTCCATATTTCTCAAATCTAGGGATCTCTATACCTTGTGGCATTGGAGTTCTCAACATCTCCAAAGATAGTGGGTTACTTTTGACATAGTATGAAGGTGGACCATTTTGATTTTGATTTATGGTGGAAACTTGAAGTTGAATGGATGAAAGGCTTTGTAAAAGGTGGTTAATGATAGGATCATTGCTTGTGGTTTGAGATGGAGGTGAATATGGTGGTGGTGTGTATGTGTTGGAAGGTCCAGTGAATGGATTTCTTATAGGAGGAGATATAAGACTAGATGCCACATAGGTATAGGGAGCACTAGTGGAAATGCTCAAGGTAGGAAGGAAATTGCTAATTGGTTGAATCGTTGTGGTCACTTGAGGATTGGTATGGGTGGGAATTGAGGTTATGGTTGAAGAGGGATGAATTTGATTTCCTCCTTGGATTTGCACATTGTTTAAAGTTTGAGTACCATTGGTGGTGGAAGAGAGATGTTTTCAAAAGATGTGGGCTATGTTACACACAACTTCTAGTCCTTCATCTCTTTCCATCATGTGGTGAATATTATCTATGATAGGTATAACAGTGTTAGAAATGTTTTCACTACTCAAGTTATCTTGTAAATGAGATAAGTCTTCATGCATTTTCATTATGTTTTCTTGAGGGATATGATCAACCATTTTTTGAACACTCGACATTGCACTCGTAGGTAAGGTGGGCATAGAAAAAGAGGTATCAAAGGTATGGTCCATACCTAGTGAACTAATACCAACACTAGGAGTAAGAGAGCTTGATAACCCAAGATCCACAACGAGTGCTTTATCGTGAGATGCCATGAATCTCGCACTTCGTCTAACCACAATATTAGTAGTAGGACACCAAGTAGTACAACTCATGAAAGGGATAAACCAAAGAAAGTGCAATGAATACAATATCCTATGTTTTCAATTACACTTGAAATGAAAGATATTGGAATAACAACAATTCTACAAATTAAAATATAAAACTAAAGGTAGCAAATAAAAGCACAAAAAAGCACTTGCAAATCCTAAAAATTGGAAAGTCAAATCAGCAGCGACTAAGATGCCAGTAAGGGTTTCTTGGTCCTACTGGTGTGATTTTGAGGTTCCAAGGACTAGAATAGACAACAAACAACAGATAGAGGATTATGATCCAAAAAACCTGAAAGGGACTAAGACATCGGGAAGGGAATTTTAGATCTAGCAAAGGTTTTTGTCGTAAAAACAACAAATTTTGGATTGTCTACAGTGTTCACAGGTTGCCTATTCGGGGACTTGGTGTTTGGAAACAAAAAACTATGCAAATGAATGGAAGAAAAATGAACTAGTGACAAGCAATTGAATGCAATTTTTTCAATTTTGAATGCAATAACAATGTTTCTAAATGCAATTAGGATTATGAACAGTGCACTTTTCAATTTTTCAATGAGATAAGATGATGCAAGAAAGAAAAAATGAAACCTATATGCATTTTCACTAATGCAAATATGAGAAACACTAAATGCAATTTCACTAATGCAAGATGCAATGCAAGAATGAAAGAAACCTAGATCTAGGATTTTAATGGACTCCAAATCAAAAAATGAATGCTCAAAGATGTTGGGTCCACCAGAATGAATCATAAAGAAAATAGGTGTATGTTCACTTATTCTCCTTAGGTCATTCAATAATGTCATAGGAATCCTAATTGGATTGACATCAACCTCAATAGTGAGTCAATTCTCAACAAGGAAGACCTAGGAAGGGTTCTTTTAAGCTTTGAGGGGTTCACCACCAAGCTAAAGCTTGGAAAATAAAAATAAGCATTCAACTCACAAAACCTAGTAATGCAAGCTAAATGAATGGTGCAAATAATGAAATTATGCAACAACAAGTTAGGGTATGTGTACCTGGGAGTTCTGAAAATGTAATGAATATTTAAGAAATACAAAGAAGTTGTCAAAAAGTGTTATGGGGGACTAAGACGCCCTTACTGTTGATTTAGTCCTGCTGTTTTTTTTCAAAGAAAATGCATAGTCTTCGGATGTTAGAACCAAATTTGAGAGAATTTCTGAAAAATGACCTTAGGAGGACTAAGACTCCCTAGGTGGTGACTTAGTTTCATTCTAAATTTTTGAAATCTTTGAATGTGGTCCTGAGGTCCAATGTTTGCACTTCCTTCTTCTCATATCTTAGGTTCTGAATCTTTTGAATCTGGCCTATAGGTGAGTTTTTCATGAAGATGACAACTTTGTGATGCAACTTTGCAACTTTACAACTTTTCACTTCAAGTGATCTTCAAGTCTTCAACTTAAATATGCAAACACAAACACACATGAGAATAAAAACTTGTTGATCATTAGTAAATGGGGGTTTTCCTTGGTCAAACCTCTTTTTGGTAATTAAACCTTGAAATAAAATAGAATAATGGAGGGAAATGATGAATGGAAAACATGCAATGTTACAAGTCACCAAACCATTGCTATGAATTCTAAAAACTTGTGTGAAATGGATAGCTTGAATGTCTAGATCTTGAATCCAATGAATGCTTGATAGATATGGGCTTGAATTGTTTGCTTGAATCAAAACCCTACATCACAAATTTTAGCTCAAAAACACACATGATTCCACAATCTCCTTGATATGATGCTTGAATCTTGATGATGGCTCCAAATTCTTGATGAATTTCTCTTGATCTCATAAAATTTCCTTAGGAATGAATACTTGAATGTTTAGGATCTCTCATGAATGCTTAGATATGAAAATGAGTGAATGAACCTTGTATTTATACTTATCCATGCTTAATATCCTGAAATTACACCACAACAAGCCGACATATGAAATCATTAATTAAAGGAGCCCAAATCTCGTTAGAATTTGAAATTAAATCCTGAAAAAAAGCTTAAAGGGGACTAAGATGCTCTATGTGGTGTCTTAGTCCCAAGTCTTGAAAACTTGGGGCACAAACTCCAAAAAGGGGCCCATTTAAGGTTCCATTGAAAAGGGGGTCCCAAGACCTTAGGGGGACAAAGATGCCCTAGGTTGTGTCTTAGTCCTGATCCAAAAATTAGGGACACTCAGCCATAATGATTAAATTATCATTTATCCATTGATGTTTGTCGGTATTTGCTAGAAAAAGATATAGTTTTTAAGGCTTGTGGATGCAAAATAGGACCAATTAAGACATTAAAGATAAACAAAGCAAGGCGGGCCCAAACAAGCCAACATATGAAATCATTAATTAAAGGAGCCCAAATATCGCTAGAATTTGAAATTAAATCCTGAAAAAAAGCTTAAAGGGGACTAAGATGCTCTATGTGGTGTCTTAGTCCCAAGTCTTGAAAACTTGGGGCACAGAGTCCAAAAAGGGGCCCATTTAAGGTTCCATTGAAAAGGGAGTCCCAAGACCTTAGGGGGACAAAGATGCCCTAGGTTGTGTCTTAGTCCTGATCCAAAAATTAGGGACACTCAGCCATAATGATTAAATTATCATTTATCCATTGATGTTTGTCGGTATTTGCTAGAAAAAGATATAGTTTTTAAGGCTTGTGGATGCAAAATAAGACCAATTAAAACATTAAAGATAAACAAAGCAAGGCGGGCCCAAACAAGTGTGAAAATGAAAGGGTATGAATTTTTCTACACTACAACAACTCCCACCACCTTCACCCTTACATTCATCTATTCCACAAATCATAGAACTTTATTCACTACCTAGAGGACCTTCTCCACCAAAAGAGCCACCACTAAAGAAGCAAAAGGTTGAATCAAGTGGCATTGTATATTATCCCACAAATGAGTTTGATGAATAAATTTTGGTCACTGAGGATGAAATGATGCATGGCGTGCATTCTCCCACAAGGGAAATAGTGCCACAAAGTTTTAGGCTCAGATTGAGTAAAGCTGATTTAAGTGGGATAAACAATGTTGATGATGGCAGGGCAAAGGCTTGTGAGAAATTCATGAATAATGATGCCTTTGTGAAGATACAAGCCTTTCAAGAATATGTTTGGAGATCCCAAAAGGATGAATATGTTGAGAGCATTGATATGAAAAGGATTGAAAATTATGAGTTTCCGAGAGAATTCATTGAGGCCAAAGTTCATGAGGAAATGAGGGCTAAATATCAAGATATAACAATAGCTAAGGGAAGACAATTGGTTAGAAAAAGTGGTGTCCTCTTGTTGCTAGAATGGGATCTTGCCTCGATGATTTCTTTTGATACAGTGAGGAAGCATGATGCCCCTATCTTTACCATTGAGGAAGAGGTGACATTAGCTCTTCAGGGGTCAACATTTAGTGCCCAATGGGATAAATTGGCTATTTGGGCCCTAGCCCCAAACAATAAGAAGCTAGAAGTTACAGAGACAACTACAGGTTTGAGAAGAGGATTGGTAATTAAAAGAGATTCTGATACAACTACAGTAGAGGTAGCTACAATATCCATGAATGTGGACCAATTCACAAAGGCCATAGTGGAATACCTAATAAAAGAGAGTTACATTTAGGATAAAATATAATGATATGGTGGCTGAGTACAATAAGGGACAACAAAAGATTACTTAGATGCAATTGGATATTGCATTGTTCAAAGAAAATTTCCAATCAGTGCATGCACAAGGCCCCTCACGAGTAGTAATTATTCCCCCTCCATCTCCATCAAAGTCAACACCATCTTCTCTTTCCCATTCACCAGTTCCAACTCAAATGGAGATTGTGCCTGCTAATCCTGAAGATGTGCCCATTGTATAGTCACCTCCAAGTACATCAATTGCACTTCCCACAAAAGAAATTACTAAGGAAGAACTAATGGAGCAACTCAAGACTTATGAGGAGAAGTGCCAAAAATTTGATAAATCATTTTATCTAAGCAACATGAAGATTTTGATAGTGGTGTTGGAACACTTAAATAAAGGGATTGAAAGAAGACAATATAATATTCATTCAAATTATTCTTCTATGTTTGATGCAATAAGGAGTTTTGATAGGGATAAGGAAGTTTTCATCCCATTGATGGACAAGTGGATCCCTAGATTCCAAGAACTAAGAGATATGGCTATTGGATCAAAGCATGATGCCAATTAACCACCCAACATCGTCCCAACCCTCAAGATTGTAAATGGGATTAAGGATTTTCAAGGGTTGATTGAGCCATTAGAGAAGAAAATTAGGGAGTTGGTAAAAATATTTGATGAATGAATTTTCAATTTACTCCCTGACATTTTGGATGATGCATTTTTCTTGCTCGATGAATTCATTTGAGTTTTTCTATATGTATTTCTACCATGTTCTCTTTTTTGGGAATTGTAAGTTTCGATTGAATGTAATTTTCATTTTTAAACACACTAAGATAAAGTGTCACCATTGTACATGTATTTTTGGGGATCTTGTATATCATGTTGTGCCTTTTTGTACTAGCACTACTTTAGAAAGTGTCATGGGGGATTTTTTGTGTGCACTTTCAATCACAATATTTTCTACCATCATGCATTTGTTCCTTGTTTTATACACTCTTTTTTAGCTATAGGTACTATATTGTACATGTTTTATTGATGTCCCTTCTCCTTCATGTACTACATTGTGACACATAGTTTTAGTGGAAATATCATCCCTCTCCCTTGTCAACATTATTAGGGATTTTATAATGTTGGTGCTAATGTTGAACGTTGGTTTTGATTTTGAGTGAAATATGTATCTAGTTTTTGTTCTTATGTATTAGGTAGATACAACGGTTGGTTGCCCAATGCATTTGAATGAGATGAAACACATACTGTATAAACACTCTTGTATTCCTATCTTATTGATGTAGCATTTTATCCTCAATTGATCAATTTCTTCAAATTATTGGCACCTATACATTTTACTTGAAGTGCATTGATTGAGTAGTGTCGTTGGGGTCACTTAAGTAGATTGATGTGTCATTTATATCTTTGACTATCATATTTTTGTCTTAGTTTACTATCTCATCATTGTTTGAGTAGTGTCTTAGGGTCACTCATGTAAATTTTCATCTTCTTGGTTATGATCATTATCCTTATTTCAGGGGAGGCTTTTTATTTCTACACTATCATATTCATTTTTTAATAGTTGCACTTAAGGGGGGTGTTAAATTAACAAGGTATTTTCCTAATTAATTATTCAACTAATTAGGCCCCTTTTCAAACTAACTACTTAAGCTTATTTAGGTCATGTGTTTTTTTTGTTTGACTTATCATAAGATGAGGACACATGTTATGATCTAATTTTATCCTCACCTGGGGTTTTATCTAGGGTATCTTTTTTATTTTTCCTTATTATAGGGATTCATTATTGTATTATTTATTTAATATAGTAATACACAATAATTATTCATGTTTTTTGAAAGGAAGATAAGTAAGTGTAAAAGCTTCCAACACTAATTTATCAAAGGAGAGAATGTGCAAATCTTATAGTTTCAAACCCTTAAACAATTACAATAATGAAAATTCTCAATACAGGTAAATATAAATAACATCAAAGATATAATAAGTATCTGAACACTCTCTTAACTACATCCCAATGCACTCATCCAAGATTAGCCATAAAATAACCCAGTACTCCCACTACTTGGGAAATTTATGACCTCGTATAAAACATAGCATACATTAGACTGCCAACAACACTCGCATATGGTACTCTACTCATGTCCTTCATCTCAATGGGAGATTTTGGACAATCCTCTATAGAAATCTTCATCCCCTACATTACAGGAACAACTAATTGTTTGCAAGATATCATGTTGAACCTCTCCAACACTATATTCACATACTTGATTTGACTTAACCAAAGCTTTATGTTAGCTCTATCTCTTTTGATCTCCATCCACATAATATACATCGCTACACCTAGATCCTTCATCTCAAACTATGTTGACAACTGAGACTTCAAATCTAAAATCAAACTTTTACCATTCCCAAAACATAACATATCATCTACGTACAATGAAATTATGAGAATACGACTATTATCAAATTTGTAATACTCACAATGGTTAGATTTAGATCTCATAAATCCCAATGATAACACATAGGTATCAAAATTTTGGTACCACATTCTAGGAGACTTCTTAAGACCATACAAAGACTATTTCAACTTGAAAACTAGATTTTATTTACCTTTAACCATGAAATTCTTTGGTTGTGACATATAAATGTCTTCCTCCAAGTCACCATGAAGGAACGTTGTCTTCACATCCATTGTTTCCACTTCTAGATCATATGTTGTTACAAGTGATAATAGGAATCAAATAGATGTCAGCTTCACAACAGGAGAGAAAATTCCACCATAGTCAATTCCCTCCACTTGAGAATACCCCTTAGCAACCAATTGTGCCTTATAATTCTCAACACTTCCATTTGGACCATATTTTATCTTGAACACCCATGTACATCCAACAGGTTTCTATACTTTAGGAAAAGGTATCAGATCCCATGTATCATTTTTCTTCAATGTAGCCATTTCTTCATCCATGGATTTCATCCAAGAATCTGCATCACTCATACACATAACCTCTCTAACAGTCTTAGGCTCATCAGTGTTAGCAATCAAATAAAAAATAAAACTTAAATACGACAATGAATAACGAAGCCTTTTAGGTGAATATCCAAACCTATCAGGTTGTTGCCTATCTCTCAAAGACCTCCTTACTTGTTGAGGTCAAGGTTCTTTCAAAACTTTCATATCTTCTCAATCTCTCCTCATCATCAAGTCCATTTTGGACTTCAGATTAAACTTTCTTAGAGTCAAGAGGAAACTAAACTACATCTTTCTTTTGTTCTTTTATAAGTTGCAAAATAATGGAAGAAGGTTTCATCTCTCTGAAGATAACACTTTGACTATAGAGAACCTTTTCATCCACTGGATCCCAAATATTGTACCCTTTCACACTAATACCATATCCAATGAAGATATGTACTTGACAACCTTGTTTTCCAAATTCAACCTTTTTTTCCTTAGCACATGAGCATATGATTCACAACCAAACAAACAAAGATGTTTCAATGAGGGATTCTTTCCCGACCACACCTCCATAGGTGTCTTATCAACAAGAGTTAAAGTAGGAGATCTATTGACCAGATAACATGCAATGGCAACAACTTCAACCCAAAACTTTTGTTCAAGGCCAACTTCACTTAGCATACTCCTAGCCCTCTCCATCAATGCCCTATTAATCCTCTCCACATCTCCATTCTATTGAGGGGTATATGGGTTTATCTTAAGCCTTTCAATCCCATGTTCTTTACAAAACTCATAGCCATTGTCAATCCTCAAACACTTAATCTTCCTACCAATCTGATTTTCTGCCAAGACCTTAAACTCCTTAAACCGACTGAAGACTTCAGATTTACTTCTGAGAAAAAAATAAATGTTTGTATATTGTAATCATCTATGAAGGAAACAAAATATACAAATTTTGATAATGAAGGAACATTTATAGGACCAAAAACATCAGAATGCACATAGTCCAAAACCCTAGAAGATTTGTGAGAACTATGATAAAACTAAACACTATTTTTCTTTCCATAAACACATTTTTTGTAAAAATAAAACTCAAGATTACACTTATCAAGCCCCTCAACAAGGAATTTATTTTTTAGTGTTCTTAAGAATTTTTCACCAGTGTGACCAAGTCTTTGGTTTCAAAGCATTGTCTTCTCAGTAGTTAACTTCATCTCCAAAGCATGAGCACCCTTGGGTACCTAGAAATCATTACCATCAATAGTAGATGCAACTTCTTTGCTACTAGTTTCAATGGTGAGGATTGTGACTCAAAATTTGTTTTCTTCACTATTGCACTAAATTATGCATGCATACAACTGAAAAAAAGTGCCTATTTGAACACCCTTCGCAAGCACCATATCTCCTCTTGTCATCTTGCATTCTCCATTCAAGAAACAACTTATACACCCACATCATTCAACTTATTTATAGAAAGAAGGTTTTGTTCTAAACCAAGGATATATGTAGGACACCATTGATTCACTTCACTCTACCATTTGGGAATCTTATTTTGACTCTTCCACAACCAACAATATTTAGGTGGGAGTCATCACCCAGGTACACCTTCCCACCATCATAACTTTCATACTTAGAAAACCAATCTCAAAGTGAATTCATGTGGAAAGAAGCACCAGAGTCTATCAACCACACATCTTGTGATGCATGTGTTGCCAAGGCAACAACAAAGGCATCTGCATCATCTTGAGAGGATTTATCAAATTCTAAATCAGAGAATTTCTCTTTCTCTTGTTTTTCTCCTCCTTACAATCTTTGCAGAAATGGCTAGATTTTTCGCAATTCTAACATTTCACCTTGATCTTACTAGGAGACTTAGATCTCCCACGGGATTTAGATTTAGATTTTTCTTGCTTTGTGTTCTTCTTTTTCCTTTTTCTTTCATTCTTCCTCAAACTGCCAGAGCCTCCTTAGCCATTTCAGAAGGTTTTATCTACATCTCTTCATATAAAAATGACACAACCACTTCATCCATCTTAAAGGTGGTAGTGGTACTTCTAATGGCCATGAAAATGTGGTCTCATGAATGCAACAATGAACACAACAAATTCATGCAACGACCCTCCTCCTCCATTTTGACACCAATAGAGTTCAACTGGGCAACACGCATGTTGAATGCATTTAAGTGATCTATGATAGATCCTCCTTCTTCCATCTGCAGAGAAAAATCTTCTTTCGTAAGAACACCTTATTTACCAAGGATTTAGCCTAATAAATAGGAGCAAGTTTCTTTCAAAGAAGTGCAATAGTCTTCTCTTCATGAACATTTAGGAGTATTAAATCAACTAAACAAAGTCTTATCAAACCCTTAGCCTTTTGATCCATCAAATCCTAATCTTCTTGTTTCAAGCTCGTTAGCATAGTTCCAGAAACAACTATCCATAAGTCATGATCTACAAGCATGTCTTCCATCTTGAGATTTCACAACTCAAAGTTACCTCCGTTAAACTTCTTTATCTCAAATCTACTAGATATGCCCATCATCTCCTTCCTGAAATGAGATCAAATTTTTTTTTTGCAATAGGTTCCCACTCAAATAAGATTAGTACCAAAAACCCTTTAACCCACAATAGGAAATAGAGGTGATCAGGCTTTGATACCAACTAAAAGGAAGCCAGGTACATAGAAAAGCTTCCAAAACTAATCTATTAGAGGAGAGAATGTGCAAATTTTACAATTTCAAACCCTTAAACAATTACAATAATGAAGATGCACATTATAGGTAAAGATAAACAACATCAAAGATATAATAAAAACACATAACACCAAATATATGTGGGGAAAACCCTTTCAAGCAAAAAACCCCACACTCCAAAATCCTAAACAATGTATTATTTGTAAACAATGATTACAATACTTGTAGTGCAAACTTCTATAGGAGTTTGTTTGTGTTATAATTTTGGAGTAAATCTGTCAACATAATGGTATCTCAACACAACATCATACTACTCCAAAATACACGAGTGCTCAATATATAAGAACTTACAATGCATAAAATAAGCATTTCTAAATCAACTACCAAAGGTTGAAGATGCAACATGGAAAGTGCCAAAAATAATGCACATGCATAATGATAAGTTTTCAATTGTCACCACATGTCACACTGCAAAATTTGCACTTGCCAAAATGACCTCTCCTTGGGTGATCCCATAATAGTGGTTTACACTTTTTGGGAGATCCTGATTTTTGCTAAAATCACACACTTTTAGAAAACATAATGATTTAAGCTTTGAAAAGTTCCATTTAAAGGATTCCAATTGAAGAGGGTTTGATCAAGCAACCTTAGATCAAACCCCATGGATAGAACCCCGCTAGTTTTAAACCATACCTATAACGAAGTCTCCTTTACACCTATCAAAATGCTGATAAAAAATAACTTTTGATTCACCTTTTGGGGGATCAAATGAATTCAATTAAATTTTATTTTTTGTAAGTATGTAGTCCTTATTACAAGCTTCCCAAAACGTATAATTTTAAATAAATTCAATTTGATTACTATATTTATTTTTTATTTCTTGTGAATGTAATTTTTTCATCGAAAATAAAGATCTTTGTTCTGCACATGTGGAAAAATAGCAGATTGTCAAAAAAAACTAAAAAATATTAGTGCACTAGATATTGATGTCCCTGATCTAACAAAAAAAAAAGAATTTTGATACGTAAAAAAAAAGTTATGTTTTAGCTAGTAAATCATGTCTAAATTGTAACTAGTTTGACTTTGAAACTTAATTAAGAAAAAAATATTCAAAGAAATGCTATGAAATCAATTCCATGCACTAGATATCATAGTTATGAATCCAAATTTGAAAATAAAAAATAAAAAATGTATCCTTCATAGAAAAAAGTCGTGTTAGCCAGTAATATCACTCTTTAAAATGGTGTTTATTGTTAAAAACTAGTTTTCGAAGGAGATGGAAAAATAAGTGCAATATTATTCCAAAAAAATTGAAAAAAATATATTTAAAATCTACTGAAAAAATGTCAATAAATCACTAGTTTACATCATCTTCAAATTCCTCATGGTTTAGCCGCTAAAGGTGCCTGAAAGTGAAGATTTAGTTAGAAAAAATCAATTTATGTTCAATTTGGCCAAAAATTGTAAACCAGTATTGTGGGATCACCCCCTAAAAAACTCACATTCCATGTAAACTCAACACATAAATAGAAAAATCCTTTATGCACAACTCCACCTATAAAATCAGCTTTCCAACTTAACTCCTCATCCAAATAGAAACTGCAAGTTGTAACTCACAAGACAATGTGAAAAAATTAGCAACATTCAATATTATGAAAAAAACAAAGCTATAGAAAATTCAAAGGTTGAGACACCTTCTTTTTCCTAACATCTTTTTGAATCAATAGTCTCTTTGACATCCATAGCAATTTCTTTGTTTTTTTCTTTCTTAATGTGATAGGTTTTTTTTATTATAGACGATCCTTGATAGTTGTAGGGTTGAGGATTCAACTCCAATATATGACGGGGTAATATCCTATATAATAGTTAAGACAAGATGTAAGAGTTAATTTATGCATGTGTGCACTACACAAAGTCTCATGAACTTGAAATATATATTACTATTTTTTAATAAAGTTTGATTTGATTTTTTTTTTAAAATTAGATGTGACTAATTTATGCATTATTCTCTACACACTAAAAAACCATGTTACAATTACTTTACATCAAATTATGTGGGTCATACACAAGGAATTTTAGATTTATATCTCAATCCCATTAATAGTTAATAGCAAAAAAAATTCAAACCAAACTTTAATATCATATGCATCTTTACATAAAAGGGTTTTGAAAAATAATATTGTTTACTACTTTTTAGGTGAGTTGTACGCATGCATGTTTATGCCTTTGACATACATTTTAAAAAAGAACATTTGTGTACATCTTTTATTTAACTATCTAGCTTTTATCATCTAAGCATTGGAATAAATTGCATATATATAAATTAAAAAAAAAATCTTACATTTCATATTTTTACATCATGTTAATATTATATTAGGAAATGCTTCAAATCTTTACCCCATGTATAATAAACTATTATTATGAAGAAAAAAAAATCAACTTTTGGTCATTTTCTATCCCAGTAACTTGTAGTTACTCAACGATACTCTCATAAATGCTTTATAACCATGCTCTTCAATAACTTTTATGTTGTTTTTGCATTATTTCCCAATGAATGGTTGAATGTCCTTAAATACAACACAACACACAAATAAACACAAACATGTGGCAAGTTAACTCATAATGATTCATGGAAATTTTGGTTGTATAACTTTAAATTTTAAAAGTTCAAGGTTTAATATGCAATTGTAAAAGTGAACTCAGTTATGTCCACACTTGTAGATCTAGTCCAAGGTGAAAAATGAGAGATGTGAGGATCAAGATCAAATATCTAGAAATGAGTGACAATATAATCAAGACATGGTGATGCCATGAGCCAGATTTGACTAAGTGTAACTTAGAATTTTGAATTTTAAAAATTCAAGCTTCAATTTGCAATTGCAAAAGTGATCTAGGTTACATCCATACTTGTAGATTTAATCCAAGCTGACAAATGAGAGATTTAAGGATCAAGATAAAATCTGTAAAACTGAGTGACAATATAATCAAAGACATAATTATGCTAGTTATAAACCAATTATTACATTAAAAACTCTAATTTGACACATTGTGAAAGATACCTACTTATCTTTGAATAAGTTAAATGGGCTCTTTAATGAATGTTTCATAAGACGCAACACTCGTCCAAGGTTTTGTAAAAGAGATAGCAAGATAAGTGAGTTAGAAATTAAACATGTTTGAGTCAAAATAGAACTCAAATGAATGACCTCTTAAAAAGCCTTGATATTTCATTCCTATAAACATTTCTTAAATATAAAAAATACAAAATAAACCTTTCATAATAAGAAATGTATTCATATCAATTACTACTCATAATATATGAATTAATAAATTTCACTGAAAAATTATACAATTAAATAATTAAAAACTCTAGATCCAAAAACATTAAAAAATATATATATGAACGTACAATTTTCATCCTTACACCTAAAAATATAACTGACTAAAAGTCTCCTATGCAAATTGCTGCCCAAAAGAAGTTTAAACTAAAAGTTCTTTTTGATAGCCCCATTACTTAAAAACAGCCAAAGGGGGACATGGACTAGCCTCGCAATGAGCGAAACATGGATTTTTAAGTACATGGGGGACAAAATCACATTGTATAGTCTATACTTATTAAATGTAATTTGGACAACTAAAAAAAACATCATGAGATCATAGGTGCAACAAAGTCCATGCTCTCTTATGTCATAAGCACGTGAAAAGTATTAATAGCATAATAATACACGGAGTTCTGAAATTTATTGAAAAATGTAAAAGCACCATTTTGCTTACAATACCAATATCAAAAGCTTTAGATTTCAAGTCCAAAAGTTGGAAGGATCCAAATGTGGGCAAAAGGACAATTTTAGGTCATTATTACGATGTAATGTGTTGTGGAGTGAGACATATTAGCTTTCATGCCGAGTGGTGGGGTCATGTATTTGTAGGTAGAGCTCATCATTATCTTTCCATCATCGTAAGAAACGTGTCCTAGGGAAAGGGGTACCTTTTTCTCCTTTATTTTTTCAATGGTTAAAAAGATGAGGGTAATCCCCGAGGCAAACCTTCAAGTGTCATTAAATGAGAGACCTTGGTTAATGGGTTGCTTTCTTTTCGTTACGGCCTTCATTCAAAGTTTCGTGAAGTTTTTTCTTATGAATTTAAGTGGAAAAGACTATAGAATGGATGGGGATTTTTTGTTTTGTCTTAATAGGTTATTTTCATATGAATTTTTTGAAAATCGATAACTTTTTAATCAATTATTTCATCATTATGAACTTTAAAAAAAATTTAATCATGAAAAATATATATTTTAAAGTATGTTATATTTTAACATAGACGTCCGTATTAAAAAGTGAAGTGGAATGATATAAAGATATAATAATAAATTTTCACATACCAAAAACAAATAGGTGGCATGTGATGTTACAAGGAAAGTATGTGGCATGCAATTTTATATAGTTAAAAGATTTGTGTTGTCATTAATTAATTTAGAGCATTTGTAATAGAAATGAATACAATGTTTTGGAAGATCTAGTGACTATTCATATTATTTCTATATTTTTGTAAAGGAATGGGGAAGAGGTTTTGTATGTTGTATTTTATATAAAGAAACAAATTCAAGAGATTAATTTTTTTGAGATTGAGAAGAAAAATTGTAGCTTGATCAAATATTGATCTATCATCAAAAATCTTATTACTTGGGTATTTATGAATTTCTTTGATTTTTTGACAACAAATTATAGACTAGACATGAAAATCGTTCTAAATTGTTCTAAAATTTTCATTTTTTTTATTAGTAAATAAATAGTTATGAATATCCTTGTGTTCCAAATTTAGTAGCATGACTAGAACTTGTGCCCATTTTTTCTTCTTCCCTTTTAACTCTATATTGACCCTTAAACTTAAGAAAGTCTCATCTTAACATTTACGGAGAAATTATTTCATTTTGCTTTATTTTCTAAATTGCAAGCATTATTCAACATCCTGTTAGAGTAATAAGTTATTACACTTAATTAATTATATCATACTGGTTAATTAATTATATCATACTGGTTAATTAATTAAGTCACTTATTCTTTTAGTTACTTAAGCTAAACTTAGGCACATTAATAATTATTAAGTGTGCACACTAGGGTTTCCTAATTTTAGGTTTTCTTGATCTCCTCATAAGGATTGATCACATTGTAATTATCATATTATTCAATAATCATAGTTTGGTTTTAGCTTGCACATTCTTGCTTTGAGGGTTTACAGAACATCTCTTATTATTTTGTTCTGAATATTTGTTGCATGTGATAGGTGATTGCATGCAGGTGATTCTTGGGGACTATGAGGTTGAGTTTTATCAACTTCTACACATCCTTATCTTTCTTTATTAATATTTTATTTTTTATATATTTTGGAAAGCTTTTCATGTTTTCAAAATATAAATCTTGTTGATGGTAGTGACTTTCATGTGTTTTAAGTCCATATCGTCACATAGTGATAATTAGTTTATTGTCTACAAGTAGCCCCAAGATGTGTCATTAAGGCTCTATGAATTGCATCAAAATTGCAAGCATGTTGCAACGAGATCTAAAGTTGATATTTTTTGTAACTCAAATTCTTCTTCAACCAACAACATGCCAAAGTTTTATAATGTGTTGGAAGAAATAAATGATAAAGAGGATAGGAAGGAGTGGATATCGCATGTCAAACCAAGCATTATTATCAACTTAAATTCTCTCAAATAAATGAGAAATGAGCTCAAACAAATAAAATTGTGTAGCCAAGACAATTTTACTTGAATATTACTATGAGAATGAATTTAGAATAATAAACAAAATCAAAATAATATTAAACATCATAATCAAACTCTAAATTATGTGCAAACCTCAATTTAAATGAGCAAGTATATTTTCTCATTCTTTTGACAAAATGTGGGCGCTCAAATGAACATGCAAGATTCCTACAACACATTGATGATTTCTTTTCAATTTTCTCCATATCCAGGTTGAAGAAGAAGAGTATAATTTATAGATTTTTGAATAAAAATGAATGGCTAAGATTGATTCACTTCAATTAGAGACTTGAGTTTGATTTTGCTAATTTGATTTAAAATTGCTTGCATGAATTTTTATTTATTTAATTTATTTGATTCACAAATGTGCACACATAAATCAAGAAATTAACAGCTTGTATGACTTGAACAGTGGAAGAGATTAATTATTGACAATGAATTAATTTTAGCATGATGAGAGGCTAATTAATTAAATATGTGCGTATAGATTTAGTTAAAAAATTATTAATAAAATAATAATGATAAATAAATTAATTAATTATGAAGTGATTTTGGTGGGTTAAAATGAGATTAATTAATTAGCACATTGTGATAACTTCATTGTCATGGATTTAATTAAGAATTACCTAACTAATTAATGATAGCTAACTAGCTAATGGAATATGATGGGATACTCGATGTAGTTAAGTAATTCATTAGATTAATTAATCAACATGGAGATGTTAGTGTGAATTAGCTAGGATTAATTAATTTGTAGAGTTAATGATAGAAGGTGAGAGTATTAGGGTGACAAAATGTGGGTGTCTACATTTTCCCTTATTTGAAAGAGAAATGTGACAAAAAGAAATAATGGTCTTTCAAAGAAAGAAATAGAAGGAGAAGAAGGAGAAGAAGACAAAGAGTGGATTCAAGATATGCCCCCTCAAAAGGAAATGCTAGGATGAAAAAGATAGATGAATGCTTAAAATAAGGAGAGATAAATTATATAATTAATTAATGAACATGTTAATGATGTGATGATAAATGTTGTGAATGTTGCATGTAATTTATATTTGAGAAACCTAATTAATTATAATATATGATAGAATACACCATGATGTGGGAAAAATATGGTGGCGTTGTTGTGATATGGTATGGGATTGACACCCAAGTAGGCATATGATAGGATGTACCATAATATAGAAAAAGTATGATGACATTGTTATGGGATTCCTTAAGGATTGATTAAAAATGCAATAAAAACAAAAAAAACATGCAAGCAAGCTAGCACAACAATGTTTCCAAGGATCTTATTGAACATCTTGCTTACTCATCTATATGGGGAGGTATTTTGAACTAATCTAAAATTACATGTCCATATTATTCAAAAGGATACTCCAGAAATGTACCACAATTTTGGTGCCCCTACCTAACACAACGATGCATAGCAATCTATGTTACCTTATCATCTCCCTAAAGAACAAATATTTGACCTATATGGCAACATTATCCTACTTGTAGAGTATGAAATGTGCTATCTTAGAAAACCAATAAACTAAAACAAGATTGAATCATGGTTGTTGCACATTATTAGCAATTGAATAAAAAAATCCATGCTCAAATATTCCCATGGTATCTCAAGCGTTGAAAAAGGTTGATATAACCCTATGTTTTGAAATATTTATTTTTCCAACTAACAAAATTTGAATCCATACTTGAATTTTTTCATATAAAAAAATATGTGTAACCAAAAGTAACCTTCAATTAGCTACACCTCCATCTTATCCACATTAAAGTGACCAAAAAACCCTCTATTATGATCACACTTGATAAGGTTCTCATGCATTGACCCCTTGATTTTACACAACTACACACCCCTAAATAACTTAATCCCTAATATAATAATTACTTCAATAATTTTGAAAGGTATATGTGCATGATCTTCATAGATTCTCTCTAAGCCTCCTTGAATTCGTCATCCTACATGTACAACTCCATGGAATTCAACCCAACTCCCACATGTATTGTGTTCAACAAGGAACACATCTAACTTAGCATGTCTAAAATTACGTTGGATTTCCCACTCAAATTCTTTAGGGAAAATAAGTATCTATATAGGAACTCTACCCATTTTATATATTGTTGGATTGACTTACCTTAACTATTAATGGATTATAATGCATGATGGTCCATGTAAAATATGAACTCTTTGGGTAATAGATAGTGTTTCCACTTCTTTAGTTATTTTATTTTCATGTAGATTCTAATCAAAATGTTGACTATTGTGTTTTTATGTCATTTAATTTCTCGTTGAAGTATATATAACTAGCCTTCCCTCCCAACTCAATACCATGCCAATCACCATAAAAATCACATCATAGTATACTTGGAAAACCTTCTTAAAAGTAGGTAGTACAAATATTTACTATTTCATCACCTTCTTTAAAAACTAGAAACATAATTTCATGCCTAAAATCTAGACAAGCTCATTTCTATCACCTCTCATTGTCTTTAGGAATACTACACAAATCTTGCTAAAATTTCAAATGAACTTCTTATAGAAGCTTGTTGATCCATGGAAGCATTAAGCCTCAAATGTATTATTTGTGATGGCTAATTTATGATTTATCTCACCTTCTCAAGCTCCATCTTAAACCCCTATTGGTATATCAGGATCCTCAAGTATACTAGCTTCACCTCCATGAAACTACACTTCTTTAGGTTAATCAATAGCTTCTCCCCAAGAAACACTTGCCTTATGTACACCAAGTTTTCTTCCCTCTTGCTAAAGATAGGGATTTCACATAGATACACAATGAAAATCCTATCAAGGAATAGTTTTAACACCTTTTTCATTAATCAAATATAGTTATGTGGATTTTTTTTCAATCCCTATGATATTACCAACCACTTATACAATCCATCCTTGGTCTTGAAGGTATTCTTCCATTTCTCACCCTCCTTGATCATAATTTGACGGAATCCACTCTTTAGATTTATCTTCAGTGTACTATCACTCTCCAATCAAGTAGTTCATCAAGTTACATATGCATGATAATGGGAATTGGTACTTGATGGCGATCTTGTTCATAGCCTTAGGTTCAATGTACATCCTCCATTGTACATCCTTCTTTAGTATTTGTAGTGTAGAAAAAAGTATCCCTTTTTCACACTTAATTTGGGAATAATTAATAATAAAATGAGCTTAATTTGCCTTGATTTAGTGTTGTAATGTGTTTTGCACATTCACATTAAGTTTAGGACCCTTCTTAATAAAATGGACTTAATGGTACCTTATTTTAGGTGTTGTAAAGTGTATCTTTACACTTTCACACTAATCTATAGCTTTATTAATTAATTGAGGTTAATTTGAGGTTAATTGGCCCCTTTAATTCAAATCCAAGCTTAATTAAGTACAGATTCTGAGGTATAAAGCTCAACATCCATAAATTAAATTACACAACACTAAATTTTTTAAGGTGTGTGTCTTAGGTTAGTGACCTAGGACCCATTCACCACCTGGCGAATGGGTCCTCACTAGGTCCTAGCACCCTAATTTTACATAACATTTGACATCCCCTGAAGTGTGTCCTAGTTAAGTGTGCTAGGACCCATACACCACATGGTGAATGGGTCCTCACTTAACCCAAGGACCCCCTCTTGGGATACGTTTTTGGTGGTATTTTAATGATTTCAAATCCTAGATTTGATGTCGACTTGTGTTATTTGAATTTTGGAAATTTATGTTAAGATAAGTATAAATACAAGGCTATTTCACTTAGTTTCACCTATAATTTTTATGAGCAATCAAGAGTACTTTCACAAGAGCACTTTAAGAGAATGCAAGAGCAAGTTTAAGGCATTCGAGGGAAAATTTATTGAATTTTATTGCAGCAATCAAGATATCAGTCATCATGTCAAAGTCATGCATGTTGTTGAGCTAATGTGATGATGTAAAATTGGTGATCAAGTTCAAGTGTTCAAATACATTATCTTATGTCAATTTCATGATCAATATCTATACTCATTGAGGCCATTTCATTCTAAGTTTCATATTTGCAATCCAAGGTTTCAACAAGGTTTGGTGAGTTGTGACATTGCATTTTGTTCATTCATCATTATTTTTATGCATTGTTTCATTTCAAGGTTTAATTACCAAAATGGGGTTTGAAAAAGGAAAACCCCTATTCTCTAACAAAACAATATGTTTCTTCTCCTTTGATGTGTGATTGCAGGTTTTAGGTTGAAGATCAATTGGAGTTGTCAAAGTTGTCACCTTTCTTGCAAGATCACAAAAACTGCGCTACATAATTTGTTTATGAGTTTTTTATAGTCTTTGACTAGGATCTAGGAGTGTAGACATTGAAGAATAAAACCCAAAAATTGATTTTCCAGAACCCTAGTGAGGACCCATTCACCACAGGGCGAATGAGTTCTCAATGAGGCCTGAAAAAGCACTTTTTGCAACAAGTACACAATATTTAACCCTCTTAAAACCTGCCTTTTGATTGCTATATTTGTTAGGCTTGATTTTTCATATTCATTTATGCATTATACCCCTCATAATTGAGTGAAACACAAAAAAATTAGGTGGATCATTTTGTTAATTCATTTTGGTGCACCTCATTTTATTTATTTCGTTTTGGTGAACCCAAATCTTTTGAACATTATAGTTTTCTGACTTTAGGAGTCCATTAAAACCCTAGATCTATAATTTTCATTAGTTTTCATTGCATTGCATTAGTTTGCATTTCATCTAGGGTTGTCAAAATTGCATTAGTTTACATTGCATTTTAGGTATAAATTTACATTTTACATTCATTTTAAATTTGAAAATTCAACAAAAATTGCATTATGTTAGATTGATTTTGCATAGTGTTTGCATCTTAGTGTACTTTTCATCATTCATATTAAAAAATTGGATCAAAATTGCATTTCCAAAAGTGTCATATAGTTCATCTTTTGTCCTTCATTACACTTGCATTTCAACATCCAATTCTGGAAAATTCTGCTATAGAAGTTATAATTTGAAACCTGAAATATAAAACACATTTAATCACTTTGAAATTGCATTTTTCAAATTTTAAAAATCTTGTACCAAGACCCATTCACCATGGGGCGAATGAGTCCTTGTTAGGGTTACAAAAGCAACAAGTTTTCATAGTTCCTAAGCTTCAATATCAGATTCAAAGTTTCTTGGAAAAGCATACTAGGACCCATTCACCACTAGGCGAATGAGTCCTTGGAGGCCTACAAAAAACAACTTTTTTGAGCTTCTAGTGATTTTTTGTACTTCCTAGGCTTGCTAGTAACCTATAGTATCAGTCTGGAAAGTTTCAAGAACTTATGTTTTATGCATCTAGGTCAAAATCATACATTTAGTATAGTCATTTTTGAATCATTCCAAAACCATTTCAGTAGCAAAAATCATCAGATCTAAAAATGTTTACATTTCTAAAACTTTGCATACTATGGATAAAAGTACTTTTCAATTTTTCATACACATTGTTTACATTCATGAAGCTTTGTATAAGTTTGATAAACTTGCTTTTCATTTTTGGATACACATTGTTTGCATTCTTGAAGTTTTGCATAAATTGGATAAAATTACTTTCATCTTTGGGTATACATTGTTTATATTCTTGCAGTATTCCATAAGATGGTTGGAAGTACTTTTCATTTTTTGACACACAATGTTAGTATCACATCTTTCTAAACATGCCAAGAGAAATTTCATCCCTCACACTTATGGGAATGCTTTAGTGAAAGAGAATACAATGGTGGATAATCATGACAATAAAATTTAGCCTTCTCCCAATATCTCTCCTACTTGTGAATAAGATATTTTGGTGTTAAAAGATCAAATCAATGAGATTTAAGAGATTCCTATTTGTCTCTCTTCCCCTAGTAAAAACATTATTGAACAAGAGAATGTCATCATTTATAAGCAATACAATCCAATCATTGATGACTCCCCTACTTGTGATGAAGTTATTTTAGAAGAACCAACCTTTGAATGCCATGAACATCTAGCTTGTAGCTCTCCTAAAAAATCTCCTACTAGGGAAGATATCATGGTGCAAGAAAATGAGAACATTGACCATAGTAATCCCTTAGATGAAGATGATGAAGTAACATTAGAATCCCCTTCACTAAGAGATCATGAAAATAAGGACAATCCTTTCGAGGTTATGCACATTAGATAACCATTGAAGTGGTCTCATGAGCCACTTCTTACCATATACCCACCCTCACAACAACCACAAATTCAAAATAAACCGGTGCTTATCCTAGAACCACCTAAAATGCAACTTGATAATGATAATGTTTTGCAGAAACCAAGTTCCAATATTGTTGCTCGTACATATAACACTAGGAACAATCTGCAACCAAGACAACAAAATCCAACATCCATCCCATTGCCTCAACCTATCTTGCCTAGTGCCCCCCGTTTTCCTTTACATAGTGGAAAAGAGTATGATCTTGTTGAACAACTTAAAAATACTCCTGCTAAGATATCCTTATGGGATCTTATTCAAGCTTCCCCTCATTATCATAACATTCTTCAAAGTGATTTACAACAAGTTCCTACCCCTCCTAATGTGCAACCAAATGATGTGGCAACCCAAATTCAAGTTGTAAATCCAATCAACTTAGACATTAATTTCCATCAAGATGAATTAGCTTTGTTAGAAGAGAAAAACCAAAATTCATCTTTCATGATAATAGATTATGTTAATTGATTCAAGATAAAGATAACTCTTGTTGACAATGGTTCAAACATTAATGTGTGTAGTGTACACCTTTTGGAGAAGATTCATATGAATGAGTGAAGTTATCCCCAATTCTTTTTCTATTTGTGGATTTGATAATATAGGAAAACAACCGCTTGTAGTCATCACATTACCTATTAGAGCTGGGAAAGTAACATTAAAAACTTTGGTCCGTGTTATGCCTCACAATATTTCATATAATCTTCTTTTAGGTATACCATGGATTCATGAGATGAATGGGGTGTCTTCTACCCTTCATCGTAAAAATGAAGTACATCTGTGACAACAAATTTTACACACTCAAAGTCGATCTTGAACCTGATTTTTTTTTTATTGGTGAGAAAGAAGGATGAGATCCTTTGAAAGCATGTAAATCAATTGAAAAAGTGGAAATAACAAAGGAAGAAGAACACAAGAATAACATTGATGAAGTCACTAAGTTTTTAGAAGATACTTGGTGATCCTTAAATTTCACACCTACATTCATGGGTGAATACAAGATCATAACAGGAAAAACCTAAAAAGGGAAAAGAAAAAGTGGTAATATCAACACAAAATTCGAAAGCATCCACTTCAACCACTTTAGAAGAAGAAGAAAATTACACAACAAACTTTGATGAAGTTGATTATGAGAAACCACCAAATCTAAAAGAAATGAAAAATATTTATGGAAGAGGTTATGAACTTATGAAACAACTTGGGTATATTGGAGAAGTATGTGGTGCTAGAGAACAAGGTATATATTTCCCTATAGATCCTAACACGCAAGAAACGACTAGTGGTATTGGTTATTGTCCTTAGAAAGAAACAAAAGCATCAAAAAATCCTTCACTTAACATCAACACTCTTGCAAAAGATTTTTCCAAGACAAATTTAACTTTGGTGCATCTTGAACTGATAGATACTACATGTGGGAATGTCTCATTAGATATGCATCAAGTTGATATTTTGTCTACTCAATATAATCAATAACAATAGATGTTTCTCCTTGCCATGAAATAGTTATAGGATCATAACATACTCACTATTGCATGTTTTGCATTCATGTAAAATCATTTCCTTTTGCAAGGAGTGGCATATTATCATTCATCTTGGCTCAGCATTCTCCTACATTTAGTGGGGGCAAGGGGTTAAGTAGCCTTGTCCTCATATGGCAATTTTTTTTTCTCTTTTGGCTAGTTGACCACCTTCCATGTATATATAAGAGAAAACTTGGGATGTGGATGACATGCCTTAAGTTGGCTCGCATGTCACGTACAAAGTTATCTTTAGTTATTGCATTTTGGGAGCAACCCCTTATTCATGATGTCATTTCATTTGGGAACATATGACTTGGCATAGGGCTTTTCGAATAAGCTCTCATGTCTTCTTCTACTTTAAAGTGGATTGATCACAACAATGGTGTTCACAATCACTTTAAAGTGGGGGAATACATCAATACTTATAATTCTTTGTGTGATTTTCTTTATTCTTGTGATGTGTCCTTTTCTTAGTGGTGTCATTGGGTTTGATTTCCTCCATGATGTTCCCCAAGAAGAGACATTGCATGAACTAAGCAAAGTCTTGTTGAACAAAAAAATTTACTTGCATGTTGTTCATAGATGCTTAGCATAACACAACTTGTTAAGCACGAAATAGGAATGTGAGTGGCACCCTATCCAAGTTATCAGAGGGATATATTTGGTATGGTAAGTACAGTGAGAGCCAACATAGAGGAATGAATTTCTCACTAAGCCACCTTCCTAGAGGGATACTCACCTAGTGGATGGCCTGAGGGTCCACTACCCCAAAGTGAGTGCAAAACTGATAGTCTAGATTTGTTCCATATTGTGTTGGATCATTTAGGCTTGATCTCGTTTTGGTCTTTAATAGTCTATGATAGTGTATCTTTTTCACTACTACATACATAAGTGTCTTAAATGTCTACTTTAGTGTGATTTTGACATGGGTTCATACTCTCACTAAAGTGGGGGCTAAATGTAGTGTAGAAAAAAGTATGCCTTTTTCACACTTAATTTGGGAATAAATAATAATAAAATGAGCTTAATTTTGCCTTGATTTAGTTTTTTAATGTGTTTTACACATTCACGTTAAGTTTATGACCCTTCTTAATAAAATGGACTTAATGGTGCCTTATTTTAGGTGTTGTAAAGTGTATCTTTACACTTTCACACTAATCTAGGGCTTTATTAATTAATTGAGGTTAATTGGCCCCTTTAATTCAGATCCAAGCCTAATTAATTATATATTCCGAGGGAAAACCCGACATTCATAAATGACATTACACAACACTTAATTTCTAAAGGTGTGTGTCCTAGGTTAGTGACCTAGGACCCATTTGCCACCTAGCGAATGGGTCCTCACTAGGTCCTAGGACCCTAATTTTACATAACATTTGGCATCCCCTAAAGTGTGTCCTAGTTAAGTGTGTTAGGACCCATTCACCACATGGCGAATGGGTCCTCACTTAACCCTAGGACCCCCCCTTAGAATATGTTTTTGGCGGTATTTTAATGATTTCAAATCCTAGATTTGATGTTGGATTGTGTTATTTGAATTTTGAAAATTTATATTAAGATAAGTATAAAAACAAGACTATTTCACTTAGTTTCACCTAGAATTTTTATGAGCAATCAAGAGTACTTTCACAAGAGCACTTTAAGAGCATTCAAGGGAGAATTTATTGACGCTTATTGCATCAATCAATATATCAATCATCATGTCAAAGTCATGCATGTTGTTGAGCTAATGTGATGATGTAGCATTGGTGATCAAGTTCAAGTGTTCAAAGCCATTATCTTATGTCAAGTTCATGACCAATATCTACAGTCATTGATGCCATTTCATGCTAAGTTTCAGATTTCAATCCAAGGTTTCACCAAGGTTTGGTGAGTTGTGACATTGCATTTTTTTCATTCATTATTCCTTTTATGCATTGTTTCATTTCAAAGTTTAATTACCAAAACAAGGTTTGACCAAAGAAAACCCCTATTATCTAACAAAACAACATTTTTCTTCTCCTTTGATGTGTGATTGTAGGTTTTAGGTTGAATATCAATTGAAGAGAAAAAGTTGTCAAAAGTTGCAAAGTTGTCAAAGTTGTCACCTTTCTTGCAAGATCACAAAAATTGAGCTACAAAACTTGTTTCCAAGTTTCCGACAATCTCCAACTAGGATCTAAGAGTGCAAAAATTGAAGAACAAAACCTAGAAATTGATTTTCCAGAACCATAGCCAGGACCCATTCACCACTAGGCGAATGAGTCCTTAGTGAAGCCTGAAAAATAACTTTTTGCAATAGGTACACAACATTTAACCCTCTTACAACCTACCTTTTGATTGATATATTGGTTAGGTTTGATTTTTGATATTCACTTATACATTATACCCCTCATAATTGAGTGAAACACATAAAAAAAATTAGGTACATCATTTTGTTAATTGATTTTAGTATACCTCTTTTTCTTTGTTTCAGTATTAGCACTACAAGTATTGAATGCAAGCTCAAGCTCTTTGATTATTGGTGCAGAGCACTATTTTGCTCCATTTCATAAATTTGGGTTTAATGGGTTGTTTTAGGCTTGGTAAGGCCATTTTGTAATTTTTTTATGGTTTTTGAGTCATAGGTGTCAAATTGTGCAAAAGTTGCAAAAAGATGTAGAATGCTGTCAAGAAGTTGTCAAAGTTGTAACATTTAGGAATTTGAAGGGTCATGGTAGTTTATTGGTCAGTTATAGGCATTTAATGGTTGGGTTTTGAATTGAAAATGTATGAAAGGCCTCTTGAAGGCTCGAGCAAGATATTTGAAGCAATTTGAAGGAGACAAAACAATAAAAGAACACATATTTCATTTATTTTCTGAGTTTTTGTTTATTTCCAGCCTATGTATGGGTCTGTATAGCAGGATTTTCATCCTAAATGTTTTGAATTTGTTCTAGAATGGTTTTGGAATTTTTTCAAATCCATTCTTGAGGAGTTTCATTGAGTTTTAAATGATTTAGAGGTTGATATTTGAAAATTGGTCGGAAACAGGGACTTTGTGTTTTGAGGGTGAATATGTATTAAAAAGGCCATTCCACCTTCTGTTATACTATACCTTGGTGTAATGGGCCTAGTTATATTATGAATAGATGTATGAGGGTTTTCTTGAATTGAGAATATCATATGGTGGAGATCTCCACGCTGCCCCTAAAGAAAAGCAAGATTTTGGCCTAAAAGGCAATGCTAGTGAAGGTAGTTTTTTGTATTTGAAATAGAGGAGGCTAGTACTAATTTGTTTCAGGGAGTACTGGTGTATTTAGATGTGATTTTCATATTTACAGTCTAGAGTGATCCTTGGCAAGATTGAGCGTAAAACTCTAGTTGAGCAAGGCATGTAAAGGGTGAATTAGAGTGATTTTATGAAGGAAGGGTATGTGAAACATGAGGGAAACATAATGTAAGGATGTATTAAGCTTGAGAATGCATATTGAAGAGGTTTTGAAATGGTTTTAGGTTTTTATGAGGTCCGGGCATAGTATTTTCAATAAGCCCTAGGTGAAATTGAGAAAAGTATGGGTTTTGAGGAAATGGGTCATACTGAGTGAGTGGAGACCTAAAAGTTGGAAAATATTGTGTTTTGAAGGAAATTTTAATAATGTTTGGAGGTTTTTGGGATTGGTGACAAGTTTGAAGATAGGTTCCTTTGAAAAAGAGGGCTAATTGGAGCTTGTTGCACTCTAAAAGGTCAATTTGTGTGCAGATGGTCCAAAGAGACCTAAGGTGAATTTGAAGTATGTTTTGTGCAGGGTTCATGGGTCCATGAAAGTTTGTGGGGTTAAAGTATTTTATTGAGTGCTTATTAGTTAGGTTCATTAAACAGGGTTTGGACACCTACTAGGTGTGTGGAAGCTCAAAAGGTGAAAATTGCTAGTTGGATATCTTGGGGTCTTGAAAAGGCTTTAGTCCTATTTGATTGAGAGAATTAATCTTGTTAGATGCCTCTTGGTGTCTTGGATCCACTGGGTGTCTAGTTCATTGAAGATACATTTTGGTGTTTTGAAAGCCCTTTCAAAGATCAAATTGTGAAAAAATGATACAAATCAGTTGATGGCCTCCTTGTCCTTGCATCAGTTGGTATCAGAACACATAAAGTAGATGCTTGAAGTTGATTTACATAAAGGATAGTTGGAAGTTGGAAATACAAGACAACGTGGCAAAGGAAATTAGAGAATCAACACAAATGAATGCACTTTTCAAAACCACCTGCAAGTGTCGAGGTAAGGTATGTAGTATAATGGTGGATTCATGTAGCCTAGGAAATTTGGTATCTCAGGAGATGGTTGATAAGTTGAAATTAGTAAGGATTCCTCATGAATTACCTTATTTTGTTTCTTGGTTGAATGTTGAGCATACTTTGTTTGTCAAGGAGAAATCTTGGGTTGAATTTCAAATAGGTGCATATAAGGATAAAATTTTGTGTGATGTTGTGCCAATGAGCATATGTCATTTGTTATTGGGAATGCCATGGATGTATGATATATTTTCTTTGTATGATGGGAGGCTTAATTGTTATAAGATTGTGAAGGGTGGGGTCTCTTTTATGTTGACTCCTTTGGAGGAAAATGATCGAGGGAAAGGCAAGAGAGAAAGAATACTAATGAAGGGAAGAAAAGAGTTCATGAAGCATGAGGAAGATGAGTACGATGAGAGTGCAGCCATTACAAAGAGAACAAGTGTTGAGATAGAAAGCATTGACAAGGATGCTAAGTTGAAAGAGAAAGGAAATGATGAGTTGCTGGAGAATGTTGAGATGGTGAAGATAAAAAGTGAAAAGACCTTGAAGGTTCAAGAAAAAGTTTGAAAAAAATGATGAACACAAGAAAGGGACTGAGTTTTATCAAACAAAGGAAAAAGAAGTTGTTGGACAAGAAAATGAGGTCAAGGTAACAAAGTACAGGTCTGAAACAAAGAACTATGAGAAGGAAAAACTTGGGACAAAGATCCTAAAAGGTGAAAAAGACATTAGTGCAAAAGAGTTGCCTATGGAAAGGCAAGAGTGGCCTAGCAAGGTCATTGCAAAGGAGATATATTGTCCACTGAAAGGACAAGGAGTGAAAATTAGCAAGAGCCTAATAACAGAGAAGATGGAAAGAAATAGGTGTTTGTTAGTAAAAGTGTTGGAAGACCTGAATGCAAAGAGGTCTTGAAGACCGAGAGTATGAAGAAAGAGAGAGTGGATATAGTTAAAGAAGGTGAAAGGATTGTGGAAAGCCATGAAGGGCTTGGAAACTATGAAAATATCAGAGTTGGGGTAGTATTGTGTCCCTTACAAGTAAAAGTGGATAGGAAGTAGTCAAGTGTAGCATTTGAGTTGGAAAGTACAGAGGAAAAGAAGGCAGCAAGTCTGATGAAGATTGAGAACACAGACGTGGTACAACTTGAGTGCCAAAAGAAAGACAAGATGGAAGAGAGGATAGTGAGCCAAAGAGAATGGCTAATGGTAGTGAATGAGTTTGTGAAAGAGTCGAAAGAGGATGACGAAGTTATAGTCACCTTAAGAGGTGAAGAAGAGAAAGCAAAGTGGTTGAGTAAGGTCTCAGTGGTGGAAGAGGCTAAAGGTGAAGATTTGAAAGTGATTGGCCAAGTGAAGGCTAAATAAGAAGAGTTTGTGAAGTCTCCAAATGATAAGGAGCAAAGTGATGTAGTTGGAAGTTAGACCAAGACTTAAAATGAAAGTGGAAGGACAAAATGTAGGGTATGTTGCAGAGGATGAAGTTGAAGGACTAGGTAGCAACAAGTGGATGCAATTGATGAAGAAAAAATAAAGCAAGAGGATGCAAGTTCAAGTTGGCAAGGTAACTAGAGGTATATTGAGCATTGACAAGTACAAGCCCAGGGTAAAGATGAAGGGAAAGATGGAGAAATTTCAATGATATGATGGTGCATCAGAAGATGAAGAACAAATTTTTTTTGCAGGTTCAAATGTTGAAGGCTTTCAGGGACTTGGAAGAATTTCTTGGCCAGGTGAATGGTGCAAAGCACTATTTTGCTCCATTTCATAAATTTGGGTTTATTGGGTTGTTTTAGGCTTGGTAAGGTCAAATAAGGCCAATTTAGGCCATTTTGTAATTTTTTATGGTTTTTGAGTCATAGGTGTCAAATTGTGCAAAAGTTGCAAAAAGATGTAGAATATTGTCAAGAAGTTGTCAAAATTGCAACATTTAGAAATTTGAAGGTCATGGTAGTTTCTTGGTCATTTATAGGAATTTAATGGTTGGGTTTTGAATTGAAAATGTATAAAAGGCCTCTTGAAGGCTCAATCAAGAGATTTGAAGCAATTTGAAGGAGACAAAACAATAAAAGAACACAAATTTCAGTTATTTTTTGAGTTTTTGTTCATTTCCAACCTATGTACGAGTCCCTACAACAGGGGTTTCATCCTAAATGTTTTTAATTTGTTCTATCATGGTTTTATAATTGTTTCAAATCCATTATTGAGGAGTTTCATTGAGTTTTAAGTGATTTAGAGGCCGATATTTGAAAATTGGTCAGAAATAGGGACTTTGTGTTTTGAGGGTGAAGATGTATTAAAAAGGCCATTCCACCTTCTGTAAATACCATACCTAGGTGAAATGGGCCTGGTTAGATTAGGAATATATTTAGAAGGGTTTTTTTGAATTGAGAATATCATATGGTGGAGATCTCCATGCTGCCCTTGAAGAAAAGCAAGATTTTGGCCTAAAAGGCAATGCTAGTGAAGGTAGTTTGTTGTATTTGAAATAGAGGAGGCTAGTACTAGGTTGTTTCAGGGAGTAATAGTGTATTTATATGTGATTTATAGATTGAAAAATTCTGGAGTGATCCTTGGTAAGATTGAGCATAAAACCCTAGTTGACCAAGGCATGGAAAGGGTGAATTAAAGTGATTTTACAAAGGAAGGATATGTGAAACATGAGGGAAACATAATTTAAGGGTGAATTAAGCTTTATCAGACATATTAAAGAGGTTTTGAAGTGTTTTTAGGTTTTTATGAGGTATGGGCATAGTATTTTCAATAAGCCCTAGGTCAAATTAAGAAAAGTAAGGGTTTTGAGGAAATGCGTCATAGTGAGTGAGTGGAGACCTAAAAGTTGGAAAATATTTTGTTTTGAAGGTAGGTTTAAGACTTTTTGGAGGTATTTTGGCTTGTTGACAAGTTTGAAGATAGGTTCCTATGAAAAAGAGGGCTAATTGGAGCCCGTTTCAACCTAAAAGGTCAATTTGTGTGCAAATGGTCCAAAGAGACCTAAGGTGAATTTGACGTATGTTTTGTGCAGGTTTAATAGGTCCCTAAAATTTTGTGGGGTTGACGGATTTTCTTGAGTGGTTGTGAGTTAGGTTCATTAAACAAGGTTTGGACACCTACTAGGTGTGTGGAAGCTTAAAAAGTGAAAATTGCTAGTTGGATATCTTGGGGTTTTGAAAAGGATTTAGTCCTATTTAGTTGAGAGAATTAATCTTGTTAGATTCCTCTTGGTGTCTTGGAAAAGGTTGAAAACAAGAAGGGTGTATTGGAGCCACTAGGTGTCTAGTTCATTGAAGAGTCATTTTGGTGTTTTGAAAGACCTTCCAAAGATCAAATTGTGAAAACATGATACAAATCAGTTGATGGCCTCCCTGTCCTTGCATAAATTATCCCTTCTACAAGAAACTTCTTAAATTTCCTTATTATTTTTCACTCTCATGACCACATCCCATAAGCCACTTTATTTGGCATAATAGATCTAGGAATAAGGTCCATAACATGAATTATTTTGTGTATGGACAATAGACCATCTAATATCTTTGGAAATGTAATCCTTGTAATTAACCAATTTCTTTTATGGTATCTCATCTTTTGTATCTCTCACACCCCTTTATCCAAAATGAGGTGCACATATCCTCCACAAAAAAATACAACACCCATGTCAATTGGTCAACCTCCCAAAATATAATTAAACTCCTCTTAGACCACTTATGCATCATAAATCTTGTCAGTAAAGTAAGGTTTAATCATGAAGTCAATTTTCCCAATACTAGGTGCTCTACTTGGGCAATGAAATACCTTTACCTAGATCATAGTGAGAAGGACGAACTCCATAACTCTCATTTGACTTTATTTTTTAACTATTATCATGAGTGTAATTATGATACGTGTAGGAGAATAAAATAATAATAAATAATTATCCCTATGCACATAGGGGTTTCCACTCTTACCCTCTCCATTTTCCTTGGAGTGCATACTTTATCCATCATCTATATTTAAAATTAAAAATTTGGGATTGCAAGGTGAATGACACCTATAAAATTAACCTTAACAAAATAATATCACACAAGACTTCATATTTGTACTTTTCAATCTTGAACCTAACCTTGCATTGCTCATTCACTAGTAATTAGTGTTCCTTGAGCAATAGTGGCACCTTGTAGGGAGTAAGATGCATAATTATTTGCAAGCCTAGCTTCTTGATCATCTTGAATAAACTTAGATTATTAGTGTTAACACTATCTATGATTATTTTTTATTACTTTTCTCTTGACTTGAAAATGGTCCTACAAATATTCTTCTTAAATATGCAAGTATTTTTCTCCTTTTTTGCCAGTATCACCAAGATTTCTTCTCTATTTGCGGGCTTCTCTACACCATCGACCAAAACACTACTCTCCAAGATTCTTTCACCAACATGGTTGTTTGCCTTTGTTTTGTGTCTAATGTTACTATATTACACTTACAAGAACTTGAATACATGATTCCTTGTTTCTCCACATCTAAAACATGTTCCAAAAAACTTATCCCTTATCCATGTCCTCTTCCTCAAAAGGATTCTCTTCTCCTCGAGACATTCTCCTATCCTTTCAATGTATTCTCTTATGTCCATGCCTACATTAACTCTTGCTATTTTTTTTATATATTTGTTATTTTATTTACATGTAAACTTCCCTTTATTTTATGTGACACTCTATTTTCTTCAGGATGACCTCTCCTTGGCCTCCATTGCATAATGATAGGCGTCCCCCATGACCTAAGGTGTCATCATGCCAAACTCATCCTAGATAGATAATTACAACTCATTCACATACCTTGAGTTCTTTTTTTATGCCACCTACCATGTGACCAAGACAAATTGTTGAGTTTTAGAACTCCTATATTATATTATTTGACACTCATTTACCTTTGTTTCAAGTTATGTATCTTCTTGGACAAGCTAATATTGCAGTTCGCCAACAAGAACACCACTCTCAACTTGGTGACCATCTTGTTTCACATGTGGATCCTCTCATTCCTTGTCACTTTCTATCTCTTTCAGTATGATTCCACCACAATGACACATAACCCTTTAGCTTAGTGCATGCAAATACTATCCTCTTGTAGTCTACAATGGACTCATACTTTAAATAGTTATTTGGCTCCATAATATAGTTGATCAACTCATTTTGATCAACTCATTTGGACATAAGCTCCTTGTGTAGGTTGGAATTTCCACACATGGGTTGTCACCAAATTTAGATACGACTTGTAACATACCCTCTATTAGAGGTTTTTATCACCCTCATCCATGTGCACTTAAGGTGCCCCATCATCACCCAAGTCTATTTTTTCTTCTCTTTGCAACATACTCTTCATGCCTTCCACCCACCAACCTTTGTGTTGGAATATGTTTGCACTAGCTTCTACCCACACTTACCATTGTGGAAGATAGAAAGCACTCATATGTTAAAACCCTACAATGACACTGCTTGATGTAACTACACACAACACCACCCACAAAGAAGGAATCCTTTCTTTGATACCAAATGATGTAAGTGAAACTTGCAAGTGGTTCCCAATGAAGGGATGCATAAGTTTCACAACCCTCAAAGTACACAATGGAGACATATAAGGAATGAAGTGACAACATAGAAATGACAAAATATAATATATTTCATATTTTTAATGGAAAATTACATAATGTATAGTATTCCTAAATGGAAAAATACATCCAAACATATGCATGCACATATGGCCTTAGTTATCAACTCACTACATTTAAACTTGATGACCCAAAAATTTTAATACCCCAAATATCCCAATTATATATTCAACTTTGCAATATATACAACTCACTCAAGGTGCCAAAATTATACCTACATAATTAAATATCATTTTTCTCCAGTTTCAAATTCAACAACCATGTGCATGATTTCAAATTTTACCACTAAAATATTTGATGGCTAGTAGAGTAGTCAAACCACAACATTGTTGTCCTCCTTTGTGTGAACAACCAAACTAAAGGAAATAGTGTGTTAGATTTCTCAAACTTCTAACCTTGTGTATTCATTGTCCCATGCATGACATTGATTCATTTTGCAAGTCTGTTAAGTTTCTGAGACACCCTTACATTACATAGTTTACTTTATCATGTAAAATTTGTATATATTAAGGAATAAAATTGTATCTACATAAATCATCTAGGCTAATTAAATAAATGTAAATACATAGCACATAATTAACCTAGATAAAAGAGTTGGGATTAATAATTGAAATTACATAAATTAAATGTGCGATTTTAAATAAATAAAATGCATGGGTACTTAACTATGATGTAGATGTAAATGTCTCTATCAATATGCCAAAGATCCATTTATCAAGGTGCTAGAATTTCACAATCTATAATTGACCTTTAAATCTGATTTTGCATAGCTCGGATTCACTTTCACAAGTGTAAAAGTGATCTTTGTGAGTGTGAAACTAAAATATATGCACATATCTAAACATACAACTCACAAACCTAATGTAACACAACTTTGTAATCTTAAACTAATCCACGCCAATTTTTAATACAAGAATTATTGTAAAAATTACGATATATACACGATATATACAAACACATTTTTAAAACTATCAAATTACAAAATCATATTCTCTTTAATTAAACCTCTAATTAAATCAATTCAATAATGATAATCCAATAAACTTAAACTCGTATACTTTAATATTACTACTAAAATACTATCAATAACCCTAACCCTAACCCACTCCTTGATAAACTCTAAATGATAAAACTTATTATTTTCAAATGAGTGAATAATGCAACAACAACAAAATAATCAAGTCCGGACATAACTTACACTTTCGCTTCCACCCATGTTAGTTGTTGGAATACGTGTGCAGAAAGAAATGGTATTCCCTTTCCCTTTCCACCTCAATAAAGACAACACACTTTAGTTTTGTCTTCACTCCCAAGAGTTCCAAATATATGCTGCCCATATCTCACTTTACACCCAAAAATATGTGGAAAGGAAACCAACCCACCCCACCGACTAAATAACAGACAATAAAAAACATTAGCCTAATATTTAAGCATTGAGTGCCCTACAAAACCCTCTAAATCCCGTGCCCGCACATCTTTCGAAAACGTTAACTAAAAGCCATAAAAAATTCAGTTAAAAAATCACATCATAATCAACCTTTAATTATTTCATTTACTTGCCTTCCAACAGATAACAAAAGTAAACACGCACAATTAGACTTTATAATATAGAAAGTAGTTATGTATTATTATAATATGATTGAGCGGTTGGTGGAACTTTTCTGTCTCGGCAGGTGTGATGTGGAATTTTGGGACTCCTATGTGAGGGAGATATCAAGAAAGCAAATAGGGTCTTGGAACATTAATGTAGGGTATAAATCATCATTGCATAGATTTATAAGGGTAATTTAATAAATATATTAATTATTTTATATGAATTTAATTTAAGATTTGATGATACAAAGATGTTAGATAGATATAAGAAGTTAATTCTTTAATATTTTAAAATTTTAGGGTTGATTTAGATGATTTTTTATTTTTATTTTTCACATGAATCATTAATGTAGATTTGAAGTTGTCTATGGATATGAATTGATTGAAAGTGGACTGTTAGAATCTCTTCATTTTAGCATCAAAATTAATGATGTTGAATTGTTTAGTTTTATGGATTGAAACTGTGTATTTTTGTGAATCAACGTTTCAGATCAAACTCCATGATCCATCATCAGGATAATGCATGCAACTAGAGAGAAGAAAACTAGAATGAGATGACAAACTTAGGAGGTTAAATAGGTGAGGGGGATGAGACAGCTAGAAGACACTAAACAAAAAATTGACACAAAACATAAATAATGAAATAATAAAATAAAAACTAATCTAGATAATAAAGTAAGAAGAGAGTCCACAAAAATCGAAATAAGGAAAGCATAATGTAAGACAAGAAAAGGAGAGCAAATTAAACATAAATAAAGCCAAAAATATACATGGAAAAAACTAATCAAGAGAAGAACACAAAAAGACATAAAATAAGCTACAACATGGAAATACAACTCCCCTTCCAAATTCTATTGCACACTACCCATAATAGGTGATTGTAGACTCTTCTACAAGTCTACTTTAGAACCTCCCTCTTACATTTTCTCTTAGATTCTTCATAACCACTTGGACAAGCGTTGAACTATGCCATACATGAAATATTTGAGATTCCATGTGTATGGTGCCCCCATTTGAGGTGGCCATAACATTACAACATGTGCAATATTTAATAATAAATGTGTTCCTAGGACTTTTTTGTTGGATGTTGTGGTTGTCATTGATGTCAACTTTATTAGCATTAATGTCTTTAAGACTGTATATGTCGAGGATATTGAGAAAATTCTAATAAAATATGTTGTAGGTTGTATGTGAACCAATGAAGATCAGTATGAAAGTTCAGTATGTTGATGGTGAGAAGTTGCAGATTAAAGGGTTTCTTTTCAGGCATATCTAGTTTATCCACCAAAAGTTTTAGAGGTTCACATGAAGATTTGATTAAGTTATGAGTTTTTGTGTTCCGACAATTATTCTGTTACTGTAGCTGGTGTTCCTGGAAGAAGATAACGTGAATATGGTAATTTGAGTTGTTGTGAATGCTCATGTGGTGTTCGTGGATGTTTCTAGATCATGCTCTATCTGTGTTGCACGTCTACATTGATCGTTGTGCTCGCAATCGATGATTTTCTCTTGTGTGTTCATGTTTTTTATGTTCATGGCCGATAGGGTGATTGTAGCATGTTGTGGATCTTTGAGGAATAATTTTGGAAGGTTTTTTTGTGTTTGAGGATATTCTTTTAGGTCCCTACTATGTTGTGGCCAACCTTGGTTGATTCGCATTAATAATTTTTATTGTTTTGGGCCGACATTTTGTATTCATCTTATTATTTTGTTGAAGTCGACATGAAGCGATACAATTCCTTGTCGCGGATATAAATAAGTGATTTTTTCTTCATTTGAATGTGAGCGAACAAGTGTGTGTACGTGAATAATGTTCTAAATATTTTGAAGGTAAAGCAGAGTGTGAAGAAGAGTGAAGAAGTGTTCATGTGCTTAACCGGAACTGTCATCAAGCATTAGTAGATGTTATTTTCTCAGTTCAAGATCTTTCATATGGATTTAATCTAAATATTACTGTAAGACAGTGAGTCTTACCTTGGGCAGTAAGCCCTTTGTATTTAAGCAATGATCTCTAGGTAGTGTTCCTGAATGCATGTGCATTCCCCATTTTTTCATACTTTTAACAGAGTATAAACTTGTGGATTAACCTCCACCGTGGTTTTTTCCCTAATAGGGTTTCCAAGTAAAAATCTTAGTGTTATGTGTGTTCCTAATGTGTTGATGATTTATGCTTTCATGGTTATTAATCAGATATGAGAATAGGGGTTAATAAATTTAATAAGTTTGAAATTTTGTGACAACTGATTCACCACCCCCTCTCAATTGTCTGCCCTTGTGTTGCTGAAAATTGGTATCAGAGCAAGTTCCTTGCAAGAATTTTAACAACTTGAGATGATCTGGGATGGCGATATATAAGAAGGATAGTTTGAGATTTGATGGAAAAAATTATTCTCTGTGGAAGACTCGAATGGAGTGTCATCTGAGATGCATTGGTGAATCCTACTGGAGCATTACAAGTACAAGTATGTTATTCCTCAAAATGGTCCTACTACTACTGTTGAGATTAGTGATGTTGAATACAATATTAGGGTTAAGGAAGCATTGTTGAGTGCTTTGACTAATTTTGAGATGATGAATGTTATGGATCTGAAGACTACCTATGAGATCTGGAAAAAGCTGGAAACCTTGTATGAAGGTGATGCTAATGTGAAGATTGCTAAGCTACAAAGTCTGAAAGGGAAATATGAACTGTTGAGAATGTGTGATGATGAAAATATTATTACTTTCATGCAAAGAGTGAATGAACTTGTGTGTGGTATCAAATGTGTTGGTGGACAGTTGGATGAATCAAAGATTGTTGCTAAAGTGCTTAGATCCTTGCTTGATTCTTACAAAGTCAAAGCTACAACTATTAATGAGCTTTGGACTGTGACAAATGTAACCAGAGATATGTTGATTAGTAAACTTACTGCTTTTGAGTTGAGTGAATTCAGTGATGCCCTTCCTAAGATAGAATCTGCATTCAAAGCTACTACCTCTAAAAGAGATAAGCAGAGATATGATCTAGGTGAAAGTTCTTCTAGAAAGGTATTCAAGTATGAGGAAGAAATGAGACAGATTGAAGAAGAAGAGAGAGAACTAGATGAGCTTGAAGCACTTATTGTTAAAAGAGAAGCCAAAGGACAAGGTAATTATAAAGGAAATTTTCCTATTAAATTTTTTTCTTGCAATAACATAGGTCATTTTGCATCAAGGTGTCTGGAAAGAGTTCCTAAGTCAAGACCTAACAAGCCTAAATTTCAAATGAATTGTTATTATACTACTAATGAAGGTGTGATAGATGATGAATATGATAAAGGGAATATAAATGAAGATGAGTTTGTGTTTATTTCTACCAAGGAAAATAATCCTATGTCTACTGAATCTGCTAGTTGTACAAATGTGGAGAAATCCCTAGCTACTTGAGTTGAAGAGAAGGATGAATGGGTAATTGATAGTGGATATTCTCATCGCATGATAGGTGATAAAAGAAAATTTGCAAGCCTCAAAAATTATGATGGTGGTGTTGTAAGATTTGGTGATAACAATGGTGGTATAATTTGTGGCAGAGGGTGTATTTCTCTTTATGGTAAGAATAATATTGATGATGTCCTATACGTTGAAGGTTTGAAGCATAATCTTTTAAGTGTCATACATATGGTTGATAAGGGATACAATCTTCAATTCAAGGATGGAAAGTGTAGATTATTCAAAGGTTCTGGAAATATGATTGCTTCAAGTACAAAAACAAAAGGTAACATCTTTCACTTGAATGTTGCTAGTAAAAGTTGTCTGATTGCTCAAGTTGATGAAAGTTGGTTGTGGCATAGGAGAATGTGTCATATAAACTTTGACAATACTATCAAGATAAGTTATACTCAGGCAATGAGAGATCTTCCTAAGTTGGTAAAACCTTTTAATGCCATATGCAAGGAATGTCAGTTAGGAAATAAAAGTAGAATTTCATTTCAGAGAAAACAACATTGTTCAAATGAATTGTTGGAGCTTGTGCATACTGAATTGTGTGGTCCTTCTAGAGTTATAATTTTACAAGGTTACAGGTATTTCATGTTGCTTATTGATGATTATTCTACGATGATGTGGGTTACTTTCTTAAGGGAGAAATCTGAAGCTCTAGAGAAGTTTAAGATCTTTAAGACTATGGTTGAGGTAGAGACAAGTCTAAAGATTAAGTTTATGGGATCAGATGGAGGTGGTGAATTCACTTCCCATGAGTTTAATTATTTTTGTGAAGTGTATGGGATAAAGATACAATTATCTGCACCATGGACCCCTCAGCAAAATGGAGTTGTGGAAAGGAAGAACATGATAGTTCAAGATGTTGCTAGGACTATGATGCTAGAAGGAAATCTTCCTCATATCTATTGGAGATAAGTTGTGAGTACTACTATTTATATCCTCAACTAGGTACAAATCAAAGGTGACACCAGTAAGATGGGCCTTTTGAGCTATGGTCTGGTCATAAGCCTACTATTAGATATTTCAAAATCTTTGGGAGTAAATGCTATATCAAAAGAGATGAAGATATAGGAAAGTTTGATGCTAGGAGTGATGAAGGAATCTTTCTTGGTTATTCTACTAAGAGTAAGGCCTGTTGATGCTAGAATAAGAGATTGAAGAAAATGGTTGAAAGAACAAATGTTAAGGTTGATGAATATATTGCTAGACCATCCAAAACCTATGGATATGTTTCTGATGATCAAAATGATAGTAGAAACAAAGGTTAGACTTTAAATAAAGTTCAGATCATTTCGGTGAATCAAGAAGATCAAGAGGAAGGACAAACTAGTGAAAGTCCAAAAGAGAGATCACAAGAGCTTGAATATCAAAAACATCCTAAGACTCCAAGGTATGTGAGATTAAATCATTCAGAAAATCAGATTATAGGTGATAAGAACAAAGGTGTCCAAACTAGAAGAATAATTGCAGAAGAATATTGTTTGATATCAAAGATTGAGCCAAGTGATGTAAATGAAACATGAAAAGATGAATATTGGATTGAAGAAATGAAAGAAGAACTACTACAAATTGAGAAGAATAATACATGGATTCGTGTTCCTAGACCTAAGGACAAAAATATAATTGGAACTAAATGGGTCTCTAGAAACAAGTTGAATGAGCAAGGTAAAGTTGTTAGAAAAAAAGAAAGACTGGTTTGTAAAGGATATTCTCAGATGGAAGTTATTGAATTTGAAGAAAATTTTGCCCCTGTTGCTAGGATTGAAGTTGTGAGACTATTTCTTGCTCATGTTGCTTACAAAAACTACAAGGTTTATCAGATGGATGCCAAGTCAACATTTCTAAATGGTGAATTGGAAGAAGAGGTGTATGTTGAGCAACATGATGGATTTCAATTGACTGATCAAAGAAATATGGTTTTCAGTTGAAGAAAGCATTGTATGGACTCAAGTAAGCCCCTAGAGCTTGGAATGCCAGATTGGACAAGTATTTGCTAAAGCTTGGATTTAACAAAAGTACTACTGATAGTAATATGTATTTCAAGATTGATGATGATAAATATTTGATTGTGGAAGTCTTTGTTAATGATATCATTTTTGGAGGAGATGATGGTTTGTGCATGGAGTTTGTTGATGAGATGCAAAATGAGTTTGAGATGTCAATGATTGGAGAGATGAAATTATTTTTGGGATTGCAAATTACTCAGTCATATAAAGGGATCTTTATATCTCAGTCCAAGTATGTGAAAGAATTGTGAAAGAAGTTTGGTATGGAAGATTCAAAGCTAGTCGGTACACCCATGGTGACCGGATGTAAGTTGACAAAAGATGATGATTCTTCGAAGGAAAATTAGACTAGATACAAATCAATGATTGGCGGATTGCTTTATTTGACTCAAACTAGACCTGATATCATGAATTTTGTATGCATTGTTGCAAGATTTTAAGTCAATCCTAAGGAATCTCATGTGACTGTCGTGAAGATAATTTTTAGATACTTGAAGGGAACAATTGATTTTGGCCTGTGGTATCCTAAAGATGATGATCTTACTTTGAGTGTCTTTACTGATGCTGATAGGGTAGGATATGTGAATGACAGGAAAAGTACTAGTGGTGGCACATTTTTCTTGGGAAATAAGTTGATTTCATGGTTAAGTAAAAAACATAATGCTATTTCTTTTTCTACTGCAGAGGCATAATGCATTTTTGTTGCTAACAATTGTACTCAAGTATTGTGAATGAAGCAGATGCTGAAAGATATTAGAGTTATGTGTGATGAGCCTATTGCTATATTTTGTAATAATTCAAGTGCAATTAACATTTCTATGAATCCGGTGTTGCATTCAAAGACCAAGCATATATCTATCAAGTTTCACTTTTTTAGAGAGAAGGTGAGTGAAAAGGAAGTCAGATTGGAGTATGTGCCTACTAAGGAACAAATTGCAGACATATTTACTAATTCGTTGCCTAAGGATACTTTTGAGTATCTTAGAGGGAATTGAGGGGTGATTACCCCTCCTAATCAAAACTAAGATGCATTATCTTGCATCAGTCTGTGCATTTCATAGTCATATCTTGATTTAGATTGATGTTGTGGTGGATGCTACACATGGGGAGTATTCAGGTGATTCAAATATGTGGTTCAGAGCTTATGTTTACCTTTGTCATTGATGTCAAAGGAGGAGAAGAGAAATGTGCAAACTGGGAATTATCTAAGGAGAAGAAGTCATGGGAAAAGAGTTAGAACCTAAGGGGGAGTAAGTGTTGAAGTTAGTTGTGTTGATGGTGTTTTTAACATCATGTGTTGCCATCAATTCCAAAGGGGGGTATTTTTGGATGTTGTGGTTGTGTTGCGGATATGTGGTTGTCATTTATATCAACACTATTAGCATTAATATCTTTAAGACTGTATCTGTCGAGGATATTGAGAAAAAATGTAATAAAATATGTTGCAGGTTGTCTATGAAGCAATGAAGATTAGTATGATGGAAATTTCATTATGTTGATGGCGAGAATTTGTAGATTAAAGGGTTTTTTTTAGTTGTATCTAGTTTATCCATCGAAAGTTTCAGAGGTTCGCATAAAGATTTGAGCAAGTTATGAGTTTTTATGTTCCGACAGTTATTTTGTTATTGTAGCTGGTGTTCCTGGAAGAATATAATGTGATTCTAGTAATCTGAGTTTTTTTGAATGCTCTTGTGGTGTTTGTGGATGTTTATAGATCATTCTCTATCTATGTTGCACGTCTGCATTGATCATTGTGCTCGCGATCAATGATTTTCTCTTGCGTGTTCATGTTTTTCATGTTCATGACCGACAAGGTGATTGTAGCACGTTGTGGATCTTTGAGGAATAATTTTTGAAGCTATTTTGTGTTCAAGAATATTTTTTTAGGTCCTACTATCTTGTGGCTGACCTTGGTTGATTCACATTAATAATCTTTATTGTTTTGGGTTGACAGTTTGTATTCATCTTATTATTTTGTTAAGTTGACATGAAGCAATGTAATTCCTTGTTGCAGATATATATAAGCAATTGTTTCTTTATTTGAATGTGAGTGAACAAGTGTGTGTGCATGAATAATGTTCTAAATATTTTGAAGGTAGATCAAAGTGTGAAGAAAAGTGAAGAAGAGTGAAGAAGAATGTAGAAGTGTTCATGTGCTTAACCATAACTATAATCAGGCATTAGTAGATTTTATTTTCTTAGTTCAAGATATTTAATCTAAATATTACTGTAAGATAACGAGTCTTTCCTTGGGTAGTAAGCCCTTTGTATTTGAGCAGTGAGCTCTAGGCAGTGTGCCTGAATGCATGTGCATTCCCCACTTTTCCATTCTTTTAATAGAGTATAAACTTGTTGATTAACCTCCACCGTGGTTTTTCCCCTAATAGGATTTTCATGTAAAAATCTTGGTGTTATGTTTGTTTTTGATGTGTTGTTGATTTATGCTTCCATGGTTATTAATCAGATATGAGAATAGGGGTTAATAAATTTAATAAGTTTGAAATTCTATGACAACTGATTCAACTTCCTCAGCTTTTGTCTACCCTTGTCTTGCCAACATTTGCAAGGTGGTATAACCTAATGTTAAAGGACATAAAGGGGAAAAGAAGACTAATTACTAAGGATAAAGATGCCCATAGCTGATCTATACCAATTAAACTTGTTTGTGCTCACTAGCTTAGCTTAGTGAGAAAATCAACAACATTCTCGATGGTATTGACCTTCTAAATTTGTACCTTTCCATATTCCAACATATCCCAAATAAAACAAATTTATACATCAATATGTTTTGTGTGAGCATGAACAATATGATTCTTTTCCAAACTAATAATACTATAGTTATCATAATTGATCTTTAAGAACAATCCATGTATCCAAACTGCTTCTTTATAGCAATGTGTAGTAGTCATACATACTACCTTAGTAATAAAAATAATAACTTACATTATTACTTACTCATCTAGAGAACAACTTATCCAAATAGATAGAACATGTAGCCACCAATAGACCTTCTACTATCCAAACTATATACATAAAACCATATTATATCAAATATCCTATCTCCATCACCTTTACCCTATAAAAAATAGAGTAATATGTAGTTACCCACATATACTTAAAACATAGATCTTAACTAGAGTTTAATTGTTTTTTCCTAAGTTAGATATGAACCTACTCAATGCTTCCACTAGACTTGTGAAATAAGTAGATTTATACAAATCATTGCATACATAAGGCTCCCTACAACACAAACATATAAAACTTTACAACTATACTCAAGCTCCTAAAATTCTTTAGGATATTGCTCCATAGAAATTTTTTCTTGAAACCTAAGGAACATTCACTAGTTAATTGCCATGCATATGAAACCTTGTAAGATAGTTTCTACATATTTTCTTTAGTTCAAACTTATTTTTTCTATTAGCATGATCTCTTTTAATCTATATACCTAAGATGAATTTATCATAATTATTTCATATCAAACTATGTACAAATTTTAGGTTTTGATATATTTTACCATATCCTCACTGTTCCCAATAATTAGCGTATGACCAACATATAGACAAATGCTACAAAGTAAAAATTAAACCTACTTATATTAAACACAATTATTAACTTTGTTATGAACACACTAAATTTTCAACACATATGAATCAAAATTTAAGCACCACATCCTAAGAAATTACTTTAGACCATATAAAGGATTTTAAAATACACAAACTAGCTTTTCCATTCCTTTTATGATAATCTTTTTAGGATAAGATATGTAAATATCTTCTTATATTTCCCCATGTATAAAACTTGCCTTAGCGTTCATTTACTCTACTTCTAACTTTCAAGTAAGAAAAATGGAAAGTAGCAACATGAGAGAAGATCTCACCAAAGTCTATTCTCTTAACTTGAGAATACCACTTTGTTGCTAGTCTTGCTTTCTACTTGTCTAACTTACCATTTGTGATGTACTTCTTAAATAACCACTTCCAACTAATGGGATCCCTTCCTCTAGAAATATAAACCAAATACCAAGTCTTAAATTTATTCAAGGCCATTATTGCCTCTTTCATGGCCTTTTTCCAAGACTTGTGCTCATTTTAAGATAAATTTTCCTTCACAAAACTAGGTTCATTACTAGTATAAGGAAAAAAGAGTACAAAATTTAAATGGACTATGCCTCTCGACTAGCCTCCATATTCTTGTGGATCTCATAAGGTTGGGGTGTGTAACTCTTCTTCTTCCTTTGAATCAAGATTTTCTTATCATGCCAACAAGTGAAAAGAAGGAGGTGTATGAGCTTTGCTAGGGTTTCCTTGTGTCTGTGGTCATTCTTGGCCCCTCTTGTGTCATATTGTTCTATTTGCACAATAATTTCCTATTTTCTTGTGTGTGCAACCACATTTACTACGGTTTTTTCTTATAATATTCCTTCAACCGACTCTAACCCAACAGTTCATGTTGGTGTTGGCAGTTCGACAGACCTGCTCAATGGCTCCTCCACCAAACAAACAATATGAGTTTATGTGAATGTAGATTTGAAGTTGTATATGGATACAAATTTATAACTTCTATATATGAACTAATTGAAAGTGGATTGTTAGAATCTCTTCACCTTAGCATCAGGACTAATGATGTTGAATTGTTTAGTTTTTTGGATTAAAACTATGTGCATTTTTGTGAATCAATTTTTTGGATCAAACTCCATGATCCATCATCGAGATAATGCATGCAACTAAAGAGAAGAAAAATATAATGAGATAGAAAACTTAGGAGGTTAAATAGGTGAGCGAGATGAGATAGATAGAAGACACTAAACAAAAAATTGACCCAAAACATAAATACTGAAATAATAAAATAAAAACTAATCTAGATAATAAAGTAAGAAGAGAGTCCACAAAAATTGAAATGAGGAAATCATAATGTAAGACAAGAAAAGGAGAGAAAATTAAAGATAAATAAAGCCAAAAATATACATGGAAAAAATTAATCAAGAGAAGAACACAAAAAGACATAAAATAAGCTACAACATGGAAATACAACTCCCCTTCCAAATTCTATTGCACACTACCCATAATAGGTGATTGCAGATTCTTCTATAAGTCTACTTTATAACCTCCCTCTTACATGTTCTCTTAGATTCTTCATAACCACTTGGACAAGCATTGAACTATGCCATACATGAAATATTTGAGATTCCATGTCTATGGTGCCCCCATTTGAGGTGGCCATAACATTAAAACATGTGCAATATTTAATAATAAATTTGTTACTAGGAATTTGCAAGGTGGTATAACCTAATGTTAAATGACATAAAGGGGAAAAGAAGACTAATTACTAAGGGTAAATATGCCCATAGCCAATCTATACCAAGTAAACTTGTTTGTGCTCACTAGCTTAGCTTAGTGAGAAAATCAACAACATTCTCAATGGTATTGACCTTCTAAATTTGTACCTTTCCATCTTCCACCATATCCCAAATAAAATGAATTTATACATCAATATGTTTTGTGTGAGGATGAACAATATGATTCTTTTCCAACTAATAATACTATGGTATCACAATTGATCTCTATGAACAATCTATGTATCCAAACTGCTTCTTTATAAGAATGTGTAGCAGTCATACATACTATCTTAGTAATAAAAAGAACAACTGTTATTACTTACTCATATAGAGAACAACTTATCCAAATAGATAGAACATATAACCACTATTAGACCTTCTACTATCTAATCTATATACATAAAACCATATTATATCAAATATCCTATCTCCATCACCTTTACCCTATAAAAGATAGAGTAATATGTAGTTACCCATATATACTTAAAACATAGATCTTAACTAAAGTTTAATTGTTTTTTCCTAGGTTAGACATGAACCTACTCAATGCTTCCACTAGACTTGTGAAATAAGTAGATTTATACAAATCATTGCATACATAAGGCTCCCTACAACACAAACATATAAAACTTTACAACTATACTCAAGCTCCTAAAATGCTTTAGGATATTGCTCCACAGATAATTTTTTCTTGAAACCTAAGGAACATTCACTAGTTAATTGCCATGCATATGAAACCTTGTAAGATAGTTTCTACATATTTTCTTTAGTTCAAACTTCTTTTTTCTATTAGCATGATCTCTTTAATCTATATACCTAAGATGAATTTATCTTAATTATTTCATATCAAACTATGTACAAATTTTAGGTTTTGATATATTTTACCATATCCTCACTGTTCCCAATAATTAGCATATGACCAACATATAGACAAATGCTACAAAGTAAAAATTAAACCTATTTATATTAAACACAATTATTAGCTTTGTTATGAACACACCAAATTTTCAACACATATGAATCAAAATTTAAGCACCACATCCTAAGATATTACTTTAGACCATATAAAGGATTTTTTAATACACAAACTAGCTTTTCCATTCCTTTTATGATATTTTTTTTAAGCTAAGACATGTAAATGTCTTCTTATATTTCCCCATGTATAAAACTTGCATTAGGGTTCATTTACTCTACTTCTAACTTTCAAGCAATAAAAATGGACAGTAGCAATATGAGAGAAGATTTCACCAAAGTCTATTCTCTTAACTTGGGAATACCACTTTGTTGCTAGTCTTGCTTTCTACTTGTCTAACTTATTATTTGGTCATGTACTTCTTCCTAAATAACCACTTCCAATTAATGGGATTCCTTCCTCTAGGAATATAAACCAAATCCAAAGTCTTAAATTTATGCAAGGCCATTATTTCCTCTTTCATGGCCTTTTTTCAAGACTTATGCTCATTTTAAGATAAAGTTTCCTTCACAAAACTAGGTTCATTACTAGTATAAGGAAAAAAAAGTACAAAATTTAAATGGACTATGCCTCTCGACTAACCTTCATATTCTTGTGGATCTCAAAAGGTTGGGGTGTGTAACTCTTCTTCTTCCTTGAATCAAGATTTTATTCTCATTTATATTTCTATTTTTCCTCATGTTCTTTATCTTTTTCATGGTTAGGTACATTTTATTCCTTATTAGTTTCAACATTGATCTTAGTTTTATCTTATTATTTTGGTTCTTTTATATTAGAAGAAACATTACCTTCCTTAAAATAACATTTTTGGACTATAGTATTTTTCTCCTTAATGGATTCCAAAGTCCATATCCTTTACCATTTTCACCCTAGACAATGAAAGCAAATTTTTCATTTTTAAAATCTAACTTTTACCATTTTTCAAATTTATTCGTCAATCCTTGTCTATTTAATCCTAGCCATTAAATCCATTCACATGGACCACAATCTAAAATTTTCATGTGACAAGTATTTGTCCCACCTTTATCCTCTCACATGAGAGGATGCAAAATTCAAACTTACCTTTTACACCTTTATCCATTTTGTGTCACTTGTTACAAGGCTAAGATTTGATCCAAACCCTAATCCTCAATCAATCCTAGCCATCCATCAGTCAATCTATCTTTTCCCTTTATTTACCTCTTGAAAATTCTACAAATGAGGTCTCTCATCCCATTTGAGCATCTCTTCTTATCATAGGGTTTTGTTGTCCAGTTTTTTTTATCTTAATTCTTCTTCATCATAGTCTCATTTTACCCATTGGATATCTTATCATCTCAATCCTACTATCATTTTTTTGATTTCATAATAAACTATATTCCATGCATCAAAGGAGAACATCAAGAGAGTGTTGGGTGCAACTCTTATTCTAGCTCAATCATAGGAGAAAGGAATACACAAGGTAAAAGGTCCCATATTGCTTTTGAATATTTTATGTTGTTTCCCTTGTTCATTTTTATTGTCTTCACCTCTCTTGAGAAACACGGGTTTAAAGATCATGTAATAAAAAAATAAAACAATAAACTATAAATACAATCAACCAATTCTAGTGAAAGACTTTAGAAAATATGTGTATTTTTTATTTATAGGTTTTGAAGACATCCCAAAACCATTTACAGTCATATATGTATCATGAAACTAACAAAAAATATGATAAAACGGTCATAAAGAAGAAACCCTAAGAAACCATACAAACAAAAATAAGGGACATACAAAAAGATACAAGACACTATGAGCTTAAATTTTATTAAAATTCTCTACTACTTCTAGCTCCTAAGGGTAGAAACTATTGCTTGGCTACATACTATCTTTGTCATCACTTTTTATGTTGGCAACACAAGGGTAGACAACTAAGAGGGGGGGTGAGTCAGTTGTCATAGAATTTCAAACTTATTAAATTTATTAACCCCTATTCTCAGATCTGATTAATAACCATGAAAGCATAAATCAACAACACATCAACAACACACCTAACACCAAGATTTTTGTGTGGAAATCTTGTTAGGGAAAAAACCACGGTGGATGTAGTCCACAAGTTTATACTCTATTAAAAGTATAAGAAGAATAAATGGGGAATGCATGTGGAATGCACATGCATTCAGGCACACTGCCTAGAACTCACTGCTCAAATACAAAAAGGATTACTCCCCAAGGGAAGACTCACTATCTTACAAAAATATTCTGATTAAATCCATCTGAAATATATTGAACTAAGAAAATAGCATCTGCTAATGCCTGATTACAATTCTGGTTAAGCACATGAAAACTTCTTCACTCTTCTTCATTATTCTTCACTCTTCTTCACACTCTGCTCTACTTTCAAAATATTTAGAACATTATTTGTGCACACACACTTTCTCACTCACTTTCAAATGAAGAAAAAATCGCTTATATATCCACAATAAGGAATTACATCATTACATGTCAGTTTCAACAAAATAATAAGATGAATAAAAATTGTCAGACCAAAACAATAAAGATTATTAATGTGAATCTACCAAGGTCAACCACAACATAGTGGAGACTCAAAAAAATATCCTCGAACACAAAAAACCTTCAAGGATTATTCCTTGAAGATCCACAACGCACTACAATCACCCTATCGGCCATGAATATGAAAAACATGAACACGTAAGAGAAAATCATTGACTGCAAGCACAACGATCAATGTGGATGTGAAAAAAAGATAGAGCATGATCTAGAAACATCCACAAACACCACAGGAGCATACACAACAACTTAGATTACCAAAATCTCATTATCTTCTTCCAGGAATACCAGCTACAGTAATAGAATAGCTGTCGGAACACATAAACTCATAACTTGCTCAAATATTCATGTGCACCTCTAAAATTTTTGATGGATAAACAATATAGGCTTTTAAACAAACCCTTTAATCTACAACTTCTCACTACCAACATACTAAACTTTCCATCATACTGATCTTCACTACTTCACAAACAACTTGTAGCTTATTTTATTACAATTTTCTCAATATCCTCGACATATGCAGTCTTAAAGACATTAATGCTAATAGTGTTGACATAAATGAAAACCACATATAAACAAAACAACCACAACATTCAATATTTTCACCCTTCATAGAGTATCTTCTTGTTGCCTCTAGTTCTAGTACTCAGACCTTATAACTTTCTTAGCATTCTCCTCTTGAGTTTTTCAACTATTTTAGATGGTATTATTTCTGGTCTGAAGCAATTTGCTAAGATTTCCTTTGATTACAAAGATCTCCTTATGAGAACCAACTAAAGGAGCACCAACCCCTCATTTAGAGACACCAATCTCAAGGAGCAACAACCCTTTATTTTGAAACATCAATTTCAAGGAGCACCAACCCCTTTTCAGTTTACAGAATTACAATAACACAAAGGATCTCTCTTTACTAGATAAGCTCATAGAAACCCACACCCTTAATCTATCTAATACCCTAAAGATTCAAAAAATGAATCCCTAAAATATTAAATTAACTAAGTAAAAACATTTTCTCTACATCATATTATCTATTTGTATTACAGAGCATTTTCAACTTTTTTAACCTTTTTTTTTGGTACAATCACTTTTTTCTCACAATGATGAAACACTGTATATATATATCTACATTCTCTTTTCGTATTTTTCATTTTCAACAGTTATCACATTTTTCTTTCTATCAATAGACAGAATACTTGATTGAGTTTTATCACCCTCTTTCTATATCATGATACAACATTATATCTCTTCTGAATTTTTACTTCAACAAAGGTAAAAATAAAATATAAAATTTTTGTCCAATTATATGCCAGGTATCATTTGAGATTCAAAGAAGTAACCACATGAAAATATTTCTTCTAACAGAATGAGAAAGAATGTGTATATTAAGAAAATGACTCTGAAACCCCTAAGAGTTGTATAAGGTGAAAGCCATCATTTTTTTAAATTGAAACTTCAGCCAAGGGTTTTCTTCAGAAAGAGACAAAATATCAATAGTAGGTTTGATCTCAGAACCCTGACCACACAAAGAATCTGCACCAACAATACCAACTAAAAAAAAAATCATAATAATGCCTGCACCAATAATTCATATTTCAGATGCCCTTCTAAGAAATACCCTCAAAACCCTTTTTCCATTCAAATAGAAAAAAAAAAAAATAGTAACTACAAATGCCAGAAGAAGTTTAACCGAACCTCAAACATTATGAATGTAGTAACCAAACAATATCTAGTTCTTTTCATAATACCCGTCAAGAATAAAGCAATGTAACCGAACTGAATGCAATATCTGACAGAGGACAATCTACCAAAGCATTGCCTATTTCGAATTAAGAAAAAACTATAACTGCCTTTTCAATTTTAACTTGAAAACATTCACCAAATAAAGAATGATAATACATGTTTTAATGAACCTGAAGATAAACAAACCAAAAAGCATGAGATTCTGCACCAAATGTTACCAACCCACCTGAGTGATGTCGTTGATTCTTCTTCCAGATTTGAGCTCGACATGTACCAACCTTCCAAGATTGTGTCCTCTCCTTACTAACCCTTGTCATAGCTCTCACAATAGGCAGAGATGTTTGCAGCAAGACAAAAAGATAGAGTAATAGCTAAGTGTGAACTTCCATGGCGGCGACTGAGAGTAGGGTTTCAAACCCATCTCAAAAATAATGACAAAAGAATGCTTTCCCTAAACTCATTCGAGCTATTAGAAATCGATGACTTTGACAAAATATAATGTCATTTGAAGTCCGAAAAAAAACCTTCTTGGTTATCAAATAATCATTGTTTTTTCAAGACCGGGGGTTCAAAAATTTAGACCTCATCAACTTCATACCATGCAAAGAGTCCACTAATCAAAGCATTCAACCAAAGAGCCTGACAAAATCAACATAATGATAATTGTGACTAAGAACATAATTATCAAAATGATGATGCCATGTCACTTCCAAGTGACTTTTAAATTATATCCACAAACTTCCATTAGCCAAGTATTCTTTGCAATTTTATTCTAGGTCAGAATCATGATAACGCCTTGATGAAGACTTAGGGAACCCGGTAGGGTTACATTTTATGCTTTGTGAAATTAAGGTGTTCGATTCATACATGACTTTATTCAAAGTCTTTTACTATGTGATAAAGCCTAATACCTTGCTATGTGAGGTTTAATACATTGAAATTTCCATGGTAACCATACAAGGCACAAAACAAGTATGAATCCATTTAAAGTCATTTACTAATGCAAGTAAGCCAAAGTAATGCCTCAAATCAACATTACAAAATTACCATGATATTTCCTTTTTCAAAATAGATGCCAATGGATGTCATTATAAGCCATGAACCATATCATATACCAGAGCACAGATATCAAATGAACTATCAAACTCGAGTTCCACAAAGAGAATTAGTATAATTCCAACCCAATATGTCATGTCAAGTAATGTATAAAAACCGATGACATTAGAGAGATATGTGGCATGATCAACCAATGATACCAATAAACCAACCTAAAAAGTATCAATGGAATTGAAAACCAACTGATAATGAATGACAAAAATGATATACTTGAGTAACCATGCCATATACCTATATAAGAAAGATAACCTTTATCTACACATGAAGCTCAACTTGATCTGTACCACAAGATACCATAAATCTGAATGTAAACCAAATCCATAAAGTTGTCCATAATCAAAGTACTAAATTCCAAAACATGAATAGACCAACAATAAGTTGAGCCTGAATCAAGTATCACAATGCCAATGTCAAAATTTCATAGCTGAACCAATGAAATTCTAAGACCAAAGAGTCAAGATCGAAGTGCCATACTATCAATTTTGACATCAAGGACAAAATATCAACAGATTCTAGGAAAGAAAGAAGGTAAAATGGGAAGGAAACAATAATCTTGTGCCTAAAACGTTTTGAAAGGATAAAATGGTAACCATAAACCAATTTGAATCTTCCTTATAACATTAAATACCTCATTATTTAGTGCACTTCACCCCAAGGAGACTTGAGGGAAGTTATAGCATGGACCAGATGCAATTTTAGTAGTTCTTCACTTAATTTTATGAAATTCATCATAGATTCATCCTCAAATACTTCTTGAACAATCCCAATAGTTTTATAGGTTCCTTACTAAGTGGTGGCGTTTATCAACATTTTAAGCCATCCCTTGAGCAAAACATGGTTAGGGTCCAGAGCTTTAAAGAAGGAGACACCGCTTAATGATTCAAGTAGCCTAAAATCTTTGACTTTAATCTTACCCTTGGGCATGACCATGATGCTTATTATTTTCATTTTCTATCCCTAGTCTTATCAATTGGAGCATCGGAGATCTAAACAATTTTATTTTATTTTTTCTTAAGGGTAACCTCAAACCTCTCCACAAATTTTCACCCACTACCCTCTTGATATTGGGACTTAAATACCTAGAGGAAGACTCCTAAATATCTAAATTTGAGGGGTTTTATCAATGTTATCCCAAGAGGAATTATAGTTAGGGGTAACGAAGTCCTAAAAAAAAAATCAAATCATCCCACAAAATAAAACTTGGGTTGGGGATTTTAGAATTCTAGTCCTTTATATAATTGACAATGAGTGGGATCAAACCTTGGTGGATGGGATTCATTCTCATAACACTTTTACAATCTTTTAGGGGTGATTCTAAGAAAGAAAGAAAGAAGGTAAAAATGGGAACCTGAAATAATAATATTTTGCCTAAAATGGTTTGAAAGGACAAAATGGTAACCATAAATTAATTTGAATCTTCCTTCGAACATTACATACCTCATTATTTAGTGCACAAATTCACTCCAAGGAGACTTGAGGGAAATTATGGCATGGACCAGACACAATTTTATCAGTTCCTTACTTAATTTTATGAAATTCATCATAGATTCCTCCATAATAAAACATTTCATCCCCTGCATAGTTAGTTGTTTATCTTTCCATCCCTTCATAAAGGATTTTGTTAAGATAGTTTCATGCCCTTTTAGTCTTTGTAGGTAGTGAGTTAAGCTACCTTTTGATATAATATTACAAACTATTTCATTTTGTTAGATTCAACTACAACTAGAATGCTCTAGTAAATTCTAGTATCTTCTCATTGTAACTTTAGACTTATCACTTTCTTCCAAACCCCACCATAATTTTTTTAATTTGTAATGAGGATAATATAAGAAGGTGATGGATATTCATAGTACTCATCACAATTAAGAGTGATTTAGCCTTCACTCATGTGAATTACAATCCCTATTTTTTGCAAGGAGCGAGAAGGAATGAGCATGTTAATCCTCATTAGACAAACATTACATTGTATGTGATGACCAATCATGATAATTTATCATTATTAATAAATTTAGATCAATGAAAACTATTTCCTTGATCTTTAAGCTAAACACTTGCACACCTACCTTCAATATCATCATCATTTGAAATAGTCATTAAGTTTAAAGATTGAGAATACATTTTCCTCTTCATTCATACAAATTCCATGAAATGTAGAATCACATACCTATACCTCCTCAAGTGTGTGTTCATTTAAACCATCTAGCTTATAATCCTCACTAACACAAGATACATCCTCATATTGTTCACTTTGAGAAACTAACCCATCATTATTAGTAACTCAGTGATTGATGACATAATAAAAATTCACATATTCTTGCCTCATTTTCTTGAGAAATACAACCCACCCATAGGCATGATCAAGACTATTATATTTCATCTCTTTGGGTACTAAACTCAAACTAGATTCATAGGTCTTGAAAAACAATTCAACACATACTAAATTCTCAATCCTAAAATATTTTGGGATACTAGATATAGTAGCAAACCTATGATTAAAATCATTAACTAGCTAATATTGATGGCATTGGCATAGCTCAAGATGGAAAATATTAAAAGATCCTATTTTTTTGGTTTTTTTAATTTTATTCTTTGAGGCCTTTGAAGTAGAATTTGGACTAAAATTAGAGCTCTTGGAGATATTTCCAATAGTGTATAGAAGTCTAGATTTCAACCCACAAGCTAGAAGTTATGACCCTTCCAAGTTGGGGTACCAAAATAAACATATCTTTTTTCAAAATTTATGTTTTCTTAGTTAATTTTCCATATCCAATTGTTCAACTTGAATTCCAAAGAATGTGATGATTATTCATATTTTGTACAAACATGTAAAATCTCAAATTTCAATATAAAGAAGCAACTTTTTCTAGCATAAATCTCTCTACAATTTTGTTGCAATATTCGTTCAATACTTTACAATACTGTAGGTTATAATTCCAAGTATTATCCATCAAACTCTTTATTCAAATCAATAGTATCAGACCTTGTTGGCTCATGTATGTCTCATCACACACGGTTAGGATATCAAAGGCTTGGATTGAAAACAAGAGATTTGTCAAACTACCTTCCTTTGAGATGCACACAATCACATATTGACAAAGAACAAACTAAAGGATCAGATGAACCTTTCAAGGTGAGGGTTGAAAAAGCATTGCAAAACAATGAGAGGAGATGATGAACCAATTCTCCTAATTGCCACAAAAAAATCAAAGTAGTTTTCTAACACAAATAAAAGACCTACCATTTGGTCATCACACTCCATTCAATATTCAGGTGAATTTTGATATCCCAAATTTTAAAGGGAAGATTGATGTAGACACTATTGATGATTGGCTATTGGAATTGGAAAAATATTTTTTGTTCAAATCATTTTTTAATACAGATAAAATAACATTTTCTCTATTCAAAGTCGACTATCATTTGAGGCAAGGATGGGAATTTAAATAATCATCCAAATAAATACATGATGGACAAGAATTTAATGTAAACCTCTATGATAAACCTACATGGGGTGAATTTGTTGAGCATATTAAAGAAGATTACTTCCCTAAGGATACTTATGAATGAAAACATATGCAATGGCAGTTTTTTTATGGAAAATAAGGACCAATCTATTTAGGATTACGCCAATACATAATATAAAATTTTAGCTAAATTTGGCATCCAAGATTCAGAGAATAGTCGAGTTCTAAAATATCATAGTGGGCTTCATTGATTATTCAAATTGGGATGAATTTCCTAAATATTGAGACATTAGTGACTGCCTTCGAGTTCACAACAAAGATTGAAGAATTTTTTTAAAGGAAAAATAATTTTGACCTAGAGCTATGAACCAATGAGGTCACAAATGGGGGACCTCATTCCCAATATAAATATTTAACCAATAAAACCCTAATGATATTTGAACCTTGATGGTATGAACAATAACACCATAACTTAAACATCACACTATGCCATTATTGAAAATATTTAAGAAAATTTTAAATAAGAAGGGAAGAAATATTATTTTACAAATAGTAGATCAAAGGGTGACGGTAGTAATAAGTTTTTCAGGAGATAAAATAGCAAATGAATCTTTCTCAAGCCCACCAACAATGAAGAAGGGTGCCAATAAGATGCAACAACATACATGCATGTGGTGTGAAATTCATAAGAGTTTTTGGAATAACACCAAGGATTATTAAATTGTCAAGAACCTAATGACAGATATGCACAAAGAGTAGGTTGAACCTAAAATATTTCCAACTGACCCTTTTGAGAAAAATGAAGGCAATAAAATCATTGAAGTAAACCCTTATGCAATAGTTTCTACAACCAAAATATCACTCCATGAAGATGAATAACTCCTATTTCACACAAAATATGGATTGGTGGGAAGGCTCTACATTTTATTATCAATAGTGGTAGCCAAAAGAATTTGATTTATGTTGAGATAGTTAAGAGAATAAATTTATAGAAAATACCAAATCTACAAACATACTCCATGGGCCGGGTGAGCTAGAGGTGAGATATCTAGGTAAATAAGTAGTATTGTCTATCATAGTAAATCAAACTATTTAAAGATGAATTGATTTATAAGTGGAACCTTTAGATGTATGTGATGTTTTTTGGGGTGGTCATACATATACAAGCATCATGGTATCTATGGGTCTAGGTAACATAGTGTTATTATCAAGTTGAGTGAATGAAAATATTAGATACCTGGGGTAAGACCTACAAAAAACACATCTTTGATTAGTGTAAAATAGTGTAGACATTTGATTTCTTAAATAAGAGCTTTTGTATTTTTGATGATTCAACCTAAGGAGAAAAGGTCAATTGTAATCAATTCTCATGCCAAAGTGACAACCACAAAAAACCAACAAAAATAGATGGATTAGATAAGCAAGCATACCATTGCACTATCAAATCAAGTATTCTATTGATATAGTTTCAAGGACACCATTACCAAATGATCCATTATACAAAAGGCCAATTTTGGAGAATGAAAAAATAAAGAGATGGATTCAAGAATTTATTCAAAAAAGAAACATTTTCCCAAGTGCTTCACCATGTGGCATCCTAATTGTTCTTGCTAAGAAGAAATATGAACATGAAAAAATTGCATTGATTATCAAGCATTAAACAAATCACTGTGAAAAATGGGTATCTAATTCCTCTAGTTGATGATCTTTTGGACCAACTTAGGGGGCTAAGTTTTTCACCAAAATTAATTTGAAATATAGGTACCACCAAGTACCAATTGATACATCAGATGTATGGAATATTGATTTCAAATCGAAAGAAGGTTTGTTTGAATGGTTAGTCATGCCTTTTGGTCTAACTGATGCTCCAACCACTTTCATGAAGATGATGAATGATGTACTCAAGCCCTTGATTGATTGTTTTGTGGTTTTCTATTTGGATGACATACTCATTTTCAAAAAAAACTGAAATGAACATTTATAGCATGTTGAACAAGTTCTCTCAACCCTACAACAACACAACCTCTATGCAAATAGAGAATTTTTTTCTTTTGGCATGAAAATTATTTAGTACTTAGGATAAATTTTGGATATTAAGAGTGTTCATGTTGATCCTATAAATATACAAGTCATCAAAGACTAGTCATCTCCCAAAAATCTCATAGAACTTCATAGTTTTTTGGATTGGAAAATTTATATCCTAGATTTGTGCATGGTTTTTCACACTTGGCCTAGCCTCTGAATCAGTTATTAAAGGGAGAAGAAAAATAAAAATTTAATTGGATTCATAATTTTTTAGACCAGAACATTTTTCCTAGCATATGATTCTTTTGGGGGATTGGCCTCACATTCCCCATAAATTTAATCAAATATGGCATTAGATCAGGGTGGAGATTCTTTTCAGTATTTGGAAAGATAAAAAAAATTCTATTTTTTTTCTAATTTTGTAGTTGAAAAGTATGTTTCATTTTTTTATAAAGCTACTATTTGTTCCAATGTGATATTACATATTCAAGTGCATGTTAACAAGGTGGCCTTGTAGGTGGCTCACCTTCAAGAGTTACTTGAGCATTAGGGAAATTCCCCTTGTACCGGTGGGATACTCCTGACATCACTTTAGACCCCACTAATGTATGGGGTAAGCCAGGTGATATAGACCCACCACCTCCACTTTTTACTAATACTAATACCACTTAGCAACTTTTTTGTTTATATTTTTTAATGCTATGGACTTGGCCCCGTTTGGATTCTATGGGTTTGATTTCATATCCACCCACCACTTTTTTGTGAATATGTGCACTTTTACTATCTAACTTAATAAAAGTGTAGACACCTATTCATAAAAAAAATAAAAAATGCACAAATGCACAAAAATGAGCATTTGTGGAATTGAAAAGGATTTTATTCTCAACACTAGTGTTATCTCTTCTAGATCTGCAACAAACTTTTTAAATAGAGATAAATGCATTGGATTATTCTCTTGGAGTGATACTCATAAAACATGGGCATTGAGTTTCTTACCACAATGAATTTTTTTCTAATATTGTGTGTAGATACCCTACATATGACAAAGTTATATGCCATTATTCAAGCCTGCAAATAGTGGAAACACTATATCTTAGGAAAGGACAATGTTATACACACAAACCACAAACCCCTTCAATTTTTGCAAACACAAGGAAATTTTCAAAATGATAGGTACCAAACGTGGCTTTCTTACCTACAATAACTCCATCTCAACATTTTCCATAAGAAGGGAAGTAGCAATAAAGTGGCAGATTTCTTGAGTAGACCTCCAATTACAACCTTGGTGGGGGTGTTAGATTCTTGTAACCATCAAACAATAACTTGGGCTAAATTGTATGGTAATGAACCTGACTTTGGTGGCATTTACAATCAACTAAATGAATTTAAGCATGTTCCTTATTTTTATTTGCAAGATGGGATGCTTCATTGTATGGTTCAAAAATTTGTTCCCACCAAGGAATGAAAGAAGGTGATATGGGAAGCACATTATAGTATTTTTGTAAGACACTTTGGCATAGGAAAAACTATTTTTTTGCTTCAAAGGTATTTTTATTGGCCCAAAATGTAGCATCATGTTACTTCCTATATTCAATATTTTGTAGTATGTTCCATTGCAAATCCTTTAAATTTTAAGGAAGGATTATGTATGCCTCTTCCTACCCTTGATAGGCCTTGGCAATCAATCTCAATGAACTTCATTTCTGGACTTCCTACTATAAAAATTTGGTCATGATTGTGTCTATATGGTGGTAGATAGATTTTTAAAATAGCCATCATGGTAGCTTGCAAGAAGGGGTTCTCAATAGAAGACACTATGAATATTTTATTTGCTCATGTTTAGCTTCACTTTGGACTACCATAGAGTATTAATTTTCATAGAGAGAAGAGGTTCATAATATTTTCTCCCACTTTCCCTCTAATTTTTACTAGTTCTTCAATAAGAGAGGTAGGTACACAACATATATATTATGCTTATTGAGGGATATAACCAAATTATCTCAAGAAGATAAGTGGTACTTGGAGACTATTCAACCATTTCCTTACACTTCCATACAAAAATCTAAAAAAAACCTCATCCACCTTTCTTATTGGTCAAACTAAAATTCCTCCATTAAATTTACAAATTCTCCAACACACACATCCCCTTGAAAAATATCAATCTCAACAAACCTAGGTATTTATCTGTAGACTTCTCCTTGCATGGTTTTCATATTATTAGTTACTCAAGAAAGGTCTATCTATTTATACAAACTATCAAGGGTATGATAGGAGGTCTGATTTTGAAATTATTTATGGTAGTAGGCTATAATTTATACTAAAAACTAAGCTCAATAATTTTTTACTTAAATTTTGGCATTTTCTAGTTCTTTCATGGATGCTTCAATACCTTAGGAGATAGTTTAGTTGGGTACATAACTATTCGAGTGGAAAAATGAGGCATCACTATAGTACTCCTGGTCATTACATCCATCATAATAACTAGGTTTATACTCATAAGAAAATGCATAGGTACGAGTAGACCTAAAGTGTTAATCATGCCAAGAGTTCATAATTAAATTTTGATAACAAGAAATACTAGATCTTACTCTTCATAAAAGTATGTTTCCATTTTATGAAAAAAATTGTCTCATAAAAAATGAGAGGCACATAATGTACCTTGAACCTATTTATATAATAACATATAATGTTCTTATACCACCACAACAAGTCCGATAAAAATGTAAACTCGTTTGAGGATAACAAAGTTGTCATGTCTTCCAAAGAGGAACACACTGAAGAACCAATTTCTCTTAAAGGACTAAAATTTGATTTTAATTCACTCCACAAATTTATTCATTACATATAACAACATAAGAATAATTTGACAGGTTATCGTAAAGTCCTAAAACTTTCGTTGAAAATATGTCAATTATGTCAACCAGGTAGTGTCCAAAGGTTGTATGCAATAGAGGATATTTTGGCCATCTCTCTTAGTAACATTTTCTGAATTTTTGAAATGGTTGAAAAAAAAAAAAAAACTAGAGAGAACTAAATTATTTAAGCTAGAAAGAATTCAAATTCCTATTCTAGAAAGCATGCAAACTATCTAAGAATCAAAACTTGCAGTTAAGCTATGAAATTTAAACAAAGGTTACTAACTACTAACTGAAAGTACACCTAACAACTTGTAATTAATAATATTTTTTATGAACAAAGTGGGTGCTCCAAAAAATTAAGTAAATAGAACTTAAAGATCATAAACTTAAAACCATGAGCTGCAAGAACACATGACAAATCTCAACACAAAGTAATGTTCATCTAAATATAACATGCACAGAATGGAAATAACAATATTAACAATAAAAATACTTATCTATTCTATGAGATCCCTCGAGTGGATAGCTCTCAAGAATTCCTACGATTAGCTCAAATCACATGTGGTACTTTTGCAAATTCAAAGTAAATCCATTCATAGCACTTCCATTACTTAGAACAAACTACTCAGAATAAGACTAGTGATATTCATTTATTCAAGTCATAACAGTATAACAACATAGAGAACATAGTTGGAAAAGTATTTAGAATATATCATAACAACATATCCTTGTTTTGGTAGTTACACACACACACACATATATATTGTACTATTACAAAATCCTAATTTTTAGATGACAGTAGAATACCATTGAAACATTATTAAACAAAATTACAACTAACTGATGTTCATGACATAAAACATTATAAAGGCTCTGAGTGGAGCCATAAATTCTTTAACAAAATGCTTTAAAATAATTTGTTCCACTATGCATGCCTAAATTATAGCTCCCAAACTTCTAACACTCTAACTTCAACCGCTTGAAGTCCACTCTATTCATCGGTCATGCATAAGTCCAACACAATTACTCAAATTCTATACCATTATATATACATTAGTTGGCTAATTCCAATCAATTTGAGAAATAAGGATTTATACACTATTTTATAAAAAGTAGACAATTATTGCTTCTAAAAATAAACACATTGGCATGGTTGAGGTGGTTGGAAAGAACAAAGAAGGGTATTTAGCTTATAATAAAAATGAGGTTTTTTATACCTCATCACCCTCCCCTTCCTAAGCCTGAGTAGGTCCTTCTTGAGTCCTCTACCTCTCTGCATCCCTTTTCCTATTCAGTTAATCATATTTGGAACTAGGATCATATATGTCCTCTGTATCTTCATCCAAATGATCAAGATTTTTAAGAAAACCTTTGTTGAATTTAACCCTCATCTGCCATGTATATAAGTCTCTAGGACTTTTCTCTGTAGTGAAACAAACTACAGGGGGTGGCTGAAGGAAAAATGGAGGTTTGTATCGCATCCCTATCCACTTGGTTTTGAGTTGCTATAATATTTATGTTAATGCTTCAGCCCTTCTATAGGACCACCTTAGATTGGTGGGGGAAATCAACTCCCTCAGTTTGATATACACAGTTAGGGGATTATACCACTCCTCGTAGGCACTCCATGCCCTTTCTATTAATTGTGGCCCATGAATTTTGAAAATATAAAAGAAAATCTAGAGATCATCATTATATTTGTTCCTTATAGCTTCATAACTTCTAATCCCTCAGAATTGGGCTTTGAAGGCAAAGGGATTTCGATTGGGATATCTCATTTGGATTCCTATAGCTCTCTCTTCTTGCAAAAATTCTCTAGTTCTCTCCTACCAATGGATTTGATTATTCATATTAGATATGAAGTCTCTAAGTTGTACCTCCCTGACAAAAAGGTTGATAAGGAAATCAATGTATTTCTCCAAAAATAGATTATGTATAAAAAATTCACACAACAATTTTTTTTGAGCAGGGCTACCTCTTTGAATGCTTCTAGGAACTATTTATCATCAGGGTCATGGGGTAAATTGCAAGAGATCTTCAAAAGATTCCATCTTAACAATTTTTCATTTAGAAACATGGAATATAATGAGGATGGCTTTATACGGACTAGTAATAAGTCTCCAATCTGACATGCATTAGTTTTAGCCTGGTAGAGTTTATCATAAGATTGTTTTAATAATACTATTTTGTGCTTAAGTTTGGCATTTTCTTCCCCTGCTTGCCTCAAGAAATAGCATATTTCCATCCACTTATCCAACATTAGGGGAATGTGAATTTGAAACCATTCCATTTTAGTTGGCTCGGTTTATAGTTCTTTTTATTCCATCATTTGTTTACATTAATTTCCTCCAAATCATGTTCTAACTCAACGGTTCTACTCAAGGCTGCATTGAGTTCAAATTTTTTGTTTTTCCTATTTTTCTACAAATTCTTTGAGAGATTGCACCAAATTATTAGTTAAACTCTTAATATGTTTATCTTTTTCAGATAAACTAGCCAAATAATCCATTTGTTGCACTTGAGACTGCAAATCTCCAATAGCTGTATCCTTTTGTTCTAATTGAGCCCTTAAACTTGTGATTTCTTGATCTTTTTCCCTCAAAAGTTTAGTTTGTGTGCTTATTTCCTATTGTTGCTTATTTATTTGCTCCTCATTTTATTGCAGTCTAAATTTCAACTGAATAATTTTTTCCTTCAATTCTCCTAATTTTGTTTCTTTGTGATCGAATCTTTCAACTTCTACATTAGTGGAAAGAGGAAAAATAGAAATCTTTGCATCATTACCAGTCACATTTTCTTCATTATTTACTTCTAGTGAACCTTGTCTTGTGTTATTAGCAACCAAGAGAGACAATTGTTCACTTAGGGAGACTATATCAATTTCTTGTGTTTCCAACAGTTGTTGTGAAAGATAAATTGGTTCTACAGACTCATCCTAAACAAGCATATAGTTTGGAAACTATTCCCCTATCTTTGCTTGTCTTGTTTCAAGTGGGACATCCTCCTTCTCAAATTCAGGGGGTTTACTGCTAACTAGAGTTTTCTTTTCACCTAATTAGGTTGTCTATTCACACAACTGGACCACATTCTCATATGACTGGGCTACAGTTTCATGAGGTTTCCTATCTTGTCTTTTCTTTTTAGGAATAGGCAACTGATTACAAGCCACAACACAACTGACTTTAGTAGCCAATTGTTTGTGTCTCCTTAAAGGGGGAGGTCTTTGCAATTTCATTTTAGGCCTCTTTTCCTTTTTGTGGGGATGAGTATTTTCATCTTTAGAATTCACTAAGTCCACATTTCCTTGCTTCTCTGGGGTTTCTGGTACATTTTGTGGTTTAGATCTCTCCTCAAGGTTTGAAATGTTGGATGGATTTTTTGACGCTTCAGTTAGGATCTCTTCTGGAATTTTGAGGCTCAAGGATATCTTGAGGCACAGGGGAAGGTTCTTTCAAACTTTGAGCTACCAATCGAGATGACTCGCCTTCCTCCAAATGTCTTGGGGGTTCAAGGTTTTCAAATTTTTGAAGAAATTTTTGTCATTTTTCTTCTATTTTTATTTTCTTTAGGAAATGATGTTTGCAGATTAGATGAATGAGACCATGATGTTTCAATGGGCTTGAACCAATTTTAAACCTCTATCATGCTAACAATGGAATCACTAACGAAGGCAAGAAGGTTAACCCTTAATTTTGGGTTTTCAGCACCATGACGCAGGTTAGTGAGCCTTTGTGTCTTGTATTGCATTACTACTATATTGTGAGTTAATTTTCATTGTGGTTTTTCCCTCATTGGGTTTTCCATGTAAATCTAGTGTCTCTGGTTTTCTCATTCTATTATTTGCATTTCATGTTTATATTTAATAACAGATTGAAGATAAAGTGGATTTGACTAAGTTTAAAAGTAAACAAATTTGATAGAATTGATTCACCCCCCCCCCCTCTTAGTTGTCTTGTGCATTTAAACAATTGGTATCAGAGCTTTGGTTCCTAGGTGAAAATCTTAACCGCTTGAGGTAGATTAGATGGTGCACAAGTTGTAGCTTCCTATGTTTGATGGAGTTGATTATAGTGACTGGAAAGAGCAGATAAGAAGTTATCTGATTTCACTCAATTTCAACACCTGGAAAGCTGTGGAGACTAAGTATGTGATACCAATAGTTGATCCTTCCTCTGTTGATGAAGTTGCAGCTTATGAAGAAAATGAAAGAGAAAGGTTTGCTATTTGCAGTGCCTTATCTAAAACTAAAAGAACAAAAGCTACTTATCTACCTACTACTCATGAAGTATCCAGAAAAAGTTGAAAGATATTTATGAAGAGAATGGTAGAGTAAATTTTTCAAGGAAACTAACTGCTAAGCAAAAATTTGAGAACTTAAGAATGGAAGATGGAGACGGCATTGCAAGCTATTATCAGAGAGTTGAACTTATAGCAACATAAATCAAGAATCAAGGTGGTACCATGTCTGATGAAGATATAATTGAAAAGATCTTGATGACCTTACCAAACAATTACAATGAAAAAGTTTATGCACTTGAAGAATGATATGATCTGAAGACATTTACTAAGGAGCATCTATTTGGTGTCTTGATTTCATTTGAAATGAGAAAATTTGCAAGAGATAAGGAGAAGACTGAAATAGCCTTTAAAGCCATGAAGATAGAAGATTCTCATGATGATGATGATGCAAAATATTTGGAAGCAAATTTCACATGGAGATTGAAGAAAGGTACTAGTAAATACAAAGGTAAGTTTCCTTTTAAGTGTTTCAGTTGTTGAAATATTGGTCATTATGCATCAAGATTTCCTAATAGAGATACATAAAAGAAGAATAAGGATAATAACACTAACTACAAGGATAAAAATGATAAAAAGGATAAGAAGTTCAAGAAGCTGTATTATGTTAAGGAAGATGTGAGAATTTTTGATGATGAATCTGACCTTGAGGAAGATAAATATGAATGTTTGTTTCTATCCTTGGAAAAGAAATTTTTACCTACTCACCATGGAAGATGTACAAAAGAACCTAGTCCAGAGAGTAATAAGGATGAATAAGAAGGTACTCTAGTAACTGCATTTCATGCCATATAGGATGAAGACTTTCGGGTGATTGACAGTGGATGTTCAAATCATATGATTGGAGATAAGAGTAATTTTACTAAACTTGAGAAGTATGATGAAGGTATAGTCATGTTTGGGGATGATTTTGGTGCTAAGATTGTTGGAAAAGGAACAATTAGCTTTGATGGAAAACAAAATACTGATGATGTCTATTATGTAAAGGGTTTAAGGTATAATCTCTTAAATGTTGGAAAAATGTGTAGCAAAGGTTGTAAGCTCGTGTTTGAGGATAACACTTGTGAGATTAGAAAAGGATTTGGAATTGTGGTTGCAACTGGAAGAACTCGTGAAAACATCTATCAACTTAAAGGTGGTGATGGTCAGTGTTTTTTTTCTCAGATTAGTGAGAGTTGGCTTTGGCATTAGAGGATGGGCCATGTGAATTTTGATAATCTGGTTAGGATCAGTAGAGAAGTTGTTAGAGATCTTCCTAGAATCATAAAACCTTCAAATTCAATTTACAAAAGTTGTCAAATGGGAAAACAAACAAGGGACAATTTTAAAGCAAATGATCAATCATCTATCGGAATGCTAGAATTAATTCATACAGACCTATGTGGTCCTACAAGAACAAGAATTCTAAATGGTGATAGGTACTTTATGATTTTAATTGATGATTACTCTAGAATGACATGGGTTGCATTTATTAAAGAAAAGGCTCAGGATATTGATAGATTCAAAGTGTTTAAGGCAAGAGTAGAAAATGAGGCAAACCTGAGAATAAAATGTTTAAGGTCTGATAGAGGTAGAGAATTTACATCTGGTGAGTTCAATGCATTCTATGAAGAACATGGTATAAGAATACATTACTCTACTCCTAGAACCCCTCAACGGAATGGAATTGTGGAAAGAAATAACTAGACTATTCAAGAGGCTGCTAGAACTATGATGAAAGAATCAAATGTTCCTGATGTTTATTGGGAAGAACCTATCCACACTGTTTTTGACATTCTTAACAGAGTTCAAGTCGGAGATAACAACACTAAGACCCCTTATGAACTATGGATTGTTAAGACTCCTATTTTAAAATAATTTAAGGTATTTGGAAGTAGATGTTATATTAGAAGAGATGAAGAAAATATTGGAAAGTTTGATGCTAGATGTGATGAGGGAATTTTCCTTCGATATTCAAGTAACAACAAGGCTTACAAATGTTTTAATAAGAGGCCAAGGAAAATCATTGAAAGTACTAATGTAAAGGTTGGTGAAGCTATGTATAGACCAGTGGAAATATTTGAAGTTGAACTTGATGAGCCTATCTGTGTGCAAGTACAAGAAGAAGAAAAAGAAGAGAAAGTGCAAAGTGAAGAAGAATAAGAAATTCTAGAACCTACACTTAAGAATCCTAAATATGTTTAGAAAAATCGTCCAGAGGAACAAATAATTGGAGACAAAAGTGAAGGAGTGAAGACAAGAAGCAAAATGGTTGAGGTAAATTTGTGTCTACTCTCTAAGATAGAACCTAAGAATATGAATGAAGCATGTGATTATGAAAGTTGGGTTAGAGCAATGAAAGAGGAACTACAACAGATAGAGAAGAATGATACATGGGAACTAGTCCCTAGACTTGCAACCAAGAATGTAATTGGTTCTAAATGGGTATTTAGAAACAAGTTGAATGAAGATGGTGAAGTGATAAGGAATAAAGTGAGACTTGTATGTAAAGGATATTCATAGGCTGAAGGAATAGATTTTGAAGAAAATTTTGCACCTATAGCAAGAATGGAAGCCATTCGAATGTTCTTGGCATTCTCAACTCATAAAGACTTCAAAGTATATCAGATGGATGTCAAATCTACATTTTTGAATGGATAACTAGAAGAAGAAGTGTATATGGAGCAATCAGAAGGTTTTCAACTATCAGAAAAATTGGACATGGTATTGGTTTGTAAACTAAAGAAGACAATATATGGACTGAAGCAAGTTCCCAGAGCATGGTATGCAAGATTAGATAAATACTTGACAAAGAAAGGATTCAGCAAAGGGTTCACACACAAAAATATTTACTTAAAGGTTGAGAAAGACAAGATTCTGATAGTTGTGGTGTATGTTCATGACATCATCTTTGGTGGAAATTAAGGTATGTGTAAGAAAATTGTTGAAGAGATGCAAAAGGAATTTTAAATTTCTATGATTGGTGAACTAAATTTCTTCCTTGGACTTCAAGTAAATAAAAATTACTCCTTAGGGGGAGTGAAAAGAGATTTATATAGAATGAATTTCCTTTTCCATTGATGTCAAAGGGGGAGATAGAATCATGTGAATTTTTTATGCTTGGCAGGTTGTCGCTTCTAGAAATCATGTAGGATGTGGGAGAGAGAATCATGTGAAAATTTTATGCTTGGCAAGTTGTCGCTTCTGAAAATCATGTATGTTGTCTTTGATGGTTTTTCACATCATGTGTTACTATCAATGACAAAGAGGGAGATTTTTGCAAGTATGGATGTGTTTGGTGGTGTTTTCATTAATTTTGTCATTGATGTCAACATAGATTTGTGTATTTTCCAAGTGCTTTTGAGAAAAATTGAGAAATAATGAAAGCATGATTAAAAGTGTGTTTTGTGTGTGCTAAGGTATTGTGGTCCACATTTATTTTGTGTTGATCCTGTGCCTATGAGGATCTGTAGGTGTGTTCATAAATATTAGTGAATCATATATACTAAATTTGCTTCTGGTTTGATGAAGAGTAGTAGATATGTTCACTGGTGTGTGAACTAGTTTTCCAAAACTATTTGTTTGTGGACTGGGAGAAATGTTTTGGCTTCGCAATCTTCTGATATTTGGTTTCAAATCTTGTAGATCTGGGAGATGAATATTTCTTATGGTTTTTGTGTTCTAACAAAATTTCTTGTGGTTTGGCGCTCAAGAGGACCTGCTCCAGAGCTCCTGTGTTTTATTGACTAGTCTGATTGGACTAGTAAAGAGTTCTCTGTAAATAAATTTGGTTGTAACTATCGCGGATGTATCTAAGATGTTCTCAGAGATGGTAAAATGACTAGTGAAGTGTGTTGAGTGATTCACGTGTGTTTATCTTGCTAGAGATGCATTTACTTTAAAGATCATTGGTATTTTCATTAGGTTTGGCCAACCTAGTGTCTATACATTACATTTGGCTTTTGCGTCGACTTGAGGAAGCATGTGTGAGCTTCAAGATGTTATTTGGGTCCTAGATTAAATATGTAATTGGTCCTCTCTCATTCTTATCCACTACGGGAATGTTCAGTAGCTGAACTAATTTGAATTTGTAAATGAAATTGTATAGCTGACCTTGGAGAATGTTCCTAAGGTTGAAGGTGGTATAAAAACAAGTGAAGTTGTAGTGAATTCATATCCATCCATCCATGAATCAAACAAGTGAGTGAAGTGTTCGTACAAGTGAGAAAAGTAGAGAGTGGAAGAGTGAAGTATGGAAATAGTACTTTAAGGTGTTAGATTCTTGAAAGTAGTGAGTTGAAGGCATCTACAATCTTCTGATCAAGTTGTGAAGTGTGTGGAACTCCTAGTGGTGGATCTTTATCTATTTCTTTGTATTATTTTGTAGGTAGTGAGCCTCTCATTTTGGATAGTGAGTCCTAAGGCAGTGAGCCCTTAATATGGGTAGTGAGCCTTTGTATTTGGGCAGTGAGCCCTCTAGCGGTAAGCCTTTGTATTTGGTATTGCATTACTACTATATTGTGAGTTAATCCTGATTGTTGTTTTTCCCTCATTGGGTTTTCCATGTAAATCTGGTGTCTTTGGTGTTCTCAATATGTTATTTCCATTTCATGTTTACATTTAATAACATATTGAAGATAAAGTGGAATTGACTAAGTTTAAAAGTAAACATATTTGATACAACTAATTCATCCCCCCTCTCAGTTATCTTGTGCATTTCAACACCCCCATCAAACTCCTAGGGAATAACCGCGGGAGATAATTGTCATTGTGGAGGACCTCTTGACAATGTGAATAAAATTCCTAGAGATGGTTCTTTGGGTCTTTAGTTCCTTTATAGTTGTCAAACTTCGGCATTTCAAACTGCTTGGGAAAAGGAACGAGTGAAATTGAGGGATTGAATGGATAGGGACAAATATCTTCAAAATTGAAAGACATTTTAGAGGTCCCTGCTTGTAAATCCTTCGAGGTGGCTTTTATCTCTTCCCACTCCTTATTAGAGGGTGTTGATGAAGACGGATTTGATGGATTGGATTGAGTATAAGGATCATATTGTTGATAGGATGAAGATGGAGCAGATGTAGTTTGATCATATGATGGTGGAGGTGTATATGAAGGAGTCAGTTGATATTGATTGGTGTAGGTAGATTGAGATGGCAGATTGGTATAGAATTGATGGTAGGATGGTAGGTTCTGATAATAAAAGGAGGAATCCCCTTGCTGATGTGGTGGAGGTGCTTGATAATATGAGGTGGAAGCACCTTGCTGATATGATGGTTGTTGGTAAGATGGCTGCTATTGTGAGGCATAGTATGGATTGTACTAATAATTGTATGTGGCGCATTGCTAGGACGTATACGGAAGTTGTTGTGGATTAGGCTGTAGCTAGGCATTACTTTGTTGTGGTTGTGAAGGGATAGCATAAGATGGTTGTTGTTGAGCTTGTTGTGGATTATGATAGGCATGACTAGGGTTAGGGTGGGACACAACAGGTTGTGCATAGAAAGTTCTTTGTGGATGGTATAGGTACTGAGCCATATTGCTAGGAATTAAATGGTGAGATTGTTGAGGTTGTGTTGGGGCTTGCGGTTGTTGATGGGGTTGATGATAAAGAGGTCAAGTTGGGATTTGAGACTGTTGATTTATTTGTGGTTGTTGGAAGGTTGGATTTTTCTAAGAGATGTGTTGGTGGGGAGGACCTTGAGGCTGATGAGGGGGTTGTAATGGATTACCCTCCTATTGATGTGGGGGTGGATGTTGTTTGTTGTGCACTTTTTGCACACACGCCCCATTGAAAGTAGGGACCCTTTTTTGCTCTCTTTTTTTCTTTCGCTCTTGGTCTTTTTGGCCCTTTGTATTTTGTGGATTTGCTTGCTTGGGCATGTGCTTTGATATTTATCTTTCTAGTTGGAATGGTCCATCTATGATACATATTGAAAAGCTTAGGTTTTTTACTCATTCCGGGTTTTTCACTGTACTCGGGAAAATCCACTCCTATCGGATTGTCCCGGATTCCTTTTGAGTCTGATGGTTGCTGCTTTTAATTGAAAAATTCAGAGATTCTAGTCCTTTGCAAAATTCTATTGGGACCGGATTCCTTTGAATGTCTATCACCTTGTCGGATTCTCAGATTCTAGGTTGACCCATCTTGACTGCATTGATTGTGCGATTTTCGAAGGTGGGTATTAAGTCGACTTTTGGGGATTTTTGTGCCATTTAAATTTTCTCATTTGCTTCCTCTTTCTTCTGGAATGATTGATCTTGAGTGTTGCTACTGATTTGGGCATCTGGAATTGGATTCGATTGTTGCAGCCAAATTTTCCGAAGGCCATCTGCGCTCTGCTTGGTTGTCTTGCTGACTTATGTTATTTTGATTCTTCTGTCTTCATTGTATGTGCACGATGCCTTCCCTTCTTTGATTTGAATTTATTCATGGTGTGCACATTTGTACTGTGAGTCAAAGTGTCAGTGTGGTAGGGTTTGGTTGTTTTGACTTGCTTTTCTGGTCTTGTGTTATTTTGGGATTCGAATTCCTGTATGATTAAGTGGTTGAGTTTCTTGTGTTTGGGGTTGCCCATTTCATGAAAATGTTTACCCCAAGTGAGTCCCTGGGTTTTCCCTTCAGCTCCTTCATGAGATAGACTACTTGTGTGAGTCAAGGCGAGTCGGCTATTAACCTTGCCATAGTGAGAGTCAAGTTCATGATTGTCCTGTGTTCATAGCGAAAATTTAGGGTTTTGTGCCTAGGGCATCATTGCCACTCCCTCTCGTTTCCCTTGGGCGAGTTTCAAATTTGAAATTGGTTTGTAGGGGGTTAGGTCGCACCATTCTAGGCTCCAGATTCTCAAGTTCATGATTTTTTGATCGATTTGCAAGAGGTCACATAAAATGTGAACATCTGTATTTTCAGCGTGGTCGCGAAATTTCTTAACTACTAGAATTTCCCGACCTTTCAGTTTTTTGTCTATCTCTTGAAGTGTCCATCAATCCAGGGATTTTGGCCCTTCGCAGAATTCTGTTGGGTTTGGATTTCCTCGATTTGTTTGTCCCTTTGCTAGTTTCCCAAAATTTGAGTTAAGTGGAGAAAGTTGCATTAGTTTCATTGGAATCCGTGTCTTCGGAATTTTCCCCAAGGTTCTTGGTCTCTTCATTTTCCCAGACTTTGTGAATTATTGTTGTTCCTATGGATTTTTCGCCCCTGGCGGATGTTTTTGAGATATTGTTAACATGGGAGAATTGAGGAATTGCATGAAGTAGTCTTAATGATTATGCATTTGATAGTTGACTTGGCCTTGTTTTAAGATGCTTCATGGTGCCTCGTAGTTGGTAACAGTTGATTGAGTGATTGTTGAATGCTTGTGTTCTTGCTTCACTGGAATCCACCTGGCTGGGAATTTCCCAAAATTCCTCTCTAGCCTGGATTCTGCGGGAGGGTTGAAAACCCGAACTTTGAAATGACTAACTTTTATGAGGTTTTTGAGCATTTGGCTTATTGTGAGATTTATATTAAGGATGAACTTATCTTTGTAATGGATTACTTTGTGTTCCATGTTTTTTTACTTTGGTTTCTTTTCAAATGCAGGTTGAATCAGGTAAAGCGATGACAAGTGGAGCCAAGGGTAAGGTAGTGGACCCAAGTGCATAGGGGTCTTCCATTTCCGAGGCAGAAAGAATCAAGTTGGATATCAAGAGTAAAATTTTGGAGAGAAATCTATCCTCTATCTGGTCAAGGGTGACTAACACCAATGTTGGATTATGGGAATATGAGGAGTTCAAGACTAGGATGGTAGCATAGGACCGTCCTTTGTTGGCTAAGAGAACAGTAGAATCAAGATTGGCCCATGTGGTCGGATTTCCCCCTACAATGTAGTGCTATGAAATAGTACTTGAATGTGCAAGGCACTATGACAAAGCTACACAAAGGATAATTGGTCCCCAAGGCAGGATTGTAGCAAATTTGGATCCAGTGTCCATAACCTAGACCTTTGACATGCCTGATAGGTCTCATGTGGTGGAATTTGACATGGATGTGGTAAGGAAGTTCTATGAGGAAGATGCTATCAAATCCCAATAGGTTATCAATTCCTAGTTGGAGAACCCTAAGTCCCATTTCTCCAAGTTTCCCAAGCAGTTGATCAGACTCGAATTCAAGAAGGAATATTATTATGCTATTACCCTTCTCAGTTGGGTGGTAGGATTGAAGACTGTAGGAATGTTTGAGAATTGGATGCTCCATGTTATTGCTAGGATAGAATAGGGTATAGACTACCACTGGGCAGGCATTGTGAGCGCCAGGATTCATGAGTAGATGTGTAATTTCCTACATACCAAGAGTTTCACAATGACCTCTTACCTATTCTATGCTTTGGATAGATTCCACCCCTATAAGGGATTGAGCACAAGGGGTGTTTTTGCACAGGATGTAATTTATGAAGTTTACCCATAGCTATAGCTGGGTAACTCAAGCTACAAGAGGGTGAATGATGCATTAACCATGTATATCACCAGGCTGCTCCAAGGTGCAGAACATGTCTGGATTTCAGACAAAGCCAAAGAATTGATTAAAAGGTTTGGAGCTTTTTTTATCTAGTTCCCCACCTTTTCATACATAAGGATTGATGGTTGTCAAAGGGCTCCATACAGGCTCCCTAGGTACCCTACTGATCATGTTGTGCTCCTGGAAGTCACAAGGAAGATTTGTGACTTTTATGTAATTGTGAACAAGGAGAAGCACAAGACCGGATTTGGTAATGAATTCCCTTTGAGGATAAGCACTAATGAGGTACGCCCTTCTATAAACTCGTCCTATGCTTTTGAGGAAGAGATGAGCACTCTTGATCTCTCCTTCCACTGCAAGAAATCTAGGTTTGATATAATAGGTGTAGCCCAAAAGAAGGCAAGCAGAGAGTACAACCACAAGGATAACATAGAGGACTATTGGGCCAACCTTGGTGATAAATTTTAAGTCAAAAAAAAGTTCTCCAAATTACCAATCAACTTGGTGCGGTTGTACAACATAAGGGTTGTTCCTGACCAGGTTAAGGAAGATGGAAATCTAATCCAAGGCCATGACTTTGAGGCTATGAAGGATAATCCAATTAAAGAGGTTGATTGGTTGGAGGAAGAGAAGACAAAGCTAGAATAGGTCATGACTCCAATCATAAAGTATACCAAGCTCTGGCTCAAGAATAAAATGTTGGAATTGGAAAGTGAGGGTTTGCAATGCACCTATGATCTCATGGGAGACTTGGAGTCTCACTCTGCATCTAAGGAGTCACCTGAGCAAATTCTAAAGGCAAAACCAAGGTGGGCTCTCCTTTTAAAATCAAGTTTAAGGATGTTCATTTAGGGGAGGTAGGAGAAGCAGAAAAACAGAGGAAGCCAATGGCTAAGAAAAGGAAACATGTCCCTAGGAGGAAGAAGGCTAAGGGAGGTGAACAAGAAAAATAAGGGGTCAATGTTCCCTCACCGAAGAGAAGGATAATTGTGAGGTTATCACAGAAGGAAGCTTCTAAAGCAAGGAAGGTGACACACGTGTAGTGGAAGTTGATAGCTCGAGAGAGAAGAAAAAAGTCTACACTAGGAGATCAAGGACTCCTTCTCCCAAGGCAATTGCACCAAAATAAAGTGCTCTTGTGACTGCTCGTGCTACCGAGCATGAGGACATCCCCCCTCTTCATGAGACTGGCAATATGCCAGATGAACCAAACGATGTTGAAGATCCTAAGGACCTTGATGAGGAATAATTCCACGAAGGTGATCTCTACAATGTTGGGGTAGAGATAGATAAGGTACTATAGTCCCCCTTGATAGCTGGTGGGGATTCACCTGTAGGAGGTGAGGAGGAATGACCTTCTCTAGAGAAAGAAGTACCAACTAGGACTCCTTTTCCAGTACATGAGAAGGAAGAGCACAATACAAGTAAAAATGATTCATCTAAGAAGACTCCTGAGGTGCTAAGCATGGAGAAGAGTGCACCCAATGTTCAATAGGAACAAGATGGATGGGATAAAGTACAGTCAGAATTCATTGTTCAAGGCTAGTTAGATAAAGAATTGAAGAATAAATAGATTGTAGTGGATGACACTCCTCCCAATTGGGATCAACTCCTGGAAAATATTGGAAAGGGAAAGACAAAGAAGAAGGCCAAAGTCATTTCCAAGATTGAGAGGGATGAGTCAAATAATAGGGTGGTCCACATTGCTACCCCTACTCCTAAAAAAATAGAGATGATGTGACCAAGAAGGATTATAGTGTACAAACTATTAACCTGGGGCATGTTTCTATGGAACAAGACATTGAATAATATGAAGGCTCCAACGCTATAATCCTCGGCAGGTTGAGGAATGAGGTACAAGCTAAGGAAAATTTGAAAAAGGAAAATGATAAATTGAAGAATTATTTGCAAGAGTTGATGAAACCCTTACAATCCATTAGTACTTCCTCATCTGCTGCAGGTTTCTTACCCCAAGAAACCATATCAGAACTGGAAAGAATGAAGAGCACCACACATGCTACAACTGGTTGGTTGCAAGGAGTGTAGACCAAGGGAGATAATGCTATCAAGGATATCCTTTCGACTAGAGGAGATGGAATGAGGTCATTAGATTGGTTGAAAGGTGTGTTGACTCAGGATAAGGAGGATACGAATATTCTGTTGCAAAAGACAAAGACTATCATGGAACACACTAAGGATCAATTGGTAAAGGATGGAATTATTCCTTCCTCAAAAATTGCAGAGCCTTGGGAATGGTTTGAAATTCTTTAGATGAGGCAAAAGGCCTTGAAGAAGATATATAAACAGGGAAGGCAGATTGAGGACACTTTGATTGGTATCTATGATAAGTGTATCTCTTTCTTTGAAGTGATGATGGGGAGAAAGAAATTTGCTCCAAATCATCTTAATCTGGATCAGTTAAGAAGGTGGTGGCGAGATTTCTATTCTCCAATCAATGAAGGCCCTATTACCAAACATTAGTTGGATGATGTTTCAACATATATTGCAGTCATTGATCGGTATCAAACAAACAAGGTGGATTGGGATAATACAGTGAATCAGTCAAGGGATGATATCAAGTGCCTTGAGAGGAAAGTTAGGGTTTTTCCTTTGCCACCTATTTTCGACTTGGATAGGGTATTGTTGTTGGTGCATGATAAGGTGGAGCGTGCTAAGGACAAAGGGGGGAAGTAGCTAATACAATGCTACATTGGAATTTGTGCTTCCCCATTATTTTCTCCTCTTCCTTCACATGTATTGGACTGAGTTTTGTTGGAGATCCTAGGCCGACTTGGTTGAAGTTGGTGCAAATTGCACATTTCATATTATTTCAAATATCTTTTGGCCGACCTGTTGTGTGGCGTTTATCATTGTAAACCCTAATTAGGGCAACATATCTTGGGGGGTTTTCTATAAGTTTGGCGTTATGCCTCATTTGTAAAAGGGTTAAGTTAGAAGAATTTCACATTAGAGCAAATTTTAAGAAGGGAGAATTGGAGTTAGAATTAGTTTATCTCTTCAAGCAAGTGTTGTAATAGAAGATTGGAATTGTTGCCACTTTAGGTGATTTAATACAAGCAAAGACATTGTGATTTGGTGCCTTTCTTGTGTTGAGTTTTATTAGGCATGCTTCTTGATGTTCTATCTTTAAAATTGCTTAAGGTTAGTTGATATTAGATGGTTTGATGATGTTTAGGGTTTTATGCTTGAAGTGTTTGCAACAATCTCTAGTCCATACTTTTTGCAATTAGTTGATTTTTAGTTGCTTTGAAAAGTTAGCCTAGACTTAAAACTATGCTTAGTTCAATTATGAATGTTTTTTCATTTCAATTGCAATAGGGTTGTCTTGAATGAATATGCATGATTTGAAAATATTTAACACCTTAGAAGATTGCACTATTTCTATAAGATTGCAGATTTATCTGGGTTAAACAGGAATTAGTTTATGAGGGATTGGTCCATTTTGAGCATCTTATCATTTGTATTATTAATCCTAGGGTTTGAAGTATCAATATATTGCTAGATCTAATAAATATGAGTCCAGAATTTTCTTGTAGTAAGGTCCCTTTGTGATTACCAGCATTTCCACATTATCTCTGAGTTGTTTATTTACATTGTCAAGACCTGGCATTAGATACCTTGGGGTTATCTCTTTTCCATAGAGATTTACCTTTCAAGAGAGATAGAATATCTCATTCTGTCTGAGTTGTTGCTGTGCAGAAAACACCATCAACATTTTTGAGATGGGATACGAATATTTTGTTGTAGAGGTTGTTGTTGGATTGGTTGAGACTGAATTAGAATTTTTTGAGGGGTTTTCTATGGTGTTTGTTATGGGTTAGCTTATAGTAGCTGAGAAGGTGCAATGTTACTTTGAGGTGGTTGTTGAGGGATAAACGAAGGTGGTGGTAGATTGGAAGTAAGTGTTGACCCTGGAGGTGGCGGTAACGCGAAAAAAGGATTGTCCCCAACATTGACTAGTGGTTGACTAGGTTGATTAGGTGGAAGAGGTGGTGTGGATGGTACTGGGGTCAAACCTTGAGGGATATTCAGAGGTAGCGGTGGAGGAAGATTATGTGGCATACCATAAGCAACAAGATAGTTTGGATCAGGTGGTGCTCCTACAACCATGATCAGAACTCGGGGTGTGTGTGACTTGATAAATAAGGATCCTGTGAGTTCTGGGGATCTTGAGGTGTAGGAGGTGCAAGAGGTAATGTGTTGACAAATTTTGATACCTCAAATCCCAACGATGGTTTGATTCCCTTCATGATCAAGGTAGTGAGGATTTTATCCCCATGCTTATTAAGGAGGTGATATGTCATTCGAAGATTGACAAGATTATTGAGATACTCATCGTTTGTGACTTCAGGTTGGTTGACCATGCTTTCATCAATAGGAGGTGATGTGATTTGGACCTCGGGATTGGATTGTGATGAGCCACCATTGTTAGGATCCTGAGGGATGTTAGGTTGGGCACCTTGAGCTTGTTGATCTGCCATGAGCTTCTTTGCTTGTGACTAGGTGGTAACAAGAATGAAAGTACAAAACTACAAAAGGATCTAGGATGACTTCACGTTCTAAGATGTGGTGGAAGAATGGCCTAAGTGATGAATAAAGGATTGGTTGGGTTGGATGAGGGATTGATTGATTGAATTGGATGATAGATAAAGGATGCAATTGGATTGGATTGATCGATGGGATGACGCAATTGATTTGATTAGATGATTGGTTGGATTGGACCAATGAAATCACTTCTAAACTAAGTTTAGAAGCTTTTGATTACATGAAATAAGGTGTTGATTGATCAGATTGAATTGCAAAAGGGATGATTACAACACCGAATCTACCTCAATATGGAAGTATATTTATTGGGTCGAAGATTATTTACCAACTCAGGATGAATAATAATCCTAAGCAAGTATAGATGATGACAATCAAGATCAGAAACCTAAGCCAACTTGAATAAAAAAACTCTGAAATGAAATCTAGGGGATTTGCATTGATGAATTGATGATGGATATGAAATCTAAGGATTATTTTTAGAAAATTAAGATGGACCAAAATGATGATTACGGGAAGATGAATGATGATAAAAAAAAATTGATCACGACAAAGGACTCGGCGAACAACAGGATTTTAGTGGCCAAAAGGATTCACATTTTGGAACTTGTATGGTGAGTTGATTCTCCTTTGTATGTCACAAATTCACCTCTTTAGGTTACAATTTCACCTCTTTAGGTTGCAATTTCACCATTCTACAAAGAGAAAAATCGCCTCTATTTTGAGAAAATTCACCTATCCAGTGAGTCAAATTTGCCTAAGTATGGAGGAGACATAGTAAATGGGAAAATTTGATTGAGAAAATTCACCCAAGGTGAGAAAATTTTCCCAAACCTGAAGGAGACACAAGAAATGGGAAAATTTGATGAGAAAATTCACCTATTTGATAGCAGGTTTTCCCAAACTCAAACAAAATCGCCCAAACTCAAACAAGTTCACCCAAAGCAAAAGTAGGATCGCCTAAAACAACTTGAATAGGAAAATTTGACTTGCAAACTTGCCTAATGGGATGACAAACATACCTCTTTTATGAACAGTATAGATGGGACTCAAACGAAAAATGGGATCACCTCTATGGGGAGAAAGTTCGCCCAAATAGAGGAGAAAATTCGCCTATTCCCAATGAATGGGTGAATTTGATGGATGGGGACTAACAGAATCACCTAAGAGGTGGATAGACATGCTTGTACCAGGGAACGAATGAAAATGGGGTTACTTTAAGAAAAATTTCCTCTGACAAAGACAAACTCGCCTAAATGAAAGACCTGGACTGGACTGAGACGCAAAATCGCTCCTTTTCAAGGCCAAAATCACTTGTTTGCAATGCAATTTTTTCTCTGTAAGGGGAAAATTCGCCTCTGAAGGTAGGGGCTAACTGTGGAAAAGGACAATAGGCACATCAAACAATAGACAGAAGGTCAGGCAAACTCAACTATAAATAAAAGCACCGGTATCGGACAAAGAAGACATGCCAGACAGCACAATCCTAAAATTAATGATATGGGTTTGCAAACTTGATGTAGGCCCACCACCTTGAGCGGACAACCCAAGGTTAATACTTTGTTATATCGGGGTGGTTCTCTAGAGCACCCTTTCTTGTGAAGGTGGATAGCTAGCGTTCTAATGGCATAGGGTCGTAAATAGATGCCATAGGCTCACCTTCATGCTCTCACTTGAGGACTATTGTAGTCCACCATGAGGATTCCTATCTCAACCCAAGGTAGTACATGGTGAGTAACTTCAGGGTACGCTCTACATCTTTTGCACTACACCAAGCCATGGCTAAAACATGAGTCTCTATCTAGGCTATACAAGGCTATCTTTTGAGTCCTCGATATACGCAAAGTACGTGAGGCAAAACTGTGAACACTAGCCCATCACAAGCATGAGTTGGGAGCCCCAACAAGGTATTGGAAACTCGGACCAACTCTTCACATCTTATCTAGGTATCACCATAGCTTCGATGCTTCACTAAACACAATGTGATTGGATTGGGGTGCAACTTTCATTCTCCCCCTTTTATATACCCCTTCGGTAACACATGGTTGGAATCATCCCCGACAGGTCCCACTAAAGGAAGAAGATACTAGACACTTCGGTTGGTCCCCAGGCTCACACGTAGCACAAGGGGAGAGCTTAGATGCACTAGCACCTCCTAGGTAGACACAACTGGACTACAATGAACTATGATTTATCGTCACCTAGGATCGCCAAATGGTGCAAGGGAATTGGATACGTCAACATTCCACTCACAAGCATGGAAAACAAGTTAATTGATCCTTTAATTAATCTATGTGTTCCTAGTTAGTATAAAAAACAATAGACAGACTAACTAAGATGTATTGGACCAATCGTTCTCCAAAATATGTGTTAGTAGTTTCCAACCCCCAGTCTTGGACGAACAAGAAACAACTACACAAGACGTTAGCAAAAAATAGGGACACTCACAAACATACAAGTTAGTGGGTCAATATGTAAAACCAAAACCAAAATGATGTTGAAAATTGAAGATTAAAGTATTAGCTTCACCTCAAATTCACCTTTGTGTGAGGAAAATTCACCTATCTGAATGAGAAAATTTACCCTTGTCAAGAGCAACTTTGCTTGTTGTAATGATCAAATTCTCCTATAATAGAAAATTTTCCTTTTTTGATGATCAAATTCACCTATAATAGCAAATTCTCCTTTTCACTCGTCCAAATTCACCTCTGTTGATTTCAGGTTTTCCTGTGAGTTGAGAAGCTTTGATGAATTCACCCCTATAATGAGCAATTTTGCCCCTGTTTGCAAGTTCTCCTATTCTGAACAGGCAAATTCGCCCCTATAACAGGAAAATTTTCCTATTAGGGTGGTTTCGCCTTGGCATGTAAAGTTTGAACCTACAAAAATCAAATAATAGAGAACGTAAAAGTGTAGACCTATGATGTGGGTCCCACTAGGCATGCCAAAAATGTGTGAGGTGAATTTTCTTAGTCTAAAATACAAAACAAAATGAAATGCAAGCAAGGAAAAACACAAACAACACCTCAACGATTAGCCTAGTTGAAATTGAACAAAAGAAAGATAAAAAGAGTGTTATACCTTGCCCAATTTCATGAGTTGGTTGGCCCTATTAATCGTTTGATTTGTGTTCTCCTTTCAATGTAAAATAGCATGAAACCTAGTTCTAAATGATCGTGAGATGATGAGGAATGCAATGATGCAAGTGGGTATTGCAATGGATGCTTGATATGGATGCAAATGATATTGCAACAATGGAGGTCTTGGATGCTTCGATGTTTGAGTGTGTGAATTCTTGAGTGATTAAATGAATGTTGTGTGTTGTTGAATGAGGGAAAAATCCTCTAATTTTAGGGGAAGAGCCACTAAACAATGGAGGGTCCAGATGCAACCACCATGAACAAGATCAAGGGCTAGGGTGGTTGATAAATCACAAGCCCTCACATCTTTACATGTGGTGGGTGAGGTGTCAAAAGGGACATGAGGTGGAGGTAATTTATTGTACCTTGGGAATGGGACAAGATCTCCTCATAAAGGAGTTCCTTGTCCCCATGTGGGTGATGAGACATCCAAGGAATTACAAATTCCTTAAAAGGCCTAGGGAGAATAAATGTGAATTAAAAATTCAAATTGGCAAAGGGTTGCCTTCTGCAAAAGAAGAAAGCATTTAATAAAAGGTTGACTTGGGGGTATGTCATTAATGGCATAAGGATTAGGTTGACCTAATCAAGTAATTAGGTTGTGAAAACAAGGGATTAAGGTGGTTAATGAAGGAATAAGGCAAGTGGAGGATTATGGAGGATGTGACGCTAATCCTGGTTAGGGGTGTGCACATCCTAATCGGAGGTTAATTAAATTAATCTGGATTAGAGAAGAATTATGGAGGATGGGACAAAGAGAGAAATAATGAATTTAAAAATTGATTTAAATTCATAAAAGAAAATGACTAAATTAAACAAATTGGAATATTTATTTAATTTAGAGAGGGAAGGGGATAAAGGTAAAGTATTCAATTATTTAAATTAAATACCTTAGGAACATTAAGGAAAGAGGGAAATATTAATTAAATAAATCATTTAATTAACATTGATGGGAAATGCAGGATAGATGAATAAAAGGGAATGAATTTGATCTTATGGGATAGGTCAAATCCGGATGTCTACAATTACTATTGTTTTAGCACTTGTAGTAGATGGACAAGGCACACACCTAGATGGATGCCTCATTCACACCATTTGCTAGATGGAGTGACATCAAACCATATATATTAGGGGCCACAGTATGTTGGCTCATTTGTATTATGATCTTGGGAAATTTTTTTATCGAGGGCTACACACATAGTATAATGTATGCTATTATAAGTTTGGGCCTTTGAGAATATCACATGTACTGGACCTACAGGTTATCCTATGGTGGCGTTCATTGGTTATCCATGAGCATTCAACTACACACTAATACAAGTTTGGTAATTTGGAGGAAGACAAGATAGTATGGATACTTTACCGCACCATACCCCAATGACTAGAGCTCACATGACAACTTTTCAAGATGCAACAAGATAGGTTTTTTCTTAGATGACATGACTACATAGTTATAGATTTTTATTATGATCGATTCATGTGGTAGTTTGGACAGATTCAGCTACCTCCTAGGCCATAACCTACATATCTAAGAGAAACACAGTGGATCTAGGACAAGATACATTCAATGTCCCATGATAGATGATTTCACTTTTAGTGATTCAGATGATGAGGATGAGGATATGCCCCAACATCAAACTTGGATGATGTAGGTGCTATGATATCCTATGAGCACTAGTGGATAAGATCATGGCCTACACATGTCTTCCCTGTACATCACCCCATAGGTGATGTTGGACCTCTTTCAAGCCATGGAGATGAGAGAGGATGGAGTTGTGGATGAGACATTGATGAAGATGATAGGGCAGAGGATGAGGAGGATCCACAACCAATTAGTGATGATCCTAATGAGCTAGAGGAGGTCTTGAATGCCCCCGAGGAGAGACCATCATCTCACCTACAAGTCAACTGAGCATAGATGATAGTTGCATCAGATATTACCCTTCATGAACGTGTGGAGGGGATAGTGGTGCTAGACCTTCCATGCTTCTTTCTCACGATGGACCTATTATTCCACATCAAGATCCTGATTGGAAGGTTGGTGATTGAGGTGAGGATATGTTATTATAGTGTTATTATATTTTTTACTATTATATTTATATATCATGTCTTATTCTAATATTATTTATGATTACCATCTTGTAGTGTGTACATGAGAGTGGTGAGACCTCTTCCATGGAGTCACTATAGATATGGCCTCCTCCTTGCCCCCACATTAGGCCACACAAGTAGAGAATCTTCCACTGCCTAGTGTAGGGTGTCATGCTCACCTTTTTGATTCATTAGCTAGATAGAGGACAATGTACGAGGATCATTGATCTATCTACAGCTAGAGAGGATCAGGTGAGAATTGAGCTAGCAAAGCTTCAGACTACAAATGAGGAGCTTGAGCCACCTAGGTTCCATCTAAGAGTGATTCACAGGCTTTCATGAGGTTGGAACTCAACAAGCTAGAGAGAGAGCTCACTAGAGTTTAAGTAGATCTAGCTAGATTGCAGGCCAACAGAGACCAGATAGATCAAGAGTGTGTCACAACACTCATATGAGAGTGGATGGCTTTAGGTGAGGTATGAGGCCTACGAGATTGGATGAGATCCATGAGCATATCATGATCGACTGTCTCTCAATGAGCATTGCCACCAGAACCTAAGGAGTCTTGTAGCCATAGGCCACACTAGATGTAGTATGTTGTATTATGCCACATTTATCATGGTTATTGTGTACATAAATTTTCATGATTTTTATATGTATACGAGTATTTATGTTTATTTCTATGAGTTATTTGGATTAGATGTCAATATGATCTATTAAACAATATTTGTAAGTATTAAATAAATGTCTTCATGATCTAATTTATGTGATCTAACCTAAAAACTTATGTTCACATTAGATACTACATTCTAATTAAGTGTTTTGTACTAAATTAAATGCACTTATGATGTAATTATAAAATTAAATGCATGTAATGATCTAATTTAATAAAACACGCATGAATTTTGAATAGCATGTAAAGTAAAGTAACAATTTAACATAATGAACAATTACTCTACATAATTCAAGACACACTAAGATTGTTTATCAATAATGAAGCAATGTGATACAAAATAGACAACCATTTACTTAATCTAACAACATTCTTTAATATACATACTATTCAAAAAGAAATGTTAATTTTAATATATGTGCAAATGCATAGCATTAATAGGTTCTTTGAGAGGTGTACCATCTGTTTATGTTAATGTGTATGCTCCAAACCCATAAATTTTGTCAATAACATAGGGTCCTAACTAGTTGAAACTAAATTTTCCTTTTTCACCTAGGGCGGCATTAACATTACATTGATTTTCATATAACACTAAACTACCTTTATTAAATGATCGAGGGATGACATTATCATTATAGATTTATTGAATTCTTTTGGAATAAGCTTGGAGATGCTTGAGAGAGTTGATGTGATGTTCATCAATCAGTTTAGGTTGTTGCAATCAATTCTCTTTATAAGTGGTGTCTTCAATAAGCCCTTTCAGAGAAATTTTCAATGAAGGAATTTCTAACTCCAAAGGCATTATTGTGTCAGCGCCATAAATAAGGTTATAAGGAATATTTCTTGTGGATGCTCAAATACTTGTATGATAGGCCCATAATTCATAAGATAATTGAGTGTGTCAATCCTTATTGTGTTTTTTTATTAGTTTCGTCCACTTGACCATTAGACTATGGGTAGTAAGGTGTAGAAAAATGGTGTTCAATTTGAAATGTTTCCAAGAATTTTTTTGCATCATTGTTCTTAAATGGTGTACCATTATCTGAAACTAATGTGGAAGGAAAACCAAAGTGAGAAATAATGTGTTCCAATATGAAATGACAAATTTTCTCAACAATTGTGGAATGAAGAGGAATGGCCTCTACCCATTTTGTGAAATAATTCTTTATTGTGATAATAAACGTATGTCTAGAAGAGGAAAGTGGGGATATTTGTCCAATAAGATTCAAACCCTAAATAAAAAATGGCCAAATAGGAATTTTGGCATGGAGTTTGAAAGTAGGAGTGTGGATCAAATTGTTATGTTCCTGAAATTTGTGCCATCTCTTAACATGATTAAAACAATCTTGTTCCATAGGTCACCAAAAACATCCCATGCGGATTAAATTTTGAACCAATGATCTTCCCGCAAAATGCCCCCCACAAGCACCAGCATGAGATTTCTCAAGGGCTATAGGGATTTTTGATTTTTTAAGGCATCTAAAAGACTATCAAAGGATCGTCTATACAAGACATCAGCTAAGATTATGTATCTAGTTGTAAGTTTCCAAATACGAGCTCTAGTGTTTTTAGTGGTTGGTTCAAGAAAGGTACCTTATTTTAAGTAATTTATTATCAATGTGTACCATTCACTAGAGACTTAAATATTGTTTACTAACACTTCTTTTATTTTTTCATCTATTGACAGTTTTCTGATTGTATACACTAAAAATGTGAAGTCAATAGAAGGATATTCAAGAGACACAAGGGAAGCAACACTTTCTATTGAATATGCATGTTGATTATCCTTTCATGGAATATTATCAATAGTATATGATTCAAAGAATTCTAGAAATGTCATTGTAAGGTCTTTATATTGGGATAACTTATCATATTTTTCTTGATAGGATCCATTTATTTCTTTAATGACCAATTCAGAATCACCAAATATATGAATGTGTTGAACACCTAAGGATAAGGACACACGTATTCTAGTAGTTAGGGCCTCATATTCTATAGTGTTATTCATGCATAGGAAGTTTAAATGGTAGGATAAGGGAATGTCTTTCTTGAAGAAGGTATTAATATAACCCCTTCTCTAGAGCCAGTTCGACACTTAGAACCATCAAAATACAATTCCCATGTTTCCTTATTAGTTGTCAACACATTTTCATTAGGGAATGAATAATGATTAGGTAATGTTAATGGTGAAGGAGTGTCAGCTAGATTTTCAGTCAAGGCTTGTCCTTTTATTGATTTTTGAGGGATAAATTTAAGATCAAACTCAGTTAACAACATAACCCATTTAGCTAAACATCTTGAAAAATCTATTTTAGTAAAAAGGTGTTTCAAATGATTAAACTTTGCAACAACATGCACTTTTGCACTTAATAAATAGTGTCTCAATTTACTAGTATAAAACACAAGAGTCAAACATTATTTTTGTATTGTTGTATATTGGATTTAATAATCAATTAAAGTCTGGCTAATGTAATAAACACGATGCTATTTTCCACTTTCATCTTGTTGAGCTAATAATACTGCTAAAGCATAAGTGGATGTTGATATGTAAAGAATGAATGGATTTCCTTGAATAGTAGGTTGCAATACAAGAGGATTTGCTAGATACTCTTTCAAATTTTCAAAATATTGTTTACAATCCTTATTCCATTTAAAATTTGAATCCTTCTTAAGAATTTGGGTAAAGGGGAGAGTCTAATCTACTAGTGATGCCACAAAACAACAGATTCCTTGAATCTTTCCTTATAAACTACGCAATTGAAAAATATTTTTAGGAGGTGGCATGTTTTTAATAGAATCAATCTTCTTTGTCTCCAACTCAATGTCTCTATGTGAAAATATAAAACCCAATATTTTTCCACTATCCACACCAAAGACACATTTTCTTGGGTTTAACCTTGTGTTATACTTATGAATTATTTCAAAGATCTTACAAAGGATTTTGACATGATCTTGATGAGTCAAAGATTTAGCCAAAATATCATCAACATAATCTTCCAAAATGTTGTGGATTAACTCATAAAATATTAGTTTCATAGCTCTTTGATATGTTTCTCTAGTACTCTTCAATCCAAAAGACATAACAAACCAGCAAAATGTTCCCCAAGGTGTATTAAAATTTATCTTATATTGATCTTGAGGGTTGATGAAAATTTGATTATATCATGAAAACCATCCATGAATAATAATAAAGCATCGCCCATGGTTGAATCCACTATAATGTCAATATTAGGAAGGGGAAAGTAATCTTTTAATGATGCTTTATTCAAATCACAAAAATATGTACACATCCTAATATGATTATCAAGCTTTGCTACCACTACAATGTTTGATATCCAAGGTGAATAATCAATAGGATGAATAAAACCAACATCTAAGAGTTTTTCAATTTCAGATTTCACCAATAAAGCTATCTTAGGATTCATCTTGTGTATCTTTTTTCTTACAAGTTTATTATCTTTTTCAAGGACAATGTTATGCATGAGTATCTTAGCATCAATAACTAACATATCTGAATATTTCCAAGCAAATATTTCAATAAAGTCATGTAATAATGTTGCATGATCTTCTTGCTCTTCATCATCAAGACATCTTACTATTTGAATCACCTTATCTGTGTTAGATGTATCCATTGGTATGTTGATTGTATCTCCCAAAAGTAATTTACTTTTATTTGTAATTTTAGGAATTTGTTCATCTTCTTATTATTCACTATCACTTGTTTTCATTTCTTCACCAAAATATCCCTTATTGCTTAAGATACAAGTGAATCTTTGTTTGTTGTGATGAGTTGGTAAATTATCATAAACTCCCAAAATTTATTCTAAAGATTCATCATGTTGAAAAAATCTAATGGTTCATCATCAGTTGTCCAACTATCTATTAAGTCAGGATGTTTCAATGTAATATTTTTCTTAGAAGAATCTTGCATGATAGTATTGATATTAAGTGAAGGTATTTTCGATGCTTTCAAAGGACAATATCCAAGACCACTTGTTGTTTCTTGTATATTAGGTTCTATAGGGACACAAATTCCTTGTTCATTCACACCATGTCCTTTTCTATTATAACCAAGTTATATCAAGAGTTGATATCCTCTTCCATAAACAACTGCCATTGCTTTCAAGGATGGTGGTTGTTCATGATCAAGCTCATCATAATTTTTCATGCAGTTTGTGTCTTCTTATTTGTTTAAATTTGTCAACTTGGATTCTTGTGATGATTCTTCTTCATGTTGTGTTGGCATTACCACTATTTCTTTATCCCTTTTTATTCTTTCATTTTGATCTTATACTCTCCCATAAATGTAGGTGTAAAATCCAATGAACCCCAATCATCATCTAATATTTTTGTGATTGACAACAAACACTTCTATTTTTCTTCTTCTTGCATAGTTTCAAATTTTGAAGTTGTTATCAATGTTCTCAAAGGACTTGTCATGACTTTTTCAATTTGCAAACAAGTTTCAAAGTGAGGATCAACTTTGATTGTGTAGACCTTGTATTGATAGGTATACTTCATTAATCGGTGAATCATTGAAGGGACTCCATTCATCTCATGAATCCAAGGTCTTCCTAAGACAATATTATATGAGATTTATTGAGGCATGACATGAATAGGAGTTTGCAATGTTACCTTACCCACTTTGACAGGTAATGTTATCACACGAAGCGGTTTTTTTCCCATATTATCAAATCCATGGATAGATAAGTAATCTGGTTGAATTTCACTCTTATCTACTCCAATATTTTAAGAAGTCTTACACTACAAACATTAACCATTGAACCATTATCAATGGGAGTACATCTTATGCCAATCTTGTTAATAGCAACCACTATCATCAAAGCCTCATTTTTTTTTTGCACTTGTACTGGAGATAATTCACCATGATGAAAGAAAATGTCTATTTTTACCAAATTCATACCTTGAATTAAGGCTCCTACATCATTTGACTGTGCTCTAGGAGGAACCACAACTTGTAAATAAATGTGAAGCATGTTATGATAATTAGGTTATGCTTGAATGAGATCCATTAAAGAAATCTTATCAAGATTCTTTCTAAATTGTTCCACAAGATCATACTCATTTCTATTGTACAAAGGAAAATGAGGAGCACTACCTACAAAATAGGTTGACATAGTGATAATGAAGTAGGTATGGTTTGTGGTTGCCTATTATTCCTTGTATTGTATGTATGAGCAACAGTATTGTAACTTGGTTGCTATGAAATATTTTTACTTTTGAGTTGCCTTGCAAATTTTAAGATGTCACTTGGAGTTTTTTATTTATTTTTAGGTCATCCTATCATAAGCACAGGCTTGATTTAGACTTGTGGTTGTTGTGAAGGTGGGCATATGATAAGTTGAGGTTTGATTGCATTAACTTCCTTTTGTTTTGGCTTGTTATGACAAGCCTTAGTGGATGAATCTTGTGAGATAAAATCCTCAAGGGCTTCATATAACATGTCAAATTCATCACTACAAAAGGGATTGAAGGATATATTAACATGTAGAAAGAGATTTGACATGATTAGATAACTATGCTTTCTCCAAGGTTTATCATTTAGTGTATGGTTTGTTGTCCAATATTTTGGGATAGTTTATGATTTCTAATGTTTGAAAAATGAATACTAATCTATCTAAACTATGCAATGATGTAAAAAGTAAAGCAAATGACCATAGATCTGAAATAATCTAATACTGAACAAAACAAAAAAAAACTTTTTCAATCTTCCTCAATATTTCATCAAAAGAAAAAGTTTCTTGAATGCTCAAAATAGACAGTTTCAAAATTTCAATTTGCAATTTCAATATCAAAAATAGAAAATGGGAACAGAGATAGAAATGCACCTAAAAAATTGTCAAGACACCTGTACAAGGACAGATTCACCCAAGGGTGAATGGTTCCTACATAGAGGTTTTAAAAATTAAAAAATGAGTTTGTAGTTTACTACTTATGTTCTATGTTTCAAGTTACAAAATCTATTTTTTTTACTAGTTTTCTAGATTTTACTATCTAAATGCAAATGCAAGAAATGAAAAAAGTGAACAAATATGAAGACTTTTTGAATGAAAATTTGACTAAATTTTCTGATGTAAAATATTAAAAAGCACTTATATGCAACTACTATGCATAATTAGTGTACTATATATGCAATTTTTTTAGATTTTTGAGATTTTAAAGGATGCAAAACATAATTTTAAAACCTTATATGAAATACAAAATAATACAATTTTGAAACCCTGAATGAGATGCAATACAAACTAATGCAAATCCTAGATCTAGGGTTTGAAAGACTACCAAATCAAAAAGTTTATAGTGTAAGAATGTCAGGTTCACCAAAATGAAATGAAGAAAAATGTGTGGGATGATGTGAAAGATGGGGTTTAATGAAATGACCTAACACACTCCCTCTTTTCCCTAATTTCATTAGAAAAGGAGATCTTCCAAGGATAGGGTTGATTGTCAACCTTGAGGTGAGTCAACCCAGTTAGGAAGGTTTGTTATTGTCTTATTATAAACATGACAAAATGATTGATTGGTTATTTTGGGAGATAAATTTAAATGTATTAAAAAAGTCAATTATATGACCTAATACTTGAAATGCAAAGTATTATGATAGCATAAATGGAAAAATAAACTTTCAGGTAGATCTAAGAAGGGCAAGATTGTGTGCACCTGGCCTAAAAATTGGGTTTTGCACTTTGTAGTAGGACTCATTTAACCAAGGGTGAATGGGTCCCTGCATCCTTTTCTAAAACTTCAAAATTTGAATTTGTAGCCCTTTGTCTGCATGTCACTCCTATACCTAAAAATCTTGACTTCTAGATCTGGATCTATAGAAAATTCATAAAAGAAAATTATTTTTTGTGTGTATAGGGGTTTGGCTTGGTCAAACCTTAGTTTAGTAGTTAAACCTTGATGAATAATATAGATTTGATAAATGACAGAGTGTGCAAGCCCTAACCTTAAGTGCATCTAAGGTTGTTAAGAGCTAATATGAAAAGAAACCCTACTCAATTGCATTAGAGCATGATTCCTATATGAAAATTATGAATGAAAAAGATCCAATTAGGGAGAAGTCAAAACACCCTAATAGATTTTAAATTTGATAATACCTTGTTGTAGGTTTCTAGTATAATGAAGATAGAAGATGGGATCATTAGGAAACAAGTCATTAAGTTAGGAAAAATGGCCAAATGCATCTCCCAAACCTAGAATCCATCATGATCCATGGAAGGAATCAACCTTCAATCATGGACAATGTTTGATCAAATATTTGAAAAAATGAGCTTCAAGACCTATAAATACAAACAAAATATTACTCCAAGACTTTATTTTTTCTTGCTTGAATGTTCTCCAAAATTTCTCCTTTCTCCTTGATCTTTCAAACTTGATCTCTTGCAAAATATCTCTCTAGTTTGAAATGGTGAAAAGACTAGGTTTTATAGGATTCTTCTCTAATTTCTCGATTATTAGATCTTATGGAGAAAAATTGTGCCTTTAATTTTTTTGACCCTTTCAAGTCTTCTTTCGGCCCCTACTTCTTTTTTGTGTTATGATAAAATGGTGCGTTTCTCACTTTCAGGGTTGGAATTTTGGGGTGGTGTCATCATTCCTTGTAGCTAATCAGATTGTGTTATGTTAGGCTGTGCTAATATTTCATCATCCTCTAATAGCATATCTTCGCAATAATTCTACAACATCTAGAGCCATTAATGAGGCAGCTCAATATTTAAATTAGCAAAGATTGGTGCGATCTAATCAAACCCTAGATCATATTAAGGTCTCCCAGGCGCAGACACCTAGTAGTTATTCATCTTTATTGGTTGTGGTGGTGGTTCATCCTTCAAGCTATAAAAAGGGGTTCATAGTAGAGAAGAGGATTCTTTTTTTGGAGTTAAAAAGAATAAAATCAAGAATCATAGGTTTAGAATAGGGAAATATATTTTTCATGAATAGGAGGATTTTTACAAAGCACTATTTATGCTCTATGGCATGTTTTATTTGTCAATACTATTAATCGGATTAGCATCTGAGCTTTTCTTTCAGTTGATTTAATGCAAGAACAAATATTATTAAGAAGAAATCCTTGATATTATGCATTTTATGGCCTTTATCACGAATTTGTTTTCCCTAAATTATTTATGTTGAATGCTTTGTGTCAAGTCTTACAAATAATCTTGGTGACTATTTTATATGTTGTTAGCTTTTATGTTTGATGTTATCCTTCAAAAATTGGATCATGTCCATTATACTCTTTCATTTATGTGAAGGTTATGTTGTATTTCATATTATGATGTAAGAACAAAAGGGTTCGGTAAAGGTCCAAAAGTTATTGTTAATTTTAGGGTTCCTTATTTCTGTCGAACCTTAGTGGATGCTTCCCACAAGGAGATTTGAATGATTTCTTTGAGCTTTCTTTAGCCTTAGTCATTCGTTCTTTTCACAAAAATGAAGGATTAGTGGCATTTTGTGTCCATTTCATCAGGAGTAAGGAATTGTTAAATTTTGAAATGTTGTAAAAGCTTTGGCGCATCACAAACTTCTTTTTTTTCTCTATATTTCTCTTTTTCCCTTTTCCCAAAACACTAAGAAGATAAAACTTCTATAACGATCATGGAGGTTATTCAGTGAGGCACAATTTGGCCCCCCACTTACTGAATTTCCCATTAGGTTGTTTAGAGAGGCACAAAATTTTATGATCAATAGTTCTCTTTCTGGCATGCCCAGTGGGACACAATTTTTTCACTAAACTGCATAATTTATGTGTTGTTAAAGGATGGTTCCCTCAAATATTTCTAGGGTTTTCACCTAGAAGGAAGGGGGTTTCCTTTGTGTACATAAATCTTGATATTAATTAAATATTAGGGTTGAATGTGGTTGGGATGTTTGTGTGAGGTATTCTAAATCTTATAATCTAATAAATGAAACTAACTATTGAACATAAACTAATTAAATCTACATTATTTGAAAACACATGATGTAATGCAAAAAGGATGAAATAGAGACTATACAAGGCAAGATAACATAACATATCAAACAAGTGCAAGTATAAACTGACGAGGACCAAAGTGGAGGTTATAAAAGCCTCTAGAAATCTGGAAAATATGACTGTTATGCCCACTGGGACATTTACGCCAAGCTGGGTGACCTAGCCCCAGTTTTGGTAAATTGTTCAGGGCTCCATTCCAGCCAACTAGGTATTCAAATCTACCACAATCTTTGAAAAACTCTTGCAGTGGGACTAAGTTGCCACTATTGGTGACCTAGTCCCTTTCTATTGGATTTCAATTGTTTATGTGTTAATTTTTCCTTGATGCCAAAACTGTTTTATGGGGTTCATGAAATCACCGGTTCTATTCTTTCGATTGATGAATGTAAGATATGCATATGTCAGGTTAATGTTGACATGATATGATCTTGATGGCACATGATGATTATAGTTGATTTACATGGTCTTTCCATGGCATGTTGTTATAGGTTCTAGTTCTTGGTACATGTATATGTTGATACTATAATTTGACATGGTGTTCATTGTGACAAGGCATGCGTTTGTTTCAAGGCATGCATTTGCTTTAGATATATGACATTGTTATCTTGATAGGTCCCAGGATCTTTTTGCTTCCATGCATGTATCTTGGTTTTAGGTTTCTATATGATGATGCTAATGTAGACAATGCTTATCAGTTTGACAGATGGTTTCATTTTGTCAGGATGGTCCTTTATTATTGCATGTCATAGGTATATTATTTCGGTTGATAATTTTTAGGTTGATCTTGGCATCTTTATCATTGGCACTCAGATTATATCTTCATGGCACCTTTTATTTTCCTTGGTTTCAATGGTTATGACACATTGATTAGTATACCAAGCATATGATATTAAGGCTTTAAATATTTCATTATTTGCATCACATTTAATTTTAAAAGGTTTTAAAGACTTTATCAAAAAATGCTATCATCAACTTTGGAAGTATTTTTATTTACACATCATGGGGTGCCAGGCTCTTAAGAGATATGAGATCTTTTTTTTAAACAAAGCAAGAAAAAATAGTTTGGCTTTAAATTTTTAAAAGCTTGAATATAGCATAGGTTTGATGCTTATGTTTTGGTTACTTTAAGCATGTGACATCGGCCTCAAATGGTGATCAATGTGGTTGCATGGTTTATAAACCCTATCGGGCTTCTTTTGAGCATTAAATGTTTTGACTTAGCAATATTATTTTTGGTGTGCTCTAAGGCATCGAGCTCTTTTGTTTTTCTATCCTCACACTCTATTTGTGATGATCGATTGTCATCATTAGAAGACCAAGTGGCATCGACAGCTTTTATGATGTAACTTCACCGTATGTTATTGGGAATGTGTTGACTCGACATATTTAAGGCATCAATGTTTTGAATATTGATTTGGATTCAATGTTTGCATCGACCTTACTCATGAGATGACTTGGCAACTTATTTGGCATCGATAGTTTGGAGGTAATGATATAAGGTGATTATGTTGTTGGCATTTTGAATAAATTGGCAACGGACTCATAAGCATTATGACAGGTTGTTAATAATTGTGTTTTGATTCTTCAGACTTCAAAGTTTCATTAACCTTGGAAAAGTCTTCACTAGACTTGAAAGAAAGAATTTTTAAGGGCAAAAATATTTTGTCTTCACTTTGCTTAGGGTTTGGAACCATAGCTGCCACCATGGAAAGGTTGCGATTGTTGTTACTTTGATATTTCCTTCTTGTTGAAGCACTAAAGACAAAAAAGTGAAGCTTTTTGTATGAGCTATGAGGTGTATGGTTGCTCGATTTATTATTTATCATTGGCTAAGGGCTCAAATATGGAAGGAGATTCAATGGAATTTCACCTACTGGGTTGGTAGAATCTCTGTGATAGGTTATCATGCTCTTTTTAATATTTTCTCTTCATTATTAGGTATATGAAAATGCTATATATGTTTGATTTGAAGCCTGTGAATGCTCTTTCCTTTGTCATGAAGAATTATTATTATTCCTGGCAGCTTCTTTCAATTATCATTTTTGGATAAATCATTGTGGACAAAACATTTTGTGAGGGCAAAGATGCTTCTATGAAATTTTCCATCTATCATTGCATTCAGATTTTTTGAATCATTATAGTTATAGTATTCAGTTTCATTTTTTTGAAACGTTCATTTTTAAAGATGCATTATTGTAGAGGTGCATATTTTATAATACATATATATACACTGATTAATCAATGTTCTCATGCTGAAATTTTTGAAAGATGTTAGAGTTAAAATATCGGTAATAAAACCTTGCAAATATGATGCAGAAAATACAAATCTAATGTGTTTGGTATTTTAGAGATTCAAGTATGAATCTTTAGGATATTAAACAGATTAGAAAGAGAGGAATATGTGACCTAAATTGGAACAGAGAAATCCTCTAATAAATTATTGTTTTGAGATTTTGTAAGGGGTTGGTGCTCCTTGGAATGGGTGTTCCTAAATTTGTAAGGGGTTGGTGCTCCTAGAGTGGGTGCTCTAAAATTTTATAGTAAGGCATTATATACAGCGGATTTTGAAGTTAAGCTAGTGAGGCATCATTTTCTAGAGTAGTTTTTCTACCCCAAGAGGGTTTTCCACTCGGAAAATTCTTTGTCTTATGGTCTCATTATTTTTATGCGATAATGCTTCAAGATTGTGATGATTTTGTGAGTGATTGTTCTTATCAGTCTGAACATTGTTGAATTTTAGTTCCTTCATCTCTGCAATTGTTTATATCAAAATTTCTTACACAAGTGTTTTATCATTGTTGAGAATTATGATTCAAAAGAAAGCATAAAAGTATTCATTTGATTCATAGCTCAAGAATTGTTATGATGTACTGAAGCTCTTAGTTGTTTCATGCTTATCATATGTCATTTCATTGCACATTTGTTTTAGTATCTCATAATTTTGTATTAAAATTTGGTGGTCATAAAGTGATTAAACAATGTTGGTCTTCATGTGCAGTCTTATGAGTTGCACCTGTTTTGTCATCATGCATTGATTGTTAAAGAATGTCAATCATCTCTTTTGCAAATGCAAGATATCTCATACAAGTTTTATTGGCATAAGTTGTCAAAAATGAACTAAGTTAATGTTGTCTTGAATGCTCTCAAAGTGATTATTCTGCTTTGTTATCAATAGAAAGGATATCAAACTTAAAAGTCTTGGTCAAAGTTTAAGAAAGGTTTGAATTTAAGGTATATCTATCAATTGATTCACCCCCCCTCTTAGTGTTTTTCCATACTCCAACAAGCGGTATCAGATTCATACTCGTACATAATTCTAACCAACTTCGGGTTTCCTAGTCATGGAGTATTTGTTATGGCTAAGTACAAAAGAAAAAAAGTTCAAAATAAAGTACCTAGTGTCAAGCAAAAAGTTGATAAACCAACCTTTGTCAAGTCTAGTGAAGTTCTATCTCAAGAATTACCCCTGCCAGTTGATACTAAAAGTGATCCTGTAGTTGGTGAAGAAGAAGATCACTTAGTAAGTGACTTTGAACAAGAATGTGAAGGTGATGATTTGGAAGGAGAACTGCTTGTTGCCTTAGATGAACTTAAAAGGCATAAACAAGAAAATCAAGAAATTAAGGTACAACTTCAAAAGAGTATTGATACTAATAAGGTATTAAACCAAAACTATGATAAATCTGAAAAATATTATTGAATTTCTGAAAGCTCAAATGGTTGAAAGAAAAAGGACTGGAGAGGGATTAGAAGTCAAGTTAAAAGACAAGGATGAATTGTGCAATAAACTAGAAAATGAGGTTGCTTCATTAAATAAATGTTCAGATAATGATTCCTTGTTAAAAGAACTAACTCTTAAAGATGATATGATTATAAGTCAGAAAATTGAAATTGAAGAATGTAAGAGGATAGTAGATGTTGTAAGGTTTGATTTGGAGGTTAAAAATATTGAATGTATAAAACTTGAAGGAGAATTAGTTGCATTAAGGAAAGAGCTTGAAAGTGTCATGGTTCAATCAAGTAAAAATCAAAAATTTGATTGTAGTACTGATCTTTTGAATGAAATGTTGAACAAACAAAAGCATTCTAAGGATCCTACAATATTGGGATATGAGGTTGGACAAATTTTTGTCAAAGAATCTAAACATGAGTTTGTGTTTGCTACTGTAGATGGAAAGAGGCTTACATTCAAGCAAAAACCAAGAATGAAGGTTGATCTTGGTTACCATATTGCTGCACTGAAGGGTGATACTGGTGCTAGAAGATAATTTAAAGGCATACACAAAGAAAGAAGTGTTTTTAGATCTTCACATCCTTGGCATGAACAGTCATTTAGGTATAATCATTATTTTCAAGGATATTGTTATGCTTGTAATGACTTTGGTTATAATGCAATTGATTGCATGAGATGGTCAACAAGGAATCATTCTAATGTCTCTAGAAGTGATAATGTGGTGTGTTACAATTGTAACAATTTTGGTCATTTAAGAAGAGATTGTAGAATGAATACAAGTGATAATTATGTAGGGAACAAAGTTGGAAATGTCTATAGGAAGTTTTTTTTCCTCAGATCAATCATAAGACCATTTTTTTTAGATGTAATAACATTCGGCATAAATTACAACAATGTAGATTTAATAGAAAGACAAGTACTTTAAACAAACAAGTGAAAAAGTCTACATTGGTGTGGAGAACAAAGAGCAATCAAGATGACAAGAAGAGCAATAAAGACGAATTTGTGAAAACTCCTTGTGCACTCCTTGCACATGGGATACCATCTAGGTCCTGAGAAGAAGAAAAGACTCAGGGGGAGTCTATTATGGTAACACATTTTTACCCCTATGAAGTCATGAATGAGGTCTGACAGCATGCTTTTTCTATTGGTGGTATAAGAAGTAAAGAAGAGTTTTGTAAGTGTTAATTTTTTCATTATTTTTTATTCTAGTTGAATTGTTTATGAAGGTCTGCATATGATATTGAAGGTTTATGTTAAATAAAAATTCTCAAATATTGACAGCCTTGGATATAACATAGATCATCATGATTATTGTATTGTGTATAGCAGATTAGCTATTACAGGTTGTTAAGGAATTCAATTTTGAAGTACAATGACAGTTCTTTGGTGAGTTTGATGTTTTGATGGCTCAATTCATAAGTTGCAGCTCTACAAAGCTAGAAGGAACTCTTAGCATAGTGAATGGTGTATTTGCATTTGATAAATGTTGTTGATGATAATAGTATATGCATTGTTCTTCTCAACAAATGTGATCTTGTGTATTATCAAGTTTCGTGGGATTCATGATTTTTTCTTGTTCAATGGACCTTGTAAGAGTGACAGTGATGACAGTGGCTCTTTATTGGTGTGGTGTTGTTAATGATGGCATTGCAGTGATCTTTCTCAGTTGTAAATGGTTGGAGTAGTATAGAACAATGAAGTGAATTTTCATATTGTCACAGTAACTAGTTTGTTAGTGACTATCTCAGCGTTCTTTGCCTTTATTTATGCTACTATGATCTCATTCTTGAGGAATATATGATATCATTTTATTTGTAGTACAAGATGAGAGATATTGATGAATTCCTCATGTATACAAAAAAAGATAATCATGTTTTTTGAAGTGGAGTCGATGCATTTTTTCTAAGAATGTGTGAGATGGGTGATTTGTTATAAGCACGAGTTGAGTATGAAAACAATTTTTCTATTGAAAAAGAGAGTCGTATAATTTGAAGTTGCTATACTGTGGAAGGAAAAATGAATGGCTACAAATACATGAAGAACATGATGCTTGGAATTGTTTTGGTTCTAAATTTTATGGCTATTGTATTCCAATAATGTTGGCTGAGTAGCGAACAAGGTAATTTTGCAGTAGTCTAAGTAGTCGATTGCTTTAGTGGCATTTTGAATTTTCAGTTGTGTGTCTCTAAGTATCATGGCATGATCAGGTTCAGAGTTTATGTTACTTTGGTACTGCATTTGAGATGCTTCGGGAGTGACAATAAGTTTGCAGAGGTTCTTAGAAACCGGTGAGTATATAGGATCAGGTCGTGAGCATATGTGTATGCTTAGTTACACTTTTTGACCATGTTGTGATTTTGTATTCTAATATTGTTGCAGTTGCCAGTGTCCTTGTAAATATATGAAGAAGAAGGTAACAATGTGTTTTTACAGGGTACTATTGCATGGTGGAGTTTTAATTTGGTATGGCCATGATAGTCATGTATGAGCAGTAGTTTGTTTGAGACTATAATTGTGATTTCCCTGTGACAGTGCTATAATATCCTTGGTTCAAATTCTTGTATCATGCTTGATATATGTTAGATTTTTGGTATCTTCCTTGAAGCATGGTAAATGGATTAGAACAATAATATTCCTATAAAATGTATTGGTGTTTCTTTCCTTGGTCATGAGTGAAATAAATTGCAGGTGTCCTCAGTCACATGAAGTCATATTAGCATCTTGACACCAATGTTGAAATTGTTATTGACAGAGGAAGTAGCATAAGAAATGATCTTATGTTGTTAAGGGTAAGTGACAAAGGGGGGAAAAGGCTAATTGGTAAGAGTATCTTGAGATTTTATTTTAAGCTTGTGTAAATGCTTGTGACATTGTGATAGTGTCATGTTTTATGATAGTACTATGCTTGAAAGAGATTTCCAGATAGAATCTTGTTTGCTTTGTTAGGGGGAGAAGCTCATAATATCTTTGATGTTGTCATAGTTGATGCCTTGGTACATGATTATTCATGTTGGTAACATTTTCCATATAGTTGGTATATAGTGCAAACAGGTTCTTTAAGTCTTGTGGGTGCAAAGATATTGTATTTATCCATGTGATTAACTCAAGGAGATATATGCAGCAGACTTGTTTGATTATGAAGTGATGTTATATTGGTTGATCTTTGATTCTTTATTCCTACTTTCAAATGGTTATTGTGTTGGCTTATTTTAGTTGTTTATGTTCAAGGCATCTCACATTCTCTTCTTTCATTCTTTGTCATTGAGGCAAAAAGGGGGAGAGATGATATATGTTTTGCCATCAAGGACAAAGGGGGAGTTTGTTGGCTTTTAGTTGTTTATGTGTTAGTTTTTCCTTGATGCCAAAATTGTTTTATGGCGTTCATGACATCATTGGTTCTATTATTTGGATTGATGAATGCAAGATACGCATATGTCAAGTTAATGTTGGCATGATATGATCTTGATGGTACATGATGATTACAGTTGATTTACATGGTCTTTTCATGGCATGTTGTTATAGGTTTCAGTTCTTGGTACATGTATATGTTGATATTGACATTTGACATGGTATTCATTGTGACAGGGCATGCATTTTCTTCAGATATATACCATTTTTATCTTGACAGGTCCCAGGATCTTTTTGCTTCCAGGCATGTATCTTGGTTTTAGGTTTCTATATGATGATGCTAATGTGGACAATGCTTATCAGTTTGACAAATGGTTTCATTTTGTCAAGATGGTCCTTTATTATTGCATGTCACAGGTATATTATTTTAGTTGATCATTTTCAGGTTGATCTTGGCATCTTTTTTATTGGCACTTAGATTATATCTTCATGGCGCCTTTTATTTTCCTTGGTTTCAATGGTTATGACACATTGATTGGTATACCAAGCATATGATATTAAGGATTTGAATATTTCATTATTTGCATCACATTTAATTTCAAAAGGTTTTAAGGCCTTTATCAAAAAAGGCTATCATCAACTTTAGAATTATTTTATTTACACCTCATGGGGTGTTGGGATCTTAAGAGATATGAGATCTTTTTTCTAAACAAAGCAAGAAAAAGCAATTGGGCTTTAAATTTTTAAAAGCTTTTCAAAAGCTTGAATATAGCATAGGTTTGATGCTTATGTTTTGGTTACTTTAAGCATGTGACATCGGCCTCAAATGGTGATTAATATGATTGCATGGTTTATAAACCCTATCAAGTTTCTTTTGAGCATTAAAGGTTTTGACTTAGCAATATTATATTTGGTGTGATTTAAGGTATCAGGCTCTTTTATTTTTCTATCCTCACACTCTATTTGTGATGACCAATTGTCATCATTGGCAGACCAAGTGGCATCGACAACTTTTATGTTGTAACTTCACTATATGTTATTGGGAATGTGTTGACTCGACATCTTTAAGGCATCAATGTTTTGAATATTGATTTGGAGTCAATGTTTGCATCGACCTTACTCATGAGATGACTTGGCAGCTTATTTGGCATCGACAGTTTGGAGGTAATGATATAAAGTGATTGGCATTTTGAATAACTTGGAAATGAACTCATAAGCATTATGATAGGTTGTTAATAATTGTGTTTCGATTCTTCGGACTTCAAAGTTTCATTAACCTTGAAAAATTCTTCGCTAGACTTGAAAGAAAGAATTTTTTTAGGGCAAAAATCTTTTGTCTTCACTTTTCTTAGGTTTTGGAACCCTAGCCGCTTCCATGGAAAGGTTGTGATTGCTATTACTTTGATATTTCCTTCTTGTTGAAGCACTAAAGATAGAAAGTGAAGCTCGTTGTATGAGCTATGAGGTGTATGGTTGCTTGGTTTGTTGTTTATCATTGGCTAAGGGCTTGAATATGGAAGGAGATTTAATGGAATTTCACCTAATGGGTTGGTAGAATCTATGTGATAGGTTATCATGCTCTTTTTCAATTTCTCTCTTCATTATCAGGTATATGAAAATTATATATGTTTGATTTGAAGCCTGTGAACACTCTTACCTTTTTCATGAAGAATGATTATGATTCTTGGCAGCTTCTTTCAATTATCAGTTTTGGATAAATCATTGTGGATAAATTTTTTTGTGAAGGCAAAGATGCTTCTATGAAATTTTCCATCTGTCATTGCATTTAGATTTTTTGAATCATTACAATTATTGTATTCAGTTTCATTTTTCTGAAATGTTCATTTTTAAAGATGCATGACTGCAGAGGTGCATATTTTGTAATACATATATATAGTGATTAATCATTGTTCTCAAGCTGAAATTTTTGAAAGATGTTAGAGTGAAAAGCTCGGTAATGAAACCTTGCAAATATGATGCAAAAAATACAAATCTAATGTGTTTGGTATTTTATATATTCAAGTATGAATCTTTAGGATATTAAACAAATTAGGAAGAGAGGAATATGTGAGCTAAATTGGAATAGAGAAATCCTCTGATAAATTATTGTTCTGAGATTTTGTAAGGGGTTGGTGCTGCTTGGAATGGGTGTTCCTAAATTTGTAAGGGGTTGGCGCTCCTAGAGTGGGTGCTCTAAAATTTTCTAGTAAGGCATTATATACAGTGGTTTTTGAAGTTAAGCCAGTGAGGCATCATTTTTTGGAGTGGTTTTTCTACCCCAAGAGGGTTTTCCACTCGAAAAATTTTGTGTCTTATGGTCTCATTGCTTTGATGTGATAATGCTTCAAGATTGTGATGATTTTGTGAGTGATTGTTCTTATCATTCTGAACATTTTTGAATGTTAGTTCCTTCATCTCTATAAATTTTGATATCAAAATGTCTTACACAAGTGTTCTATCATTGTTAAAAAAAATTATTCAAAAGAAAGAATAAAAGTATTCATTTGATTCATAGCTCAAGAATTGTTATGATGTATTGAATCTCTTAGTTGTTTCATTCTTATCATATGTCATTCCATTGCATAGTTATTTTAGTATCCCATAAGTCTGCATTAAAATCTAGTGGTCCTAAAGTGATTAAACAATGTTGGTCTTCATGCACAGTCTTATGAGTTGCACCTATTTTTCCATCGTGCACTGATTGTTAAACAATGTCATTTATCTCTTTTGCAAATGCAAGATATCTCACACAATTTTTATTGGCATAAGTTGTCAAAAATTAACTAAGTTAATGTTGTCTTGAATTCTCTCAAAGTGATTACTATGCTCTGTTATCAATAGAAAGGATATCAGACTTAAAAGTCTTGGTCAAATTTTAAGAAGGTTTGAATTTAAGGTTTGTCTATTAAACACTAAATCACTCCCCCTCTTAGTGTGTTTCCATACTCCAACACTTTTAGCTTTTTGAGAAATCTAAAAGTGGAGTCAGAAGTCTATAGTCTGCACTCTGCTTCTTCACTGGAGTCCGGATTTAGATCCGCAAAATCACCTACAAAGAAAAGTATATTTTGGTTTCTAATGTGGGGTTTGTCTTGGTCAAACTCCTAGTTGGTATTTAAAATTTTTTAAAAATAATAAATTTGCATAAACCCTATCCCTAAGTGTGTCTAGAACTAGGAAAATCTGAAGTAAGAAAAACCCCTATTCTAATGTACAAGAATAAGATGCGTGCAAGATATTTGAATGATGTAAGACTTCAATCCTAAAAACTCTACAACATTAAAAATGAATGTAATTGAAATTTAAATGGGATGCAAACCCTTGAATCTGAAGATAGAGAGAAAATGGAAGATGGAATCACTTTGAAAACAAGTCTTTAGGTGTGATTTGGTAGCTAGCTGCACCTCCTCAACCTAGATTTCTCCATGATTCTCCATAGGAATCCATGATCAATCCTTTGCAATGTGAGATCTTGAATGTGAAGTGAGCTTGAAGACCTGCAAAAACCCTAGTTTTCTACCCTAAGCTTCAACTTTGTTGTAGAAAGAGAAATGAGTCTTCTTATGGAAGATATTCAACACTTTGTTCTTGAGATTGCTTGTGAAAAATGATCAAAAGTCCAAGAGAGAGTGAAAAATGACCTAGAAACAAATTATTTATAAGAAAAAGTACATAATTATTGATTATTTTGACCTAAGAGGCTGACACCCATCAAGAATTTTCAGCAAGTCAAACATTGTCTCACTCAAAAATGCAAATAACCCTAAAAAGGACTAGGTCGTCACCTTAGGCGACCTAGTCCCACCAAGGGTTTTTGAGGTGGGATCTCTAAATTTTGAGTAATTTTGGTGTTGTTTGTTGGGACTTGTATGGTTCCTTAGGTAAAATAGGCCTCAAATTAAAAAATAATGAGTCTTAGGGGCTTATAAATGTTGTTTTAGGAGGGTGATTGATGCAAGGGTACCTAAAAAAGGACCAAATTAGGCACAAAATTGTCCTTTTCTTCAAAGGTATATAATTTTTGGTGACACATTTAGCCCCCACTTTAGCGCCCATATGAATCTACATGCATATGTAAGCTAAAGGACTCTAAACAATACACTTTTTTTTCATAAAAGGATACTCATTCAAAGGTAGGAGAATAAAGCCCCCAATGTAGTTATCTACAAAACCACAACGTTAGGAACCGCATCCTGCAACACAAACTCATTAGTAGTAAAAAAATACTCTTATCTAATTCCTAGAAATCAAATTCAAGGGTAGAAGTATTCCTCCCCTTGATTCTACTTGTTTTACGAAGGTGGAATCAAGGTAGAAATCTAGCCACATTGAATGAATACACGCATATCAAAGGGAATTTCCAAGTACCATTCCACATAATGATAGGTGAGAGATGATATAGGGTTTGAAAACATGATTCCGATGTAACAAATGGCATCAAAAATGGAGTTCACTAGCACCCAGTATGTTGTTTTGAATGAAGAGCACACTAAAATGTCTAAGTAAAAGTACAAATGTGCTTAACTGAAAATGAGAAAGAGTAAAACAGATGAAAATGGTGTAAATTGTCACGTACTCATTCATTTACCTTATTGTAGCTTGAGAGTGACTAAGAGATAGCGAAAGATGTTGAGCACACATGATTTCACACCTGCGAGATTGGATGTGCTATGAGACCAGGTGGCCAGCGGTGAGCGGCACCACGAGGTGAGTTGATTATGCCACCTATGTATTGTGATTTTTCAATTATGGGATGATTTATATGCATATTTAGGTTAATTTAGGATCTTGGAAAAAAAATTCGCAAAGTGTTCCTTTTTTTGCAAAGTGTCCCTTATGTTTGCAAAGTGTCCCTTTTGTTCGCAAAGTGTCATGTTTCTTCATAAAGTGTCCCAAAAGGGTTCTAAAGTGTTTAGGACCTTAGAAAAAAGCATACTAGAACAACATTAGTACACTTGCATGATTAATTAGACTAAAATTGAAAATATTAGATGATTTAGAGAGCATATTTTGATGATTTTGATAGGTACCCACCAGATCTCGTTAGTGTCTAGGTGGGAGACAACTGATGTTTTTGAGAGACCTAGCCCCCACTTTGTCAGTGGTGGAAACAAAGCACCTACAGGAGGTAGGTATTTATTGGGCATACCTCATGCCCCCATGAGGTACCATGATGCTATATTGATGGCATTATGTGAGTAATGGAATGCATATATATGTACCTTCCACCTCCCTACTAGAGAGATGGCCATCATGCTAGAGGATGTGCATTAGATACTCTAAGTTACTATTTAGGGGGATTAGGTGTGTCTCGAGAGGGGTCATAACTTTCATGAGCAGTGGGTAGATATGCAGTATTGCCTTGATAGACCAATTCATGATGATAGGGTGGCAAGACGGATTAACCTGGCACTATTACTTTATTCATGAGTGCCAATGATGAGATGGATTATGATGCATACCGTCGCATTGGTACTCCTCCCAGATGGACGAGCAACACACCTTGAGGGTGGGCTAGTGCATATGATATGGGGGATGGTGGAGCACGGGATAGTTTATGCTTGGGGATGTTGCATCCTTGCACACTTAAACTATGATTTGGGGCGGTTTGTATTTTGGGAGTTAGACAGTATGGCACACTATACACTTTTTTAGGTTTAGTGTCTAGAGCATATCACTTGCACCTAGTGGGGTATCCTTGGGCCTTCGGCTATCCTCTTCGATGGTTATGGTAGTATGGAGATTTACACTTTTGGAGAGTGAGGTTTGTCCGACTAGAGGAGTATGAGATCTTGTGGAGACCTTATCAGTTTGTACTACAGTGGCTAGACTACATGAGATAGATGAGAAGACTTCAGTTGGATATATTTCTTGTTGGTCGGCATGATCACATAATATGTCCCTTTTACTATGACTAAGTCATGCGATAGTTTGGACAGATCCAAAGACCACCTAGGACACAGTCATCATTCAGGAGGTTAGTGAGGAGTGCTCGGAGACCTAGTGATACAACATGGTTCACACTAGATGATTTTGTCTAGAGTGACTCTGATTATTCTGATCATGATCAACCGCTGGTCTTTGACGTAGATGACATCGGTACCACATGGGATCACAAGGAGCGATCAGCTCCTATTTTTCTAATGGATGAGCCCGTAGGGGATACAAAACCAATGCCAAATGAGGGGGATGAGAGAGAGGATAGAGCTAAGGAGACATGCTATAGGGTTTCAGACATATTTACTAACATTATTGATGAGGAGTATGATGAGGAAGTAGATCCATATTATGATGAACATGAGGGAGAGGAGGAGGGGGAGGAGGAGGAGGATCAGGAGCCACCCTTGAGTGAGAGTGATTAGGTAGTAGTTGAGGACCGATATGAGTGGGGAGAGACCTCGCCTATTCATATGACTAGATCTCGAGCAACAATAGTAACAAGCACTAGTACTCACAACCGAGGGGAGGCTAATACAACATCCATGCCCCTTGCACAGGATGAGGTTGATATTGCTCATCCCATTGAAGATATAGCTGATGATATTTAATTTTGATGCCTCTATGTTATGCTTTGATGTGTACTGATTATGTTTTGTTTCTATCTTGCAGGGCCCACATAGGATTAGCGAGATCTCTACCGTCAAGCAGTTGTAGAGATAGTGCCAGCATCTTTTGATGAGGAGGAGATGGACTCAAATTACGTGTCACCACCTATTATGGAGCGAGATCTAAATTCATTGAGACCCTTCGCGAGACTACGGGTAGCATACAAAGGCTTGAGGAGATAGGTTCATCGAGCTAGGACTGCATCAAAGGCATAGTCATTGCTGACTCTGATGGAGTTTGAGAGATCAGAGAGAGAAGTGACATGGCTATAGGTAGAGAGGAATCAGATAGTAGGAGAGAATCAGGTGGCACTTGCATAGATAGAGGGGATTGTTTTTGTGATCAGATTCAACGGATCATGATCACGATCATGCATGACCATCTCTCGATGTCCGACTAATGATCCACCACGAGTACCAGATCCTGAGGGATCTGGTAATCATAGTCCTCAATGACATTGTATATTTTGATGAAATGTATAGAAAACTTTTGATATATATATATATATATGTGTGTGTGTGTGTATTTTGATTTTGTATGTTGTGGTTTAATGTGTGAATGGTAAATGACAATATGATTAATTAAATAGTCTTTGTAAGATTACCTAATTCAAGGCTACATGATTTAACAAAATTTATGTGATCTAATTGAAAACTTGTTAGAGCTTCTCCTAGATACAACATAAAGATTAAGTATGTTATGCACTAATGATTAATATAACAAACGAGAGGAATTTGAATAGTATGAAACCTAAAGTAATTATAAAAATAAATTAAATAATCACTTTAGTGTTCAAGACACATACATAACTATTTGTCAATAACGAAGCAATTAGAAAGAATATAGGATATAATCTGATGGCTCTAACAACACTGCTCTATAATTTATACCATTCTAAAGGGGATTAGACATAATACCGAAGCAGATGTGTGTAATTAATAGGGTCTTTAAGAGGAGTTCCATCACGCTCAGTTAAGGTGTAAGCACCAAATCCATAATTCGTATTGACCACATAGGGGCCTAACCAATTGGGACTAAACTTTCCTTTTTCAATGTAGTCAACTATAGTGTCTTGTTGATTTTCATATCAAACTAAATCTCCCTTGTTGAATGTTTGAGGAATGACACTAGTATCATGTTTGTGTTGTAATTGTTTAGTGTAAGCTTGAAGATTCTTGAGAGCGCTAATGTGGTGTTCATCAAGCATTTCAAGTTGACGTAATCGTTGTTGCACATAGGTGTCATTATCGACAAGAACTTGGAGAGAAATCCACAATGTGGGGATTTCTAACTCCAAAGGTATTATAGCCTCGGTACCATAGACAAGGTTGAAAGGTGTATTTCCTGTAGAGGAGAAAACACTTGTGCGATAGGCCCATAATGCATATTGCAATTGTGTGTGTGAGTCTTTTTGGTTTAATTAATAATTGTCTTGAGGATTTGTTTGAGGATTTTATTAGTGCTTTCAACTTGACCATTAGATTGTGGGTAGTAAGGTGTTGAAAATCAATGTTGAATATGAAAGGTCTCTAGGAACTTCTTCACATCATTATTTTTAAATGGTGTTCCATTATTCGAAACAAATGCGGAAAGAAGTCCAAAGCAAGCCATAATATGTTCCAATAATAAATGAAATATCACATCATCAGTTGTGGACTGGAGAGGAATAGCTTCTACCCATTTGGTGAAATAATTAGTTGTGGTAATGATAAACGTATGGCCAGCAGAAGAAGGTGGTGAAATTTTTCCAATTAGATCTAGTCCCCACACAAAGAACAACCAAATAGGGATTTGGGCACAAAGCTCAAGACTAGGAGCATGAATCAAGTTGCTATGTTCTTGGCATTTGTGACATCGCTTAACATATGCATAACAATATTTTTCCAGTAGTAACCCATACGAAATAGTTTTTGCACTAAGGTTTTTCCGCTAAAATGACCTCCACAAGTGTCAGAATGGGCTTGTTTGAGGGAAATATGAGTTTTAGAATCCTTGATACATCGTAGGGGAATTCCATCAAAGGATCTTCTATACAATGTATCAGCAAGGATTATGTACTTAGTTGCTAACTTTTTTAGGCGAATGCAAGTGTTTCTGATCGTAGGTTCGGGAATGGTGCCATCTTTTAAAAAGTTATATATGGCATCATACCATTCACATGAATTATCTGGGAATGTTGGAAGAACATCATTAGGTTTATTTTTGATGGAATTTTTCATGATGGGGTGGATGGTGAACATGACTTTTTCAAAAGGATCTATAGGAGATATAAGAGAAGTCACACTAGCCGTTGCATCTGCATGTTGATTATCTTTTCGAGGGATGTTATCAATGGTGAATGGTTCAAACTTCTCTAAAAAAGTTAGGATGAGATCCTTATATTGCAATAGTTTGTCATGTTTAGTTTGATAGAGACCATTGATTTATTTGTCACTAATTGTGAATCACCATAGATCTTGATGTCTTTAATTCCCATGACTAAGGCCGCACACAATCCAACAATTAATGCTTCATACTCGGTTGTGTTATTCAACATAGGAATTTGAGGTGATATGATGAGGGAATAGGCTTGCCTATAGGCAGAATTAATATAACTCCAACACCAGAGCTTGTTTGACACTTGGATCCATCAAAGTACAATTCCCATGTAGGAAGCTCTATGGTCAACACACTATCATCAGGAAAAGAGTCATTGATAGGTAACGCTAAAGGATACAGAGCATCGGCTAAATGGTTGGTTAAGGCTTGGCCTCTGATTTATTTTTGGGAAATAAATTAAGGTCAAACTCAGTTAACAATGTTACCCATTTAGAAAGACATCCTGAAAGGTCCATTTTGTTGAAAATATATTTGAGAGGATCAAACTTTTTTATCACTTGTATTTATGCATTTAGTAAGTAATGTCACAACTTACTAGTAATGAATACAAGAGCCAAACATTTATTTTTGATTGTTGTGTAGCGTGTTTCATAATTTATGAGATTTTGATTGATGTAATAAATGGTATGCTCTTTTCTATTGTCATCTTGTTGGGACAACAATGTAGCAAGAACATGGGAGGAAGTGGTGATGTAAAGGATGAATGGTTTGTTTGGTATAGTAGGTTTTAAAATAGTTGGGGTTGCAAGATACGTTTTCAAACTCTCAAAGGCATGTCTACAATCATCATTCCAATCAAAATTCATATCATTTTTAAGGAGATGTGTAAAAGGTAATGTGTGATTAGCTAAGAAAGTGAAGAAATGATGGATGACTTGAATCCTTCCTTGTAATGTGCGCAATTGGGAAATGTTACGAGGAGATGGCATATTAATTATAGAATCAATTTTTTTGTGTCCACCTCAATGCCTCTGTGAGATATGATAAACCCTAAAATTTTACCATTGTCTACTCTAAAGAGACACTTTTTTAGATTTAAGTGTATGTTATACTTACACATGTGCTCGAATATTTGTTGAACATTTACATTATCTTGTCAGGTTAAGGATTTAGCTAGAATTTCATCAACATAATCTTCTAAGATTGTATGTATGTAATCATGAAATATTAAATTCATTACTCATTCATAAGTAGCACCTATCCGTGGTACTGGAGGGCGTGTCGCACTAGTGCCACCGGTCATGTTAAAATTTTTACCAAGCGCACTGTAGTTTATAGGGGGTCGTGCTACCCGATTCCTGTAGTCTAATAAAATAAAATAAAAAGTAGCCCATGTGTTCTTTAATCTAAAAGGCATCATAACCCAGCAAAATGTTCCCCAATCGGATGTAAAGGTCATCTTATATTGATCTTGTTAGTTGATGAAGATTTGATTATATCCAGAAAATCCATCTATAAAGGATAAAAAAGTGTTTCTAGCAATTGAATCCACGATCATGTCAATGTTAGGAAGAGGAAAATCATCCTTTAAAGAGGCTTTGTTCAAGTCTCAAAAATTCGTGCATATCCTAACATGATTATCAAGTTTAGCAACTACAACAATGTTTGATTTCCAAGGAGAATAATCGATAGGTCAAATGAAACCTACGTCAAGGAGTTTTCCAAGTTCTCCTTTAACATGCAAGGCTATCTTAGGGTTCATCTTTCGTATCTTTTAGCAAACAGGCTTAGCATTTTCAGCAAAAACAGTGTTATGAGTAACTATCTTTAGATCTATTTCAGGCATATCAAAATATTTCCAAGCAAATAATTTAGGAAAAGCGTAAAGCAAGGTTGCAATATCCTCATGTTCTTCGTCATCAAGGCACTTCCAAATTTGAATGACTTTGTATTTATCATCTATGTCCATGGGTATGTCAAGGGTATCCCCTAAAGGGAGTGCATTTGACTTAGGAATTTTCAGATCATATGGTTCCATGCTTATGGGATTTTTATTAATGTCAATAATGTTGAGCTCATAACTTATCATAGCACAAGAGGTATTTCTCTTGGAACTAGAAGTCTTATCTAAAGCACCTAATAGGTGTTTCAAAGCTTCACCATCATTAACATAGGCGAATGGTGGGAAATCCATATCAAGGAATTCAGGATGTTTGAGCATGATATTGATTCTTGGTGTGCACGTGATAGTGTTGATGTTGAGTGATGGTCATTGATTTTATTTTGTAGTTTTAGAAAAGGAAAACCCTAGACCGATCTTAGTTTCCTGTATATTAGGTTCAATGAAAACATGAATGCCTTGCTTATTCTTTCCACAACCTTTACTATTGTAGCCTAATTGTTTCACAAGATCATAACCGCATCCATAAACTCTTTCCATTTCATGTGGGTTATGTGGTTTTTGATAATCTATCTCATCAAAATTTGTTGTATATGATGTAGTGTCTTCCAAAGAAGATGAGGTAGGTGTGTGGGAAGGGTTTTCTTCATTATGGGTAGAGAGGAATGTTGGTTGTTCTTGTTTTTCATCCTCTTTTCATGTGACAATATACTCACCCATAAATAAAGGTGTGAATTCCAATGAGCCCCAATCATCACCAAGTAAGTCAAACTTGGATTCGTCTTCTTGTTCATTCTTCTCAGAAGGGGTGATGTTAGAGATAGGAATTAATGTGTTGAGAGGACATGATGTTTCCTTTTCAAGTTGTAAGAAACTCTCACGCTTAGGTTCTATGTCAATTTGATAAAATTAGTTATTATAGACATATTTCATTTTGCAATGAAGGGTTGAGGGTACCACATGCATCTTATGTATCCATGGTGTTCCCAAGAGGATATTATAGGAAAGGTCATAGGGCATGACATGAATAGGATTTTGCAGCATAACCATTCCGATGATAATAGGTAAAGCAATGATGCCAAGTGGTTGCTTTGTAATATTGTCAAATCCTCTAATGGATAAGGAATCAGATTTGATTTGCGATCTATCCACACACAACCTATCAAGAAGCTTCTCACTGCACACATTTAGGGCAGAACCATTGTCAATGAAGGTCTGTTTGATGCCTATCTGATCATATTGGGCTATTATCATAAGGGCTAGATTTTTCTTTCTTAACTCTAATGGAGGGATCTCATGTTGGTAGAAGGTAATGTCTACATTGATTGTATTCATTTCTTGTATTAGAGATGCTACATAATTAGCATTCATACCAGGAGGGACCACAATCTGTTGCAATGCAGTTTGAAGAATAGAATGATAGTTGGGGGAGTTTTGGAGAAGATCCCAAAGGGATATCTTGGTGGGAGTATTCTTAATTTGTTCAACCAGATCGTACTCCCTAAGTTGTGAGTTTAAATGAGGGGCGACAGGTAAGATGGGGTTGGGTAATGGTAGGGTTGTTGAGGTGGCTTGTTGGGGATGTGGGTTATTTAGAGTATAATGAGTATGAGAAATATCATCATGCTTGGGTGGGTAAAGGGTAAATTCGGGTTTAGATGGGATTTGAGGTTTATGGGAGAGTGGGTAGAGAACAAGTTGAGTTTGAATTACGTTGACATATTTTGTTTGGGGTTTCTCACAACAAACCTTAGTGGATGATTTAGGTGAGATGAAGTCCTGAAGAGCATCATCTAACATACCCAAATCATTGTAACTAAAAGGTTTGGGAGAGAGGTTATCGATGGGTGGTCTAAGTTTGTCATCAGAAACCTTAGTGGATGAACTTAGTGAGAGGAAGCCTTGTAGAGTTTCATCTAACTTATCCAAGTCATCACTACTAAAAGGTTTACATGACATATATTTCCTATAGTGAGAAATGTGTGTATTTTTTCATGTGATGTTTCTATGGTTTTTTTTCATGTTCTGATGAATTTTCTTTAAATGAACTAGGAACTAATGCTAAAATTGAAGCTCGAAAAGATCTAATGCTATTCATAAATTCCATCAAAGTAAAATATGTTTATGCTAATTATAACCATACAACAAAAAGTAACTAAATGTAAACAAAGAATCTATTGAAACACACATAAATTTTAGAAACTGGCAACAAAATGCAGAAATCACTGATGCAAAATGAGCACTGGGACTAGGTTGCCCAAGGTGGCAAATTAGTCCTAGTAGGGATATTTTTAACTTTTTATGGTTTTTATGATGAAAAATGTTGTATTTTGGACTACAAAGTGTAGATCTAAGGTATATATGCAAAATTTCTCTATCATGCAAGAAAATAAGATGCAGAAATGAACTTTTCACTGATGCAAAGTATGAAACCCTAGGATGCAAGTTTAAACAATGCAACATGTAATGCAAGGTTAATGAAGTAGGTTCCTAGGATGAAAATGTAGACTAAATCAAAAGTGATATGTTTCTAAATTCAGGTTCACCAAAACGAACTGCAAAATTTATGTGTTGCTAAAGGATGGGTCCCTCAGCTTTCTAGGGTTTTCACCTAGAAGGAAGGGGGTTTCCTTTGTGTACATAAATCTTGGGATTCATTTAATATTAGGGTTGAATGTGGTTGTTATGTTTGTGTAAGGTATTCTAAATGTTATAATCTGATAAATGAAACTAAATATTGAACATAAACTAATTTAATCTACATTGTTTGAAAACACATGATGTAATGAAAAAAGGATGAAATAGAGACTATACAAGGGAAGATAACATGACAGATCAGAAAAATGTGACTAGAAACTAATGAGGACTGAAGTGGAGGTTGCAAAATCCTTTGTAAATCTAGAAAATGTGACTTTTATTCCCACTGGAACATTTATGCCAAGTTGGGCGACCTAGTCCCAGTTTTGGTAAATTGCTTCAGGCTTTGTTCCAACCAACTGGGTACTCAAATCTACCACAATCTTTGAGAAAATCCTATAGTGGGACTTTTGGACTCAAAGGAACACTGAGAGGGGGGGTGAATCAGTGTTCAGTAAATCTTAACTTTATTAATCTGAAACTCAAACCATTCTAATTTATATTAAAGGAAAGATGCAAGCATTCAAAGAAAACATTCATAACACTATAACACAAGGATTTTTGCGTGGAAACCCTATTAGGGGAAAAACCATGATGGGGGTTAATCCATAATTTGAGTACTCAAATATTTTTTTACAAAAGAGAATGCACTTACATTCAGGCACACTGCCTAGAGCTCACTACTCAAAAGGGAAGGCTCACTGCCTTACAAAAGTTTAGATTAAAACCATCTGAATGATGAACTAAGATAGTAGCATCTATTCATGCCAAGTTAAAATTATGTTGAATCTCATAGATTAGATTTCGGATCCCTTTTCTGATTCTACACTTCGTGCTACTCTGCTCTACACTTTTCTGCTCTTCGCATCACACATAGACAAACTCGCACCATTACTCTGCTGGATTTCGCACCACACATTCACTATGTTTTATCACTTATCTACCTCCATCATCAAAATAATAAAATTGATCTCATATATATATCCGCTACCAAAGATTTAAGCTTTCATATGTCGGCTTCATAAAACTTTAAGTTCTTTACAAATGTCGACTAGATCCACCACAAATTATTTATGCGCATCCTCCAAAGTTAGTTAAGAAAAAGAGAGGACCCGAAAAACATAATCGAGCATGAAAAAATTTAATTAATTACTTCTTATACATCTTTGATTGCTATATTCGCTAGGTCAGCCTTCTAGCACAGATAACCAAAAAATTAGAGCACCGAATCTCCTAGATCGCATACCAGTGAATGTGCATCAGTATACTTCTTGAATAAGGAAATAAAAACATCAAAAAACCTTCCTCAGAGATTCACAACATAGAATAATAGTCTGGTGGGGTATTCAAATCAATTTTTATGCCTATAATCGGATGCCCTGTTCTTCACTCTATTCTGTCGATGTAAACAAAAACTATATTGTAGATCGGATGCATGACTTAGGTTGCCATCAATGAAAACACTTACAAGCCATAAGCCAAAAAATCTCCCCCTTTGTCATTGATGGTAACACTTAGTGAAAAATGACAGTGTTAGAATCATTATAAGTACGCTGCCAAGCTACTCTCTCTCCCTATGCTTCAAAAATATTTTCAAAACACAACTCCCACTAAGATTAATGAGACATTTTTCACTGCACTCTCTCCCCCTTTGACATCAATGACAAATAATAGAAACCATATGCCAAAGAGACAAAACATGTGTTCAAGATCTCCAAAACTTCAAAATATATATGCCGACAATTTTCCCTCTTAAACCAAAACTTCAAAAAATTGAAAAATAATTGAGTACTACTTTAGAAAATTATCTTATGATTTTTCTTCATTTCCAGAAGAAACTTCTTCCAAACATCTATTGTGATCCCAATAATAATGATAAAACTATTTTTCTTAGATGTTTTGTTGACAATTTCAGTTAAAGATTCTGGAATTGTAATTGCTTCTTCCAGTTTCTCACCTTTCCTTAGTATCTCCACCATCTGCTCCAATTTGCATTTGGTTAGATCCTTCACCTTCCAAAAAGTATCAACAAGTGTTTTCTTGGTGAATTAAACTTTGGTGTGTTCAGATTGTAGCTCTCGAATCTTTTTCCTGATGGTGCCATCCTGATCCTGCAACATGTCAAAGCTTTTTCCAATGCCATTAAACTATGTTTCAATCTGCTCCAATTTCTCTTTGTAATTACCAACAACGTGAGGCCAACAGATGAAATAGTTGTAGATGTTATTAGCTGAATGTATGCATTGCCTCAACTCATTCATTTTATTCTTCGGTTTGGTAAGTGATAGTCTAAATTGCTCCTTCAAGTGAGAGATAACTTCACCTTCTCCTTTGTCTTTATCCTCAGATTTCATTATTTCTTTACTACATTCAATCATTTCTTCAGGTAGAATGTTCTACAAAATTTCCAATTTGATCTTGTAGTGCTCAACATGAGCATTTAGTATACTCAGAATCATTTGATCATATGATGGTCTAACAGACCATAACTTAGAAATTTTTTGCATTCCACCTTCTTCCTAAATAAGTTGTTATAGTTTCTCCTTTGTCAAGTCATCTTCTTCTTCATTATATTTTTCTGGTTTTGATACATTTCTCTATGGATCCTTAGCTTCTTCATCAAATTCTTCATCTGGAATATCCACAATTTCTTTTTCTTTACCTTTTCCCTCAGTTCTGGGAACTTTGCATTCCGGAGGGTTGTATTCAACAATTTCTTTTTCTCTTTTTTGATTTTTCTCCATGCCACCAGAAGAGGAACCAACTTTAATTGTTCTTACTGGAAGGGAAATATTGACTGAGCCACACTTTCCAAGCACATTCTTAAATAAATTTTCAAATTCTAGATCCCAATCAGCCAAGCTCCTAAAATATGATTATATTTGTTTGCATATCAATTCGTTTGTTTTCCACACCACATTGTCGATTTTTGGCAAACAATTCAAGAAATACATTTATAAACATATAATCAGAGTACAAAACCTGAAAGGGTAGCCTATATCTTTTGTTAGTTGCACATTCTCCATTAGCTGATCCTTTATCAATCTACACAAGTCAAAATCTTGACCTTCAATTATCATCGTGTGAGAAATATAGTCTGCGCCAGCTGAGGTCGTTCCTTCTCAGTTTTTGAAAAAGACTTTATATGAAATTTTGTGTTCAATGTAATTTGTAACAATATTCTTGACTGTCACAATTATCAGTGCCCTCTAATCTCTGATTATTTTGGTTAGGGTTTCAACTTCTTTGTTTCAAATGGATTTCTTCCTCAGTATATCTCTGACTTTGCATAATCCAGTCAGATTCTCAATTACCTCCTTTGAAATGATGTAGTTTTTGTCCAAATTTAAAGTATCATCATGCAATCTACTCAAGATTAATTTTACAATTTTTTTGTTCTCAAATTACAGAAACTCATTCCAAATATCCAAATTTCTATGTTTGGCTTCTCTCAATTGCTTCAATTCATCAAGTAATAACAAATTCCTCATGGACCTAATATTTCCACTATTGTATTCATCTAAAATTATATGAAAATCCTGAAACCAATTGAAATACCTGATAGATTTCGAGTTTCGACGATGAACCAACTTCTCTGCTTTGAAATTCTTCTACTGAGTGTTCTCCTTCTTTTCTTCTTCAATGTAAAGTTATAAATGATGGTTCCAACTTAACTTTTATATCTCACACTTGTAATAAATGTGTTTGCCCTATGTTTTCCGGGTGCTTTATTTTCTCAAACAGCAACAAAAAAATTTCTACAAACCTATGAATTCTCTGAATTTCCTTGTGAAAGTTCTCCAAAACCTCTACATATCATAAATATACCTTCTTGACCATTCTTCGTGTTCTGGTACCATCCACAAACAGGGAAGGAGAGATTTTCTTGAAAAACTCCCCCTAGGCCAGTGGCCTGAAATCAATTACCAAAAGAATTACTGGAATCAGGTTCTGGTGCAGAACCATTTCTAGCATCAAACCCATTCTTCCTTACCCATGTCTTCTTCATCTCATCTCTTATCTCATCTGCAATCACTTTTTCTTTTCCTTTTCCTTTTTCATCTTCCTATATATTTTTGCCTCTGTACATCGGACCTCTTTTATCCCTAGTTTTGTTTCTACATAATCTTGCAATGTGACCAAACTTATTGCAATTGTAGGACACAGTCTTCCTTGTTTATACCAATCATTCCATTGATTTCTTCTTGATCTGCATTTATTAGAAATATGTCCAAATCTTCCACATGTGTAGCATTCAACATTCTTTCTTTTGACCAAGTAGTTTGACACATTTCTACATTCATTTGATTTATAACCAAACTTTTTGCATTTGAAACATTGACTAGAAAATGATGAATCTCTTGATTTTATATTACTTCTAAACTGAGTAGCCATATGGCCAAATTTATTGTAAGCAAAATAATATCCATTAAATTTTTGAGCATTAGGTTATCTTACTAGATACCTTCCACCTTTGTTCATTTGGTTTCCTTGTTTGAAATTCTTATGTCTGAGTCTGGAACTTTCTCTTTTTTCATATCCAAGACCCCTCTTATCATTTCCACTCTTTTTTCCTTAAGTGAGCTCATCAAGCTTCACTGAACTGATCTTAAAATTCTCCTTGTATTCATTTGTAGTGGTAAGTTCATTTCTAAGAATAACAATTTGTTTACCAAGTTCTTCTTCATTGTTTCTGGATCATTGTAGTTCACTTTATAGCTGAGTGAATTCTTCATTTATTCTTTTGTGTTCATCAAATTTCTCTTTTAAGGACTGAGCAAGATTCTCCTCATTCTTCTTTCTTTCTTCAATCTCTTTAGTCAGCTTCATCACCATAGATTTCATCTCATGCTTTAGGGTGGAATTTTCTCTAGCAAGTTTTTCTCATTCTTCAATTATTTCCTTCAAGATTTGATTTAGGTGAGCATCATCCATGTTTTCACTCTTGTTGTTTGATCTGATCATAGAGATCCTTCCTTTTCTCCCTTGATTTAACAATCTAGTCCTTTAATGATTGAATGAATTTCTTAGCATCCCTAAGATTTTCTTTCAATTCCTTTACTTCTTTAGACTGATCAAGGTCATCAAGTGCCACCAAAATTTGGTGTTGAAGACTACCACATTCCATCACATTCCAAGATCCACATCAACCTGCTAAACTTCTTATAAGGAGCTAAAGGCTCTGATACCAGTTTTTGGACTCAAGGGAACACTAAGAGGGGGGGTGAATCAGTGTTCAACAAATCTTAACTTTATTAATCTGAAACTCAAACCATTCTAATTTATATTAAAGGAAAGATGCAAGCATTCAAATAAAACATTCATAACACCATAACACAAGGATTTTTTCGTGGAAACCCTGTTAGGGGAAAAACCATGGTGGAGGTTAATCCACAATTTGAGTACTCAAATAATTTTTTACAAAAGAGAATGCACTTGCATTTAGGCACACTGCTTAGAGCCCACTGCTCAAAAGGGAAGGCTCACTGCCTTACAAAAGTTCAGATTAAAACCATCTGAAGGATGAACTGAGATAGTAGCATCTATTCATGCCAGGTTACAGTTTCGGTGAAGCTCATAGATTAGATTTTGGATCCCTTTTTCTAACTCTACACTTCACTCTACTCTGCTCTGCTCTACTCTGCACTTTTTTTCTCTTCGCATCAAACATAGAAAAACTCGCACCATTAATCTACTGGATTTTGCACCACACATTCACTATGTTCACTCACTTATCTACCTCCATCATAAAAATGATAAAATTGATCTCATATATATATTTGGTACCAAAGATTTGAGCTTTCATATGTCAGCTTCATAAAACATTAAGTTCTTTACAAATGTCGACTAGATCCACCATAATTTTTTATGCACATCCTCCAAAGTCGGTTAAGACAAAGAGATGACCCAAACAAAGATAATCAAGCATGAAAACATTTAATTAATTACTTCTTAGACATTTGTGATTACTATATTCGCTAGGTCGGCCTTCTAGCACAGATAACCAATAGATTAGTGCATCAGATCTCCTAGATCGCATACCAGTGAATACGTACCAGTATACTTCTCGAATAAGGAAATAAAAACATCAACAAACCTTCCTCAAAGATCCACAACATAGAATAATAGTCCGGTGAGGTATTCAGATCAAATTTTATGCCTATAATCAAATGCCCTATTCTTCACTTTATTTTGAACCATCAGAATATACGATGGGAAAGAAATGGTTAAGATTACTAAAGAAGAATTGGGTCATGTTTTCAAGCTTATTGAATGGAATGATGAAATGCATAAGATAAATGAAGAAGCTCTTAGAAAGGAATATGAAAAAACCAAAATTTCATTCAAAGTCCACATCTTACCAAGATTTCTAGCAAAAATTGCACGATAGAAAATTGTGATAGGATCACATGATAAGGAGCCTTTCCCTATTAACTATTTTGTCCATTATTTTAAAATAACCTTCTATTCCATTTTCCAAATAATTGGTTATTATCTTGTCACTAGAATGCCAATGACATGGATGTATATGGCTACCCATATTCAACATCCCCAATATTGTGCAATATATTATTATGCAGGTTTTCTTTCTGAAAGAATGCGTGAAGGACAATTAAGATTAAAGAAAGGTGAATTTGGGATAAGACGTAGCTGGTACTCATTGCTAATGCATATGTTTTTATACAAAGGTGAAATTTACTTTGGACAAAATATTGACTTGGAGATAAAAACAGGTGACTTGGATCTGCCTATGCAATGTCGGACCACAGTCCTAGACAAAGATGAAATGACATATGATTATGTCACATTCCAGAATTTGTTTTCTTTTGAACTAAAGAAAGCTTTGATTGTGAAGTTACCCAGAATTATCATTGCTCTACATGAATATTTGAGACCAAAAGAAAGAAGGCTTGAGATAGGAGTTGATCATAATTGGGGAGATGTCATCTCACTCCCTGATTACACTATCTTAAGAGTATATGGTTCTAAAGTAGTGCCTCACTTGTTTCTCAGGTTTGTGCTAGAAAGAATTGGTTTCCTTGAGGTTATGTGGCAACTAGGAAATGTTGAGAATGAGCACTTGTCAAATCAAGTAAAGGGAACTTTCTTTCCTTCATAAACATGTTTCTCTGATTTTATAATGACCAAAGGAGGTTGGAATAACATCCTTGAAGTACTCAAAACATATCGTATGCAAAGGACAGTTGAGAGGGTTAGATATGATCCTAAAGGTTTCATGGCTTGGTTGAATGAGAGGAACAAGAGTTACAAATATGTCCACATTTTCCAATACCCAAAAGATGTAATAAGAAATATATCAGACACTTCAGAACAAGTAAAGAGGTTAGCAAGGTGGATTGAATTCAATAAAATAAAGCAGGAAGAGCCTGGTTTCAGGATTATCTTGGAGGTTGAGGATAGAATACAAAAGGTGGAGCTTGTAACAAGAAATTTTGATTCAGTAGTAGGCCATATTGAAAGGAAGGCTCCAATTGTAGAAGAAAAGAGTGGGGGGAACATCCCTGCTATAGGAAAAGAGTCTACATCACAAGCCCCTGAGGAACCAATAATATAGTTTTTTATAAGAAGAAAGAGTAAGACAAAGAAATTTGATGAAGCCTATGATCCCACTCAGCAAGAGGAATACAAACCTCCTTCTCCTATATCACAAGTACCATCCCCATCTCCACCAAGGAAAGCAGGGCCTGAAATTATGGATGTTGATTCTCCACCACCTAGTGAAATGCCACCCATTGATCCACCATTGAAAATACAAAAGATTGAGGCCACTAGTTTAGTAGATTATGATGATAAAGTCTTTGATGACGATATTTGGGTGTCAGAACAAGAAACATAGGAAGGAGTTCCTATTGCATCTGTAGTGAGAGCTACAATGCAATTAGGAAAAAGATTGACTAATGTTGATCTTAGAGGAGTTAATGGAAGTGATGATATGCGGGTTGAGGAATGTACTAAATTTTTTGGATGATGACTTATTTTTAAAGACTCAAGCTTTTATGGAGTTTTCATACAGGGCTAAAATATATGTGTATGTAAAGATTCTAGCTATAGAGAGGAGCCTTCATCCAAAATTGCCTGATGTTGTCATTTAGAAAAGGGTGTTAAATGAGATGAGAGCCAAACTCCAAAACATGATTGCAAAGGAAGGTTGGGAATTTATGAGAACTAATGGTATCTTGTTGCTACCAAAATGGGATTTAGCTTCAACTTCAGCTTTCGATACAATCAATAAATGTGACAGACCCCTTTATGATATAGAAGAGGAAGTTGCACTTGCACTATAGGGGTCTACTTTCAGTGAGGAATGGGAAGCCTTGGCTATATGGTCATTAGCTCAAAGCCCAAGAAAGCTAGACATTTATGAGCTTGTGCCTAATTACAATGGAGGCCTAATAATAAAATTAGTATCAGAAACATTATCCTTAGAAGCTACTAATATGTCAGTTCATGTTGCGTAGTTCACAAGGGAAACGATGGAGTATGTGACTGTTGAAAAGGTTAAACTTAGAATAGAATTGAATAATTTATTGCTTAAGTATGGAGATCTTGAGAGAAATGATATGCAATTACATACAAAGGTAGCATTATTGGAGGGCATGTTGCAAAATTTACAACCTAGAAAGCTCAAGTAGGATTATGTTGACTCTCCCACTACTGCACAAGAATGTGTATCCCCTGAGTTTACTACTGATGTAAGTTCTTCATCAGAAATTATGCCACATAATATGGGAAGTGCACCCATTTCAATAGTACAACCTAGTATTTCAAAAGGGCCATAGGCAGAAGTGGATATTAATAGGGAATAATTTCTTAGGCAATTAAATGAATACAAGGAAAAATGTAAAAATCATGATGAAGAGGCTTTTAAGAGCAATATGAGGATTGTCACTTCAGTACTAGAACATCTAAAGAAAAGAGTGAATAAAAAATTCAATAGTATTCACTACAGTTATTCATCCATGGTTGATGCCATTAGAATTTATTATATTGAAAGAGAAAGAGTCATTCCACTAATGAAAGTCTGGATCCCTAGGAAGCAAGAATCGATATTGATAGGAATTAGGGTTAAGCAAGATCCCAATCCACCATAAAATTTTAAGCCTATTGTGGTTCTTTTGAATAAGATTGAGGGATACAGAGGAAATGTTGAAACATTAGAGAACAAGATAAAGGAATTGGTAAAATCCTTCCATGAATCTCATCATGGCCTTCTCCCATCCATTTTAAGGGACGATGGTGGCATTAAGACTTTACAAGAATGGAGAAATGAAGTACATAATGTTATTTCAGATCAAGCTATGAAAATTTGTTAGAAGTTTGATTTGGAGGCATTAACAACAAATATGGATATGTTAGTCCATACTGAGACTATCTTGCTAGAGTTTGATAAGGAAGCAAACTAGCTAGTCACCAAGTATGCACCTTATAGATAGAGGGTTGATGAAGTAATGAACTTTGAATGGCCTACTGAAGAAGAATTCCTAGCATTGAAAGGCAAATATTTGGAAGGAGTGGGACGTCTGGCACTAAGGGTGGTGGGCCAGTGATTTGAAATTTTAAAGTCTACAACCATGATGATTAACAGATAGATGGGAATGCACTACATAGATCGGATTTAGTACAGATTAGGATTTTTTTAAACTATGGGAAAATATAGTGCATCTTATTCAAATTTTAAGTGATGGCAAGGTTGAAAACGTGGTTCACCTTTTGTATTTTCTATTTTCTTCATGTTTTTCCTTCTTTTCACTTTGTGTGCATGGGCATAAGTTTTGAGGTAATTGTTCGATTGTACCCATTTTGAAAATTGGATTTGATCTCCAACGACAAATTAAGACTACATTCATTCCTTCACATGTCTCCCACCTCCTGGGAGTGCATTGTAACCGAATGGGAGAATCTTTGATATAGCGGTCCAACAAGGTTTTGACATGTGTAATTTTTGACCTGAGGCTTGTTTTGCTCCTTCATTTCTATAAGAAGGAATTTACTACAAGAAAGTAGGGGTTCGTTGTTTTATGCAATTGACACTATGAATTGTAAGAACATACTAAGCATGTTTTAGGTTTTTTGATCTTAAAATTTTTAGATTTCATTGTTATGTATGTAATTTGGATAACAATATAGCAAGATATATACAAAGAAATATCAATTTCATGGCTATTGTCTCTCCTTGTGCTTGTTTTATGATTTATGAATTAAAGTAATCCAGGATTTCTTTTATTTTTTTCCATTGTTCACTAGTGGATGTTTGATTCCATTCCTGCTTATTGATTCAATGAATTAATGTAAATGCTTGGATGAGATTACTAACTCATACAAATTAGGTGCTAGGATATTGATAAGTAGTAGTATTTATGAATGTAATAGGGGAATGTTGTAATGCAGTATTTCTTGAGATTGTATGTTGCTATTATTGAATTTTTACCTGGTTATATAAGTTGATTGTGACTTTGTGCTTAGGATAAAGACACTTGTTCATGCAAAGTACTCGTGGTTCAATTTTTGTGTTGATTCTTCAACTGATCACTTTTAATTTACATAATTTTGTGGTTACCATTGTAGTTGTTATGTGTTGATGTCCCATCTTCTCATGTACTAGATATAATGCATTGCTTAATAAGCTACCAACTTATTTAACATATTAGGATCTTGGTGATTTTATGAGAAGTATTTGTTATTGAAAATGTATTTGATTATAATTGTGTAAGGTTCCTTAGTACACATTGTGGGATAACCCTCTCAGGTTCCACAGAGCCCAAAGTGTAGGAGTACAATTTTTGCAGCTTCCACTCATTTGTTGGCCAATAAATTTGGAGTACTGATTATTGGAAATGGTAAAATCCATAGGTATTTCTAGAGATAAGTTTGGTTCTTAAAAAATAACCAATAGATTGGCAACTCTGCTGGGGACAACTACATCCAAATTTTGTAGTTCAGACTAGGTATGTTTAGATTCAAGTGTTTCTTATGATATTCTTCACCATGTGAAAAATAATTGGTTTACATTATGTTGCATTTGTCACATCACCTTTAGTTTTATGCGTCAAGTCTTGTCTCATTCGGTCACCTTGTGTCGGGTTATGTTCAAAATTCTCTCTGAAGTTACAAGTACAAAGTCAATATCCAATCACTTTTTATTTCCCAGCATCCTGGGTGGTGACTTTGAATTCTTTAACACCAGTGAAAAGTTAAGTTCTCAAAAGGAGTGTAAGAGAAGGGATTCTAACATATTTGACATCATGAAGAAGACAAGAATTTATGCAAAGAAACATCTTGAGCATAAGGTAGAATTTGAACCTACTAAAGAGAAACAACCCGCTTGGGTAAAGAAGGGCTCGAAATCAAGTAAGTCTGTTAACTCTCATGTTGAGGCTTCTCCAACATTTAACGTTGAAATGAGTAGTGCTAGTGCTCATGAGAAGGAACGTGAACTTGAAGGGTCAAACATAGACCGAGGAAGTTTCCCATTTGAGCAAGTGTTTGATAGTGAACTTAATATTTCAAGAGAGGAGGATAGGTGGGAGTTTTGGGGAAATGATAAGGAGTTTTCAGAGCCTTTGACCCCTAGAGTTGGTTATGTTTTTAATAAGAATAATTTTAATCCAATAGGTGAGTCTCCTGGTGTACAAGTGCACCTTTCTCTTGAGGAAGATCCTATTGACCAACTCTACTATACTCCTGCCCCAAGTGAGCATGGAGATGTCGTAGAAATGAGGAATACATAGATAGAGACATGAGAGTTATGGAAGAAGAAGAGAATATGTTCAAATATTTAAAGGAGAGGGAATATATTATTAGAGATAAGCAACTTGAGAGAAATGCTAGAAAGAAAAAAATAGAGAAAATGAGAGAAGATGCGGCTAGGCGTAAAGCCTTTGAGGAAAATCTTTTTAAGTTTACCTCTAAAATGACCAATGACATTCCTGAAGTAACAATCCCAATGGGAACTTTTTCTACTAATACCTATACCACATTTGTCTCAACTACTAAAGCCTCAAATCCTCCTATTACTGCTAAGAAGATGCCATTTGTTGATCATGGGAAAAGACCCATTGATCAACCTAAGAAAACCACCTTTAATACCAATACTAGTACCAATACTTCATCTACTGAAATCCCTACACAGAAGGCCAAAATAAACCCAACTCCATCTACCACACCTCCAAATCCTGAGATATTGAGGTTACAATTGGAGAATGAAAAGCTACAAGAAGATCTTAAAAGGGATGAGATGGAAGCTTCAAATGCAAAAATGGCTAGGAAGATTGCTTTCCTTAAAATGTCCACATCTACTCTAGAGTCTTCAAGCTCTGGACATACCGATAGTGAGTCACAAAAGAAGAAATATGATGGGCATACTCCTAGTCGGGGTGGTGGTGACCAAGGTGGTGGAGGTGGAGGAAAGGATAAAAAATAGTAATTCTTATTATGAGGATGATGAAGGAAGTAGGAAAAACATTGGTGATGGTGAAAATGGGAAGGGTAAAGATAGCAACCACTCTGATAATAAGAAATATGGTGAGAAAAGAGATATACATAGGGATCAACATACTAGGAGACCACTCCAAGTAGATAGATACCAACAGTTGTGTTTCACAAGAATACCTGGCTACCCCAACCCATTCCCTATGGATTTCAAACTGCTTTAGTAAAATTCTCTGGTAATAATGCCTTGAGTGGTGAAGACCATCTCAAATAATTTGCTAATTTCATGGACGATTTCAAGGTAGAGGTATAAGATGTCATGATGAAGTTGTTCATGCAATATCTCATTGAATATGCTTGAGAGTGGTATAGAAGCTTGTTTGTCGACATTGGCTCTTGGGAGGAATTCAAGATAAATTTTAGAGAGCAATATGGTGACCAAACTGATTCAAGTTTTTTATTGAATCAATTTAATACTATTGCTAAAGGTTCTAACGAATCTGTTGTTGAGTTCAATACAAGGTTCCAAAAGGCTAGGAAAAGATTGCCTCCTCGTTTGCAATTGAATGATTATGTATATATGGTAAATTATTGTAATGCTTTTGATGCAAAAATGAGTTACCACTTGCTAGATAAGAACCCTCAGACATTGATGGAATCCATCAAGATGGTAGAGCACATTAAGAATATTAGTAGAACAAATGGTAAATTTAGTAGAATAAATGACCCAAAACTCTTCAGAGGGTCAAAAAAGGAAGATAAAAGTTTGGGTACTAAAGGAGGAACTATTGAAGACAATCTTGATAATTTTATGAAAACCATAAATGATAAGATTGTGAAACAAGAAAAGGTGCAACCAAAAAATTATCAAAGAAATGAAATACTTCCTCGTTTACAGGACCAATTGTATAATACAAATTGGTATAATGGAAATCATGTTCCTAATAATCAAAGAAATACCTAGAATAAAGTCCCTTCAGACCCTCTGCAGAAGAATTCAGGAAATTTTGTTGAAGGTACCCCTTGGTGCATGACTTGTAGAATGCCACATTCTTCTCAACAATGTGCAGTTGCACAAATGGTTGAAGTAGATAAAGACATGCTTGGAGATTTTGATCAACAAAATGAGGAGGATATTAATGTACTCATGGCTATGGGTGACTCTGATGTTGCCAGCAGTGAATTCTCTTATGATGAAGATTTTTGTGAAGTAGATGTGGACAATCAAAGGAAAATTGATAATACATATCATCAACAAGTCTTTTCTGATGAGGATACTAACAACGAAGGTGATTTTTACAATTTGGAAGCAATCGAATAAGGTGTTTCATTAAGAAGACCCTCAAAGGAGGATATTACAAGATATATTGTAGCCTTGGTTGCCCAGGCTAGAAATTCCTATCATTTGAGGAACAGAACAGTCGGTGTTGATCAAGGTAATCATGCTGGTCTTTTCATCAAGGATCACAATGTCAAGAGAAAAGAACACAAAACTATTGGAAAAGTGGATTCAATCAAAGCTAAAGAGGGTAAGGCATATAAAATTTGGGCTACGAGAGCAGAAATGCCAAAGCCTACTTAGGAATTCAAATCTCCAGCTGCAAAGATAAAGACATAGAAGCAAACTCCTGATGTCATAAGCAAGGATGCTAAGCATAGGGTTGAGGCAACAAGAAATCAATAGAAGGAGAGAAACAATGAAGTAGGTATGCTCCCAATTGAACTTCCCAAGTATACTCTTGTTGATATGTTTCAATTACTTAGCCAAGTAAAAGTATTTTTTCCTTTTTCTTGAAATGATGAGAATAAACAAACATAAGCAAAAGGCAGTGGCCCTTATCAATGGTGCTGCTACAACTTGTAATGACTTGGTGGAGCCCACTCCACCCAAACTGAGTGAAAAATTCAAGGAAGATAGGGAGGTTGAGGGAGTAATTATTGAGATTCCCCATATTTTCCTAGAAAAATATGTAACTACTTGTTATGAAAAGATAGACCTGTTCTTCCTCACCTTAGTGGTTAGGGGAAATTTTATAAAAAAATGTATTATTGACTTTAGAGCATCCAACAATATCATTCCAGCTAAAATCATAGATGCACGAGGATTGAAAGTTGATAGTACTCCTTATAAACCCTAACGACTATTGAATGTAACCCCTTAGAAAACCAAGATGAAGATGATATGATAGCACACATCATGTAGAACAACTATGGTAGGGACCTACATCATCATGACTGTCTAACATATCTGCAAGATCCTCTACAAAATATGATCCCTTCCAATTCATCTGAGTCAATTTTTCAAAATTTCCATGTTTTGTTACCACACCAATGTGTTCCAAACATAGCAAGACTTGACATTTCATTTATTCAAACAACATCCTTGACTTTAGAGATAATGTCTAGTAAAAAATTAAATGCTAATAGTCAATTGAGTGATATACAACATACCTCACTAATGAATGTGTTTCAAGCACATGCAACAAACTTTGCATGGGATTAACATGACATCAAGGGGATAGACCCAACATTATGCATGCATAGGATTTACATCAATGATGGTTTTAAACCGATTAGACAACCCCAAATGAGGATGAATCTTGCAGTCCATGATATAGTTAAATCAAAATTGCAAAAAATACTTGATGCAGGCTTTATCTATCCCATCTCTAATAATTAGGGGGTGTCACCCCTAGTAATTGTCCCTAAAAAGGGAAGGAAATGGAGAGCATGTGTAGACTACCATGAATTGAATGTTGCAACTAAGAAAGACCACTTTCCACTCCCATTCATTGACCAAGTACTTGATTCATTAACAAGTAAGTACTTTTCCTTTTTAGATGGATTTAGTGGCTACAATCAAATTAAGGTATCCCTAAATGACCAAGAAAATACAACTTTCACATGCCTTTGGGGTACATATGCTTATTTTGTCTTGCCATTTTGGCTACGCAATACACCAACCACCTTCTATAGGGCAGTACTAAGAATATTCCTAGGCTTTGCACATGATTCCATGGAGGTTTACATGGATGATTTCATAACTTATGGGAATACCTATGATGAAGCACTTGGAAATTTGGAGAAGGTTCTAAAGAGGCGTAAAGAATATGACCTATCCTTGACTCATGAGAAATGTTACATGTTGATGACTGAAGGGATTGTATTGGGACATTTTGTGTCAAATGAAGGAATTCAAGTAGACCCCAACAAAATTGAGGTGATATCAACACTCCATGTGCCTCAAAGACAAAATTATGTTAGAATTTTCCTTGGACATGTTGGGTATTGCAAGAGATTCATCCAAGACTTTAGCAAACTTGAAACTCCACTATTTGTCTTACTGTCAAAAGATTTAGAATTTGAATGGACAACTACTTGTCAACATTCCATTGAAGCACTCAAGGAACAATTAACTAAAACCTCTATCTTAAGAGGGCCAATTGGAGTATACCTTTCCATATCCATAGAGATGCTTATGATTTTTCTAGAGGAGTTGTGCTTGTTTAGAAGGAAGGAAATGAAGAGTCTACCATATATTACATTAGTAAAAATATTCAAGGGGCAGAACTCGATTAGACAATGATAGAGAAGGAGATGTTGGTAGTTTTTTATGCAATAAAAAAAATTAAACATTAAATTATAGGGTATTCAGTGTTCATACACACTAACCACACAACAATAAGGTATCTCATGAAAAAGCCAGTGGTTGGTGGCAGGCTTGTTAGGTGGTTACTATTACTTCAAGAATTTTATATTACCATTATGGATAAGCCAGGTAAAGCCAATGTAGTGGAAAAATTTCTATCTAGACTACCAACTAAATCAAAAGATTTTGTCGATGACTCATTCTTAGACAAGAATTTAGTTTCTCTATCTCTTCATACACCTTGATATGTAGATATTTCCAACTATCTTGTAGTAGGAAAAATACCACCTCATTTCTCACCAAGGGAGAAGAGGCAATTAGTTCACAAGAGCTTTCCCTACTCATGGATAGTTGGATACTTATTCTATACAGACCCATACAACATATTGACAAGATGCATCTAAGAAGATGAAGTATATGATATCCTCAGAGCATACCATGATGAACCCTGTGGAGGAAACTTTGCAACAAAGAGCACAACTCTTAAAATTTTGAATACTGGCTATTATTGGCCAGCTCTTCATAAAGATGCAGTGAAATATACTAGGAGCTATGATAGATGTCAAATAATGGGAAGGCCAAAAAAAAAAAGATGAAATTCCATTTCAACCATAGTTAGCAATAGCACCATTTAAAAAATGGGGATTAGACTTTGTTGACCCCATTACACCAATATGAAATAACAAAGAGAACATACTAGTATGAATAGATTACTTTAAAAAATGGACAAAGGTTAAGGCTTTACAGTTTGCAAGAGATGGGAAAGTGGAAAAGTTTCTCTATAAAGACATATTCTTAAGATATGGAGTTCCAATAAAAAAATTCATAGAACAAGGACCCCAATTTACATTAGAGTTGATCACCAAATTGGTTCAATAATATGATATTAGACACATAAATTATACACCTTATCACCCTCAAGCAAATAGGCAAGTGGAAGTCACCAATAGGGAAATTGAAAACATCCTCACAAAGAAAATGCAAATTCATAGGAAGGATTGGGCAGCCAAGTTACTTGAGGCAATTTAGGCTAATAAAATAACTTGGAAGACCACAACAAGATTTATGCCATTTGACCTAGTTTATGGTAAGAAAGCAGTAACTCCTATAAAATTTGATTATATAACATTCAGGAAAATAGTCAAATTGGGCATGAATTTATCAACAACATAGCAAGAGAGATTGTATAACTTGAATGACCTAGATGAAATCAGAATGGAAGCCATACACCACACTGAAGTTGTCTAAAATCAAAGAATTTGTTGGCATGAAAAAAATTTAAGACAAAGAAATTCAATGCAGGTGGTTTGGTTCTACTTTATGATTCTAGATATAAATATTACAAAGGAAAATTGCAAACTAGATGGTTTGGGGCATATGAGATCAAACAAGTATTTCCAAATGGAGCAATTTAATTATAGATAATTGATGAAGTAGGGTTCTCATTGCTAGTTAATGGACATAGATTGAAAATTTATAATAAACCATTACAAAAGGATGACTTCCTTCTTACATTACAACAACAATTTGAGCCTATAATTGAAAATTAAACAACAAATACAACAAGTTCTACAAATGACTCAGTAGATGAGCTACATAGCTCGCCCACTTCAATGTTTTGTAGGTATATTTTTCTCACATATTTCACGCACACACTCAACAAGTGACAATCAACAATATTCATTTTTTGAAATAGTCATAGAAGCAACAAGGATCTACAACATCATAGTTCTAAGTGACAAAATTACAAAAGGGACCTATTACTACATGAGCCTATAACACTTGCCAGTCGGTCATTTCATATTACCATCTACATTAATTTCATACCTATCACTTCATAACCTATCATTTTTCACATGCAGCCATACATATTCTACTAAATTACATACACCTTCTTATATCCATTCACACGTAGCAATCCTACCACCTTTACCAATTATAACATACCATTCAATTAATCTCACATCACCTATTATGTACACTACACGGCCTTTTCAATCCATCATTTTCCATGCATCACACATATGTTGGAATTAATTTCAAATTACCACTGCACAAAATTCATTGCAATCAAGCCAAGTCAGTTCAAATCACGTTGCAAGCAGTCGTCATTAACTTATCATAATTAGCATAGTTTATTATTATTTTTTTGAATGTTTATACTTCATTTGTGCATGTTACATATCTTAATTTATTTTCCACTACTTTTTATAGACCCCTCCGCCAAAATTAAACCCACTAAGTGAGGATGCTTAGTATATTTAGTTGGGGGAGGGGTATTCCTTAGTTTTCTTGATTTTCAAAAACTCTCTGCAAAACCTTTTCATTGTTTTATTTTTCTCCATTCTCAAAAAACACAAATTTCAAAGGATACGAAAGGGTTCTCAACAACTGAATTGAAAGGTGCATTTGAATAAGTACAACATTCTAACATAGAAGAAGTTGTTAATTGAGGTGGCAGAACAATAACAAGGTAGAATTGAGGAGTTCAATTATTGAAGCATTACCACGGGAGGTGATATAATACACAAAGAACCAATGACACATGACCAGTTGTTGGATGACTGGTTAGTTTTGCTCATTTTAGAGCAGGCTAGCTACTTACAATATTTTATGAAGCTCACAAAGTTTAATAAAGTTATGACCCAACAGTTTGTAGCCACATTGTAGAATAATGAAGTAGTTATTAAGGGCTTAAGGGTAGATGCCTCAAAAGTTGCTATGGTTGAAGTATTTGGATTTCCAAGGATACGAGAAGAGTTTCCAATCAAGGTAGGTGGTATTGCTACAAGGAATGAATTCAGATGGCCAAGAGAAAACCTAGATTCCTCTTCTTTGTTGGTATAAGATGCCATTATCTTGTAAATCCGAATATTGTATTTATTCCATTTATTATTTGTAATTTGTAACTATCCATGAGGAGATATACTAGTTTCACTTATAGGGGTAATTTCGGAGTCACTGAAGGTAATTAAAGAGTGACATTTACTGTTGGAAAATGTAAAAACTCATAGTAAATGAGGGTAGGAAATTCCCTTGGAGAATCTGTTATTTTTGGCATGTATGACAACTGTCATAATGTTTGGTAAGTGAATCTATGACAACTGCAAGTTGTCATAAGATTCTAAGATTTTATGATGCACATGACAAATATGTTGGTTGTATATTTGCTATATTTAGCCCCATGCACCTATCTTGGATAGGATGCATGTTTGAGGTATCTATGATGGTTATGACATGTCATAAGATGTTGTAAGGTGCCATTCTTGGATATGGGTACCCAAATTTGGAAGGGTCAACTTTTGACACTTGGAAGCTGCATGTTGGTGCCACTTTGATGCTTGCATGTGGGACACTTGGAGGAGAGAGAGTGTGGATGCCTTGGGTGATATGGAAAAATTTTCTATAAGTATTTTCCATGTATTTTTTGCTGCAATATAGATTTTAGGTACTCAGGTGCTTCTGGAACGCTATCAGATTGAAAACTGAAGGAGAGATTGGAGGAGTTGTATTGTAAAATGTTTTTCAGATTAATACAAACTTTGAGCCTCTTTCTTGTGTAAAGTCTTTTACTTGAAAGTTTTTTCTCCACAATAAACACTGTGTCATTGTGTTATGTGTTAAGTTTTTTCATTTTGCATCTTTGTGAAGCATAGTTTCAATTTCATGTTACAATCTCCATTGATAATACACACTTAAAAGACTGTAGATATTTATTTGAATCAGATTTCCATTGAAGTAGTGTTGCTTTCATTTCTAACATTTGGTATTAGAGCTTGGCTATATTTAACTCTTAGGTGGTAGTGTGGAGCTGCAGTGGGAGATTTGGTTGTGCTTTTTTTGCAGATCTTGTGTTGATATTAATGGTTGGATCCACCATTGCATCAACCTCTCATTTGGATATTGAGAAGTTCAATGAAACAAGGTATGAGTTGTGGAAGCTGAAAATGGAAGATTTGTATGAAGAAAGAAACCAATGGTTGGCTGTTCAAAAAGAGAAGAAACCCGATGATGTCTCTCAAGATGAGTGGGATAGATTGGATAAGAAGGCACAAGGAACCATCCAGTTTTGTTTTTCAGACTTTGTCCTATTGAATGTCACAAAGGAAGAGACCACACATAAATTTTGGAATCATTTGGGTGAGATATACGAAGCTAAGAGTATGGTAAATAAAATTTATTTAAAATGAAAGTTATTTTCTTTAAAAATGAAAGAGGGTGAGTCGGTTGTAGAGCATTTAAGTTCTTTTAATTTTTTGATGAGTCAGCTTCCTTCAATAGATGTTGAAGTAGATGAGGAAGATAAATGTATCTTGTTTCTTTGTTCTTTACCTAAGTCCAGGGAGAATGTTATCCTTTCTATTACTGCTAACCTCATAGATCCAAAGTTGGATGCTCTTGTTGTAGTTTTATTGGCATAGGAACTGAGGAAGAAGAGTTCAGATAGTTTAGGGGATGCTCTCAGTATCAGGGGAAGGTCTAAGGAAAGGGGACCAAAAGGAGATCAGAAAGGGGTTAAGGACAAGTCTAAGGGTTGATCTAAGGATCCTGGTAAAAAGAAAATAGTTAAGTGTTGGAACTATGGTAAAAGGGGACATATAAATAAGGAGTGTAGAAACCCAAAGAAACAGTGGGAGAGTGCTTTTGATAAGTCCTCGAATGTAGGTGAAGATGTTTTAATTTTTTCTTGTAATGTTGTTGCTAATGAAAACTAGTTGGTTGACTTAGGATGCTCATTTCATATGAACCCGCATAAGGAATGGTTCTCCACATATGAAAAATATGATGGAGGTAATATATACCTTGGAGACAACTCTTCATATCTGATTATTGGGAAAGGAAAGGTATTATTGTGTTTCAGTGATGGGAGGATCAAAACCCTCCCCGAAGTTTATCATGTTCCTGGATTAGCTAGAAATTTAATTTTTGTCTCAAAGCTAAATGATTTGGGATGCATGTGACTTTTGACAAGCATGCCTATAGATTAGCGAGAGGGAACTTGGTGGTAGAAAAAGGGAAGAGATTGGGAAACTTTTTCAAGCTTGAAGCCACAATAGTTTGTAATTCCTCCTGTGTATCTGAGGCCAATATTGAAAATGCATGTATGTTGTGGCACTGCAGATTGGGCCACACAAGTAATAATGTATTAAAAAATATTAAGATTAAAATTTGTTGGATGGTTTCTCCTATTCTGATGAGCGCTTTGATTTCTATGAGTGTTGTGTATTTGGTAAACAAAATAGAAAATTATTTCTTTCAGGAAGCAATAGAGCAAAAGAGAAGTTAGAAATTATTCATACGGATGTGTTTGGGCCTGTGGATATTGAATCTATCAAAAAAAATTGTTATTTTGTCACCTTCATTGATGGTGTGTCCAGATTTACATGGATTTATTTTATGAAACATAAATATGAAGTTTTTACTAAGTTTAAGGAATTCAAAGTCTTAGTAGAGAACCAATAAAGTTTAAAGATAAAAATATTAATATTTGACAATGGAGGGGAATATTGCTCTAAGGAATTTTATGAGTATTGCAAGCTTGTGGGTATAATCAGACAAAAGACAACTACGTATACACCACAGTATAATGGTGTTGTAGAAAGGATGAATTGAACAATTATGGAAAGAGCTAAAAGTATGCTTAGTGATGCACAATTGGAAAAATTCTTATAGGAAGAGGTTGTGTACTACTTTCTACTTGATAAACTGATATCCTTCTAAGTCTCTTGATTCAACATGTTATGAAGTGTGGACAGGTTAGAAACCTTCTTTTTCACATTTAAGGGTTTTTGGCTATGAGGATTTTGTTCATGTGCCTAAGGAAAAGTGATATAAGTTGGATCCAAAAGATGAAAAGTGTACATTCTTTGGATATGGTGATAATGTGAAAGGTTACAAGCTTTGGAATCCACTAACCCATAAGATTATCTTTTCTAGAGATGTTATTTTCATGGAACTTGGAGCTATTTCTAAACCTGAGTAGCCAAAATAAAAAGAAAAAAAGGTGAAGAAGGTGCACTTTGATTTAGAGCAGTAAGATGCACCTCAAGAAGAAAAAAATGATGGATTGGGGGGTGAAGAAGAAGAAGATTCAAGTAATTCTGATGAATATGAATCTATTGTTATAGAAGAATTTGGTACAAATGATCATGCACAAGAACCAGTTGAGTCTCTTACTCCACCCTTGAGGAGATCCACAAAACAACGAAATCCAGTTGATAGGTATAGCCCACTAGATTTTTGTTGTGCATATGCTTTATTGAGTACTAATGATGAACCTAGATCCTACAGGGAAGCTATTTCTGTAGATGATAGTGAATCTTGGCAATTAGCCATGCAAAATAAGATGATGACCTTAGACTCTAATAACACCTGGGACCTTGTTCATTTTCCCAAAGGAAGAAAGGCCAGAGGATGTAAGTGGGTCTTCGAGAAGAAGTTTGGAGTAGATGGTTCATTGGAGAAGTACAAGGCTAGACTGGTAGCCAAGGGATACTCCCAAAGAGAGGGAGTTGGTTTTGGTGAGATATTCTCTCCTATTGCTAAATTTAATTCTATTATATTTCTCTTATCTATTCCTATAGCTTATGATTGGGAGATTGAGCAAATGGATGTTAAGACTACATTATTGCATGGAGATCTTGAAGAAGAAATATATATGCAACAACCTATAGGTTTTGAGGTAAAAGGAAAAGAACATTGGGTTTGTAGGTTGAAGAGGTCTCTTTATGGTTTAAAATAGTCCCCCAGAATATGGTATCAAATTTTTGATTCATTTGTTTTTAAAATGGGTTTTGTTAGAAGGGAGGTGGATCACTATGTTTATATTCATTGTATTGATGATTCTATACTGGTTATTTCTTTGTATGTTGATGACATGTTTTTTTTCATCAATACTAAGGGTATGATTAGTGAGCTTAAAGCCAAAAATTTAGGTGCATTTGATATGAAGGATCTTGGTGCTGCAAGGTATATTTTGGGAATGGATATTAGGAGGGACAGAGGTAACAGAAAGCTTTGGTTGTCACAAAGTAAGTATGTGAATACTATTTTGTAGAGGTTTAGTTTGCAAGATTGTAACCCTGTTAGAGTTCCTTTACCCATTGGTACTAATCTTTCATTAGATATGTGTCCAAAGGCTGAGGATGATTTTGAGGATATTTATAATGTGCCATATGCTAGTTTTGTAGGGAGTTTGATGTATGCAATGGTTTGCACTAGACTAGATATTGCCCAAGCAATGGGAGTTTTGAGAAGATTTATGTCTAACCCTAGTAGACAACATTGGAATTATGCGAAGAGGGTGTTTAAATATCTTGCAGATACTCCTGATCATTGTTTGGTTTATTCTGGTACTGATAGTGTTGATAAATTTTTAGACATACAAGGTTTTGTTGATGCAAATTGAGTAGGTGAGTTGGATAGTCGAAGGTCCACTAGTGGCTATGTGTTTACTCTATTTGGAGGTGCAGTGAGTTGGATGAGTAAGAGGCAGCCCATAGTAGCTTTTACCACCATAGAAGCAGAGTCTATGGCTGCTACTCATGTCTCTAAGGAGGAAACAACATTGTTCAAATGAATTGTTGGAGCTTGTGCATATTGACTTGTGTGGTCCTTCTAGAGTTAGAAGTTTACAAGGTTACACGTATTTCATGTATAGAAGTTGAGGAGATTGTGTATAGGGATTTGATTTGGTTGCAGGATCATTCAGATTGGTTGTGATAGCTAGAGTGTTATATGTTTAGCCAAGAATCCTATGTATCATGCTCAGGCTAAGCATTTTGATGTTTAGTATCACTTGGTTCGAGAGTTGGTTGCAAATGGAGATATTGAATTGAAGAAGATAGACAGTCAGGAGAATGTTACAGATTCATTGACCAAACCTATGAGCATAGAGAAGTTCGTGTGGTGCAAAGAGGCCACGAGCCTTGTTTTTAGTGTCTGATTATTTTTTATTTGATTTCCTATGGGTTGATTTACAATGTATAATGTCAAGTGGGATAATTTGGGATAATATTCCATTAATCTTTTAAATCCCAATAATGTATTTATTCCATTTATTATTTGTAATTTGTAATTATCCATGAGGAGATATACTAGTTTCACTGACAGGGGTAATTTCATAGTCATCGAAGGTAATTACGAAGTGACATTTACTGTTGACAAATGTAAAAACTCATGGTAAATGAGGGTAGGCGTTTCCCTTGGAGAATCTACTATTTTTGGCATGTATGACAACTATTACAATGTTTGGTAAGTGAATCTATGACAGCTGCAAGTTGTCATAAGATTATGATATTCTATGACGCATATGACAGATATGTTAGTTGTGTATTTGCTATATTTAGCCCCACATTCCTATCTTGGATAGGATGCATGTTGGAGGTATCTATGATGGTTATGATGCATCATAAGATGTTGTAAGATTCCATTCTTGGATATGGGCACCCAAATTTGGAAGGGTCAACTTTTGACACTTGGAAGTTGCATGTTGGTGCCATTTTGATACTTACATGTGAGACACTTGGAGGAGAGAGAGTGTGGACACCTTGGGTGATACGAAAAAAAATTCTATAAGTATTTTCCATGTATTTGTTATTGCAATATAGATTTTAGGTACTCAGGTGCTACCAAAATGTTGTCAGATTGAAGACTAAAGGAGAGATTGGTGGTGTTGTTGATTGTACAATCTTTTGCATATTAATACAAACTCTGGGCCTCTTTCCTGTGTGGATTTTCTTACTTGAAGGGATTTTCTCCATGATAAACATTGTTCCATTGTGTTATATGTTAAGTTTTCTAATTTTGCATCTCTGTGAAGCATAGTTTCAATTTCATGGTACAATCTCCATTCATAATACACACTTAAAAGATTGCAGAAATTTATTTCAATCAAATTTCCATTGAAGTAGTGTTGCTTTCATTTTTAACATTCTCAAGATACTAAACTATTGTATTTATCCTATATTTGGGTTTGAGTTACTTCCTATGTAGTTAAGTATTTGACATGTGATGGTAGACAATATTTGTTATACATAGTTAATTTTAAATTGTTGAGTCATCTTCACCATGGTAAGCATTTAAATGTTCCTAATTTATTATATAATCTATTAAAGAGAATGTGATTTGAATACAAGAGGAAAATAAACAATAAAATACTGTCTTATTTTTGTTTGGTTACATTTTTGATAAAGAGGAGTCTTAGGGCTCAGTTTCCAAATATTTCTTGGGAAAGTTTTCTTAATTGTAGCAATACCAATAATATCCTTCAAATGCCTCATGAGAGAAATAGCGGCCAAGAAAAAATAATAGAAAAACTTGTTGTTGCTCCCGAGGAATAAATACCCTCTAGTTCCCCTATTGCAACACTCGAAGGAATCAAAAGAGGGAGGTTTTCAAGAAAATCAATTTGTAGCCTCTAATGAGAAACCTGTAGTAGAAGGCAATTAGGAAATCCATGTTTCTAAGAGTCCACCAAGGGGTAAAAAGAGAAACAATGAATCCTCTACCTCTACACATGAAAAGGGGCAAAAGAAGGGAAAGAAAGAAAAGAAAGGGAAGAGTAGGGCTTCTATATTTGCACCCATAAGGGAGCATAAGAGGCTCACACAATCCAAGAGGCGATCACAAAGCCTAAAAATGAAGGGGGTCATGAGAGGATCAAATAAAAATCTAGAAGAATATATTGTAGTAAAAGAAATAGAATAAAAATAGGAAGAAGATGTTATGATGGTAGAAATAGATAAAGATCCAGAGGAGAATGCCTTTGGTGATAAGGTAAAGGCACCTATTGTACAACCTTGGTATTTTATTGGTACCTCTGGATTTCATTCAGAGGATGTCTTTGTGGAAAAGAGAATGAGAAGGATATCCCCGAGAAGCCCTATTTTAGAGGGTTTTGAACATACAAGTGTAACAAGGGATGAAAAATGTTTGGAAAAGGATGAAGAACTTTTTATTGAACAAAGGGATATTAACAAAGAATTGCAAGAATCAATGGAAAGAATAAAATAATTAAAATAATTGTTGAAAAAACATAAATAAAAGGACAACAAGAGGGATGAAAGAATTAGAGAATTGGAGGAGAAGCTCTACAACATTAAAAATGAATATAAGTGAAATGTTAATGGGATGCAAACCCTTGAATATGAAAATAGAGAGAAAATGGAAGATGGAATCACTTTGAAATCAAGTCTTTAGGTGTGATTTGGTGGCTAGTCGTACCTCCTCAACCTATATTTTTCCATGATTCTCCATAGGCATCCATGATCAATCCTTTGCAATGTGAGATCTTGAGTGTGAAGTGAGCTTGAAGACTTGAAAAAACCCTAGTTTGTTGTTGTAAGCTTCAACTTTGTTGTAGAAAGAGAAATGAATCTATTCAACACTTTGTTCTTGAGATTGCTTATGAAAAATGATCAAAAGTCCAAGAGAGAGTGAAAAATGACCTAAAAACAAATATTTATAAGCAAACATACCTGATTTTTGGTTATTTTGACCTAAGAGGCTAACACCCATTGAGAATTTTTAGCAAGTTGGACATTTTCCCACTCAAAAATGCAAATAACACTAAAAAGGACTAGATCGCCACCTTGGGCGACCTAGTCCCACCAGGGGTTTTTGAGCTGGGATCTATGAATTTTGAGTGATTTTGGTGTTGTTTGTCGGGACTTGTATGGTTCCTTAGGTAAAATAAGCCTCAAAGTCAAAAATAACGAGTCTTAGGGGCCTATAAATGTTGTTTTAGGACGGTGATTAATGCAAGGGTACCTAAAGTAGGACCAAATTAGACACAAAATTGTCCTTTTCTTCAAAGGTATATAATTTTTGGTGAGACATTCACAAATGTCTAATTAGAGCTTTTTTAGAAATATTCTATAAATCAGACTAACTAGAGAGGTTGGAAATCTCATGCCCAGAGTTCAAACCAGAGCATCTTCTAAAAGAAATTTCTAGTACTCCCAGCTACCTGTTCAACCCCTAGGAGAAGACGAGTTATAGGTTTCATATCACCTGTCAAGAGAAATAGAGTGAGAAGCGTTAGCCCACAATATAGAGCTTTATCCACTCCCTTAGGAGGCCTAACCTTCCAAATTAGAATACTCATCTACCCCATTTATAGGAATTTATTTTCAATGGCTCACTTAGGTTCTTCTGCTCCTAGAAATTTCATAACTTGGGATAGTGGCAGCCCGCTACTTCCACCTACAACCCCATATGTGTGACCCACCATACTTGCTAATGCTCTCAAGTTAATTCTAAGGTTTACTGGAGAGGACTTTAAAACCCCTTCTGAACACCTCCAGTACATAGCAAAGGTTTGCCAATTCCATAACATCACGAAGGAAAATGTGGCCCTCAAATTGTTGGTTGTGTCTTTAAAAGGGAAGGAGACTAGTATAGATCCTTGACTTCCAATTCCATATGCTCTTGGGATCAACTTGGAGAGAAACTGTTTGAGTGATTCTCGAAAAAAGGAGATCACTCCTCCTTGCTCTAATAATTGATCACCATCAAGAGAGCCCTGGAAGAGGCCATGATCAACTTCAAAACCTAGTTTCACAAAACCTAGTAGAGGATTCCTATGATAGTCAGGCCTCCGACATCTATAGTGTTCATGTTATATCTAAAGGCTTTCAATTCAGACATCATAGTCTTGATACAGTTAATGGAAGGAGATAACTTTCCCGATGCATATGACTTGGATGTGCACAGAGAGAATAATCTAATTGGCATAGATAAGCTTCCAACATGACCATCGATGCCCATGTTTGTAGAGATATCTAGTAGACCTTGCAAGGAAGAAACTCTCAATACCTCCACCCCACTCCCCAACATGTGAGCAGCACTATCGCCATCCATGTATGTATACCCAAGCACACAACCTAGATACCCAGGTGCACAACCTAGCACATCGGGCTCCTCTTCACTAGTAGCATATGTCAATGATATGAAGAGCCTCATGTATTCCTTTCCAAATGACCTAGTCCTTATTTGGAATCAATAGGCGGCACCTCCAAAGCCTCCCACAAGAACTTATCAAGGAGGAAGGACACCTTACCAGAAGAACATATACTAAGGAGCTCTAAAAGGAGGTAATCAGAAACAAGCATCTACAATCTAGATAGTTCTAATCACCATGCCTCTCCAGACTATCAAGAATAGCTTGAACCGATATTTGGTCGCCTGATAGAACAACCTAGTTGAAGATGAGAACACATGGTGCTTCCCATGCAATGGTAGCCATATGTTTCAAAAATTTCTAAGTGGAAATGTTCAACAAAAGATAGTGAAACAAAGAGACCAAGGTGTGTTTCCAAACATGAAGGATTATCATTCTACCAGAAATGAGAATGCTCATCCAGAGCGTAGACACAAGGGATGTCCTTAGAGCAAGAACTCGATATTTCACCAGACCAAGCACTTTTTTTGGATGGATGAGGAAGATGTATTTTTAAATGATGTTTTGATAACTAGCACTTTGTAGGTACTATCCAATTACAATATGTGATCCAAGAGAAGACTCATCGGAGAGTACGTACCACAAATTCCACAACAATCATAGCCACAAGTACAGTAGGCTTCATAGATTCAGCCCACTCAGTAGTCATAGGCTCCACCATTTCCACGAAAGGATATGGACAAGGTGTCGATACCATCTACAAAGAATTGACATTTTGCTAAGGTATAGGAAATACCACCATTTAAGCCTAAGATCCCACCAGTCATAACGCTTAATGTGGTGAAGAAACTAAAGAAAGTGCTTGCTAACATGCTTTGTGGGATGTGTTGGTTATTTTTTAAGAATCAAACTTATCTCCAGAAATACCTATGGATTTTACCATTTCCAATAATCAGTACTCCAAAGGGATTATCCAACGAATGAGTGGAAGTTGCAAAACTTCTACTCCTACACTTTGGGCTTTGTGAAACTCGAAAGGGTTATCCCAAAATGTGTGCTAAGGAGCCTTACACAATTATAATAAAATACATTGTCAATAAAAAATACTTCTCATAGAATCACCAAGATCCTAATACATTAAATAAGTTGGTAGCTTATTAAGCAATGCATTATATCTAGTGCATGAGAAGATGGTACATCAACACATAACAACTACAATGGTAACCACAAAAGAATGTAAAATAAAAGTGATCAGTTGATGAATCAACACAGAAATTGAACCACGAGTACTTTACATGAACTAGTGTCTTTATCCTAAGCATAGAGTCACAATAGACCTATATAACCAGGTAAAAATTTAATAATAGCAACATACAATCTCAAGAAATCTGCACTATAGAATTCCTCTATTACATTCATAACTAATACTACTTATCAATATCCTAGCACCTGATTTTTATGAGTTAGTAATCTCATCCAAGAATTTACATTAATTCATTGAATCAATAATCAGGAATGAAATCAAACATCCATTAGTGAACAATGGAGACAAATAAAAGACATCCTGAATTACTTTCATTCATAACTCATAAAACGAGCACAAGGAGAGACAATAGCCATGAAATTGATATTTCTCTTTATATATCTTGCTATACTGTTATCCAAAATACATACATAATAATGAACTCTAAAACTTAAGATCAAAAATCCTAAAACATGCTTAGTATCTTCTTATAATTCATAGTGTCAATTGCATAAAACAACGAACCCCTACTTTATGGCCCCGAATTCCTTCTTATAAAAACAAAGGAGCAAAACAAGCCTCAGGTCAGAAATTACACATGCCAAAACCCTATTGGACCGCTATATCAAAGATTCTCTCATTTAGTTACAATGCACTCCTAAGAGGTGGGAGACATGTGAAGGAATGAATGTAGTCTTCATTTCTTGTTGGAGATTAGGTCCAATTTTCAAAATGGGTACAACCAAACAATTACCTCAAAACTTATGCCCACACACACCAAATGAAAAGAAAGAAAAGCATGAAGAAAAAAGAAAAGACAAAAGGAAAACCACGTCTGCAACCTTGTCATCACTTCAACTTTGAATAAGATGCACTATATTTTCCCATACTTTAACAAAATCCTAATTTGTACTAAATCCAGGCTATGTAGTGCATTCCCATCTGTTTGTTACTCATCATGGTTGTAGACTTTAAAATTTCAAATCACTAGCCCACCACCCTTAGTTCCAGACCTCCCACTCCTTCCAGGTATCTACCTTTCCATGCTAGGAACTCTTTTTCAGTAGGCCAGTCAAATTACATTACTTCATCAACCCTCTATCTATAAGGTGCATACTTGGTGACTATTTGGTTTGCTTCCTTATCAAACTCTAGCAGGATAGTCTCAGTATGGACTAGCATATCCATATTTATGGTTTAATGTCTCCAAATCAAAATTCTGACAAATTTTCATAGTTTGATCTGAATAACATTATTCACTTCATTTCTCCATTCCTATAAAGTCTTAATGCCACCATCGTCCCTTAAAATGGATGAGAGAAGGCCATGATGAGATTCATGGAAGGATTTTACCAATTCCTTTATCTTTTTCTCGAATGTTTCAACATTTCCTCTTTATCCCTCAATCGTATTCACAAGAACCATAGTGGGATTAAACTTTTTAGGTGCATTGGGATCCCGCTTAACCCCAATTTCTATCAATATCAATTCTTGCTTCCTAGGGATCCATACTTCCATGAGTGGAATGGCTCTTTCTATGTCAATATCAAACATTCTAATGGCATCAACCATGGATGAATAACTGTAGTGAATAATATTCAATTTGTTATTCACTCTTTTGTTTATATTTTCTAGTACTGAAATGACAATCCTCATATTTCTCTTAAAAGCCTCTTCATCATGATTTTTACATTTTTCCTTGTATTCATTTAATTGCCTAAGCAATTCTTCCCTATTAATCTCCCCTTTCGCCTATGGCCCTTCTGATATACTAGGTTCTACTATTGAAATGGGCACACTTCCCATATTATATGGCACAATTCCCCATGAAGAACTTACATCAGTAGTAAACTCGGGGGATACACCTTCTTGTGCAGTAGTGGGGGAGTCAACATCATCTCGCTTGAGCTTTCGAGGTTGTAACTTTTGTAACATGTCCTCCAATAATTCTACCTTTGTATGTAATTGCATATTGTTTCTCTCAAGATCTCCATAATTAAAAAATAAATTATTCAATTATATTCTAATTTTATCCTTTTCAGCAGACACAGACTCCACAGCTGCCCTTGTGAACTGCGCAACATGAACTGACATATTTGCATCTTCTAAGGTTGATGTTTCTAATAATATTTTTATTATTAGGCCTCCAATGTAATTAGGCATAGTCTTAACAATATTTGGCTTTCTTGTGTTTGGAGCTAATGACCATATAGCAAAGGCTTCCCATTCTTCACTGAAAGCAAACACCTATAGTGCAAGTGCACATTCCTCTTATGTATCATAAAGGGGTATGTCACATTTATTGATTGTATCGAAAGCTATAGCTAAAGCTAAATCCCATTCTGGTAGCAACAAGATACCACTAGTTCTCACCAATTCCCAACCTTCCTTTTTAGTCATGTTTTTGAATTTGGCTCTCATCTAATTTAACACCTTTTTTTGAATGACAGCATCATGAAATTTTGGATGAAGGCTCCTCTCTAAATCCAGACTCTTTACATACTCATCTCTTTTAGCCCTATATGAAAACTCCATAAAATCTTGAGTCTTTACAAATGATTCATCATCCAAAAATTTAGTACATGCCTCAACTCGCATATCATCACTTCCATTAACTCCTCTAAGATCAACATTACTCAATCTTTTTCCTAATTGAATTGTTGCTCTCACTATAGATGTAGTAGGAACTCCTTCCTACATTTCTTTTTCTAACACCCAAATATCATCTTCAAAGCCTTCATCATCATAATCCACTAAAATAGTGGCCTCAATCTTTTGTCTTTTCCATGGTGGCTCATTGGGTGGCATTTCACTAGGTGGTGGAGAATCAACATCCATAATTTTAGGCTATGTCTGCCTTGGTGGAGATGGGTTTGGTACTTGTGACATAGGAGAAGGAGGTTTGTATTCCTCTTGCTAAGTGGGATCATAGGCTTTATCAGATTTCTTTCTCTTGCTCTTTCTTATAAAAAACTTTATTTTTGGTTCCTCAGGGGCTTGTGATGTAGACTCTTTTCGTATAGCAAGGATGTTTTCCCCATTCTTTTCTTCTACAATTGGAGCCTTCCCTTTATCTTTACTAACTACCCTTTTAGTTTCAAGATGGCCTATTATTGAATCAAAATTTCTTGTTACAAGCTCCACCTTTTGTATTATATCCTCATCCTCCGAGAGAATCCTGAAACCAGGCTCTTCCTGCTTTATTTTCCTCTGCATTTTATTGAATGTAATCCACCTTTCTAACCTCTTTTCCTATTCCAAACTTTCTGATATATTTCTTATTACATCTTCTAGGTATTGGAAAATGTGGACATATTTGTAACTCTTGTTCCTCTCATTCAACCAAGCCATGAAACCTTCAAGATCATATTTGACCCTCTCGACTATCCTCTGCATACTATATGTTTTGAGTACTTCAAGGATGTTATTCCAACCTCCTTTAGTCATTACAAAATCAAAGAAACATGTGTATGAAGGAAAGAAATTTCCCTTTCCCTAATTCAACAAGTGCTCATTCTCAACATTTCCTAGTTGCCGCATAACCTCAAGCAAACCAATTCTTTTTGGCACAAACCTCAGCAACAAGTGAGGTGCTACTTTATAACCATATATTGTTAATATAGTGTAATCAGGGAGTGAGATGACATATCCCCAATTATGTTCAACTCCTATCTCAAGCCTTCTTTCTTTTGGTCTCAAAAAGTCATGTAGAGTAATGGGAATTCTGGGTAACTTCACAATCAAAGATTTCTTTAGTTCAGAAGCAAAAAAATTATGGAATGTGACATAATCATATTTCCTATCATCTTTGTCTAGGACTTTGGTCCAACACTGCATGGCCAGATCCAATTCACCCGTTTTTCTTTCCAAGTCAATATTTTGTCCAAAGTAAATTGCACCTTTGTATAAAAACATATGCATTAGCAATGAGTACCAATTATATCTTATCCCAGAGTCACCTTTCTTTAGTCTTACTAGTCCTTCATGCATTCTTTCAGAAGGAAAACTTGCATAATTATATATTGCACAATATTGGGGATGTTGAAAATGGGTAGCCATATACATCCATGCCATTGGCATTCCAACGACATGATCATAACCAATTATTTAGAAAATGGAATAGAAGGTTCTTTTGAAATAAGGGACAAAATAGTTAACAAGGAAAGGCTCCTTATCATGTGATCCTATCACAATCTTCCATCCTGCAATTTTTGCTAGAAAGCTTGGTAAGATGTGGACTCTGAATGAAATCTTGGTTTTTTCATATTCCTTCCTAAGAGCTTCTTCATTTATCTTATGCATTTCATCATTCCATTTAGTAAGCTTGAAAACAAGACCCAATTATTCTTTAGTAATGTGAACCATTTCTTTCCCATCATATGTTCTAATGGTTCTCATGACTAGGTCATAGTTAGTAGCTATTGCCTTCAGCAAGTTAGCATCCATATAGACATTTGGCACAATTAACTTTCCCAGATCACAATTCCAAGGGTTTCCTACTAGGACACCCATATTTTTGTTCTTGAACCAACTGTAAAACAATTCTCATCTAGTATAAGGTAATCTAGCATGCCTGATAGAACCTCTTCTATCAAATAGACCCTCTGCTATTTGAGGACCTTTGGGAATCAATTGGCCTTTAGTTTTGTCACTAATGGAGGGTGGAAATTGATCCATAAGGTCTGTATTCAGAGGTCTTTTGGGAACAAAAGCCTCCCCTTTAGACAAATATACTTTTACATTAGGAGCTATAATGCAAGACGTACAACGAGGTAGGGTTTTTTGGTTTAACTGAACAAGACCTACAATTTTTGTGGGGTTTTAGCATGAATTATACAACTACAAATTTAATAAAGTACCTTTTTCATGAACTTCAAACCTTAAGAAGCCAAACGAAGAAAACCCTAATAGACTTAAGCTTGAGCAATCTCAACTTATCAATAATTCTAGAAGAAAAGCAATAATTGACTTACTATTTTTTCGCAGGTTGACAACCCTAGTTTCAAAGTGAGAAAATGTTGAGAAACCACAACATGAGCTCCTTGAGTGTATTGAGTATATTTGTAATGTTGAATTATTCCTTTGAGAAAAATATTAATAATAAAGCAATTCCTTACACTTAGGTAGCTCAATTTCCTTTCAGTTATTAAGTCTCACTCGCGCAAACTAGAATGGCTTGCTTTCCTTCAACTAAGTTTTGCATACCAACCATTGATTCTTTTGGAGAGTTGATTATTCCATGATCCAGATTTGATTAGGTTATTACAAAATATCCAACTGTGCATAGCCGCAACACTTACCAAATGACAGGAGGCCACATGGAAACATTTATTTGTAATGTGTGGGCCCCATCACCTCTTTGTCTTTACAGCCATGATCCATGTGTCCTTTTTCCCTTACCCCCATGTTCCATAACTCATGTGCAAATTTCATCAACGAGAAAATAGGGAACGATTGAGATCAAATCATGCGGCCTCATCATACACACTCCTTAGCTAGCATCAACTTTATCCTTCATTCAACATCTACGACTCAGATTAAAAGATCTTTTAAGAACATGTAATATATTCATTTTAGTAACACATATGTTACTTCCCATGTCCTATGTTGAGATTCCAATTAAATATTCACCCACATATTCATGCATTTAGGTCCTCAATATTACTCCACGTGGTAGATGCTTGCTCCCTCATTGCAAAGCTGGCAGGAAGGATAGGACCCATACGGGATGGTGGGGAGTGATCTAGATTAATCCACGTCACCTACAATCAACCATCAACTAGTTGAAATTCAAAAATACTAACCCTCGGGCCCATCATCAAAGAAGATAGGTGGAAATCACCCGCTAGCCCGTGTGATTATTTTAATAGCCAACAAAAGAAAATGGGCATGCAGGGAATGATCTAGATGCAGCCCCCCCATTCATCTCCCATTGTTGATCCTCTTCAATGACCAGCTATATGCCTTTTCAACAATGTCTAGCCCACCAATCATAGAGGACACTTGTCCTTCACCCATGAGCCTGAATGAATAAAATAACAAGAGACAAAATGGAATGGGTAGGTGGGAAATGGCTTAGATCTTTCTATATTGATCGAACAACATTTTGGGGTTCTTATATCTGCACATGTCAAAATCTGTTAACCCAAAAAGGGGCCCAACAAGGTCGACGAATCCAAACCTACAACATAAAATGCTTAAGAATTTTTAGTGGGAAATATTCATCCCAACATAGGAAAACTTCAAAAATAATAATCCCACAGGATCAACCAGTAAAACTAGATTAGAGGGCCAGACACTCAATGGATTTTGATGTCGAGAAACATGACTTAAAGGATAAATGATTGGCATAAGGAGTCAACTGAGAAATAGAACAAAGGAAAAGATATAGACTCCAAGGGTTTTTCAAATGAGACCAAAGTAATCCTAAAACCCCCTAATACATTAGTAGGAGATAAAACCCTAGCTCTCTAAATTCATCAATATTTTGGAGATAGAACAAAAAATTTAGGAGTTCCATCAGTGGCTCCGACTGGGAACGGATGTCTCTTGCAAGCATGGCAAGATCCTAGAATCTATGGCTGAAGCAAACTAGGGAAAACACAAGGAACCAACAAACCTATGAAGGCATCTATTTTTGCCAACCAAGGGCATACTAATATGAGGGTATAGCTTGCAAGATTAGCTTTGGGTTGCAATACCATGAAGTCTACAGGGTAATCCCATGAATCCAATGTTATTATCGAGTCTTCAATGATACCCTAAGGTTTAACTATGGACCTATCTACCAATTGTAACATAGTAGGTGTAGGTTTGAGTTCTATTAACTATAATAATTTTAGGGTCTCTTCAGTCATTACATTAATAGCTACTCCTAGGTCAATTAAGGTGTTCTTAATGAGTGTCATTTATTTTGACATCAACTATAGGGCTTCTAGGATCTGCATACTTGTGGATAGTTATGTTTCCCAACATAATGTTTGCAAGGTCCTAAGACATGTGCTATCTGAGGATCTTTTTTCTTTCTACCTGAATTTTTGAGGCATAGCTCTCTCACTATTTTAGTATAAATAGGAACTTCCTTAATGGCTTGGATGAGGGGTATTTTGATGCAAGGATCCTTGAGCGTCCAACAAATCAAGTTCAACTTGTTTTTTATGTCTTTGAACTGCTAATCTCTCATGGAGGCTCTAGACTTAGATTGGTTAGGTTAACTTGATTTGACTTAGGTTCCTTAGGTTGTGTGTCCAAGCTCTCTATTGGGAGTTCCTCATCACTTAATTTAGTGATATGAGGAGATGAAGGCCCAGCTAATATTTTCCTTGATCTGAGGTGGACATCACTCACCTCAATCCCATAAGTAGGGTATTGAATAGCTTTGTTAGCATAAACCTACTAAACAGTCTTGTTATTGGGATTAGGTGTAGGTTGTGCTGGAAACTAAGGTGCTCTAGGTGGTTGTTGTGTTGAATTTTTTGTGTTTGACATAATGGCTTTTTGTTGTGGTTGGAAGGGCTACTATGGTTGTTGATAATCCATGTTTTGATTTTTCCACTGCTGAACTCTTTACCACTGAGGTTTCCATTAGTTTTTTTGGATGGCCATTGAGAATTATAGTTAGATCCTTGGTAATTTTGTAATGGCCATATGCTTTACTATTGTTGATTCCAATTGGATTGAGGCATTTTACATTATTGGTTTTGCATATTGGCCCAAGATTGAGGGTTCCAACTAGGAAAGTTACTAGGAAATGACATGTTATAATTCAAAGGGTTTTGGGGTATACCTTGTCTTGGTTGCCATGGTTTCCTTTGAGCTATGTAGAATACTTGTCCATTTTCACCTTCCAATGCATAAAATTTTGATCTCCCTTGCTTATATTTAGAGATAATCAGCATCTTATTACACTTGCAATTAGTCTTTCTCTATCTATAATGTGGGTAGTATGTTGTAAGGGTTGCTTTTTCCTCTTCTTGCTCATTTTTCACATAGAGGGTGTCTAATTGTATAGCCAAGTGGTTGATGATATCCTCCTTCATATTTGAAAAAATATTGCTCATATCTATTCTAGAGACTCTATTGAATGATTTTTTGATGGAAGATTCCATGTCTCCTCTAATCTTCTTGGTGGAAGACCTGGAATAGTTCTTGCATTCTTTGTAGATTTTCTCAAATGGTGCATGTGAGATATCTCCTGCCCCATTGAGGTTAAGTGCGTCCATGCAATCCTCATTAATCTCTCTCAATAATATCAAGTTTAAGGACTCATCAAATAGTATGTTTTGGTGGGATTTCTTTGTTAAAATAATTAAGAAGGAACACTTTGATGTGTTGTTATTGATGCCAACGTTATTTATTGACAGTTTTGTCTAATCTGGTAAATAGTTTTGGTGACACCTTTATCTGGTAATTTGGTCCAGAATTGCACATGTTAAGATCACCTTATGTGGTTACAGTATGTTATTCAAGACTATTAAATACATCTATGATCAAGATTTTAACATTTTTGGATGAACATGTTGAAAGTTACAAGTAGCAAAAGTTTGGCATGCATTTTTTGGCTTATACTGTGCAAGATGATATGTGTAATCTGGTATGCATTCCTCCAGTGTTTGGAATTAGTCTTTACAATTGTAAGAGATGGTTTATAGGTGTCAGTACTATAAATATTCTAGATGGAACATGCTTATATAGTCATATGGATGATTGGTGTTGATTAGATTGGTCTATTTTTTGTTTAGGTCTAATTCTTGGCCAACCTAATACTTGAATATGTGCTATGAAGAGTAATATGTGTTGTGGATGTTAATGGGATCTATTTTAGGTCTTTTCTGACCTAAAATCATGTATTGCACATTTGACTTGAGCACGAAGATTTTTTTCAAGTATTGAGACGATAAAGCTATTTTGAATTAAAATAGGGCTACATCTAATTAGGTCGACCTAATTGATGTATGTGGATGTAATAGATTATATATGTGGAATATTTTTCAGTTATAGGGGAAATGTGATGTATGTGAGATCTGATATTGTGTGAACTTGTGAATTTGTATGTGTAAGATCAGTATAAGGGCAGAATTGTTGTGGATGATGAGCGACTGCTAAGTAACTCGCACTTTGTATTCAGAGCTTCGTAGGAACTGAATTCAGCACAAGGTGCACTTTGTATCAATTCACACTTTGGTTGTGTAGCCACTTTTGTTTTCTATCTATTTTTGGTTGTGAGTCTTATAAGGATAATGAGTTCTTGCAGTGAGCCCATGTAATATCTTATAACCAATTATATTATATTATGAGCTAATCCGCATCGTGGTTTTTCCCTTTTTTGGTTTTCACGTAAAAACCTTGGTGTTTATGTATTATGTGGTCTTGTCATTTCTCTCATGTTTTCATTCATTACTAAAGTTAGATACACTTTGTTAATTGGATGGTTTGTGATTATATAGAATATTGATTCACTCTCCCTTCAATATTTTGGGTGTTCAACAATTGGTATCAAAGCCTAGCTCCTTTTGAAAAGCCTAATAGCTTGAGGAAGATCTTGGAGTTTAAACATATGGTTGATAAAAGGTATCCTATTCCTCCATAAGATATTTATGCAATTACATACACAGAAGATGATTGCATGTTTGACAAAGAATAACTTAAAGTTTCTCTTGAAGATCTTGACAGAGTTGAAGGTGAAAACAAAAATATGAAGGAAATATTAGAGGAAGTAAATTAATGTGTCAAAAATTTAAGAGAACAAATCAATAAGTTCGAAGAAATACATAGAGAAGTTAATGAATAGTTGAAAAAGGAAAATAAAGATATCACTGAACTGAAAATGCAAGTGGAAGAAAGGAAGAGAATTGAAGATTGTCTAAATGCTAAGATACAAAGCAAGACTGATGAATGCATAAAGCTTGAACAAGAAGTGGTAACCCTAAGATCATATTTGGAGAAGGCAAGAGCTCATGAGGAAAAATTCAAAACAAGTACTATTATGCTTGATGAACTGATTGCAATTCAAAAACCCTCTAAGGATAAAGGTGGTTTACAACTTGAAGAAGGACAAAGCTTAAAGGAAAATTAGACTCCTAACAAGGTTGACAATCAAAATAAAACTCAAGGCAATGGTAGACAATTCAGAAATTAAAGAAATAATGTTGGAAAACCTCCTATTAGATAACCAAATGCTCAAAGGTACCCATCTTTCAATGGTATTTGTTTTTCATGCAATAAATTTAGACATAAGGCTATAGAATGTAGAAGTATAATAAATAAGAATGTTGGATCCTTTTCTAGAAAATATTTTTCATACAAGAAACTTGGACATAGAGCTACTGAGTGTAGGAGTCAGATGATGAACAAATTTAATACTCGTAGAATGTTTCAATCCTTCAATGGCTACTATTATACATAAAATATATTTGAACATAAGGCTAACCAATGCAGATCAAGAAAGGAAAAAAGTTAGATTGGTTAGAAAAATGTTATATGCTACAATTGCAACAAACCTATGTGCATTTCAAAATTTTCCAGAAGCATGAATGGAAGGCATAATAATCTAGAACAAAGGAATGAAACTCTGAAGAATATCGATCCTACTGAAGTCAAGAAGGAAATTGAGAAGATTTGGAGAAAGAAAGAGGAACCTAAGAACAAGGATGAATCAAATGCATCTATACCTCCCTCTTGTGCAGATAATTCTCTTGAAAACTAAACCCAGACATGGGCTTAGGGGGAGCAATGATAGAAAAATATAACAACCCCTAGAAATATGAGGTCTTAAGTAGTGACATGAAGATATATGGTGTGAAATAGTATTCTTAAGCTACTAGAAAATATTTTGGTAGGAAATATGAAAACATGAAGAAATGCGGAGCATTTTAGAGTTTGTTGTGTAACAATGAAGGGTTTCTTCAACTTTTCAAAAATTGAAGCAATAAATGCAAAATTAGGGTAGATTGGTAAGGTATAAAGTGAAATTTTAAGTCATTCTAAATCACTTTTACACATTTGAAAGATAGTAGAGAAAATTGAAGGCGATTTGAAGAAAATTAGTTCAAACCCTAGATCCTGTTGAGAGTGAAAAAGGCATTTACAGCTATCTGTGCTTTGTGGGTTTGAATTAGCAGTAACTTTATAAGAATCTGAGATAGAATCAAGGATATAATGGCTACACTAACTGTAGTTGAGATCTTTGAAAGACATAGACCGAAGTTTAAGAGGCTTTCATGGAAATTTTTTGACAATGACCTCAACAATGCATTTTTTAAGATTTCAATTAAGTTTTTACCCATTGAAGATACTAGGACCTATATACATGTAAAATTGGATGAGTATGATCACCAGGTACTTAAAAATCAATGCTCTAATGAGTTGATTGAACATGAATTTTTGGTAAAACCAAAATATATAAACCTAGTGCCAAAGAAGCTAGATATTTGGAACCAGTGCCATAACTTTAGCAGTGATTTGGATGCAAGATATGTAAGGATAGCCCTAAGAATAATATATGAAAAATTCATGTGGATAGATGTGCTTGGACTTATTTCAAAAGATTTAATTAAGGTTGTTACTGGATTGTGTGATACCGAACCCATACCAATACTGAAATCTCATACCAGTATTGAAATCTGTAAAGAATGATGTGGTGATGCAGCTAATTGGTGCCACATATGACAAAAGAGAATTAACAACTAAACCCATCACCAATCCTGCTATGAAATATGCATCTATCATGATTTGCCACAAGATCTACTTCACCAATAGGGAGAACTTGGCATCTACAACTGCAATCTATGTTGTATGTGATATGGTGGTAAATGGGAAGGATTATGACTTTGTGAGTTGCTCTGACAACAAATTCTAGAGAACTTGAATCAAACTAAAACAAAGAAGTATGCTTTTAAATTTAGAACATTGATTGTATACTTATTATTCTACTTTTTGAGGGAGCTATCTGAAAGCGGACATTGTATGGGATAGAAGAAGACCGATAGCACACAAAAAAAATTATTATCTACACAACATTGGAGATTATAAAGCTCGGAGTAATGCATTCACTGCATTTTTTGTAGTATTCCAAATGAACATGAATGAAAAAGAAATAATTCCTAAAAGGTTAGTAGAGAAGTATGCAAATGAAATAACCTTTCTTGTATCCACTGATGAGATTGAGCCTCTTGGATATGAGATTGTTGAGAATGAGGCTAAGAGATACATTGAATTATTGTTAAGCAGTCCTAAGGACCCCTCTCTATCTAAACACGACACATATGAAGAGAAATCAATTGAAGTATACTTTGAAACTTCAATGCCTATGAGAACCAAAAGGTTAAATAAATAAGTTGATCAATACTTTGGATTGCATGGCCTTTTAGAGGATGAAGTAAATAGGTTAAGGGAATTTGCATCAAAAAAGAGAGTCAAAGCAGTTGGTGATTCCTTTGGACTTCATAGATTAGGAAGATCAACTTCCACCCCTACCTCTGCATTATCAAAATCATTTGGTACAACTATCATTAAAGGGAAGAAGGTGGATCCTAGTGCTCCAACAATAGTTGATCTGTCTACACCCTCTGGACCCAACACCTAGACCACAAAGAGGGAAAATGTACCTCTGGTAGCACCTCTTGCTACCTCTAGAAGGAGAAAGAAATAAAAAGTATCAAGAGGGTAGAACTTAAGTGATGTTGTGGAAGAGGAAATTGAACTTGGTTTGGAAGAAGAAGAATATTTGAAGAGGAAAAGAAGAAGTAGTGTCTCCACCAGTGGTGAAGGTGCCTCATAAGAGGCTAGCACTGAATTCAAGAAGGCTAAGATCAATATTGTTGACACCTCTAAAAAAGAGGAGATGGAATAGGAGAAATAAGCTTTTACAATACATGTTCACAACAAGCTTGAGAAGAAAGAGGAGAAGAAAATAAAGGAAGGCACATCAAATCCTAAGAAAAAAAATTCCAAGACTCCTTCGGTAAGAGCTCATTCACCAATGAAGTTAGAATCCTTGGTTAACAATATGTTAGAGCATGATGGATTATTAGAAGAAACTTCCAAAGTGTATGATGAAGTAGATGAGGAATATAAGAAGACAATTATATATGTCATCATTCAATATATGATTATTTTAGATACAAATATGGATAACATGAACAAGAAGATGACTGATGTTGTATGGAAAGCTTTCATAAAAAGAAGAAATACAACTACTAAAGCTAAAAACAAGATTAAAAATGATGCCTTGAATGATATTGGATCATCTTTATCTGAGGATTACAAGGATACCTTATTGAAAGTATACACTAAATAGTCTAGGTTAAAGCAACGAGTTACCATTCTTATGGCTAGAGGAAAGGACAGTACAAAAAATTTGAAACAAGAAATTTTGGATATACTGAGAGACATGGCACAAAAATTCAAGATGATTTTTGCTTCATCATCTAGTATAGCTTAAGTAAAGGAGTTTGGTCAAGATAAAGTTACTGATGCAGAGGAAATTATTCCTCTTATAACTAATTTTCCTATTTTTAAAGAAGTAGAAGTAAACGATCATTCTATAGAAGAGATTCCACAATTGGATATTTTATGGAATATGGTTGATGATACTCATGCTCCTCTAGAAGATATTGAAAATACAACCACTTAAAATAATGAAGACCGAAATAAGAATGATGCCAATGATGATGTTGAATATCACTATGACAAGTAGAATGAGGATGCAGGAAATGAAGGTGAAGAAAATAAAAATCAAGAAGAAGAATGTCAAGATGAAAAGAGTAATGATAAGAAAGATGATGAAGATTAAAAGGAGGATGAAAACAAAGACAAACAAAAAGAAAACCCCTTTGAAAAAGAATAAGAAGATGAGAAAGAAGAGAACCAAGAAGAGAACCAAGAAGAGACCAAAATTGAAAGAAATGAAGAAAAATCCCAAAAGACAATGGAGCCATAAAAGTCATTTAAAGAATCCTCTGGTAATGCTCTCAAGGGTCTTTTGACAAGAAAAATGAGGATTCAACCAGCCATTCCATCACAACTGATTCAACTCGCATTATATCAAGGAAGTGTAGATCTAAATAAGATCTCACCCATTCAGAAGTTGGAGCTTAGAGATACTTTTCATGCCTCTAGTAGAAAGGATATTATAGAGACTCATTAGAAGGGGACTGAACTAATCAAAGATTCCATCAAGACTTTATAGGATGCTACCCCCAGTACCATAGTTGACAATTCTCTAACACCTATTGAGAATTTAAAGTTTTTGGTTGATTCACTCCAGTAATATATCTCTAACCTAAAGGAGAGAACCATAAAATAAGTGGAATCAAGTCTTGCAAAGAAAATATTACTTGAGCTACAAGACAGATGTGCAACTACACACAACAAGGTGATGAAATTCTTGAAAGAAGTGAAGGAATGTGAAGATGAAGCTTAGACATTATTCTTGTATTGCATGAGGTGGTTGGATGCCACTCAAGGCATTAAGGACTTAATGGACTCAATAGAGTCACAATTAGCTAATGGCATTAAGGATGTTATAAGTTAGTTTGGATAGCTTGGAGACTTGGTGAAGACTAAGCACATTTTAGTGTTAAGTGCCCTTGTGGATGTAGAAAAACTTGAAAAGATAAATCCTAATCCAAGTACTCTGGAAGACGAACAAGAGAGCTTGGTGGAGTTTGAATCAATGTATAAGGTGCTTGCTATAGCCGAGAAGAGTTGGGATGAAGGAAAATCTACTTTGGAAGCCATTCTCAAGGAATTAGAAGGTGTCTCCACCTCTAGATAAACATTATTTATGCTTTTCCTTATTGTTTCAGTTGCTTTCAATTTTTCTCTATACATATGCATCAATTTTGATGCCTACAAGTATGTTAGTGGCATACCCTTTGTCCTTGATATCAAAGGGGGATAAGTTTTGAGGATCCCAGAAGAAGTTTTGGTGCTAGAATTATTTTGAAGTTATGTGAGGGAGAAGAATTGGGTAGTCATTTGTTGGAATAAAAAATATGTTGGGAGAAGTTCTGATGTATGTTTGAAAGGGGGAGTTCATACAAGTTTTTTTGAAGACAGTTTTGATGATGATTTTTTGGAGATTCATTTTTGGCACATGTTTCCATCTAATGGGTGAAAAACATGTCTAATTCTTATGCCATTTTTACTTCATTTTATTGCCCTTTCCTAGGTTTTCCTACCATCAGTTATTATGACATGAAGGAATATTTAATATGTTTTGAAGAATGGAAGAATGCCTCTGAAATACCAAATTGTTGAGATAATAATCTAATCTGATTGATTTGCGACACAAACTGATCATGTTGAAGGAACCATCCATGTGGAAGATAACCCTTCAGGATCATGAGACACGAGGAGAGGCCAAGGATGAACCGAATTCTTATGAAACTATTCACTTTTGGTTTTGAATTACATTTTGAAAATGTTTTTAATTTTGTTTTGGGTTTGTGGCCTATGGCCAAACCAAAGACTCTTAATATTTGGTTTGTTGGCCATTGGCCATAACAAACCGTAACCTCTTTTAATCTTAGTCTGTAGTATTTGATATGCTAGCTATAGGCCATAACACTAAGAAATAACACATATAAATATGTTATGGCTCAAATTGTATAAGATATAGATAATAGAGAATAGACCTATATTTAGTTTCAATGACTGGTTGAAATGAATTGAATTGGATGATCATGGCATTGAGTTAGCATAATCGATTTATTATCACTCACCTTGTGAACTAGAGGAAGGGCCCACTCTTGGGACACTCAGTGAGATTTTCTTTGTGTTTGAAATAGTTATAATTTATATGCTGTGTGGTTTGTTTCCCATTCCTGCAAGGTGTGATCAGTTTATGATTTAAATTCCTTTCAAGTTCAGAAAGTTTTGATACTTGGCTAATGTGGTTGGTTCACTATTAAATTCCAGTTTTATAATTGATGTGATCAGTTCATTGTTAGATGTAATTGTACCTAAAGAATAAAAGGTTTTCAGCAATTTATTTATCATTCAATTACATACACTACTTTTACCATTTATTTTGTTCTACTCTATTATGTAACTTCCTATCACACTATGAACTTCATGTCGCTCTATAATTTCCTATCACAATAGAAAACAAAAGCTAGATTAAATATTTTCCATAGTATTAGATGCATTCATCCTCACTTAATTTACTATTTTCAGCCCTTAGGTAGACTGCTGCAACACATTTCACAAGTTTACAATCCCTAGATTGACACTCAAGGAACAAACTAACGAAACTACTATGAAATTCCTGAGGATTGATTTAAGAACATTTACCAATTTGAAATAATTACAAGGATAGTTTATCTCTAATATCAACCCACAATTTTCCCCAAATATTTTGGCATCATTGTTGAGGAATGGTGTTAAAGGCCTGTTAGTCTTGTGAATTAATTTAGGACCAGTGCGCTAAGGCGAAAGTTTATGTGATCGTCGACCTCACTCAAGTAATTAACCTTAGTTTTTCTACTATAAATCATATAGGTGCATCCATCATATTAGAGATAGTAGAGGGAGGTTTGTTAAAAAGGATAAGGGAAGTAGTTCACAAGAAAAATTGTAAAACAAATTAAAACCATTAGTTGTTTACACATCATCTAAGAAAGAGTTAGTCGAACCAGATATGAAAAAATGTGTCATTGAGTCCATCATTGTTGAGACCCCTTCTAGTATTTTTCAAGAGTCTTTTGAAGAATTGTATAAAAGGGTTGATAAACTATTTCAAGAATCTTATGAAATCTGAAGTGGGAAGACCCCAAGTGACCTGACATTATTTAAAAATTTATACACTACTTGGGAATTTGGAACTGTGGACAACAACATCAACATCAATAATAATAATAACAATGAGAGAGCATTTTCCAACAACAACCCGATCACTTTTGAGTTTCCCATTACACATCTAGAGGAGGATGCCCCTATGAAGAACATGTCACACTCAACTTTGCCCATCTTTCGAGGTCTTTCCATGGAAGACCCCAATATGCTCCTTTTTTAATTTGATATTTTATGTCAAAGTAATGGTTATCATACTGAAGCATAGAAGTTGACATTGTTTCCAACTACTCTAAAGGATGCAGCCCTAAGATGGTTTATGGGATTATGAAAAGAAACAATTCATAGTTGGGACGATATGAAGAACAAGTTCTTGGAAAAATACCAAGAATACTACAAGACCAAGGAAACACGAGATGAGATATTTCACATCATGCAACACGAGGAAGAAACTTTAGAAGATTATTTGGAGCATTTCCTATTTAGTCTACAAAGAACCAAACACACAAGGTTGACTCATGACATTGTAAAAATGCTCTTCCTTAGGGGAATTAGAGATGAATGTTTGGATACTCTAAATTTTATGGGTGGAGGATATATTTCTAAAATGAGGTTTGATGGCATTTTTAATGTGTGCAAGAAATATTCAAGGTCCACCTATTCAGGTAAGGGGTATGTCAGGAAGCATGCCTCTCCCAGAGGGACATCAGGAGTTACAAAATGAGAATTGGGTACATTGCTCAAGGATCTCATGACTGGCCTACTGAGTCACATGGGTAAGTAGATAGATACTTTGCATACATGGAGGAATTAGGAGGGGGCTAAAAAATCCCTAGCTATATTTTGGCTTGTTTGTCATAAAAGGCATAATGGTGAAGAATGTCCATGCAAAAGAACAAAAATATCTTCTTTGGAAGATTCCAATAGGGATACCATTCTAAAACCTCTTCATGTAGGCATGATAAATTAGAATATATAGATGAACCTATTTAATTTATGGCCCAAAGGAGACCTCGGCAACCACGAGGAATTCCCCCAACTAATTATCAGGCAGCACCCCAAGGTCCTTTTCAACAAAATTCTTTCCCAAACCAACCAGGATGGTTTGGAGGTTGGCAACAACCTCCATACTACCCCAAATGGAAACAACAATATCGACATGATCCACAATCATGGTAAGCATGGCGAGTGCCACCACTAGTATACCCACAATATCAGTCATTTCCTCCATATCCACCACCTCCAACAATAAATCGCTATCAATCATCCCAACAAATCTTACCACTTGTTCCATCATCATCTAATCAACCATCTAGTTCAACTCAACCTCTAAAAGAAACACCTATGACCACACAACCATCACCCAATTCAAATAATAAGGTGGCTCAACCGATCTATAACAATGAGGTGGCAGGATACATGACTTATCTTATCAATGCATTAGAAATTAATGGTGTACAACTAAGATCGGGAAAGAATATTCAAGGGCCAACTATCATAGAGGTAGAGGATTCTCCAGTCGAACCTGAAGAAGAAAAACCAAGGCCCCCATTTCTTGATAGGTTGCAAGAACAACCAAAACAACAAGAAACATATCAAAATTCCCCCATTTTTTGATTTTATGAATGAGTTACGTAATGTTAACATTAAAATTCCTTTGTTGCAAGGCATTCGAGGTGTTCTAGTGTACACCAAAGAAGTTAAAGAACTATGTGGGAGAAAAAAACAAAATAAATAGGACCTCAAGACTGTCCAAGTCATTGGACAACTGGAAGATTTGATGTTGGGAAGGATTTATGTCCCTAAGTCTGTAGATCCTGGGAGCCCAATGATAAAGGTATGTATTGGTAATATAGTTATTATAAATACACTTGTAGATTTAGGAGCAGCCATAAATGTAATGACAAATGAGACTAAGGAGATACTAGCCCTTCAAGGAATAAGACCTCAAATAGTATTGCAAACATGGTAGATCGCTCCCTTGTAAAACCAGAAGGTGTGATTGAATATATCATTATTTCTATTGAGTTTTGGGAGTATCCCATAGATTTTAGGATTTTACAACCAAAGATTAAGTTGGGGGTACCCCTTAATTTTAGGTAGACCTTGGTTAGCCACAGCTAATTCTTTTATTAATTACAGGTTTGGCAACATGGTGATTTCGAATGGAGAACAAATGAAGAAACTAACAATGTACCCTCCAGCACAGCCATTGTTGGAAACAAAGGATCCACTATGGGTCGATAGTGTTTTAGAAGATTTTTTACCTATTTTGATCATTGATCAAAGTAGGGAATTTGAGGAAATATCAAAAGACAATATTATTAATTTCTTACAAAATTATTATTTGGTTGATAATGTTTTAGAGACAATAATTTTTCCTTCGAGTATAAGTGACAATTGCCCATTTGGAAATTTTCCATTAGTTAGTAATTCATAGTTTATTTAGCATTTTATTACTTTTCATCAGTTATTACCACACACTTGTATATATAGTCCATTTTAATATTTGGAAATTTTGATCCATCCTCATCTACTCCACAATTGCTTGATATAAATACTCCTGTCCAATCTCAAGCTACATAAATCTTACCTGGAAAAATGCTTAACATAAAACCCCACTTAAGTGTCTCATAGTTAGAAGACCTTATTGCTATGTTGTGTTCTCATAAAGATGCCTTTGCTTGGGATTATCAGGATATGAGAGGAATACACCCTGCCACTTTCACACATCATATCTATATAGAGGAAGGAAGTAGACTTGTAAGGCAACCTCAGAGAATATTGAACCCTATCTTATGTGAAACTGTTAAGGATGAACTTCAAAAGCTACTTAATGTAGGATTTATCTATCCTATCTCAGATAGCCAATGGGTGTCCCCACTTGTGGTAGTTCCTAAAAATAATGGAAAGTGGAAAATATGCATTGATTATAGGGCCCTTAATAAGGCTACTAAGAAATACCATTTCCCACTTCCCTTTATTGATCAGGTCTTAGACACCCTTGTTGGAAAGAAGTTATTTTCCTTCCTTGATAGATTTAGTGGGTATAATCAGATCCGTATAGCCCCAGAAGATCAAGACAAAACTACCTTTACTTTCCCATGGCATACATTTTCCTATAATGTCTTACCTTTCGGGTTGTGCAATGCACCTGCTACCTTCTAGCGGGTTGTCCTAAGTATTTTTTGTAGATTTAATTCATGATTGTGTGGAAGTGTACATGGATGATTTTACTATTTATGGTGATACATATGACGAAGCAAAGGAAAATCTAGAAAAAGTTCTTAAAGGATGTATTGATACTAATCTTTCTTTAAGTCATGAGAAATGTCATATTTTCATGACTGAAGATATTGTCTTGGGATATTATATTTCTACAAAAGGAATTAAGGTAGACCCTGTTATGCCTTGCATAACCACCCCATCTTTTGCCTTAGTCAAAATGGGTCCCCTTTTTTCTTTTTTTTTGTCCTTGTTTGTTTTCCAAACAAAGTTTGGGGTTATTCTTCTCTAGTACTTTGTTTTTCTTTGGTTTGTTCTGTCGGAATCAAAACCGAAGATAAATCAGGTTTTGAAACTTGTTTCAAAGATCAATTTTGATCCCCGTCCCGACAGTATTTTTTGTTGCCTTTTGGTTTGTCTTTGTCAGAGTCGAAGCCAGAGTGAAAGTTAAGTTTGAATTTATTCATGGTTTCTAAATCAGGTTCCATCCCATCTCCGCCTCCGCCTTTTGTTTTGTTTATTTAGACTTAGGTTTTATTTTTTGGTTTTTCTCATTTTTGTCTTCGTGTTTTTTATTTGACTTTTTGTTTCATTTTCTTCTTTGTTGGCGGAAGCGGAACTGGAACCAAAACCAAATGTGAGAATTGGACAAAGTTTCTAAATCAATCTCAACTCCAATTCCACTCCCGTCGTTTTGGTCATTGACTTTACTAAAGTTGCACATGTGTCAGTTCCCTCTACAGTTACAACTCCGCTTTGCCACATTTATGGCATTAATTACAGGAGCTCTGCACATATGAAACTGTGAGTTTTTATCTTAATTAGGGATTAACTAGTAGTTATCATCATTGTTTAAAAGATCAAGAGTGAACCATAGTTGTAGTGGATAATTTGTGCGTATGAGTTGATCGAAAGGGAGACAATTACACGTGGAATTGCTTCAAGGGACTAACTTATTTATTTGCATTTGAGGTACAGTTTCTTATTCTTTTCTTTCATTGTTTTGTGAATCATTTCGTTCGGGTTGTTTGTGGGAATTCATGATTGATCGATCTTCTTATGAGTTCATGTGGTTTGTGTTGTTCATATGCTTTTTATTCTTTTTTTTGTTTGTTTTCGTTTTGCTTCTCTAGTATGTTAGTTTTTTTTTCATTTGCTTATTTTTCCTCACAGTCGTTTTCACATTTAAACGTGACCATACTGTGATGTCCTAGGTTTTAAATAGCATAGATTAGTTACTGCTCTTTTGTTTGTAAGGTTTGGTATATTATGATTTTACTCATGATTTATGTTGTGCATCGTCTAGTTATTTTGAATTAGGTTAAAATTCATGCCCTAGGTTGTTAGAGGCCGAGGTTTTGTAAGTTAGGGTTTTGGTGTGTTTTCCATTTTTAAATATGATGCCCTAATTGGTATGGTTGTCTTTCGGTCATATGGGTAGTTCTTTTAAAGATTATTTTTAAGCCCTTTTCATTTTCATACGACCTAGTTCTTAAATCTTAGTGATTATTATGCTGTCGAAAACATTTATGATGTCATGGTTATTTTAAGTGAAAGCGAGATCGGAATCGATTTAGACTTTGAACCATGTTTTGTAGAAAATATTGATTCCATTTCCATCCCATCTCCGACTCCGCTTACAATAAGAAGCAGGATTTCAAGTTACTAGTAACCCAAGCGGAGGTGGAACCGGAACTGAATATAAAATTAGAAAATCTTCATGGAACCAAATCAGTTTTTGTTTTGATTCTAGTTACCATTCCAACTCCGACTTCGGTCCTGCCTTGTTATTACTATAATCTCAATAACTGTTTTCACTCTGATCCCGATAGTATTTTAAAAGAGACTATTTAAAATGTTTTCTGCCTAGTTTCGCCTCTAGTATATATTAGAAGGGTGAGATCTTAAAGCATATTTTGTTATATTTGTTCAAGGATCTAATTTAAGGTTTTTTTGCAGGAAGTTAAAGAATGTCAGGAATATCAGGAGAAGCTTCTTAGAGGAGTCAGCTTGCAAAAACTTCAAAGGCATCAACTATGACCAAGAAGATCAAACTGGAGCAGTTGCCTTATGCCTTGAGGTAAAATCATAAGGGTCATGTTGTCACAGCCAGTAAAGTGGAATCTGAATGGGCTGATATAAATGATACCAACTTGGCTCCATTCAACTATGAGGAGTTGTATTCAAAGATTTTTGCTGAAGAGGTGATCGGAAGAACACAAAGAATAGTTGAGTCTGGCCTATCCCACATTGTTATATTTCCACTATCCATCCAATGCTCAGAATTGATCATGATAGTAGCTGGGGATTACAATCCTACCACCAGGTATTGTGTGGATTCACAAGACAATGTTATCGTAGACTTGACACCACAAATGTTCTAATATATGTTTAATGTCCCTAATCCAAAGAACTTGGGACTGTTGAATGAGGCAAAAGCCTTGGAAATATATAGCGACCACAAGGAAACTAATAGAACCCACCTAAATAAGAAATGGTTAAGAACAGAGAAGTCTCTGACAAAACTTTCAGATCAGCCAAAGAGGGTAGAATTTTACACGGAATTAGCAAACATTATAATGATGCTATCTAGGGAAACATAAAAAAATGGATGTTTCCCTTTATTCAGACAATCTTGGATGGAAGACAACAATTTGATTGGCCAATGATTGTATCTAATAGAATACATAATCAGCTGGTTAGTATAAGGGAAACTAAGAGTTTCTTTATGACTTCTTATGTGGTCTATGCAACAGCCAGAGGAGGCATCTTCCCAGGATTGAACAGAGTAGGAATATTAGGGGAAATTGATGGACAGAAGAGAGTATGGGACCACTATGACTAGCTATCCCTACCTGTGTCTAAGTCACATTTTAGAAGGGTTAATGATGCATTCTTGTATGTAATCATTAACCGACTTACAAGAGATGCAGGATATAGGTTAAGTCAGGGGGCCATGGCCTTTATCACAGAATGGGGATGATGGTATATCCAATACCCCAAGTTCACTTATTTTAGGTTGGAAGGATTTGAGGGTCATCCCCACTTACTTCCAAGATGCTACAGCAACAGGATGATTTTGATGGAGTTTGTCTACCAAGCTTTGGGGGTCAATGCCCGGCTAGCAATAAAACACAAACCCAATTGTCACAAGTTCCCCATGCAATTGGGTGAGTATAGTTGCCCACATCTTGTAGGAGCTAAAGTGATTTGTAGTGAATTGGTGCATTTGAAGTTGGGCTTATACACTGCCCGAAAGTATTTTGATCCAAAGAAGAAGATGAATGCTTTGTTGGCTTCAGTCTTTGATAAACACTTCAACTTGTTGGAAGACTTCAAGAGTGATCTCCAAGATGATTATGACCTTAGAAAGAGGAATTATGAGAGGTTACCTGTTTTACTCATGGTGGAATTTGGACTGAGAACTGATGTTCCTGATGCACTATCAAATGATGGGGTAGTGTTGGATCCATCCTATGAGGCACAAAGCATAGGTACAAAATTTTTGGATCCAGTGGATTGGGATGCTGAGGAAATAATTGATATCAAACATCTAGCAAGACTTGTACTGGATAGGATTATCCAATGGGTTGTTCTCAAAGCTAAATCTCCTAGAGGTCCAGCTCCCAAGAAAGGGAAAGGATACAAAATAACTAAGAGGAGAGTGCCACCTAAAGAACCATTAGAGTTATTCCCTCTTGACAATGAAGAGATTGAGCTGGAAGCTTCTGCTCAAGATGAACCTGAGGCACTGGAGGAAAATGTTCCAACAGGAGCGATGGCTCCAGTATCATTTGCAGTATAGTCATCTGCCTAAGTCCCACATACAGAGCAGTAAGGTGAAGAGATTCCTAGAGGAACTCTTCATGATATAGCTAAGACCTTGAAGGGAAAAGAGGCAGAAATTGAAATTCATGATATTGCAACAGATTCTGATGAGACCTTGTCAAAAAAGGATGTGCAAGAGGAGATGTCTCTAGAAACTGAACATGTGTTAACTGAAGAAGATCAATGGGCACTATTTGAGGAAGCGAAGAAAGCTTCAGATGCTAGTGATTTGTAGTGAATCGATGCATTTGAAGTTGGGCTTATACACTGCCCGAAAGTATTTTGATCCAAAGAAGAAGATGAATGCTTTGCTGGCTTCAGTCTTTGATAAACACTTCAACTTGTTGGAAGACTTTTGGAGTGATCTCCAAGATGATTATGACCTCAGAAAGAGCAATTATGAGAGGTTACCTGTTCTACTCATGGTGGAATTTGAAGTGAGAACTGATGTTTCTGATGCACGATCGGATGATGGGGTAGTGTTGGATCCATCCTATGAGGCACAAAGCATAAGTACAAAAAGTTTGGATCCAATGGATTGGGATGTTGAGGAAATAATTGATATCAAACGTATAGCAAGACTTGTACTGGATAGGAGTATCCAATGGGTTGTTCTCAGAGCTAAAGCTCCTAGAGGTCCAGCTCCCAAGAAAGGGAAAGGATACAAAATAACTAAGAGGAGAGTGCCACCTCAAGAACCATGAGAGTTATTCCCTCTTGACATTGAAGAGATTGAGCTAGAAGCTTTGGATCAAGATGAACCTGAGGCACTGGAGGAAAATGTTCCAACAGGAGTGATGGCTCCAGTATCATTTGTAGTATAGTCATCTGCCTAAGTCCCACATACAGAGCAGTAAGGTGAAGAGATTCTTAGAGGAACTCTTCATGATATAGCTGAGACCTTGAAGGGAAAAGAGGTAGAAATTGAAATTCATGATATTGCAACAGATTTTGATGAGACCTTGTCAGAAAAGGATGTGCGAGAGGTGATGTCTCTAGAAACTGAACATGTGTTAACTGAAGAAGATAAATGGGCACTGTTTGAGGAAGCAAAGAAAGCTTCAGATGCTAGTGATTTGTAGTGAATTGGTGCATTTGAAGCTGGGCTTATACACTGCCCGAAAGTATTTTGATCCAAAGAAGAAGATGAATTCTTTGTTGGCTTCAGTCTTTGATAAACACTTCAACTTGTTGGAAGACTTCTGGAGTGATCTCCAAGATGATTATGACCTCAGAAAGAGGAATTATGAGAGGTTACCTGTTCTACTCATGGTGGAATTTGGAGTGAGAATTGATGTTTTTGATGCACTATCGGATGATGGCGTAGTGTTGGATCCATCCTATGAGGCACAAAGCATAAGTACAAATTTTTTGGATCCAGTGGATTGGGATGGTGAGGAAACAATTGATATCAAATGTATAGCAAGACTTGTACTGGATAGGAGTATCCAATGGGTTATTCTCAGAGCTAAAGCTCCTAGAGGTCCAGCCCCCAAGAAAGGGAAAGGATACAAAATAACTAAGAGGAGAGTGCAACCTAAAGAACCATTAGAGTTATTCCCTCTTGACATTGAAGAGATTGAGCTGGAAGCTTCGGCTCAAGATGAACCTGAGGCACTGGAGGAAAATGTTCCAATAGGAGCGATGGCTCCAGTATCATTTGTAGTATAGTCATTTGCCTAAGTCCCACATACAGAGCAGTAAGGTGAAGAGATTCTTAGAGGCACTCTTCATGATATAGCTGAGACCTTGAAGGGTAAAGAGGCAAAAATGGAAATTCATGATATTGCAACAGATTCTGATGAGACCTTGTCAGAAAAGGATGTGTAAGAGGAGATGTCTCTAGAAACTGAACATGCGTTAACTGAAGAAGATCAATGGGCACTGTTTGAGGAAGCAAAGAAAGCTTCAGATGCTAAAGCATTGGAGAAGCAAAAGGAAATAGATGTTAAGGCACAAGTATATTCCTTGCTTCAACAACAACAAATGGAAGCCAAGTAAAGAGCTGATGAAGTGTTGAAACAGCAAAGGCAAAAGGAGAAGGAGCTCAATACCAAAGAAGACAATGACAAGCTAGAAATGGTGCAGAAAATCCATGAGCTAGAAGAGGAAAAGGCTAAGTAGCGGAGGGAAAGAGAAGCCCTTGAGGCTAAATTTAAAATAATTGAAAAAGCCTATAAGAAGAAGGAGGAAGCAGAATGCACACAAAAAGAGAAAGATGTTGAGGAGTTGGACAAGCAGCTACAAAAATAAAAGGAAGCCTCAGACATACTTAAAGCGTTGGAAGAAGAGAGAAATAAGTTACTTGAGGAGAAAAGGTTGGAAGAGGAAAAACTGAAGAAGGAACAAGAAGACAAGAAGATGCAAGAACAAAAGGACAAGGAAGAAGCTGAAAATCTTGCACAAGAAAATGTAGAGCAAGAACAACAAGATGTACAAGAGGTTGATCCTCAACCTAAGGTTAATATGCTACAACCTTTATCCTCTAAAACTGTTGCTTCTTCTTCTACTGTAATGGCCACTACTCCAAGTGCTCCCACTTGGTTAAAACTCGGTCTTCAAAAGAGGCCAGTAACACACTCACAACCTCTTAATTGGGATTACATGATGAAAGAGATGGAAAAAGAAAGACCCAAGAAGAAGGCTAAAATTTTGCATTCCACTAGACTCATTGAAGGAGGAGAAATTTTTGTTGAGTGTGCAATACCAATGGTGGATAAGGATATGGGAGATATGCAACTAACTAATTACCAGTTGGGCACGGTCAATTTGGGAAGACCCAGAAGAAATCAGCAAATGAACTTAATTGATGTGGTAGCATCATCCACCAAATCAAGGATGATAAAGGATAAACAAATAAAGGATGAGCTTGAGGCTCAATTGGATCAATTACATACCTTCTTGAAGAATTTTTTTGCTTTGAGGTCACGGAAAAATACCACCATAGAGACACCAGTTTTTCTTAGCAAGAGAGAAGTGGATGATTTGGTGCAGATAAGGAGTAAGGCTAGGATGATGGATAGATGGATCGACAAGCTTAATCAAGAAGTAGGTGAGGTGCTAGGAAGTAGTTATGAGGTTCATGAGAAATATTTGAAGCTAATAGAAGAAATGAGTCAGCATGCTAAATCATTGGGAGAACAAGAGGAGGAGTATAGAGGGTATATCCAGAAGCTAAAAGAGATCAATAAATATCTGAAATCCACTCTTCTGGAGCAATCAATCCTTGAAGAGGACAACACAGATTTCTTGTAAAAGGCCTCCAGCATAATCCGGTTTAGATCTAACTTTTTGTACAAACATAAGAATGAAGTTCAAGATTCTAGCAAGGATCTAAATGAACAACCTGATGAACTTGATTGTTATTGCTATTCTAGTGAATGTTGATATACCGATGAAGGAAGGCATGCCTTTAAGTCAGTTAAAAGAGAAATGGGATGGTAGACTTAAAGAGGTTGTACAAAAGGGAGATGGTGGAGAATATTTGTTGTTGGATCGATTAATGGATATTAGAGAAGAGGTAAGGGCTGCTAGAAGGGAGTTGATAAAGTTGAGAGACATGAGAGAGTTTGTTGTTGCTGAATTGAAGAGGATCAAGTTCGAAGACAGTTGGATTGATGGACCAAATTTGGATATGCTTCAACAAGTCTTCTCTAGTTATGATGAGTACACTTCAGAGCAAACTCTGCATGCATGACTGACAATCTTATGGGCGCATGGTTTTCTTTTTCTCCTCTCTCTTTTTCTCTCCAGTTTACTAGATGATCAATATGGGAATTAGAGATCAACTGATCTGAGTTTCCAAGAAAATTTAAGTTCCTAAAAAGGTGGATCTCGACTTTAGATAGAGAGGACTTCATATTCTATACATCTATATATACCTGTAGGGTACCATATTGTAAAGGTCGGCTAATGAGAATAGAATTGGCCACCTGATAGTAGGAGATAGGAATTTTATAGCTTTGAAAAGACACTTTGTTATTATTAGTTATAGTTGAATACAAATATAGGTTTTTATGCAATATGGTGTTGGAATTGAGTTTACTGGATAAGGTTAATGAATCATGGTCTATATGTATGCCAGTGATTGTGTTGAAGCATAAGTGTTTCTTATGTGATGAAAAGCATTAGAAGGAACCAGATTTAAAGATTATTTCATTAAATTATCTTATGATTGAATTATTGAAAGTCTATTGATCTATGATTTTAGCAATGAATGAGAGTTTATTCTTTTGGAATCTTTAAAGTATTTATGATGTGTGATTGTGACGGTTAAATTAAGCACCATAGATGCATGCAAAAGTATGGATTGTTCTATAGATTGCATCATGTTGTGGTTTTCTTGATCTATTGGAAGAACATTCATTGTTGAAAATATATATCTAGATATTAGATAAGTTTTATTCATGTTTCACTGATGTACACCCTGATCTATCTTTTTCTTTTATTTAAAACCCCATTTTCGTTAAGAATAGTTTGATGAATCCATCATTGCTTGCATTCCTTATTACCAGCAAATTTCCCTTGAATATTATAGTTGCATGGACTAATTGAGTGACACTAGATAGTTGAGAACTAACTACCAAGACCTTGGGAGTTAGGCTACTATATGTTGTCTTTCTTTTTCAGGAGAAATAGAGTAGAGATATTTTGTTAAAACATTGTTTGTGTCATTTTCACCATCAATTGACCCCAAGAAGGTAAAGATAATTCAAGACTTTCCAATGCCTAATTCTCAAAAGGATGTACATATTTTTTTTTCATATTGGATACTATAGACAATTTATCCAAAACTTCAACAAAATTGCCTCACCTCTTTTTCTTTTGCTACATAAAGATGTTAATTTCTCGTGGACACTAAAATTATAGCAAGCTTTCAAAGAAATCAAAGGGAAGCTTATAACTATACTAGTTATGCGAGGACCCAATTGGGAACTATTGTTCCACATCCATATTGATGCTTCTGACAATTCTATGGGGGTGGTACTTGGACAAAAAGAAGATTCTCTCCTTTACTCTATTTTTTATATCAATAAGAATTTTACTAGTGTAGAGGTAAATTACACTATAACTGAAAAGGAATTTTTGGTTGTAGTCTATGTGATAAATAAATTCCACCATTACATAACTGGGTATAAAGTCTTTGTACATACAGATCATTCTGCTATTAAATTTTTAATGAATAAACTTGTTACAAGACAATTGATTCGATGATTGCTCTTGTTGCAGGAATTTGATATCACTATTCTTGACAAGTCAGGATGTGAAAACGTCATTTCTGATTCCCTATCCAGACTATAGAGTAATAATGAACCAATTTCAGTGGATGATTCCTTTCCCGATGAACATCTTTTTACATTTTGGGATTACCAAAAAACCTAGAAGATGACCAATGGATTGACACCATATGAGCTTGTCTATGGAAAAAATGTTTTCTTGCCAATTGAGTTTAAAGTGAATACTTTTCACACTACTCTTCAACTTGGGATGAGTCTCAATGAATCCTAGAAGGAAATAATTGCTCAACTCCACTCCTTGGATTAGATGCGTCAACAAGCTCTTTCTCACATAGAAGTGGTGCAACAACAGCGAGTCTAGTGGCATGACAACTTCATTTATGAGTGCACGTTCCAACCTAGTGATTGAGCATTACTTTATGACCTATTTCTAAAGAAAATTTTGTTTGTGATATGGTGAAGGAAATCACTCTTGTTCATGTCACCTCTTTGAAATAATTTAGCATTAAAAAAATAGCAATAAAATATCCAACAACGAAAACCTTTGGGCATTGTTGTCTAGTGAATAATTAAAAACTGGCTTTCGATAGGTATTCACTGTTGAATAAACCTAGGGGTGAAAACTAGTTTTTCGATATTTATAGGTGGTGATAGGGTGAGAACTGAGATACCAAAAGCCTATTATCATTAAAAAATGAATCAGAAGAAGAAGAAACATGCCAATGCATTCAGTGATCCTTCTTATCGCTACCTATTCTTTGGTGCAATAGCAACCTTTGCTTTGTAGTTCCTATCACTTCCCCAGTCATCTAATTGTTTTGCAATCTCAGAAATTGCTCTTGTTGGGTCCCACTTTTCTTCCCAATCATCCTTACCAGCTTCTTGGTAGACTTTATTCATTATTACTCTAGTGTGCGACTTAACTTTTCCATCCTATCTAGCTAGCAATCTTGTTAGTGTCTGCATCAGACACTCTCTTCTCTTCGATTGCCATTTCTACGCGTTTGTCGATGCTATTGTTACTCTCTCCATGCCAACCTCTAGTAACCTCTTTTGTGGTCATTTATATTTTCCCTCATGTTTCCTCATTATAACTTTTCATGCTACATCTTTGTGAATCTACTACAAGATTTATTTACTCATTCGTTCTCTTCGTGACATCATCCTATGTTATAGTATGCACACCTTCAACTCTCCATCCATCACATTAGTACCACTTGTCTTGTAGTCATTGGTATTAGGGAGTATTATTTTCTTCTTTTAAAACTTATTAAGTATTATTCATTTTTCTTAATAATGACATGGCATGCCTAGGATGGTTTTTCCTTAAGCTGGGGGAGGTACACGGGATTAATTCCTATGATTTTCATTATTACTTTTATTGGCCAAATTTAGATTTTATTATCCATTATAATCCCGCAATATTCACCATTATTATATGTCATTAGCCAACTCATCTGATCACATTACTTGTTACCTTTTGTAAACCATCCATTCATAGTCTTTACTAACCGTCTCCTTTTTTATCTGTTTCTGCCACTGTAGCTACTGTGTAAGTTGGGAAGGGAAGTTCCTGTCACACTTAAAAACCATGGGAGGAGATCATACAAGAAGGGATCCCATGTTGATGAAGAAGCTCCTGGCCAGTGAGGAGGCATAAAAAGATCTTTAGGTAGGCCTCCTGGGTAACATATTTTAGGAATATGTGGCTTCGATGACATGGTTACTTCAGAGTTCGCCATAGAGTTTCACAAGAACAAAGTCACTTTAAGGGGATTACAATTTCTAGTAATAGTGAAAACCATTGCTACAATCACTAGACTTCAAAAAATTGGTGATTCATTCTTTCCCTTTGCTTCCTCTCATGTCACAAACCTCAAGTTTCAGCGGAAGCAATTTCTATAGAGGGAGGAATCTATTGAAATGGTCCAAGGCCAAGGAAGTAAACACAAATATCTTATGTCACCTTGGGATGAAGTTGCCAAGTTTTTTATTCATTATATGACCTGTGAGGGAAGGTACATGTATAACTATGTCCATCACTTTCGACTTATGCTACATTTATGTAATGTTGTTCTAGTTAACATTCCCTACTACTTGCATTATTCTCTACAATGGTCCTATAGTTAGTTTTGTAAGGGACATGAAAATACACTTGCACACCATGGATTAATTAAGTTAATTTTAGTGCATGGACTTCGTTCTACAAAACCTCCTATAGAATGGGATGCTTTTGTTAACCACGAAAGAGGAAGTGATGGAACTTCAGGGTGTTCAAAAAAGAGGGCAACAAAGGAAACCCTAGTTGGTGAATCCTCTAAAAAGATAAAAAAGAAGGAAACCTTAGTTGAATAATCCCATAAAAATAGGAGGGACAACTCCATAACCGATGACACAACCCCACAAAAGGATGATAAGACACCCCCAACTAAGCAAAGAAAACAGAAAACTCCCACTTCCACTAGGTTGGATAAACTTGTAGAGGCTACCGGTACAATGACTGATGTGGAAATTGTGGCTATTAACCTTTGTCAAGGAAAAGGAAAAGTGGATAGAGAACTTTATAGTCAGAAATGGCATAAAAAGAAGCAACAAGTTGAGCAGGAACAAAGGAAAATTCCTACCCTTGAAGAATTGGAAAACCTTGATCAAGGAAATGTATGTGATGATGATGAGATATCAGGTCAGGAAAAACACACTACAAGGGAGGAAACTGAAGAAAGACAAGAAACCATATATGAAGATGTGTTTAGAGATGAAACCCTCATGGAAAAACTAGAGGAAACATGTGAGGAAACTTTTCCTGAACATGAAGAGGATTATGAAGAAACCTTGAATGAGAGTGTGGAAACCCAGACCTATGGAGAGCATACCATAGGGGAAGAATATAATGAAGGAGGTAAGATCCCTCATGAGCAAGAACACATTCCAGAAAATGTCTATACTAAATATTATCCTCCTCCACACAAAAATAGCAAAGGAAACTATTGGTTTCTGAAGAAGCCTCGAAGGCCATTGTTATTTTTACTACTGAGACTCCAAAAGAAGTATGTGAAGATGGTGCGGGAGCACCTACACCTCACTCACAAGAAATTTGATTCTTTGTAGGTTTGATGGGTGATCAGTAGGTTGGTAGGGGTGTCTTTAAGTTGTTTTCTCTTAATAAGTTCTAAGAAGACCATGCTTGATGTAAATGGTAACTTTGGTGTCTCATTGATCCATATTCTAATGATGTCAAACATGTTAAGAAAATGTCAAGGATGACAAATGGCGTCTAGGTAGATTAATGTTGCTTTTCATGCAGAAGGTCATGTTTTGAGTCCAATAAGGTCTAAATGGACGATCACTAATGTTTTAGATTTCTAGGAAGTCATTTAAGAGGGTCTAGGGGATTAGGAAACAATAAAGAGTCAAAAAACTTGAAAGTGCCAAATTTGTGAGTTGCATAAATGAAACAAATTTATAAAGCAACGGTCATAAGAGGTTTAAAATTTAGTTGAGAGTTATTTGTTCAATGGTTTTTGAGTGGAGAAACCTTAAAGAGGCATAGAAACCCATTGCAATGGTTGTCCAAGGAAAATTGAAGCACTAGCAATAAGGATATCTTTATTTTTCATTTGTTTTATGAGTTTTCTTAATATTTGTAGGTTTGTACGAGCTCGTATAGTCTAATTGTGTCATGAGATTCATTTCATTTTATGTTGGTAGGTGTTAGAAACCTTTTGGAATAGGTTTGAGAGAAATTCATTATGGTTTATGGCAGATATTCTTGTTTTCCTGTAGCAAGGCGGGAGTACCCTGTTTGAGGGTTTTGCCATGAATCATGTTCGAAAGGACCCTTACACCAACTGTGATTACTGTGATAGGTTTAATGGGTCCTAGGGAGGTATATTAGATGGTAGGATTTTTGATTTGAGTTGTGGAGGGAGAATGAGGGAGATAGTGTTGTTGCCCCTATTGTTTTTGTGAGGAAATTACATGAAATTAGTGGCTTTGGCCTAGGGTTTTGAGAGATCCTTGAGGAAAGTTGGCTCTTATGATGTTTTGAGTTTGTGTAGGGTATATTACAGATTTTTTATGCTTTGGTTTGGTATGAGAAGCTTGGGGTGTATGATTTTTAGTAAGACCCTAGTATTTTGCATGGAAAGGGAGGGTTTCATGGGGCAGAGGGTTAGAGACCTTGTAGGTGAAAAATAATTTTGGAATCTATGGTTTTGCATCATGAATAAAGACTATTTAAGGTGTTTGGGTGGCTATCAAACATTAAAAGGTTAGTTCCTTTGGAAAATGGGCTAATTGTGAAGCCTAGAGCAGTGTAGGTGTATTGAAAGTCTACAATGGTCCAAAAGAGTCACTGTTAGTTTTAAGATATTTTGTGTAATCCATTGAAGAGTATCTAAATCCATCATTTAGTTGTCAATTAATTTGGAGAGTTTGGGTGAAAAATCCTTGAACCGGATATGGAGTACTGCTAGGATAGTCCTAGGCAAGAGTGAGATTTGGAGAGAAAAAGAAACTTTGTGTTGAAGGTTGGTTTTATACTCATTTCATTACCATTTTAATGAGGTTTCCACCCCACTCTACATAAAATTGGTATCAAAGCAAGGGAGTAGGTCTCTTGTGAAATAAGGTTGAAGTTTTGGGTGTAAGAAGAAGAAGGTAATTTAGAGGAATCAAAATGCCTCCTAAGGGGAATGATGTTGCAAGGAAGATTGAAAATCATGACAAAGAAATAAATGTCCTGAAGTAGGAGATTTCTAGGATAAAAGCTAAAGGTAGGGTCCTTTTGGAAGAAAGTGATTATGAAGAGGAAGAAACCTCTAGTGAAGAAGAGGAGATGGATCCAGAAGATGTGAGAACGATGAAGCTTTTGAAGGCTGTGAAAAGGATGGACATGGTAAAATGGATGTGCCTATTTATGGAGGCAAACTTGACAGTGAAGATCTCCTAGATTGGATTGGAGCCATGGAGAACTATTTTGACATTGAAGAGATTGAAGAAGGGCATAAGGTGAAGAGGGAAAAAACAAAGGACATGCTTTGGTATGGTGGAATTTTGTGAAAGAGGAGATGGAGAAAAAAGGAAAAAGAAAGATCACTTCTTGGGAGAAAATGAAAACAAAAATCAAAGTTAATTTCCTTCCTTATAATTATAGTGTTCAATTGCTTAAGAAGTTGCAAAATCTTAGACAAAAGGAACTTGATGTCCAATCATATACTGAAGAATTTTATAGGCTAAGCATAAGAACTAAACATGAAGAAGATGAGGAAGAAACGGTTGCTAGGTACTTGAATGGTCTAAGATATAACATTCAGGATGAGATTAGTTTTATGGAACCAAAATTAGTTGAACAATGCTTTCAAATGGCAATGAAGTCAGAAGAAAAACTAAAGAGGAGACAAGAGAAGGCAACAAGAGGTAGAGGCAACACTTCTAGAGGTAGAGGATCCTTCCCTAATTCAAAGACAAACAATGAGAGTCAAGGAGATGTCAAGAAGGAGCAAGAGAAATCTAATTTCAAGGGTGGATGGAGAGGTACAAGAGGAAAATTTGGTGGGGGAAGAAATGCAAACACCTTATGAGGAAGATGCTATAATTGTCAATAATTTGGACGCCCGTTTTTCAAGTGTCCTTAAGGTCAAGGTTTAGTATCAAGTGGTGATAGGAAGAGTGAAAGAAGAACACAACTGGTCCAAGAAGAAGAGTGTGAAAGTTCAAGAAAACCTACTGATCCAGAAGAGGGAGAAGCACTTATGGTAAGAAGAACTTTGTTGTAGGAACCTAAGGAGGAAGACATGAGTCAAAGAAGGAGTCTATTCAGAACTTCATGAAAGTGTAGAGGAAAGGTATGCCAAGTTGTTATTAATTTAGGTTCTCAAGATAATATGGTGTCTAGGGAGATGGTAGATAAGTTGCAACTAGAGAAGATATCTCATGTAGCACCCTACAAAGTTTCTTGGGTGAATGATAGTCAAACCTTAGTGGTGAATGAGCAAGCCTATTTGGATTTCTAGATTGGGGAGTACAAAGATAGGGTCTCATGTGATATATTTCCAATGTATTGTTGTCATTTTCTCTTAGGGAGACCATGGAAATTTGATAGAAGGTCCATGTATGATGGATGGGAGAACACCTATACAATTAAGAAGGATGATCAGATTTTCAACCTAACTCCTTTACAGGGAAAAGAGAAGGATAACGGTAAGTCTAAGGTAGTGATTTTTGGGAAAAGAGAGCATTTAAGGCTTGAGGACAATGAAGGTAACATGTTTGCAAGTTTGGAGTAGGTTAATGGTGTTGGGATAGTAAGATAAGTACCCAAAAATGGTGTTAGGATAGTGATAAGTTTAATATTTCATAGGGTAGAGAAAGAACTCATGCCTAAATCTGATTTGATTAAGGTGAATGGCAAAGGGATAGTGAGGAGTTTGGTTTTATAAAAGGTAGAAGAAGGACTTATGGCCAAGTCTAAAACAGATCAAAAGTAGTGTGATTCAGTTTTGAAGAATGGAGGTAGCATGTTGATGCCACAACCAAGTCAAGGGTAGGTTGATGTGCAAATGCAGGTTGAGGGTAAGAGTGATGACACCATCCTTGTAGGGACTGTGAGTTGTCCTGTGACAAGGAATAAGATTGGAGGGTAATTTGGCACTGTTAAGGCTGAGTTTTCTGAGGTTGATAGACTTGACAAGAGCAGGGTAGTGATGGAAAAAGGTAAAGGTAAGTGTGACAATATTTGTGTACAGGTCTAGGGACAGTAAAGGCACCTTTTGTAGGTATAAACAGGGTTCAGGGGTATAGAGCAGATCTATTTATAGAGGATAGAGAAAAGTATGAGCAAGGGATAGCATACACACCACCAGGGAGGAGAATGTCAGTTGAGAAAGCCTTTGGAGGCCTTGGATTTGATAAAATGAGGACAAAAACAAGTTGCTATTGCTATTCATGGGGCATGAATCTTTTTAAGCCTGGGTGTATGGTGCAGGAGCACCTACACCTCACCCACAAGAAATTTGATTCTTTACAGGTTTGATGGGTGATCATTAGGTTGGTGGGGATGTATTTAGTTTGTTTTCTCTTAATAAGGTCTAAGAAGACCATGATTGATGTAAATGGTAACTTTGGTGTCTCATTGATCCATATTGTAATGATGTCAAAGATGTTAAGAAAATATCAAGGATGACAAATGGGGTCTAGGTAGATTAATGTTGTTTTTCATGCATAAGGCCATGTTTTGAGTCAAATAAGGTCTAAATGGAGCATCACTAATGTTTTATATGTCTAGGAAGTCATTCAAGAGGGTCTAGGGGATTAGGAAACAATAGAGTCAAAAACCTTGAAAGTGCCAAATTTGTGAGTTGCATAAATGAAACAAATTTGTAAAGCAACAATCATAAGAGGTTTAAAATTTAGTTGAGAGTTAGTTGGTCAATTTTTTTAAAGTGGAGAATCCTTAAAGAGGCATATAAACTCGTTTTAATGGTTGGCCAAGGAAAATTGAAGCACCGATAATAAGGATATCTCTGTTTTTCATTGATTTTCTGAGTTTTCTTAATATTTGTTGGTTTGTACAAGCCCATACAATCTGATTGTGTCATGAGATTCATTTAATTTTGTGGTGGAAGGTTTTAGCAACCTTTTTTAATAGGTTTGAGGCAAATTCATTGTGGTTTGTTGCAGATATTCTTGTTTTCCTATACTAAGGCGGGAGTACCCTGTTTGAGGGTTTTGCCATAAGTCATGTTCTAAAGGACCCTTACACCGACTGTGATTATTGTGATAGGTGTAATGGGTCCTAGGGAGGTATAGTAGATGGTAGGATTGTTGATTTGAGTTTTGGAGGGAGAATGAGGGAGATAGTGTTGTTGCCCCTATTGTTTTTGTGAGGAAATTGCATGAAATTAGTGGCTTTGGCCTAGGGTTTTGAGAAATCCTTGAGGAAAATTGGATCTTATGAGATTTTGAGTTTTTTTAGGGTATATTAAGGATGTTTGATTCTTTGGTTCATTTTGAGAAGCCCAAGGTGTATGATTTTCAGTAAGACCCTAGTATTTTGCATGGAAAAGGAGGGTTTCATGGGGCAAAGGGTTAGAGACCTTGTAGGTGCAAAATAATTTTGGAATCTATGGTTTGGCATCATGACTTAAGACCTTTTAAGGTGTTTTGGTGGATATCAAACATTAAAAGGGTAGTTCCTTTGGAAAATGGGCTAATTTTGAAGCCTAGAGCAGTGTAGGTGTATTGAAAGTCCACAATGGTCCAAAAGAGTCACTATTGGTTTTAAGATATGTTGTGTAAGCCCTTGAAGGGTATCTAAATCCATCATTTAGTTGGTAGGTCATTTGGAGAGTTTGGGTGAAAAATCCTTGAACCAGGTTTGGCGTACTACTAGGACAGTCCTAGGCAAGAGTGAGATTTGAAGAGAAAAATAAACTTTGTCTTAAAGGTTGGTTTGATACTCATTTGATTTCCATTTGAATGAGTTTTCCACCCCACTCTACATCAGAAGAGACACTTCTTCCCTTTGGACAATTGTGTCAAATAGTTACGCAACTTCAAGCAAAGAATCAACAATTAAAGACTCAACTACAGGAGCTTGCCACACTGAACAAGTATCAAAAGGAATAAATTGATAAAGTAAAAATGGGATTTTTTCAAGTAGAAAGGTCTCTTAAGGAACTAAGGGTCAAAATGATGGAAGCAACCACTAGCATAACTCAACCACTTTTTGCAGAAAAAACTAGCTTGTACTAATCGTTTGCATGAGGACATGAAAATTCCTTAAGCAAGGGGGAAAATGATGGGTGAAAAACATGTCTAATTCTTATGACCTTTTTGCTTCATTTTATTTCCCTTTCCTAGGTTTTCTTTCCATTAGTTATTATGAGAATGAAGAAATATTTAATATGTTTTGAAGAATGAAAGAATGCCTCTAAAATGCCAAATTATTGAGATAGTAATCTAATCTGATTGATTTGCGATAGGAACTGATCATGCTAAAGGAACCAACCATGTGGAAGATAACCCTTGAGGATCATGAGACAAGAGGAGAGGAAAATTATGGACTGAATGCATTGTTAAACTATTCACTTCTATTTATGCATTACATTTTGAAATTGTTTTTAATGTTGTTTTGGGTTTGTGGCCTGTGGCCAAACCAAAGACTATTAATATTTGGCTTGTTGTCCATAGGTCATAAAAAAGCATAGCCTCTTTTAATCTTAGTTTTTAGTATTCGATATGCTGGCTATAGGCCATAACAATAAGAAATCACATATATAAATATGTTATGGCTTAGATTGTATAAGATATAGATAATAGAGAATAGACATATATTTTGTTTCCATGACTAGTTGAAATGAATTGAATTGAATGATCGTGACATTGAGTTAGTGTAATCGAATTCTTCTCACTCACCTTGTTAACTAGAGGAAGGGCTCACTCTTGGGACACTTGGTGAGATTATTTTTGTGTTTTAACTAGTTAGAATTTATATGTTGTGTGATTTGTTTTCTATTCTTGCAAGGTGTGATCAGTTTATGATTTAAATTCCTTTTAAGTTCGGAAATTTTTTATACTTGGCTAATGTGGTTGGTTTATTGTTAAATTCCAATTTTAGAATTGATGTGATCAGTTCATTATTAGATGCAATTATACCTAAAGAATAAAAGGTTTTTAGCAATTTATTTATCGTTCAGTTGCATGCACTGATTTTACTAGTTATTTTGTTCTATTCAATTTTGTGAACTTCCTGTCGCTCTACAAACTTCCTATTGCAATAGAAAATAGAAACCATATTAAATATTTTCCATAGTACTAGTTACATTCATCCCCACTTAATTCACTATTTTCAGCCCTTAGGTAGACTATCGCAACACCTTTCACAAGTTTACAATCCCCGATTTGACACTCAAGGAACAAATTGAGAAAACTACTCGTAAATTCTTGAGGATTGATCTAAGTACATTTACAAATTTGATAGAATTATAGGGATAGTTTTTTTGGAAATAGGATTCCATTTAATTGCAATCCTAAACATTAGTTATTTCACGAGTCTCCTAAATCCTTGGAATGTGTTCAACAACACTAGGATTAGGAAGGGATTAATATTTGATGAAATAATCATGTTAATTAACATTTGTAATTAATTCTAAATGTTAAAAGCATGTGTGGATGCCTTGGAATTAGCTCCTACAAAATAGGAGCACATGGGTGCACATATGGTAGGTGACAACTCACCTTGAGTTTAGTTAACTGGTTGGTAAATTGAGTACACTTCATAAATGCATCCTAGGTTCCTACAAAATAGGGATTTTGATTTATGCATGTTGAGGTCCTATAAAATAGGGGGTGATGTGGTTTAGTTTAGTTCAATTCAGTTCAATTTAGTTTAGTTTAGTTCAGTTTAGTTCAGTTCAATTCAGTTCAGTTCAGTTCAGTTCAGTTCAGTTCAGTTCAGTTTAGTTCAGTTCAAGTTTAGTTATGGTTCAGTTAGATTCAGCTAGTTTTAGTTGTATTTTAGTTGACTTCAGTTAACTTGGAATGCATGGCTAATAACTTGAGTTGCATGACAGATAACAGGAACTACCTTTAGTTAACAGGAGATGACCATTCTTGCATGAATGGTGTTGAGAAATGTTTTAGTTAACAAGAAATATCTTGGACCCACTTTGGGCGCCCAAGTTGGCTTCTTGGAATTAGCTCCTTTGCATGTTGAAATATTTTTGAAGGCTTAGTTTAGTGGGGCCCTCTTTTGGGCACCAAATTTGGGGATGAAGCCTTAATATATTTACAGGATGAAGACTAAGTTATGACTTCAGTTTGGTACACCCAAATGGAAGAAGGAGATGGTTTGACATTGGTCTTCATGAAACAACTCCACTTGCATGAGATATGCATAACTTTAAGGGTTAGGGCTTCATAGTTGTTTTTGTAACTTAGTTGGAGTTTAAAATGTTGGAAACAGTCTATTTATCTCAAGCAAGTTGTGGAGAGAGTTTGTAAGTTTTATTTGTACATTGTGAAGAAGTTTGGTGAAGGCAAAAGAGGCATTCTCAAGCAAGAATTGGAGCTATTGTAATCTACTTCAGAGATTGAATAATAGATTAATTCTTGGTGGAATTTTTTACTCGAAAGGGTTTTCTCCACATTATATGCTTGTGTAATCTTTCTAATATCCTGTCTACTTCTTCTATCAACTTCTGTCTACATTCTACAACAGTAAAATTGATTAATCAAGATAATCACCCACAAATAATTTGTAACAAAAGGAAAAATCTTATTTAGATCAGCAATCTTAAATTTTTTATAGAGTATTAAGCTAAGAAAACACCTCAATTTTCAACAAGTTTATCTTTAATACCAATCCATAGTTTTGTCCAAGCACCATCAATGACAAAGGGGGATATTGTTGAAATAATGAAGAAGGAACACTTTGATGTGTTGTCATTGATGCCAATATTGTTTGTTGATAGTTTTGTTTAATTCGGTAAACAGTTTGGTGACACCTTGATCCGATAATTTGGTTTGAAATTTCTAATGTTATAAGATCGGCTTATGCAGTTATAGTATGTTATTTAAGACTACTAAATGCATCTATGATAAAGATTTCAACATTTTTAGATGAACAGGCTGAAAGTTACAAGTAGCAGAAGTTTGGTATATAGTTTTTGGCTTATATTGTGCAAGATGATATGTATAATCTGGCTCACATTCCTCCAATATTGGGAATCAGTATTTACAATTGTGGGAGATGGTTTATAGGTATCAGTACTATATATATTCCAGATGTTGTGTGTTTATACAATCATATGGATGATTGGTGTTGGTTAGATTGGTTTATTTTATGTCTGGGTCTAATTCTTGGTTGACCTAATACTTGAATATGTGTTATGAAGAGTAATATGTGTTTTGGATGTTAATTGGATCTATTTTAGGTCTATGCCAACCTAAAATCATGTATTTCATATTTGACTTGAGTGCAAAGAATTTTCTTCAAGTATTGAGCTGATAAAGCTATTTTGAATTAAAATAGGGCTACATCTAATTAGGCCAACCTAATTAATGTATGCGAATGTAATAGGGTATATATGTGGAACATTTTTGAGTTGTAGGGTAAATGTGATGTATTAACAATGTGATGTGATGTATGTGAGATCCGATATTGTGCAAACTTATGAATTTGTATGTGTAAGATCAATATAAGGGAAAAATTGCTATAGATGATGAGTGATTGCTAAATAGAGAATCGTTGTGTATTTAGAGCTTTATAAGAACTGATTTTAGCACAAGGAAGGTGCACTTTGTATTAGTTCACACTTTTCTTGTGTAGCCACTTGTGTTTTGTATCTATTTCTAGTTGTGAGCCTTATAAGGCTAGTGAGTCTTGATAATGAGCCCCTATTATATCTTATAACTAGTTATAATATATTATGAGCTAATCCTCACCGTGGTTTTTCCCTTTTTGGGTTTTCCACATAAAAATATTGGTGTTCATGTGTTATATGGTCTTGTTATTTCTCTCATGTTTTCATTTATTACTAAAGTTAGATACACTTTGTTATTTGGATGGTCTGTGATTAATTGGTTATATAAAATATTGATTCACGCCCCTCTCATTATTTTGGGTGTTCAACATTCTTAAGGCATAATTGAAACCTCTTCATATAGTATTCCAAGGATTCATGTTCCTTTTGTGGCATCCTAAAGATGCCATCCCTCTTCCTATTTATGCCTCTACAGTAATCCTGGTAATTTTCCAAGAACTTTGTCTTCATGGAATTCCAATTAGGAACAACATCTCTTCCTATATCCATGAACCTTCTCAGAGCAGCATCCTTTAGTGTTGATATAAACAATTTGAGCCTATGTGCATTTATAGTATAATAATAACTTTTGCATAGCACATTAAACTCAAAAATGAAAGTATCTAGATTCTTCATGACCAACCCATAGAATACTGGCAATGTTGAAGGAGTTATTTTCTTCAATGCAATTTCTCTCTCCTGGTTGGAAATGGGGAACTCAAAGGTTACATGTTTTGGTGGGTCTTCAATGAATGCATCATCCATGATGCTAAATGTGTGTGTGGGATGTCTTCTTTATATCTAGTGTGGGTACTGGTATCAAGGATGATTCTTCTTCAAGAATACCCTCGTTCTATTCACTTTGTTCACCTATATCCTCTAATGCTTCGTGTGATGTGGGGAGAAATCTTCCCAAAGTGTCTTGTTGTCTCTGCATACAATGATTATGACTCTTTGGATTGATGGTTCCTACGCATTGTTAGTAAACCATTTTTGTATTGATGGCTAAAACCTAATTACCCTAATGCTAAAATCAAAAACACTAAACTATGAAAACTTGAAATTACATAGGAGAATCTTGAATGTAGCATCATCCTTGGAAACAATTCCAAAATGGTAAGGCCTTGCTCATAAGATTTTGATAGTGTTGGCACTATATGTGCATTCAAGGATCCTAACTATGCCCTATATCAATGAAACATAGGTGGTCACACATGTAATGAAAACTATAAAGTCTGGAAAGGAACATAAACTGTCAAATTGCAAAACAAGGGAAATAACATGAATTTTTTGCTTATGTTATAGGTACCTTCTACTTTATGTTGTAAGTGCTAATTATCGAATGTGAACTTGCAACTAACTACCACTACTGACTCTTAACTTATAAATTCTAAATTCTTCAGATACTAATCCAATGTAATGTTATAGAATGTAATTCATGCTATATAACATCATTCATTAGATTCACATACATACAAGTGAGAATTAAAATAAATGGATACAACAATGTAATATCTAATCTAGTGCAAAAATAATGTGGGTTGGAAGTACCTCAAGTGGCCCTTGCTCAAGTTGTTGTGCCCACATGAGATATCAATTATGTTATTTTGATAAACAAATCATGATAGTAAACTCAAACTCCTCGATAACATAAGAACTAGACTTCTTACGATCTGACAAGAATCTATAAATATTTCTTATTCATCAATACATGAATATTGTGACTAGATAACAAGAAACTAATAGCAACTAAGTACTATCTGGTCAAACAATTAAAAACTAGATTTAGTCCTAAACCATCGATCCCAATATATAAGCTTGGGAAGATTTTTATTCATACAAGGACTAAAAATAGAACATAAATGCATATGTCCACTCTCCCTCAAGAATAGGGAGAAGACTAGACTTTGTAATAGATAACCATAATTGAAAAGGATAAAAGAATAAAATTTAAACTGTAACTTTTTCCTAAAGGTATGACAAAGACGTGCTCCATGCAAACCATCATGTCATTAAACTTCCCTACTCAGAGTAGACTCCTTCTTCATGTCATCTTATTTGGTGTTGGTGGTGACTCATAGTTTGACCATTCAATGGTCATATTTATTCCTTCTTGGAATTGTCGTGTTTCAAGCATTTTGGATTTTCCCCTACAACTAGTTGTGGTCCTTATGCTGCAGGTTGGAAATCTAGTTGTTGTGGGTTATAGTACTCCTTAGTTGCAAAAGGTTAGTTTCATCCTAAATCATACGCATCATTAACAATCGTAAATCAAGCATAGAATCATACTAAATTTTGTGAACATTCATACATCCACACATACAAATACTATCATATCATAATTATATTTCCACATATTAAAGTTTGGTTTAAGATGCATAAAAGATATAAAAGATGTATAAGTCTAGGATTTTATGTGAACTTGGTAGGTTAAAAGGCTAAAATTCATGAAATCAATGAAAGAAAACTTGTTACGATCTAAGCTTGTCAATCCCTTCATCCACCTCTACCCCATCCATGACCATAAAGTAAAAAAAATCCCATCCTTACTCAAAAAACCTTTATTTCCCAAGAAGAAACATTTTCCTCCCTTGAACACATAACTTATCAAATGAATAGAATGGATCCCATAAATAATGGGCACACATAAGACAAGATTGTTCATACTGATCATGTCATTGATCAAGATACCATGATCATGAACAACGAGAAAGAATAACATCCTATCAAATTAGTTCAACCACCTTCATAAAAGACCAATTAGACATTTTTACTAGTTCATGGTTTCCTAAATATGGATTTTCATCATATTTAAAAATTAACAAACACTATATTACAAGAAAAATTTGTCAAAGCATGGGCTAAAATGAAAAAGGATTCGGCCTTCATAAACAAGGTGGTGTCTAACCAATATAAATATATGAAAATGATGGATACCAAGGTCTTGGATACACATTTACAAGAAATAAATATAATGGAAATACCTCAATGATATTTGGGGCAGCCTCATCCAATGAAAGCATCAAAATAGAGGCCATCCATAGCTCCTCTAAGAACTATTCTTTCACCCATATCATACCTACCACGTTATTCCCTACTAGAAACCCTCATTCTCAACATTCTAAATCCCTTTATTTGGGCCAACAAAAAAATCCATCATTCAAAGTAAAGAATTCACATGAATCAAAAGATCACAACCAAGCACCGAAGCAAAAACTCATGAAAAATCCAAATTAATCAGCAAATCAAAATAAATGTCAATAACAACATGTATCCAAAAAGAAAGAAGAAAGAAAAAGGAAATATGTATCTTAGAACAAATTAAATTGGTGAATCCACTCAAAATAATGAATCAAAAACAAGCTACCAATCAAAATCCACACATTATATATAATAGGTTTTCACCACCTTCCCAATTATCATACAAAGATTCACAATCAAAAAACATTATTGGTCCTAATCCTTAGCCCAATCCCCAATCCATATCTCCATATCTTGAAGTCTCCCAACCTAATTATAATCTACCATCCCTAAATCCAAACATCCATATTCCAATTATAAAAAATGTAAACCAAACCCACCCATCTTCATCCTAAATCCAACAACCTAAAGCCTACAATCCATTGCATACTCACAACAAAACTTTACCACAAGAGCTATGATAAGACTCTATCAAGATGTTTGTATTTGGACAAGGTCAACAAAACTATAAAAGAGTATCATCATAGTTATAAATTGTATACTAGTGTAACTATCTTATAAAATATTACAAGTAGGATATTATTATCACATAATACCAAATGCATCTAGATCGGTGACATTAGAAAACTATGCATTGAAGACCTAAAGTTGTAAACATCTAAAAATAATAATAAATTTTAAAAATAAAAAATAGTAAAGAGATATTATTTATCTAATGGTTAAAACCACTTATTTTGGTACCTTGGACAAGTAACATGATGAAAACCCATGGGGTATCATGTGTAAAGCAGCTAGCTATGTGAATCTTCCACCTAGGGGCAAGTTATCTCATTCGCTCCACCATATATATCCTCCTATCATGTCATCACATCATATTAATCCAACATATCCATTTAGGCATGCCTCATCCATATTCTTGGCCCACCTTGATCTTGACAAGGACTAGGGGTACAAATTGAAGCATGCTTTGGAAAATTTTTAACATGGCCATCCTTTGGTCAAACACCATTTAACATCATGTAATTTCCCACACAATGTCATCCCACCCCATATCTTTGGTAAAAAATATTATCCCATTGCAATATAGTCCTTGTAAATCTCCCTATAAATCCCTCCATCAATTCATCTCCTCTCCACCTCATCTAATTGATCAACCATTCCATCCAAACCACCTTCATCCTTGTGTCTAGGCTTGGATTTTTTGTTACCATTGGTTCCACTATCTAGATGGAAACTAAAATAAAACACTTAAAAAAGCATAACCCAAATCTAAAGCATGATCCTTGAAACACTTCATACATATACTTAGGGTTAGCCCACAATACTATGTCCCACTTTTTAGTCAAGTAGCACATTGAAATCAGTATTTTTCAGCAAATTTTCACCTTATGAAACCTATAGCAACTAAAACATTAATAATTTGGAGATGATGTGAACTAGTTATCTATGAGGATTTGTGTGTAGATTTTAAATATATATTTTTAAAATAAATTATGATTTTTTTATGTAACTTTAAATAACTTATTTTTTATAGTAAACAACATTTTAAAATAGTGATGTTTATGTCATCACACATAACTTTCTTAAATGAAAGGATAAAATAATTTTTAGAATTTATATTTGCAACATCAATATCTAGTGCATGGATATATTTTCATATTCTTTTGTTACATTTTTTAAATTAATTTTCACAATCAAAGTAATTATAAGTTTGACGTAAGTGTATGTCCTCACACATAACTTGTTTGTGTGTATTGAAATTATTTTTTATCTTTTTGGCTAGACTAAGAACATCAATACCTAGTGCACACATATTTTTTAGAATTATGTTTCTTTATTTTTTTGTGTGTGTGATACAAATACCTTGATGCTTGGTGAAAACTGCATTCAAAATAAATAAAATATAAATATAATAAACTTAAAAAAATCAAAATTATAATTTTTGGAAAGCTTATAATAATAGCCACGTACTTACAAAACATAATTTCTAAATGACCTTATTTGATCCCTCAAAAGGATAATAAAAAGTGGTTTTTTTTTAGTATTTTGATAAGTGCAAAGGAGACTCTATTGTGGGTTTGATTTAAGACTAGAGGGGTTCTATCCAAGGGTGTTTGATCTAAGGGGGTCTTAACTAAACCTCTTCAATTAAAACCATTTATATAGAACCCCTCAAGGCTTAAATCATTAATTTTTCTAAAAAATATGTGATTTAGGAAAAAATCAAGATGTCCCAAGTTTGGGACCCATTATTGTGGGATGACCCCACAAGAAAGCCTCACTCGCCATCTCACATCCATAGGTCGTGTTATTTATCTTCGTATAAGTCATGTTTAATCCTAAAATAATCCAATCATCATCAAGATATATCATTCCCAATCCCCATATATGCATTGTTCTTATCATTAACATTATTATCCTCATCCCTATCATGATGAAATCAATCTACGACTTATAACTTGACTAGGGGAAAAATAGAATCCCATCCCAACAATTTAACCTTGGATCCTAAAATCCCCATACACTACCTATCCCATCCATCCCCCCCTTAGCACTCCTCCCACTATATTTTATAGTTATCTCATGCCCTAAGCTTTTATAATATCCCTAATGCTTGAGATTTAACATAAAAAAATCTACACTTAAAACCTATAAAATATGCATTGAAAACATTCTAACACCAAAATTATGACATTAGAACAACCTCAATAACATACAATCATCATAAAAGTTTACTTTATCCCATCTAACCAACATCATCTTAATAGGATATATTGTTCTTGTAGGAGTTAATGGTGACTCCTCAACACCCCCAAGAACAGTTGCTAGACCAAAATATCTTCCACAAAAGAGAAAATGGCAAGAATACTTGCTTCAACAATGTAAGATTGAATATGGTTGAATATGCAAATGTGCATAAGATGCCTTGCTTATAAAGGCAAGGCTGGAGGAAGGATTAGACAAGATTGTGACAAGTGTCTTAATCCTATCACATGAGACAACTAACTTACAACAACCTAGGATAAGATAAGTTCTAGATAATGACAACCAAGACTTCTAGAATGAATCCTTTAATTCTAAGTAAAATTAACATGTGAATATGTCCCCTAATTACCTAGTGAGGAAATTAGCTAGGTACAAGATATTTATTGACACCAACAACCCCCCCTTAAGTGTAGCTTAGGGAGAAGATATTTATGCAAACTATGCAAAGATGAAAATGAAGATGAATATGAGTCCTAACTATGAGTCCATGTTAGGTATCCATTTACAATGCAATCTCTCAAATATAGAGAAAATCAGAAAACCAAATGGGACAAAACTCCTCTCCAAAAGAGAGAAAACAAAACAAGATGATGTATGGAGGACTCAATGATACCCCCCAAAGGACTACATCCATCATGTATATACAATTAATGGCCCCCCATAAGAGAGAAATAGAGAGACAATATATCCCCCAGCAATAAAGAAGCTTCAATGATAATGAAGAATTCCTAAAGAAAAAAAAAGATGATCCAATGTCTACAAGAAACATATCTTCCCTTAGGAAGAAAAAAATCCATACATTGATGAAGAAACCACTCTATATCAAACTGAAAGGAGGAAGGATTAAGTATCAACACGTGTCTCTCTAAAAACTAATTAGGATTCTCCAAGCTTGAATTTAAGCCACAACATAATCATGGTCAAAATCAACCAAGAAACATGACATATCAAGTGAATGAGGAGACTCATGAATATCAATCTCCAAAGACAATGAAGATGGGATAACAGTTGTGTCAAAACTATCATCAAAGAGGAGACAAACCCCCACAAGTATGTTATCCAAATCTGCAATATGAGACTCCATAAACAAGTGAGAAATACCTATCAAATATTCATCCCAAAAAGCAAGATCTAAAAAACTATGATCATCCTACTAAATAGAACCACTGATGGTTGAAGAATCAAGAGGTGGAGGAGTAGGAATCTTGGCCTGGTCTCTAGAATACAAAGGTTTAGATGACCAAACTTCTCCTCAAACACATGATTCACACTCAATGAAGGAGTGTGATATGTAATCAAAGGAACATTATCTTCTTTTGAAGCAAAATAGGAAAAATAATATAAACGAGATGAATGTTCAACCATTTGGATAGTAGTGATATCTCTAGTCTCCAAGTACCTTATGTACACTTTATCAGGAGTGAACTCAACTTTTTCACCTTGACCACCATGGGTAATTTGAAAGCTGAAAGGATATTAGTGGACAAAGAAGGAACAAAAAGTAAATCATTAAAATTTCCCTCTCCTGTGTCAATATAACCCTTCCCACTTACCTTCATATATATATTGTTACCTATCAAAATATGAGGTGAATTAGAAGGCTCAAAAAAGGAGAAAATTCCCATAGATGATGCCATGATGAAATGCCCTTGAATCAAGAATCCATCTACTATATTTAGGACTTGTAGAGACCAAGAGTGATTTCCCTTTCATTTTGTTCAAACCAGTTGTAGATCCTGTATTCCTTAACTGTGAAGATGAAGGTGTTACCAATTGAGATGATGAAGAAGAAGACACTGATGAGAGCAGTTGTATGTTATTATTTTGAAGAAGGTGTACGAGTTCATCAATCTTCTTTTCATAACATCTATGCTCATCATGTCCTAACCTTTTACAATATGCACATTTGAACTTCTTCTTTCTTGATGAATCCTCTTTAGAAGAGGTAGTGGACTCAAGTTTGCTATGTGAAGGTGAATCATTACCTTGCTTATTAGACTTTGGTTCCTTATTTCACTTCTTACCTTTGCCACTTGAAGCCTTTGGATCCTTTGCAAGAAGAGCATGAGATTTGGAAGACGCCAATGTGCCCATGTGTGCCAAATTTGTTTGTTCCCTTGTGAGTTGAGATGCAAATTCATCAAGGGAAGGCATTTTGTATGCATTTCCAAATGCTTCCATTGTAGCATAAAATGTAGAAACAAGCACTGAATAATTAGGACCAAGCTTAGAAAGAATAGAAAGAATCAATTGTTCATCCTCTTTTGTGACCCCACAATTAGATAATTGTAATCTAAGATAATTGAGCTTAGAGAAGAAGTCTTGGACATTGTCAAAATCTGAAGGATTTAGATCCATTATTTCATTCTTTGACTTAAATTTCCTCATTTTATCTGGCTTACCAAAATTACCCTCTATAGTAGTTCAAATTTGATTAGAATGAGTGCAAGATGCAACATGATATCTAAGATTTAGAGAAATGGAAAAAGGAAGAGTACCAAGAGCTTCATCCCTTCTATCAAACCATTTTCTTCTTTCTACAACTTATGTGGGTTTTCGATCGTGGCCAAATGTGATTCTTTGGAACTTCAATTTTAATAATAACAACTCCATTTGTGATCTCCGTTCATGATATTTATATGGCGTTAGAGGTACCACTTTTGGAAAATCCATGAAAAAATTAGAAATTATAATAGAGGAACTACAAATGTCCTTTACAATACAAGCAAATAACTCCTTTGTCCCAAATAAATTTACACTTTTTTTGCAAATTTCCAACAATGTATCCAAAAGCACCAAATCAGCTTCAAACTAAAATTCTAAAATTTTGGAAGCAAATCTACAAAAATTGCATGCATAGAATTGTAGTGCTCCTAAATACCTTCTTGATGCCACAAGGATTGGGAAAAATGGAGTTTGAAGCATAAACTTATGAGCTTGATGGCTAAAAAGAAAGATCTAACTTCAACCCTAAAAAAATGGTACAAAACAACAAAAAATTTGCAAAATAAATGTACCACTGAAAAATTCAAAGAATCTTCTTTTTGATGATGTTTCGTTTCAAAAAATTGGCCTCCTAGATCAAAAGATGATTTTTTTTTAAAAAAAAACCTATTTTAGGGCCTAGGGGGTCAAAAAAGGCTAACTAGCAGGCTAGTTTGACACAAAATTTGAGCTCTGGGCACTTCGCTATGATTGCCCATATGAACATAGTCTTTATCACCAAAAAATAAAAAAGCCCACCACCAGGCGGGCAATGGGCAGCAGAGAATGGGCAACGGTGGCGATATAGGGTGTTCGCAGCTTGTGTGTCGCCTCCTAGTTCCTCCTAGTGGGCGTTGTGTGCAGAAAACCTTGACCGTTAGTATGAAGGAGTCGACAATGTTAGAGGTTTGAAAAAAACCTTGATTGTATGTAAAGGACCTTGCAAAGGAATGTATGGGGTCTGCAGAATAATAACTGTGACCAGGGTTTTTAAAGCTAGAAAATAGAAAATATGTCGACCACAAAACTTGATAATTTTTGCTCAAAATTTTTTAAAAAAATTGCTTGAAATTTTTATAAACCCCCCTTGAAATATTTCAATAAATATTTTCCCAAAATATTAGAAAAAATTCTTGATAAAATATTTCACAGTTGAATATTTTTAATAAAAAAAATTCTACGAAAAATAATAAATATCGTACCGCTCAGGGGTCATAACCTAAGGCCAAATATAGTCGACTTTTATATCAAAATTTGTCTCCCAGGTCTTTTGAGCACAATGGTGAGGTCAATTTGGTATCAAAGTTCCCCAAAAATTTAGCTACCTCCAAATCTTGCAACTAAAACCCTCAAATTGAAACCTTCATAGATCAGCCAAAATATAACCAAATTTGACAAAATGAAAGGAAAAATTGACTTTCTTTGATGCCTTGGATTCAATTGTGAGGTCCTTGAAACCCCAAAATACACCTAGAAAAATCTTCAAACCAACATATAACTCTTAGATCTAGGAAGGAAAGTGAGGTCAATTTGGACTCAAAGTTACCCAAAATTTTAGCTGCCTCCAAATCTTGCAACTAAAACCCTCAAATTGAAACCTTTATAGATCAACCAAATTTGACAAAATGAAAGGAAAAAATGACTTTCTTTGATGCTTGGATTCAACCGTGAGGCCCTTGAAACCCCAAAATATACCTAGAAAAATATTCAAACCAACATATAACCCTTAGATCTAGGAAGGAATCTATAACATTAGAGCTCTGATACCATGTAAGAGCTAGAAAATTGCTCTGATACCATGTAGGATTTAATGGTGACCCCTCAACACCCCTAAGAATAGTTGCTAGACCAAAATATCTTCCATAAGAGAGAAAATGGTAAGAATACTTGCTTCAACAATGCAAGATTGAATATGGTTGAATATGAAAATATACATAAGATGCCTTGCTTATAAAGGCAAGGCGAGAAGAAGGATTAGACAAGATAATGAAAAATTTCTTAATCCTATCACATGAGACAACTAACTTATAACAAGCTAGGATAAGATAAGCTCTAGATATGACAACTAAGACTTCTAGAAGGAATCTTCTAATCCTAAGTAAACTTAACATGTGAATATGTCCCCTAGTTGCCTAGTGAGGAAATTAGCTAGGTAGAAGAAATTTATTCACACCAATAGTTCCCACATCATGCACCATCAATATCCAATCCTCTACCTCATCTTGGTAAGAGGTACATTTTTTGTATGCCAATTTATAGTTGATATTTTATTTTGATTTATCTTTTGGACCCATACTATTCCTATTGAAGATCATCACGATCTCCTTATATCATGATGTGTCTTGAATAGTACACATTGGGGTGTGGTCTTTAGTTTCTATGTGTTGTGTTTGTTGGTTGTTCCCTCACATGGCCCACCAAGCTTGTTAAACACCTTGCATATGTAGGGGCATCATCATGCTTGTTGATTGTGTTAAACACCCAAAATATTGAGAGGGGGGTGAATTGACATTCTTTTAAACCATTTAAACATTTAATCATTCAATTCATAACTTATTCAACTTACAATAATAAATGAAAACATGCAAACATCCAACAACATCATGTAACACATGAACACTAGGATTTTTACGCCAAAAACCTAAAATGGGAAAAACCATGGTGAGGATTAGCTCACAATATATTATAACCGGTTATAGTATATTACAAAAGTGCTCACTACAAGTGAACTCACTATCCAAATGGACTCACTTCCCAATGAAAATTAAAGGAGATAGAAAATATTGTGGCTCACAACTAGATTTGAACTGTTACAATTCCATCTAGCACATGCATGAAATACAGTTCCAATGAAGCTCAGAATGTAGACTCAAAGCTCTTCATACTGATTTGAAATATCACTCTACTTTGCTTTGCATTCACACTATATTCGTACAATTCACATTCACAAACTCTTGTTGAATCATTTGCCTCACATACACATCACACCTATATCAAAATATCAAAAATAATTCTTCATATAGATCTGCTTCACCCAAAACATCAATTGGGTTGGCCTAATTAGATGTAATATACAAAATGTAGCTTGTCAGCTCAAGATCCATACACACACACTTCACTCCAAGATCCAAACCTCACAATAATTCAAAATAGGTCGACATGGACCCAAAATAGCACCCACATAATAAATCAACACATAATTAAACTCTGCAAAACATAAAACTCATTAGGTCAGCACCACTAATAACCTAATATCAAAATATGCCAACTGTACAACCATAGCCAGACACACAGACCTCCAAACACTATGGCAATTGGAATACATAATCAAATGATACCTATCAACATCTCCACAAAGCTGCAAAGCCAAAATCTACTCCGTAGAGAAGTGCGAATTCACCAAAACATATGCATTAGATTGGAAAACACCTATAACTGCCAGTCTAAACTTATATTCATAATAACTTCCACACCGGGATCCAGAACAAGATGAAACTCTAGAATTAGGATCTTATATCAACCAACAAAATTATGTTAGAAGCATAGAGCAAAATCTTCATCAGTTGACCAAATTAGACCCAAATACCAGATCCCCTATACACATAATCACCTAAATTGACACTTAGTCAATTTCCACAACTATTGCCTTCATTAGATCAAACCTTCTTGCAAAATTATCTTGCATAATCATCCTCAAGCATGCTCAAGACACCCAAACTGATCTACACCATAGTATTCATACCTAGATACAATGTTGGCATCAATGACAACACTACAATGGATAACTTTTCACTTTGTGCTCATCCCACATGCTCATGTTGCCAACAAGTTCATCAATGACATCTCCTTATTCTTCCAATAAATTGTCCCAACACTGGATCCACCTAGGTCATTTTGGCCTTATGGGTGTTGGGGCACCATCTTATTTTATGTGTCAATCTATCTACACATGGAGCATTGTCATCATGATATGTCATATCATGGTACATATCACCAAGTGTGACAATAAGCAATAGGTTTCTCCTTGCATAGCATGTTACTTCAACAAGGATATTGGGGGAGACAAATAATGGAGTCGTTTTTGGGTGGGAAGAGGAGAGGGAAAGGCTATTTAGAATCAACTGAAGATGATGGTCATGGCGGTGATGATGTAGAGGCAAATGGGATTCTTCATGCTTCTCTACTTGTTCTTAGTTTTGTTTCTGGCAGTTTCTATGTTGATGCCTCACGTTTGGGATTTTTCGCTAATAACTCGCATTTGGGTTTCTCTACTGACGCCTTCGTGCTTCCTTGTTGTTGTGTTCCTATGCTAGATGGTAAGGGATTGAGGTGTTGTTTTTTGTTTCTAGTTGATGGTGTGTTCGTGTCTGGTGTGGTTTCTATTGGTGAAGCTCCTTTTGGCTTTTCTTAGAAGTTGCTTCTTGAGTTTTTAGAGTTGTTTGCTTTTGATTTTGGCTCTTTCTATGGTTCTTTTTGTTGGGATTCCCTCTTTGGCTCTTGAGTTTCTTTCTCTCTATGTTGAGTGAATGTTGGGCCCCTAATATTGGCTTTGTATGATGGGTGGTATGTAGAATCTCTGGAGTACTAGGTTTGTCTTTGCCTAGATTGGTGTTTTCTATCCTTGGTGGTATGTGGAGGTTCTTTTTCATGGGTAGATGAGGCATGGTCTACCCTATTTTTTATTTGCTTCTATTTGGTGGTATTGGAGCTTTCCCCTTTCAAATTCTCTCTTTGTATGAGAGTTGACTAGTTAAACCTCTCTAAGGGAGCTTTCATTGCCCTTCCCTATGGTAAGATGTTTTTAGCTAGCTTGTGCTCTATAAGTTCTTTAAAATCCCAGATGTTATGGGTGCTAAAGGGAACGTTTGTTGCCATGATTTCTGGCCTAATTTTATGGACTGGGCTATGCTTAATGTTTTTCTATTGTTCCATTTGGTTTTAGATTTAAAGGGATTTTCTATAGATGTCAAATTGTTGAAGGGAGTTTCTATTGATGGTTGGGCTATACTTTAAATCTATTTTAAAGATCAAGATGCTTTTGTTTCAAAAGGAAGACAATTTGAACCCCATATGGATTTTAATGTCCATGTTGTTGACGGGGTTGGATACTTGTGTTTGTTTGAATCAGTCTATTTTTGGTATCTTGCTACATAGGTGTTTAGGAGTTGTCTTGATGGAATTGTTGAAAATATTGTTGGTTCATACAACTCAGCTGGATTTGAGGGTGAAGGGTATAGTTGTTGCCCTCTTTTCTCATCTGTTTACTCTTTGTCTGGGTCTTCAAATTGTGACTCCTATTGAGGTGGATTTTTTTCTTATAGAGGTGGAGATTGTGGATTTGGTGAAGGGTATTTATCTTCTTCAAATGGCCCCTTTATTGCTTCTCCTTTGGAGGTGGAGCTTTCTCCTATTGAGGTAGATATTGGTTTGGTCAGAGGGACTTGGTGTTGTTGCAAGGGTTTTTTGCCACCTTTGGCTTCATTTTTCCTTCATACTCTTCTATTGAGGTGGAGAGTTTTGGGAAGCTAGAATGGTTACTTGGGAGCTACGATTGCCTTCTTTTTGGTTATCTCTTGTCTCCTATTGAGGTGGAGATGCAGATTGATTATGGGATCATGTATCCACATCTGGTTTTTAATGACTTTGTTGATAAGGAGCTATTGCTGCCCTACTTTTTTTATGGTTTTGCTTTCTCCTATTGAGGTGGGGATTGAGATCAATAATAGTGATACTTTTTGGTATCTGTAATCTTGGAAGCACTTGTAATGTCCTGCTCTAGTGTTGGCTAGTGATTTTTGTTAGCTTTGGATTTTCTATTGTATAAGTTATTTGTTGTTTGTTGGTTGTTTCTTGTCTTTGTATTATCTTTGGCAATGTTTCATGTGGATTAGGTTTCAAATCTCATCAAAACCTACTTGTAAAGGGTATTGAGTCCCTTCAAAACCTACTTTTTCACTAATCAAAAACATGTTACTTCAACAATATGTCCCCACCATTGCTAACTTCTTCATCCATTCTTCCATTACCTCCACTTCCTTTTCTTGCATCCAACTCCACATTTACTTGCACCTTTTACTAACATTCATCTTATCCATTTTGAGAACACAATTGTGTTCTTAAAATAAAATCACATCATCCTATAATATAATACAATCCTAAATACAAATACTATCCCAAGCATCAAAGCATCAAAGCACATATTGAATCCAATCTTAATCAATCAATCCTCCTATTGTTCTCATCATTTAAAACACAATCCTTGCATTGTTTTTATTATCAGCAATATTATCAATCTATCCAATCAAATGATCCTTAATCTTTGACACTTGGGGTAGCATCCTTCACCAATCACATATCCTCGCCGCCAATCCCCCTCCATCTCCATTCTTCCTGGTGACTAGGTAAAATTGCTAATAGAGCCTCTCCCTCTACTTTTTATTCTTCTTTGACATGATGCCACTTCTAGTCATGATGCCATATGAAAGAGGAGCACAATGTAGACATCCAAAATTTACCACTAATTTCTTGCATACTAACTTTATCATAAATTAATTGTCATTATTTAATTAATTACCTTCACCATTCATCATTAATTAATTATTACCTAAGGTTGATTAATTAAAACAATTAAATTAATTATCCCCAATACCCAAATCCTCCAAATAAATAAAGAAATAAATACCTACTGCAGTGTCGAAAATTGTCACCCTTGACAATTTCACACTATGTTTTGTCCCCCCTAAATTATTGAGCCTAATTAAGCACCTAATTCCCAAATTATACATTTTATGGCCTATTTTAACAAATTTCGAGAAATTGCAAGCATTGAACAAATACATTCATTTAATGTTTTGCTCATGACACCCTATTTTTTAGAAAATATGGCCAAGACTAGGACACCCTTAGGTGTCTAAACCCTCCTATTTTTTTGGGATCCAAATTTGAATATGTCGATGTCAACATTTTAGCATTTGAAATTTAAATTGTAAATATCGGCTATTAGGATCTAATTTGTAAGAAACTGAATAAATTCCTATAAATACCTAGTTATTGCATCATTTGAAATCTATCTAGCATTAACAAGCATTATCTAGCAATAAGTGAACATTGAGAGAAATTCAAGAGCAACATTTCAGTTATTTATTGCAGCAGTTCAAGATCCATGCATCATGTCAAATCCTATATGAGTTTATGCATGTTTATGTTATCATTGTTTGTGAAGCTTGTAGTGTAGTAAATTTTATACCTTTACAATTTCACTCTATGTTTGGGTCCCTTAATTTATTATACTTAATTAAGCTTCTATTTTTTAAAATTATGCATTCCAAATCCTTATTCTTACCATTTTCCGAAAGGAGAAGCAACATTAAATAAATGCATTTAATATTTAAATTGCCATGGAATATGTTTGTCTTGGAAATATAGGCTAGGATTCATTCGCCCATGGGTGAATGAGTCCCCTTTATGTGCTAGGACCTAATTTAAAATATATTTTTGGCAACCTTTTAATGATCAAAATTCAAATTGTAAGTTTCAACTTTTGGAATCTAATTTTAAGGAAATTAGATAAACACTTATAAATACCTAGTCATTTTATCATTTGAAATATAACAAGCTAGAGGTGAACATTCAAGAGAAAAAATTATTGTCAAGAGAATTCAAGAGCAACATCATCAATCATTTATAGCAGCAATCAAGATCCTAACATCATGTACAAGTTTATGTGTGTTCATGTTGTCTTGTGAAGGCTAACAAGCATTGTAGGTCTTCATACATTCAAGAATTTAAGCATCCAAGAAAATCAAGCAAGCAAGATCCAATTCCTTTGAAGAGATGCGTACGAATTCGGTCCTTCAAGGAAGCAATTGAAGGGTGGTGAGTTGCAACAAATTTTTCATTCATCATTTCCTTCCTTCCATTAAGATTTTTATCATTGACATTGCCATTGTGAAAGTAGGAACACTATTTATAAGGTTTGACAGAGGTAAACCCCTATATGGAATAAAACAAATATTTTTCCCTATTTGTGTATGTGCAAGTTATAGGTTGAAGAAGGATTGAGAATATCTTGAAGAGAAATTTTGTATTGTTGCATTTGTTGTCATCATTATTGTCAACCCAGAGAAACTAAGTTATAAAATTCATTTCAGACATTCTGACAAAGTTGCAGGTGGAAAATAAAAGCTCGGATATGATACCCGAGGACCCAAAAAGTTTATTAGGACCCCCTTTCAAAGACCCATTTTATATTGGGCGAATGAGTCCTTGTAGGCACATCAAAACCAATTTTTTTCTTAATAGGTTTGTTGTCCTCTACACTTACCAAACCCAATTGTAAACTATTTTTTTCATCTGTCAATTGTCAGGATCTTGCATTTTATGTATTACCTAGCATATAAGATTGTCAGTTTAATCATTCTAAAATATTTCCAATCTACTCTAATCCCTCTTTAGATGTAGATCTAGGTCTGATTGGCTCACCATTAGGGTTGAAAGTCAATCTTTTGCACCTTATGATCTACATCTCTAATGAAACTTAGAAAAAAGCACCATTAAATCTTAGGTTCTTTTCATTAAGGGCCTAGGATCCATTTTTCTTTGTTTCATTTGGTGAATCCAATATGTTAACACTATAAAAAATTTGAACTTGGGAGTTTTCCAAACCCTAAATCTAGGTTTTCCATAATTTTGTTTTGCATCTTTTATTTAGTGTTTCATCTTTGCATTGTAAAAAGTCATAATTTTTTTATAAAAATTGCATACTGCATTGCATCATAGGTTGCATTAGGGTTTGTCTCGGTCATATTGAGATCAGATTTATATCCATATTGCATTCATTAAGTGACCAAAAACATGAAATTGTTCATTGCATGTAAATTGCACATCTTTTATTTTAGCTCAAAACAAGTAAAAAAATTACATAATTTTGTTTCAAAAAATGCATCAAAAACATCATTTTCAGGTTGTGGCATATTAAAATTAGTCAATTATTATATTTTAGATCTAAAATTTTCATTCAAAACTTGTAAAAACATTTTCACCTTTAGGTTGCACTTGCGCCTTGCATTACCTTGTCCTAAATTGCACAAAATCTAGAAAAACAAACACTAATTAACTTGTTTGCAACCGAAGAAAGAAACATCAAACAACAACTGAAAACTTAATTTTTTTATGTACAAGGACCCATTCACCCTTGGGTGACCTTGTCCTTGTATAGGTGTCTCATACATCTTTTTCACAATCTTTTGTCTCTATATTATCAGTCCATTTCTACCTGCAGTTGTTTGATTTGAAATTTTGGAAAAATGTTATTGCATATGTAAGAAATATGTCATTTTTCTTTGTTTGTTGTAAATTTGGGAACAATTTTTGCATTCTAGTATTGAAAATCATCAAATTTATAGAATAATTATTTACATTTTTGAAGCATTATATAATTGGGATATATTAGTTTTAATTTTTGCACAAATTCATAACTCTAGTTTGTTACAATTCATTGTAAATAGAGTAGCAACATGTTTCCTTTTCAAAGATGTGGTTTTGATATGGTCAAGCATGGATTGCATAAGTACAATCTCCCTGCTTATGAGAATAATTTAGGGAAAATAAACGAGGTCATTACCAAACATGTTAGCCATCCTCTCAATATCTTTCCTAATTATGAGAGTACTTTGACACAAGACAAGTGAATCATTGATACATTTCTTAATATCACCTTGCCTATCCTTCACCCATCCCCTAACATCTCTCCTAATTTTGAGAATTTTTTGGTGCAAGAGGATGCAATCATTGACAATCATGACAATCATAATTTTTCTTCTCCCAACACTTCTCTTATTTATGATGAAGGTATCTTGGTGTTAGAAGATCCAATCATTGAGCGTCATGAAAATCTAGTTTGTACCTCTTCCCATACTTCTCCTAATTAGGAAGATATTGTTGGGCATAAATATGGATTGCTTAGATGAACATGCTAAGGTCACCCCATCGATAGATGGTCATCAACAAGAATTCAAATACATTGAGGTTACAAACACATAATTAACCATTAGATCTCCCTTGATTATAGGAACTCCTATAACTCCTTTTGGACCTCTAAAAATTCCTCTAATCATTGGGACTCCTAAGATTCCTTTTGACCCTCCTAAACCGATTCTCATTATAGGACCTCCTAAACCTCATGTCCATATCCTATTTTTTTCAAAACAACTCACTAGTAATCATGCGCGCAACAACCAATTTATCATACTATATCTCACACATATAATACTAGAAACAATAAGAAACCAAGACAAAATCCACCATCCATCCCATTGCCTCAACCATATCTTCCACCTGCACCTAACATTCTGCATCATAGTGGTAAAGAATTTGATCTTGTTGAACAAATTCACAACACTCCTTCTAAGATCTCCCTTTGGGATTTTATCCAATCATCACTAACTTACCATAGTATGCTTCAAAACTCCTTGTAAAAATTTGTCATCCCTCCTAGTGCACAACCAAATGATGTGGCAAATTTGATTGAGAATATGAATTCACCTAATTTGGACATTCTCTCATCAAAGTGAATTACCTCCTTTGGAAACACAAAAATAAAATGGTACTTTGATGATCATGTCTATTATTAACAAGTTTTGGATTAGAAGTACCCTTATTGACAATAGTTCAACAGTTAATGTTTATAGTGTGAACCTCTTGGATAAAATTGGGGTGGGTAAGACTAAAATTTAACCAGTTGGGTTGTTTATTCATGGTTTTGATAATGTGGGAAAACAACCGCTTGGTGTGATAACATCACGTATTAGATTAAAATTGATAGGGTTACATTGCAAAATCCTATTCATTTCATGCCCCATGACCTTTCATATAATCTTCTCTTGGGTAGACCATGGATTCATGTAATGAATGTAGTGCCTTCAACGTTACATCGTCTATTAAAGTACACTTACAAAAACAAGGTTTACATGATAAAAGTTGATCCAAATTTTGAGAGTTGTTTACTGTGTTGCCAAAAAGTGTAGCCTTTGACACTTTTTCACTCATTTTGGCCTTTTCCCTTAGATTTTGGCATTGTTTTGCCTTGATTTAGTCTTGAATGCTTGCAAATCAACAACAATCTAACAGTGTTTTACAAAGGTATTGTGAAGTGTTGTAACACATCTTCCCACTTTTCTAAGACCTTTTAAACACAATTCATCTAAATAACCCCTTCTTACCCCTTTTCAAGTTAAGCCTTGTGTCAAAGTGTTAGGCTTATCATCACTGATTCAACCCTTTTTAATGTTAAATTAGTCCCTTAATGTACTTCTAGGCCTAACTTAAGTGTGTTTCGGGAGGCAAGTCTAATAAGCATCATTTAACATCTTTTTATTCCCGACCACCACTTGAATTTGTCCAAGTGGATTAGGTCGCCACCTTGGGCGACCTAGTCCCTTTACGCTTAAAATTCAAAATTAAATAAAAAACCTAATGGGAATTTGCCTCCAAAACCCTAGTGTTGGCCTATCAAGTGACATTTTTGAGAAATTAGGGCATATCTTGTATAAATAAGGGTTTTCAGCTTCATTCCCCCCCTCTAAGATCATTTTTGATCTTCACAAGCAATCTTGCACTCAAGCTTCTCAAGCAAGCAATCAAGCATAAGGCATCTCAAGCAACCTCCATTGGAGCTGGTTCTTGCATGTTGTAGACTTCAACAACAAAGGATTTGGTGAGTGTTTACATTGTTCATCATTTAATCATCTTTCCTTTCAGTGTTTCTCATTTGGGTTTAATTACCATCAAAGGGGTTTGACTTAGGCAAACCCCTATTCCCTAACCCCAACATTTTTTTTGTCTTTGCATGTGCTTTGCAGGTTGTATTCAAATTTGGTAAGAAATAAAGTATTGAAGAGGGTACAATCATTCCATTCAAGTCAACTCAAGTCATCAAACCCTAGGTGGAACAAAAGGATAACTTGCAGGCCATTTTCTGGAGATTTGAACACAGGCATCTACAGAAAAGGAAAGTGCAAGTGGGGACCCATAGAATCAGACCTTCAGGCTCTTGAAAGTACCAAGAGGACTAGGTCACCATCATTGGCGACCTTGTCCCTATACTAGGCCTGAAAAAGGGTTTTGATATTTTTGGATACCCTTTTTCTCGAAACCCGATCTGGCAGAATTTCCTGACAGAAGGACTAGGTCACCCATTCTAGCATAAGTGTCCCTTTGCAGATTTTAGGCAGATTTCAGAACATCCCAGGGCTCCTCTTTTGCAAGTTTCATTTCCCAGGTGCACCATCTTTTTACTTTCCAGTTTCCTTTTTGTTTACATACATTTAGGTCATTTAGTTCACATTGCTTTATTTACATTTCTTTAGTTAGTTTAGTTTCATTTCATTTCCAACTCTAGCCACACTTCACACACTCATCACAACCCTACTCAGCCCATACCCTTTGAATGCAATCACCAAAAAGAGCCTATCACCAAGGTGAAAGATTGTCATTCCTAAACCAAGTTCTCCTAGGTGAAAAACCATAGGGGCCTAGAAAGGGGAATCCTCTTTCCTTTCGTAGCAATATAATATTTTTGGTGGTTCATTTACAAACTGAAATAGGAATAACAAATCCTCTTACAACATTGACACTAACTACAAAAGTAGAACCTTTGCAAAAATAAGAAAAGGATGATTTTCTTTCATCTGTGACAAAGTTGTTGGAAGATGATTGGGGATCGTTAGATTTCACACCTACATTCATGGGAGAATACAAGATTAGACACAAATCAATAAAAGAGAAAGAAGTAGTGGTAGCATCAACACAATCTATAATGCAGTCACCAAAATCATGTATAAAAGAAGAGGAAGACACAAATTATACACCCACATTTGATGAGAGTGATCATGAAAACCCACATTCTTGAAAATAAATAAAAACACTTTATGGAAGAGGTTATGATCTTTTGAAACAATTTGGTTATAAAAAGGGTGTAGGATAAGAGAACAAGGTATTTGTGTCCCTATCGAGCCTAGCACACAAGAAAACATGAGAGGTCTTGGTTGTTGTCCTTCGAAAGAAACAAAAGCATCAAATAAATCTTTGCTTAATATCAATGTCAACACACAACACATCCCTAGAGAAAATGTAAATAATGGCCATGATATTGCTTCATCTTCAAACATATGTTTTAGTGACAATTGGGGTTCATTATAGGGGAGTACAAAATCTCACAATCTAAACCTAAAGAGTCTTGTGTAAGTATACCATCTTGTAGTAAGCAAGAAATATATTTTTCACAAAATAAAGGAATATCTTCTATTGATCAAGAGAGTACCTTGTCGAGGCTTCTCCAAGCTCGCTTGATATCTCTCACTACAAGAACACAAAATAAATTTTATAACAAAAGCTCATCTTATGCATACCATTGAGTGCATTATCATTCAACCAATGAATGCTAGACCTTGAGTAATAAAATACATATTAGGGATTGTGGTGTTCTTCCTTGTGTTGATGCATCTACTTCCTCTAACTGATAATGATTTTAATCCTATCATGTTGCTTGAATCACTACATGGCATTAGTAGATTTATGTGTTTTGCTCATTTTCATTCATGATGGTACAATCTTAAGTGCAACCATAGGTTTCATGGCAACAACATGATAGTCCTTGGTGTGTTTGTCCTTATCTCTATGCTTGGGGGGGAAGGATAAATAGTTTTGGGAGGTGTGCATCCTTGTCAAGGATCCCCTCTTCTCCTCTTTCTCCTTAAAATACCAACATAGCAAGTATGTTGACATTTTAAGTGGGGGCATACATTACCCTTATATATTTCATCTTGTGATGTTTGACCTATTGGTATACCCCCTTTGGTGGTGGAATTGTTTGTAACACCCCCTGAGGCATGGTTATCAATTCGTCCGTTGAGATGTTAAACCCTTTTTCATGGAACTTGGCAGAACATAGCTTGCCAACCATGTTTGTCATTTTCTTGGCTTCAATTTGTTCATGAGATGAACCTAGTGTAAGCATTGGCATAACATTTTGATCATTTTTTGTGGCACCTTATCAAGGTTATCAGGGAGTATAACTCTTGGTATGGTTTGACAAATGGGAACACCTTGTAGACCTAGTGTGTGCCTCACATTTTACCTTGTCTAGGGGGCTCACCTAGTGAATATCAGACTTCACTAGCCCTTGTGAGTATTTTTTTTTCCTTTGGGTGGTACGATTTTTGAATTGTGGCATATTAGTTATTTTGATAATTAAGTTCTTACATTCATCAAGTTTAATGTTCTGATTATAGATTTCCTTTAGTCATCTTTACAAAAAAACAATTATAAGATGACCATCAGACCCAAATAACAAAAAATGATGTAGAGATTCATTCAAAGTTAATCTGGAAATTAACATTATCATTGTTCAACCAATCATAAATATTATTATTATGATTGTGCATATTATTCTTTGGTATTAATAATATCCATATTATTTTATAAATTAATTATTCTTTTATTGCAAATATTTTAATTACATTATCTATCCCATATGTTCTATCATAATCTCTACCTAAGGATTTATTTATTTATTTTAATTTATTTAATATTCTTAGTGTTAAAGGACAAACACTAATATCATTTCATTAATAGCTAATAATATATATATATATATTCCATGATATTCATAATAGTAATTTCCAATTTAAATTTATAAATTCACTATGAAATTATTACTTAGCCACAAAGCTAATACTATTCATTAAAATTCTTGCAACATTTTACATTAGTAATAATAATATTAGCTTGCCTATTTATGTGCAATAACAACTATTTGAGTCCATAATATTGTAACTATCATTTTGTTACTTTTAACTGAGTTTGCATAAACACATAAGTAAAATTAAATTAATTATAACTAATAAAAATATAATATTAATATTCCTAATCAATATTATAATTGGATTAATAAAATTTATCACCATACTTGATATTTCCCACCATATTGTATTGCATATATTATGATGTCTGGTTACCATGAGTCTTTTATGGCTACTATCACCAATTATGGCTGCACCTATATGTGAGTCGTTTCTTTCTCTCTTTTTAAAAAAATATATATTTACAAAAACGATACTTATTGATAATCTTATAAATTATGTTTATAATATCAATATAGATAATATTACTTCAGCTGTAATTTTTAAGTGACTATTATTAATATTGATATAAATGTTGGAGGTTGTGGTTACATGCCCTTTTAAACCAACGTAATGATCTGATTTACTTATTTATTTATTTATCTCTATGAATAATGCCAATATCGTGCCGTCTCCCCAATACTAATGTGAGTGTTTTTAGCGGTTGTTACTATTAATTAATTACTAGATTTTACACACTAACAATAATGTTTAAATGCCTTCAATATTAAGAATCACCATTAAATAATTAAAATGGTATGACGTTAGCAAATTTATTCAAGTGCTCTCGATAATAACTTGATGTTAAAAAAAAATTGTTGGGTTTTTTTAGATGAATTTTTTGGGCATGACACTCACCTAGTGAATATTGGACTTCACTAGGACTTGTGAGCATATTTTATGGACATACAACATAAGCTTGCTAGTCCATTTTTTTTCTTTTTTTGAATTAGCTTTGACATTGAATGTTTGTGTATCTCATCTTGTTGCACACATCTTACATGCATGCGTGTCCCTTTGTGCTTATGTTGGTTTTCCATGGGATATTAGATCTTGGGGGGCTTGGCCATCTCCCTTGATCTTTGTCATCCTATCTCATCAACATTTATGCACTTGGACCCCTCTTGACATATTTCTCTACTTTAGTGTGAGTCTAAGCATAAGTTCATACTCTCACTAAAGTGGGGGCTAAATGTAGTGTAGGAAATTGTATACCTTTACAATTTCACACTATGTTTGGGTCTCTTAATTTATTGGACTCGCTTAATCTTCTAATTTTTCAAAGTATGCATTCCAAAGCCTTATTCTCACCGTTTTCGAAAGGAGAACTGACATTAAATAAATGCATTTAATATAATTGCCATATAATACGTGTCTTGGAAATATAGGTTAGGACCCATTCACGCATGGGTGAATGGATCCCCTTTATGTGCTAGGACCCAATTTAAAATATATTTTTGATGGACTTTTAATGATCAAAATTCAAATTGTAAGTATCAAAATTTGGAATCTAATTTTTGGGAAGTTAGATAAACACTTATAAATACCTACTCATTTTATCATTTAAAATCTAACAACAAGATAGAGGTGAAAACTCAAAAGAAGATATTATTATCAAGACCATTCAAGAGAAACATCATCAGTCATTTATAGCAGTAATGAACATCCTAACATCATGTCCAAGTTTATGTGTGTTCATGTTGTCTTGTGCAAGCTAACAAACATTGTAGGTCTTCATACATTCAAGCATTCAAGCATCGAAGAAAATCAAGCACACAAGATCTAATTCCTTTGAAGAGATGTGTAGGAATTTAGTCCTTTAAGGAAGCTATTGAAGGGTGGTGAGTTGTACCAAATTGTTCATTCATCATTTCCTTCCTTTCCATTAAGGTTTTTATCATTGAAATTTCTATTGTGAAAGTGGGAACACTATTCACGAGGTCTGACTGAGGCAAACCCCTATATGGAACAAAACAAAAAAACTCCCCTCTTTGTATATGTGCAGGTTACAGGTTGAAGAAGGATTGAAGAGACCTTGAAGAACAATTTTGTATTGTTGCATTTGTTGTCATCATTCTTGTCAAACCACAAAAACTAAGTTGTAGAATTCATTTCTAACTTTCTGAAAAAGTTGCAGGTGGAAAAAAAAAGCTAAGATTTGACACTAGAGAACCCAAAAAGTTGACCAGGACCCCCTTTCAAAGACCCATTTTCCATTGGGCGAACGAGTCCTTATAGGCACATCAAAAATATTTTTTTTTAGTAGGTTTGTTGTCCTTTGCACTTCCTAGATTCACTTGCAAACTATTATTTTTTCCTGTCAATTGTCAGGATCTTGCATTTTAGTATTAGGGCATATAAGATCGTTAGTTCAATCATTCTAAAATATCTCCAATCCACTTTAATCCCCCTTTAGATGTAGATCTAGATTTGATTGGCTCACCATTAGGGCTGAAAGTCAATCTCTTTTGCACCTTGTGATCTACATCTCTAATGAAACTTAGAAAAAGACACCATTAAATCCTAGGTTCTTTGCATTAAGGGCCTAGGATCCATTTTTCTTTGTTTCAAAGGCCAACCCTTGTTGTAGGTCTCCAAGCAATTCAAGAAATCAAGCAAACAAGATCCAAGACCTTGAAGTGATGTGCATGACTTCAGTCCTTCAAGGAAGCCATTGAAGGGTGGTGATTTTTAGCACTTTGTTGATTCATCATTCCTTCCTATCATTTATCATTCCTATCATTGACATTGCCATTGTGGAAGTGGAAACACTAACATGAGGTTTGACTAAGGTAAGCCCCTAAATGACACAACATTCCTTCTCTCTTTGAATGTGTAGATTTAAGGTTTGGACAGGATTGAAGGAAGTTTGAAGATCATTTATCCATTGTTGTATTCAAAGCCCTACACCTTGTCAACTCACGAAACTCAGATACAAAATTATCCAACAGTGATCCAACAAGCCTGCAAGCGAAAACAAGGATCTCAAATCTAACATCAGAGGACTGCAAAAATAGTTTCAAAAAAGGCATACAAGGACCCAAACACCCTTGGGCAACTTTGTCCTAATATTCAAACCAACACAAAACTTTTAGGATAGGTACATATGACTTTTCCCTCCTATCACCTTCTTGTAAATCTCTGTTATAATCTATCAATTGTTAGAATATTGCATTTTCATATTAGGGCACATAGTCTAGTTAGGTTAATCAAGGAAAATTAATTCCAAGACTCAAATATGCATATCTAGGTATGATTGTCTCACCTTCATGGTTGAAATTCAATCTAATCACCTTGTTGATCTCCATATTAATGAAATATTAGAAAAGACACAACACCACACAAAATTTGAATCCTAGGTTTTACACTTCAGACCTAGGGGTCAATTATTTTTTGCTTCACCTACTTAATTAATTGATTTAAGCTAATTAATCCTTCTTAATATTTCCTCCATTACTTAAATCCACATCATTATTGATCCTTGTACTTTTAATTCTAGCCATTAAATTGGTACCCAAATAAAGGAAGTTTTGGGTTCTTGAGGCCAATTTTTGAAGGAGTTGACTCAATCCAAAATTAATTCTATGAAGGAAATAGATGGGAAATTTTTGAAGTAACAATGGAAGTTGCAAATCCAAAAAGAGTCAATTGATGAAGTATCTTTGGATTACATGGACTAGGCTTCCCAAATTTTGGCTATAATCCAAAATTTTATTAATCAAAACGCTGCTAAGATGGCTTTGCACCATCAATTAATTGATCATTACAACATCCAAGATTATAAAATTCATGTTGCAGCTAGCTCACCAAATGAGGAAATCACTCCTATCTTGACAACTTTTGTAAAGCTCACCATCATAGAGAAATCAAAAGGCAAGAGTGTAGTAGATGATAACTTTTTATGATTTTGGGCACTAGTTGGCTCACCTTTTCGAATGTATTTAAATATCATTTTTGGAAATTGTGCCCTAGATTTTTTAGGATTTTGTAATTGTAATTTAGTGATGAAATGCATAATATATTGTACTTTTACATATCCCAAGGAAATATTGTAACTGAATTTGGTTGGAGATAGATGATGAATATGTAATAAATATTTAATGCACTCCAAATATTAAATGACGATGTAATTTGGGCCCTTGGTGTTGAGGTGATCTTCACCATTGATCATGCGTTAGGTTTTTTGTCCTTGACTATAAAAGGTAGTATTCTCTCATTGTAAAGGTGGTTGAAACTAGAATTGTTGTAACCAGATATTTTGAAATCAATACAAGAAAGACATTGAATTGTGTTCTACTTGTGGTTTCTCATGTTTGCATGGTTCTTTTCTTCAATATTAAATAGATTTTAATTATGATGATGATGAAGTGTGAAGGTATTTGATAGATCTCTGGTTCATACCATTTGTGGCTTGTTGATTGTAAGTTTCTTTGCATGGTTAGTCTAAACCCTATTTGACATTAATTCAATTGTGAAGATTTATTTAAGTTATGCCGAAATTGGGCATTTATATGAATTTTCATGATCTGAAAATATTTCATTACCTTTAGAGATTACACTATTCTTGAGGCATTATGAATTAATCTTTGATTAAATAAGAATTGGTTTTATGAGAGATCTATCTATCAAAAATATCAAATTATTATTGTCATTATTCTTAGGGTTTCTTAATTTAATCTCTTCTTACCCTCTCTTTTGAATTTTATGTGAAGATTTGAATTAGTTTGGGGAGAAAGCATCACCCAAATTATAATATTAGATGTTGAAGATAATTTTCAGACTTTAGGTATGGAATTCAGTTAGGGTTTCATATCAAATTCAAATCATTCAAAACCCTACTATTAAATTCTAGTGAGATAATTGTAAGGCCCCTTGTTAAACAAAAAAACATTAAACCACCGAGTAATTTTTGAAAAGTCAAGACCTAACCATTGAAGCCTTGGGGTAGTCTTTCTGAGTCTTAGAGGTTAGGTGTTGTGATGCACAAAAACACTTGTCAACACTAAGTAATCATAATCAGTCTAAAATGAAACAATTTGTAAGTCATTTTTTTAAGATGAATAGTGAATCATATAATATTTGAGTAGATTAATTGCATGTCTACTAAACATAATATATTTTTATGTCATGGTATTTGAAGATATTCACTTAAAATGGAATGCAGGAGGAATTGATAAGGAAAATAATTAAAGCACACTTCACCTATTGAGTCGATAAGCTCCTCAACAATGTCTATAAACACCACCTTGAATTCTTAGATATCTAGCATGTGAAAGCAATTAGATTCAAGAAAATTAGTTTTTTTCAAGCCATTCTCATGTATCATAGATGATTTCCACACATCAAGACCATGTTTGCAATGGTTGAGATTGATTATGTAAGATGTGAAATTCATACACAGATATTTTAGTGCTAGTTTAAATCTCCAAACGAAAACTATTTTATAGAAAAAAATATTATTCCAAAATAAGACTATCATTTATCTATCATCGATCCTAAAACTAAGCTCCACTATACTCTTATTTAATTATCATATTTATTTTAATTCTATTTCAATTTTTATGATAGAAACAAATCATTACAAAATGTGATCAATATTATTTATTTATCATTCATCCTAAAAATAAACCCCTTTATGGACTCTTATTTAAATATCACATTTATTTCAATTCTATTATTATTTTTTGATCGGTAAAGACAAGACTAGCCTACAAATTTTATTAAAATATCAGAAGAGAGTTACCACTATCGGAACCACCCAAAGGGTGTATGCAACTAAAAGGCAACAACATTAAGCAATCCCTAACCCTTCCAAATACCCATTTATGAAGCTAAACTACCACCATATACCCCCAACCCTACAACTTTACATCAATGATTAAATTCAAACATTACAAAAAAACCAACAACAAAGCATCTCACGAAACCACAACCATCCTATTTGTAATTTTTCCTTTTTCTGTGGGAGCAAAGAATCATCTTAAAATCTACACCCTTTTTATTCTTCTTTTTCTTTTGACCTTGTCCCAAATCTCCTACAAATCACCATCTTGTGCATGTTCTCCCAAGTTCACCTCCGAAAGGAATTTATCTTCAAAAGAGACTACACTTATGCTTGTTAATCTTTCGATCAACCCATCGTTAGGAGCAATACCCTTCCCCTCCCCAACATTGGAGCACACCACCATCCCATGAGCCTTTTGCGGGGGGTCATTAGGCACTACCATAATTGGATCCTTAACTAGGGCATTTCTTACCAACTCCTCTTTTTCCATCGAATAGTGGTGGGGGGAAACCTCTTTCCACCACATTGCTTGATTGACCCTCTTGTGCTAGGAACATTTCCTAGCTATGTGTCCCATATTGAAACAAATTCGACACCGAAATGGTACACCTTCATCATCAAGCAATTGTTTCCATTCTTGGCCTGAATATTTCAAGAGAGCAACTATAGGAAGATCTTTTGTAACATCCATTTTAACTAAAATGCGTGCATAAGTAGTGTGAAAAAAATTAAGAGAGACCTCATCGACATCTAAGAATTTTCCCAACATGTTACCAATAGGTTCAAAACAAGATTCAAACCAAAAATACAATGGTAGATTCAAAAGCCTTACCCAAATAGGAACCATCCCAATGATTCAGTAGTTGGGTTGAAATATTGATGCCAAGGTTTAAGCATTAACAAATATTTATCTTCCCAACTCCATTAATAGACACACATCACTGCCTTCCTATCCTTCTCATTATCAAAGACTAACATAAAAAATCCTTCCGTACAAGAGTAAATCTGCACATCCACCTCCAATTTGAACGCCAGGTCTCTAAAATCCACCAGTGTAACTCTGCAAGACCCGACTAGAAACCCCTAAACCTTCCAATCAATCCAAGCTCCCCAAAAAACTTTGCATTTTCCACTACTGCTTTTGCAATATTTTCCTCAAATGCAATTGACAGGGATACCTTAGAGCACCGCAAAGGAATCAGATCATTCCTTATGTTTGCATGTTTGGATTCGACACTCATTTCTCCCTTATGACTCCCAACTTCCTTACTCGAGGCACACTTAAATCATTCAAGTGCCCCCTGCCGCTTGCCATAACATTTCGACCTAAAAAAGCCACTGATGAATGCAGTTTCTATCTCCTTAAAAGCCCATTCTGGGCCACCGCTTCCAACCCTCGATCCTGCTGCAAAGAAAACCCTTCACACACGACCTCTATGAAGGGACGCCACCACAGACCTGTAGCAAATGCAAACCCATAAGCCCTTCACCCTACGCTACCAAAGGAAACCCTAGTCGCTGCAGGTGCGTTCGAGTGTAGAGAATGAGCCATCAATGCTTATAATATAATTATTTCAATTATATTATTAGATCCAACTCCATTATATTAATTAATTATTTGTTAGGTAATTTATTTCATTTATTTAATTAGTCTAGATAGCTTATGTAGAGATTTTATTTTATTTACAACTTACAAACTATAAATTATTTTAGGATTGATGCACAAATTAAGTTGTTATAAAAATTATTTTATTATTATTTATTGGTATTTGTGATACATTTAATAATACAAAAGTTTGTTTAAAAGTTTATAAAACTCTCATCCAAATAAATAAATTATTTCATTTAATCTTAGTTAAAATATTTACATATACTAAATGTCTCAAAATCTTAGAATTGCTAGGTAATCGTTCTCAAGGTAGGACTACAATTTTATGTGGGAATAGTGTTTGTTGCATAGAAAACTTGACATACATGGTACTTAAGTTGTTTCATCTCAATCTCTTTCCAATATAACATAGCAGGATCGACAAATGGATATTTTAGCATGACCAACATTGATTGAATGTTATCCCACACAACCAAATAGATATTTTTCTTCTTGTTTAGTGAGTCATAGAAGGGATATGACTATACACCTTTGATCTAATTAAAGTAGGATTTTAGAATGACAAGATAGAAATAAGAGAGATTATATTGTCTCTTCGAGATGCATGTATTTTGTGAATGCTCATGATATTCTTAGCAACATCGATCTATAAAGTTTTCCTTTGCTTGTTTATTGGGAATTCAAGCAGAAGTAACCCAAGTCTATTATTTTCACCTCACTTTAATACCTCAATAAATGTTCTTACCTACATCAACCCATTCAAAAATTAATCCTAGACCATGACCATTAATTACCTCTGGTAATATCACAATATTTAATATCTAACTTACCTTAGATAGTTTAAGGCTATTCTGTCCATGCTTTGTGATCTCTTCTTTCCTACTAGAAAAACAACTATATGTAGAAAAAATATAATTTTGAGACAATAAGAACCAAGAAGCTCTAATGCTGATCACCCAAGTATACATATGTAAAAAAATAGAGATCTACATACCCATGAACACTTGAGATACCTAAAAATAAGAAAATATATTCTATAGGATTTGATTAGAGTCCAATTTGGTAAAGATATTTAACAATGAAACTATATCTTTTTGCAATATCATCACAATCTGAGTGCAAATCATTCCACATGATGTAGATGTATGTAAGGTGCATATGATAGAGTTTGGAGTGCATGAGAGAGAGCTTGGAGGGAATGGTATTTAAGTTCCTTTCATGCAAGTTTTAATGGTGTAAAGTCTAAAATGGTCTTGTTGCCATTAGTATTGAAGGATTATGTAATATTTGTTGTAGATTTCATGTAAAATGTGCTAGTTTGAAAAATTAATTCCACTACATAGTTCTTTGTTGAAATATGAGATATTAATTATAGTATAAGATAAATATTATTATTAGAAATATTATATAAAGTAATAATATTGTGTACATGCACCAATAATGTAATTAAAAATATTATTCGAGATGGTATACATCCACTCTAAACTATATGAAATGAACTCCAAGTTCTCTAGATTAAATTTGCACCTTTCATATTTGAAAATTTGTACAATTTTATAGAGTTTAATTTTGATATTATCTTGGATAAAAAAATCTAAAATATTTCAATGAAATAAGATATTTTAAAGAAATTTTATTCAATGAAATAAGATATTTTAAAGAATTTTTTTTTAATTGAAAATAAATTTAAATAAAAGAAAAAAAAGATATTAACATTTTATTATATAATCTAATTACTAAAAAGTTAAAAATATAATTTTATTTAAAAGTTTTTATTAACTATTCAAATAAAGTTATTTTAAAAATATCAGTTAATAATCCTTTAAATTTTCACAATCAAATTATTTTGGATAAAAAAATCTAAAATATTTCAATGAAATAAGATATTTTAAAGAAATCTTATTCAATGAAATAAAATATTTTAAAAATAATTTATTTAAATTTTTTTTAATTGAAAATAAATTTAAAAAAGAAAAAAAAGATATTAACATTTTATTATATAATCTAATTAATAAAAAGTTAAAAATATAATTTTATTTAAAAGTTTTTATTAACTATTCAAGTAAAGTTATTTTAAAAATACCAGTTAATAATTCTTTGAATATCCACAATCAATTTATGTATACCATTGATCTATATATTTCAATGTAGGTATTGTCATCGTCAATAATGATTCATTTATATAAAAGCCAAAGCTACAGTACCAAACACATAAATAATAATATCTCGAATGAGACATGGAACAATCGGCCTTTTGCATAAAACCGTTCCGAGGAACCCCCGTAACCCCAAAAATGTCACCTCCAAGTTAGCAATGAAATAAAACGAAAGCTCAAGTGTGGGGCCCATGTAATCAAACGGGGAAAGGGCAAGCACAACAAGCTGCCCGTTGCCCGCGACAGTACCGGAGGGGCCCGTGACATCACCTGCACATCCCTTCAATCCCAGTCACGGGCAGGCAGCGTGTCGTAGCCAGTACCTCTACCCATCTCAATCCACTGCCGCAAACGTGTCACAGTCTTATAAGTAATACACTACCACTGACCGGATACAGCCAGTAACATCCCTTACCAGAAAAGAGGAAAAATAAATGTTTAACTGACAGGTTATATATCTCTCTTCACGTCTACTTTAGCCCCACCTTTACGTAATTTATGCGCACTTTTCCAAATCGAACGGTCAACACAGTCACTCCTCAAGTGACACCGTCGATTGTGGCCGCTTTAGTCTGAACTTTTATTCATGGGGTTAATAGCGAGAAAATAATGACATTTTCTGGTTCACAATGTGTCCATGAATTACCAGAATCTCGGAGCGAGCTGTAGATCGCGAAATCTTTAAACAATTAGGGGCAGATCGGCAGTTGATGATACGGATCCAGTCTGGAATTCGGATTCAGTGCAAAATTTGGGTGCTGTAGCTATATTTCCGAGCTCAAATTGGTCGCCATATGCACAATTTTCAGTAAATCAGACAGGGCTCGATGTACATTGTGGTGGATCAGAATTGAAACCGTGGAATGGAGTTCAGCAGGGAATGTGGACATAAATTATTGTGGAAGAAATAAAATTAGGCATTGTAGTGGAGGATTTGTGGCGGTGTTTCTAAAGATTGCTGATTAAACAATGTCCGAGGACGAGAAGTTGCTCAAGGAGGCAAAGAAGTGGCCCTGGGAGGACCGCCTGTTTCACAAGAACTGGAAGGTTCGAAATGACGGAAATATTGATTTGGCCGCAGCCTGTGATGCCATTACGGATCCGAAGGATCCCCGTCTTAGAGAATTCGGTGAGTTTTTCGCTAAATGTATCTCTCATTTTTGCTAAATCAAGTTTACGTAGCTGCGCGGTAGTTGAGTTTTTTGTTCGCCTTGAGGCCAAATTTAGTGCAGTGGAAAATGCAATTTATCATAAAATTATGTAAAACCGAGGACCTCTTCTTATTATTCGCTTAACAAAATAATATTTTTCTGCTTTACCTGCTCGTCGGAATCCAAATCTGACAAGAGCTCTATTAGAAAATTTGAATTACTATATTTCACTGTAGCGGCGCCGTAATTGAATCTTCTGCTCTTTCAAAGCTGTGTACAGGAACACTGTAAGATGCAATGCCGCATCAAATTATATAAAAATGAAGACCTATTCTTGTTTCTTGTCAAATTGAACAGTATTGTCTGCTTTACCTGCTGATCTAGATGAATCTATCGAGTGATTTCTTAAGACAGTTCGAACTAATGTATATCACTGATACATTTATCGGAAATATCAAATATGCCAAGATTCAAGTGTCGTGGAAGTAGCCGAGAGGTTATATTTAAAAGATTGTAAAATCCGAGTTAATGCAATTTAATGTATGTGGAAATACTTAAATGCATTTTACTAAGTAAGAGCCTTATAAAATCATCAGTACTTGGCAAACCTACCCGTTGATTGTGCCAAATAAGATTTATGTAGTTGCTTGGCAGTAGAATCTTCTCTTAGCTTTAAAGATGTGTTTATTGCTATTGGAAAATGCAGCTTGTCATAAAATTATGTAAAACAGAGGGCATCTTGTTAAATTAAAGTAGAACTCATCTGCTTCATCTTCTGATTATGTGGACGGACTTGAACTGATACATTTCACCGAAACATGCCTGATTTTTAGTTTCTCGAAGTAATGAATGGCCTAGCCTTGTAAATCTACAAATTTGGGGAGTAGTTAGTGTAACCACATCAATCTAAAATTATGTTGCTAAATCTAGGCCTGTTTTATGTTAATTTGTATCTCCGAAGTTGTGTGGCAATTGAAGATTTGGACATACTGGCCTTTTGAAGCTCTGCGCAGGAATTTTAGAATATGTAATATTGATTCAAATTATACAAACCATAGGGCCTCTTCTGTGTTTACTCTTTAGAGTCGCAGTCCTCTGCTTTATTTGCTCCTCTGAATACAAATCTATGTAGCAATAATATTTTAATTTATTTAATTGATGAATTCCTCTAGCATGGGTGTCCTTAGGTTTACAAGCCATGACCAAGGATTTGCACCTGGCCCCATGGGTTTGGGTATCCTACACCTAGAATTGGTTATGGTAGTTTATCCAAGTCAACATTCAACATATGTACATAGGAGGATTTTAACATGTCTTTTTGGGATTCAAACACTGGTCTTTTCTTTTAAATCTCTGATAATCTAACACTTGAGTTTATCCAATTTGACAATATGAAGTAATTTTATTTAGAAAAACTTGAATTAATGCATCTCACCAATACACTTAACAAAACTGTCCTCTTTTTAGTGTTGCTGAAGAGTTAATAACCCAGATTCAGGAGGAGTGGTATAGTAATTATGCATATAAATCCAGGGTCTCTACTCTGTTTGCTCCTTTGAATTGCAGGCTTCTGCCCTATTTGCTCCTCTGAATTGCAGACCTGTCCTCTATTTGCTCTTCTGGATACAAATCTGTGGAGCAACGTTAATTTTTTTATATTTGATTGGTAAATTTCCCTCACAGGGTTGTCCTTCAGCTTATAAACTATGACCGAGGAATTGCATCTGGCCTCATTGGTTGGGGCATGCCACACCCAGAATTGGTTATGGTAGTTTGTCTGATTCAACATTCAACATATGTTAGTCTGGTAGTACCTTTAAATTGTTTGGACTTTGACATATCAGATGGTTGTAGTTAAATCTAGGCCAAATTTATACTGGACTAAACTTTTAAATCTGTCGGCAATTGAATCTTACCTTTCTTTTAAAGCTGTATCTGGTACTTGTGAAAAATGCTGTGTGCCATAAAATTATATAAAACTGGTGGAACTGAGGGGCTCTTCTGATTGCTCATTAAAAAAAATAGAATTTATCTTTTTGCCTGCTCGGACCTTCTCTTTGGAAGTCAAATCTGCTAATCAACTTTAGTAGAAAATTTGACTTAATACATTTTACTAGAACAGTTTACTATAGCAGTAGACTAACGTTAAGACATAATTATATTGCTGTACCACTGAAATATTTGTGATGAGCACTTTGAATGTTACCCTAATGAGATGGATTTATATTTAACAGGCTTTAGTATACATGAGCATCTGGATTGCTCTGGAATACTGATAATTTTGAAAATTGATATAGGACTTGTATTCTGTGTATAGATGGAAGCTAATTCAATTGATGCCTCAGGTTCATTTTTCAAAAAGACAGTAGCAGACTCAAATGCACCAGTGCAAGAGAAGGCGCTTGATGCTCTGATTGCATACTTGAGGACAGTTGATGCAGATGCTGGGAGGTATCCATTTTTCTTGTTAATGCAATCAGATATACTGAATTGTTAATGTAAATCCATGATTGAATGAGGTGTTATATATGGTGTACTATACATGTATGTATTATTGGTGTACTAATATGTATGTATTATTGGTATACTATATATGTATATTTTTTTTCCCTTTACATTTGTTTATCTGAAACAATGATAGCATGAAATTTCCATTCATCTTACATCGCTTTACCAATTGTCTTCTTTCTAGTTTGTATCTTTACATGGTGTGGTTGCAAAACTATTCAATGCTTTCTTCCTATTCATATAGTAGCATCTAAATATATTCTTATTTAGATTAGTAAATTATCTAAACATTTACAATTTACTGTATCTTTTATTGATATATAATGAAACCATATCATTTGATGTGACAGCTTATTTACTTTCCTATGCAAGTAATTCTCTGACATGTTATTTGGTATAATTATGATTAAAAAATATGACAAACCAGTATATTATGTTTCAGGTATTCCAAAGAAATATGCGATGCCATTGTTGCAAAGTGTCTTACAGGTCGTCCAAAGACAATAGAAAAGGCACAAAATGTTTTTTTGCTTTGGGTGGAGCTAGAAGCTTCAGAAGTATTCTTGGTAAGTTGGGATGTGCACATTTTCTTTGTCAAAAGCTGTCAATTCAATTCTGAGGGTACATTTTTTTTGAAAAGAATTTTGTGACAGTCAATGTGGAGTATTTATGTAATTATATTTTTTGGAATTGAAGAATAATATTTCAGTGTACATGAGCCTTTTTAGGACACTAGTCCATTGTAGTATATTTTCTCTATTGCTACTTACTGCTGAGCTGTATTTAAAATTTAAATACTGCATATGATTGGTCTCAATGCCTCTGCTCTTTTATAATCTTCCCTTAGAGACAGATAGCTGGACAGTAATCTGTGGCTAGCAGTATGAATATTATATTAGCATATATATCAATAGTTCCACCGTTGAATTGTTCAGTCATAAACTAAGTTATGATATTGCTATCAGGATTCAACCGTGTAGTTTTTGAGTCAAACTCATTGACCCATGCATCATAAACTAAGTTGCCGGTTCAGGTACAGGTTCAGATATGGGTTTGGGTTCGGGTATGCCAGTATGGCAAATTTTTTTTCCTTGGGTACGGGTTCGGGTACGGGAGTATATATATATATATATATATATATATAAAATTTATAAATTATTAAATTATAAACATAATGCCATAGACTCATAAGCATGTTCAAAATTATATATATATATATATATAAAATATATAAATATATAAATTATAAACATAATGCCATAGACTCATAAGCATGTTCAAAATTATATATATATATAAAATATATAAATTATTAAATTATAAACATAATGCCATAGACTCATAAGCATGTTCAAAATTATAATCATATAATCATAATGCCATAATGCCATAGAATATTGAAATATGGTAATACCTCATATAATCATATTCATAATTTGCAAAAATGTAAATAGTAAATAGCAAATACTCAAGTCTTAAAATGTCATTACACATTGAAAATTCAAATTACAATCAAGACAATATTTAATTCAGTATTCTTCAAATTTGTCTTCATCAAAAGCATCAAGGTCGTGGTCCTCAATTTGTATTCTTTTGAGTTTGCAAAATGAGCCTCATTTGGTCGGCCAAGACAATATAAGGCATTTTTGGCACTTTTTAGGGTTTTATTTTATGTTTTTAAATTGAGTTTTTGCTTTTTTTTTGGCTGGATGACGCGGGTCTGCCCGGCTCCTTTTGGGTTCTCCATGGGTTCGACTAGGGTTCGCCGTTTGCTACCTGAGTTCTCTGTGTGTCCTTCACAGAAGGACCCACAAAGAACCCATGTAGTAAACAACGAACCCAGGGCGAACCCCCAGAAGGACCGTAAAGAATCCTGAACCCATACGTATTTTGGCCGGTACGGGGGGCTAAATTGAAGAACCCGGTAACTTAGGTCATAAACTTGTGAAACCGGTACGGGGGGCTAAATTGAAGAACCTGGTAACTTAGGTCATAAACTTGTGAAACATCTTAACAGTTTGGAATGCTTCAGTTCTAAATATATGGTGTTTGGATTTCAAGCCTGGGGTTAGGTTTATAGACAACAGTAGCATTACTCAAAATGAGGAATGATTCTTTAAATTGAAAGTATAAATGTAATTAAATTACTGGGGAAACTAAAAAAAGCTGAAATATTCATAAAAACAAGGAAAATTGCTGTTTTTGTTGTTTCATGGGAAATAAATTGCATAGAGACAGAAAGTGAAACGAAATAGAAGTCTAAGACATGGAAGATGAAACCATTTCATTAAAATTGCCTATTAAATTGTATATTCTGTCTTGAAGTTTGAACCTAGAATATTAATTACAACTTGGTAACTTGTGAATAATAATATAATATTACAAAGTAACAAAGTAGAGCCTACATGGCTATGGTCCCCTTGGAGGCTACAAAATGTGAATTTGAAGCTCCAATGTCTCAGTTTACTAGTACTCAATTACAGTCATGGTCATCACATACCACCTTCAACAAGGCCACATCCTCATCATCAAATAATGGCTCCTCATTGTTTCCGATCCATTTTGAGTTTGGATTGATCACATCAAGTTCAATAGGTTGATCATCTTTGACGCTGCCTTATATTGTCAAGACTTAAGTTCATGATGTAACAATAATTTATAAGTTGTAACAAATTAGAATTTAATAGTTTAACTTAGTAATTTCTAATGTTGAGTTTTATTGAGCCATAGGTGGAGGTTGTGGTGAACAATCTTTCATTTTTGGGTCAAATAGTTAGTTTTATTGGAGTATGTGTTCAAACATACTCCAAGCAAGCATGCTCACAAGTGGAAGTATTGTAGGGCTGTTTCAAAATTTGCATCACCATGCATTGTAGGGATTTAGTTTCCTTGCCAAAAAAATTCCACCATTGCTTTGACTAAAACCAAAATTTATCAATATTCCATTTATAATATATTTTAAACTTTGAAAAAAAGAAATAAAAGTCGATTATAAATACCTCTCCTTGAGTCTTCACCGCATACATTCAAGAAGAATTTCTTACTTATTGGTTCATTGACAATTTTGCTATAGTTGCACATTGCTTCATTGCATTGATGAGAAATCTCCCAATGAACTTAAGAGTTCTTGTGTCACCTTTGCATTCTCTTTGAAGGATTCACTATAAATCAATGTCGGAATTAGATGGTATCCAACAATAGAGAGGTTGCAATGCATTTGCCAATTCCATCTCTCATCAATAGTCTTTCATATCATGTATTTCTCCTCATTGTGCATCTTGGACTTGATTGCCTCCTTTGCTCTATTTATGACCTTGTAGAAGTAGTCCATGGATGAATTTCACCATCCACTATCCTCAATACTTTGACCAAAGGTTTTAAAATCTGCACAATTTGTTGTGCATCTGATAACTAAGTCTCATAAAAAATGTGGTGATGGAGCTGCTATCCAAGTGACTAACAAAAAAATACTATAGTTAGTGTTCAATGCCTATTATTATGTTTCGCTAATATGGTTTAGGACTATGTATTAATTGTTTGTTATCTTCGGGTAGTTATAAGCGTTGGTTGGTCAATGGTTGTGTTCCACTTGGCTACCGCCGAGTGCTTTAAATAGATTTTGTATCGTCAAGGAAAAGTAGTATGATCTAGTCGGATTGACTCTAATCTTTGGCTGACTATCTTTGGTCTACTTTTGTAATAACTTCATGTGTGAATAAAGATATACTTTTACTCATCCATTTTGTATGTATTATAAATATTGTTCACTATTTCAAGTGTTCATTTTATCAAATAGGATAGTAAACAAAGGCTTAATCCACCTAGATGAAACAAACATTCGATTTAGGCTAAATTGCCAAATTGGAATTGAGTATGGGTATAGGTATGTGGTTATAGTAGGATGACACATCAATTTTTTTTTGTGGCTGGGTATGTCCTAGGCATGCTTGTACAAAACACATAAAAATCATAATTATATACAAATTTTCAGCCTAAAAACAAGTCATGATAGATATGCATTGTTCAAAATTAAAATAATATAATTAGTAATCAGCATCATATGGGTCATCATCAAGACCAACATCATCATCATCATTGAAATTAGATGATGTAGGTAGATGAGAAGAACTGCATGCAGCTCCACCGCCACTTGCAATGGAAGTATGGGTCATCATCAAGACCAACATCATCATCATCATTGCAATTAGATGATGCAAGTAGATGAGAAAGAACACCATGCAGCTCCATTGCCACTTGCAATAGAAGTATGTTGGCTATCTAACTTCTTAAAAAGTGAAGATTGTGTGGCAGCAATATCATCCAAGTCAACTCTCTTTGGGTCGATATTCCACAACTTCCTTGCCCCTTCCATGTACTCATTCTGCTTCTGAGTAAGAAGGTGCAAGTTGAAATACATGTAAACTAGCACCTTTTCTTACTTGATGCCAATTGGTTGCGTTTCACTAAGTGGATGGACTATGCATTTGTTTTCCTCTCGGATGAAGAGGAACTAGCAACCTATTGAGGCAACATGAGAGAGTTAAAGTTTTTAAATTATAAATCAAACTACAAAACGAAAAAAATAAAAATAAAAATTGAAGTGTGAAAAAACTTAAGAAATCTGCTTATTTTTTGATTGCAAGAGCCTAAGGATGTGGCAATTTATGGTCATTGATGTACTACCAAGAGCGAGCAACCTTCCTATGCTTGTCAGGAGACTAGTGCAAGCTACAAAATAAACAAACTTACTTGTAACTACATCCTCCACATCAGGATTGGGGAAGAGTTTAGTAAGCTTTTTCCTATACCCTTTGCTGACCTTTGCATCATTGTATGGTGGCACCTTTATTGGCATAGCAAGGATCTCATAAATGCAAAATTTGGTGGTATTTTTTTCCACCACTCAACAAAAATTGATTGCAGCTCTTTGAAGAAAATTTCTTCACAATCATGTTCTTTTTCATTTATGATGGACTTCATCTTCTCAATTATTAGGTTGATGCCATATACCTCTCCCAAACATGGCTTATCTATGCCAATAAAGTGGATCACACTCATGATGGGCTTAGTGAAACTAAAAAGATATTCCTCTTGATCCCACCAAGTGTCATCTAGGATTATCTACCCTACATTTGTTGCCTTCTCACTATTGGATTGCCTCCATAGTGACTAAACTTGGCTAATGACTATGCTAGAAAGCACTTCTTGCACCTTGGCGGGTCATCTCAAGATGATTGTGTTGGATGCAAATTGGGTCTCAACAAACTATTCAAAAATGAAAAATAAAAAACAAATAAGAAAGCATACTTAATTTTTTTTACTAAACTGAAATATAAAGTTCAAAAATTGTATTATTTCAATTACCTTCAGCAGCTCCAGTTGCAATATTGATATAAAAATGGCCTGCAACATGTGGTGGTTTGTGATGAACATTTGGATCTCTTTGGCATAGCATAAAACTTGTTTGATCTAATCTATTTTTCTATCAAACTTTTGTAGCGCGAGGTTAAGTGAGTGGACAATGCAAGGTGTCCAAAATATATGTTAAAACCTAATGTAGTCATGAACAAGGGGTCTTACCAAACTACCCAATCATGCAGCCAAAACAACACACCTGCACAACGAAAGAAAAATTGATGCAAATAAAATAATTTTATTAAGTTTTAAAATTTATTACAAACAAAATTTCTTCAACACATTTTGCCAGGCTTCTTATAGTCGTCTCTCCATTGTCTTCCTCCCAAACTCTTTGCTCTTCAGGAATTTTTCTTCATTCACTTCTCTTTTCTTCCACCTTTTTGTCTTCTCTCTGCCTCCTCTCCCTTCTCTCTTTGGGATTTGCCTCTCCCCTCTCTCTTTGGGATGCCACCTTCCTCCCCCTTCCCTCTTTGGGGTTTCGCCTCCCTTTACAATCAATTACATACATATTTATAGTCTTTCTTGTAACTGATTCTATTCGGGAAACTGAATAGATTAAAATTCCCTTAATATTTCGAGAACTTGGAGCACTTTCAAAACCTCACTTTTTGTTGGAGGTTTAGATATTCTCAAAACCTTTTCGGCTTTCTGTGGTCGTTTCGAAACCAAGTTAGAAAGCCAACCATTTATCCTTAAGAAATTCAAAATTGCCTCCAACATCTTTGTCACACCATCCTTGAAAACTTTCCATAATTTTACGAAGGTTGTGAGTTACCTATCGCATTTCGATAAGGTTTTGACAATCTTGTCGAGTGTCAATGAGACCGTGCCAACCTCGTCGGGAGCCGATAGTAGTTCCAGAACCAACTCTTAATGTCAAACTCCTTTGCAAAATTTTCTTATCTTTTCAACAAGAAAGCAAATTCAAAATATTTCGTGGCTCTGACTATGGTTTTAACATTTCAAGACTTTTGAAGTTCACCAAACAATCTTCCCTTCGATTCGACAGTGGTTTTGAATAGCACAATGGGTTTTAGTGAGGTTGTGACAACCTTGTTAGGAGCCGATGAAGGATGCAAAATTGTGACAAATCTTTGACATATCTCCTTAGTTTTTTCTTATACTTACATAATGAATTAGTAAATTTCATCAACAACTAAGACAAATTTAGGAACCAAAGTCTAACTTTGACGCTAGCACTCTTTTGTTATAAGCAAGAGTATGCGAAAGGACTATTGGGTTTCAACTGGGTTAAGGAAACCATGTTCGGAGCCGATGAAAATTTTGAAACCTTGTCAAATCTACGAAACCTCTTCGAATATGCTTTTCCTTTACACACAAAAGAGTTACAAAATATTCCATCTAGGGTTTTGAAAAGTACATCAAGTGCTGACAAGGTTGTGACAACCTTGTTGGATGTTGATGGTGGTTTTGAAACCATGGTAAAACTCCGACACCACCGTTCAAGAAACTTTCTTTCCAAAAAACAAAAGAGTTAAACAAGTTTGTTGGCAATAGAAACAAGTTCTAGAACCCAAGATAAATCTTGACGCTAGCAATTTTCTTTCAAAGTAAGGAGGTTGTGAAGTGGTTGTTGGGAGCTGACAAGGTTATGAGAACCTTATCGAGAGCTGACAATTCTGAAATCTCCTAGTTTTGCTAATGGCTTTTCTCTTAGTGCAACTTGACCATTTTGAAATTGAAAATTCTCTAGAAGCAACTGGTAAAATCAACAAGAGTATAATGCAACTGAACTAAAACTAAAAACAAAACCTGAAATATTTTTTGGTTGATATAGGATTGCTCATGGACTCAGATGCTTCTACATCAAAAGCATGCCTCAACTAACATATCAGTAGCTTTGCATTTCATTGCATTGTCTACTATAGTGTCAAGGACAACACCATGAGATGGAGAAGTAGGGGGCCTATGTGCCCCCCCTTCCTCTCCTCAAAGGATGCCTTGATCTAAGGGCAACTCTTGCATCTGCTTCCTCCTTTCTAATATATTTTGCTATTTTATGAGTTGGCACAAGTACACCATTTTTCTTTAGGCTTTGATTACCATGCCAAGAATGGCACACAAATTGGCTTTCACTTGACTATACGAACTTGTATACTTTTGACCACACTTGTTGCATGTCCAAACATATGTCCCACTACTTGGAATTTATTATATCATTTCTACATGCCTTCACAAAGGTGAACTTGGGTGGATTTTGAATGGGGTTGGCCAATGGAGCTAGAACTGGCTGCCTTTGTCATACCTATAGCAATAAGTTTGGAAAATAAACATTGAACACCACATTCTAGAATCCAAACAAATGAAACGGTTTATAGACTAATAATTTGTGTCTACTAATTAAATACTTGTTTATATGCAAAATAAATAGTTTATAATTTATGTTGTTATTGTTGTTCAATGTTTGGAAAGGAAATAATTTAAACTTGTTTGGAAAAGAATCAATTTATATATAAAGGTAACTGCTTTTAATTTACAAATTTAAGATCATAAATTGGGGTTTAAAAATAAAGGAAAACAGCATGATTTTTAATTTGTATACTGTATTTAATATTTATCATATAAAAAATTTAGTTTAGTATTTTAATGAAATACTTCCAAAATATCTTTTAATGAAATAATTCACTAATTTAAAAATAGTTTAATAATCTTATAAAGGGAAATGGGAATTTGAAAAAAGCTTGATTTTCATTTATTTGAATTTAAGCTCAGGCATTTTTCAACTACCTAATCTGGCTTTTTTGTTTGGGTTTTGGTCAAGTACAGTCAAATCAAGCAGAATAAATACTTTGTAATTGTTTGTTGAGGCTGGTTCAAGTGGCAAGAGGGTGGAAACTTATTGCCACGTTGACTGAGTAGTAGAGGGTGGCTTTTTTGTGTGATGTTTGAGCAGAACAGACACTAGTTGTTTGTTGTTCTTGTGACTTGTTTGACATTTGCGGCTCCTTTGCTGTTCCTATGGCTTGTCAAACACACGAAATGAGTAAAATGATGGTTGTTTAGGGTTTTTGCCTTTCGGTGTTCAATAACTCAAAAAATGTGTCAAAAGCTTTGACCACATTTGGAATTGTGATTGAAGTGTCTTCGAAATACCACATCTGACTTGGAATTGCTTGGGTTTGTACCTTGACAATTCCACAGTTCTGATACAAAAAATCTGAATCTTGTTTGATTCCATAGACAAGTGGATTCCAAATTCAAGTATGGGACAAATTGTACCAATTTGGTAACTTAGGTTTCAGGTTCATTTTATGTGTGCACAAGTTCTACATTGTGAAAATTTTGGTCACTTCTGGGCAAACATGTTCCTTTCCATCAGTGAAAGTATGCATCATTTTGAGTTCCCTGGTGTGATTGTAGATGAAATTTGTGATGGTTTGCCCCCTCTCTAGTACAAATTTAACCCATAGAATTTTCTATTGTCTTCCAAAGTTAAATTGAGACAATGTGATGCACATACATTTACCATTTGAAAAAACAAAATTGTCACAAAATTTTCATGAGTAGGGCCGACCTGAGTTTTTCCTTAAATTATGGCTCACTTGTGTTGCCTTTTTAGCAGAATTTGTCATGTATTTACATCATTTTATTTTGACATTATTTCCCTCATTCATTCAATGAGTGATAGCAATAGCAGGAGCATAATAAGGGGCAGAATGCAGTGACAGAGCAGCAGCAAAACCAAGGGCAGAAGGTGAAAAATAGTCATATAAGGTGGCAAAGATGAACTTGGCTGCACTTTTACAATGGTTTAGCCATATGTAATAACCACCCTCATTTTTATTTTTATTTTGAAAATATGTTAGCTTCAAAATAAATGAAAGCATAGCAAATTCCGTTCCACTTTCTAATTACCTAGATCTCAGATTGGGCAAGGTAAGAGCATACGGTGTCAGGATTACAATTGATTGATTTACAACTTGCAGGAAAGAAGCAGCAGGCGGCAAGCCAGCCAAACCACTTATTTAGTGGGATGCATAAACAATACAAGAAAGAAATCATCCGCTTATTCAGCAGAAATTACAAGGCACTTCCACTTTTCAGTGGGAAAGCTTATATAATGTTTGAGGACATTTAATCATGCATCTTCCACTTTTTAGTAGTGAGCTATTACAATATTACCACTTGTTCAGTGGGGTAAGTACATTAGCAATAACAAATTTAAACCCACTGGCGGTACTACCATTCAATGCTTACAAAATAAAGTGAATAGAAATTGAAGCTTTCGGTAATATCACCATCCGAAGCATTACAAGGTAAGCACATATGCATTATGAACACCAAAATAAGAGGATATAAAGTGCTGATGTAAAGAACTGCTGAAACACCCCACAATAGCACCAAATAACATGTACCCAATAACCCAACTATGAAATAGCAACGTGAAACCTTGAATGGATGAACTAGAAGGCTGGTACAGGTCTGAAAATCCCCTCTTTGCTACTGTACTTTGGACAAATCAGAACTAAAACATTGTTGTTGATGCTTTGGAAACTCAAAAAATGAGCATACAAACACACCCACAAGCAAAATATTGGAAAAATCCCTTCAAACTCCAATCAACACACCTCAAAACATTGAATAGATCTTCATCTCAACAACATTCAAAATTGAAACTCAATTTGAAGCACAATGGTGTTTTCTAGAATGAAATCACTCCAATCTATAGCTTGGGATTCTCTCTCAAATCCAAAACTAAAAATTGAATGAGTGAGGGTTTTCGTTCCTCAAAGATATGGAAGAACTCACAGCTTCAATCCGACAGCATAACAGTATGAGAAAACTTTAGCATATCCAAATGAGCCCCTAACACCTCCTTTTATAGCTTTTTTTGTTAGTTTTTCGTTGTTTTGTTTGAAAAATGTTTTTTCCTTTTTCGTTGCTTTTTTAAAAACACATTTTTTTGCTTGTTTTTTGAAAAAGCGGTTTTTGCTTTAAATTAAATAATTCATTATGTGCAATCATTTAATCACCTTTCCAACGAGCTATTACTCTAAGTTGTTTCTTTAATTATTTTTCAACATTAGACAACATTATTAAATATTATTTAAATAACTTAATAACTCACCCAAGTTGTGGAAAGCATTGCAACGTCTTTGGAATCCAATTCTGACCACACCATGATGAAACTGAAGCAATAGTAAGATGATTGAAATCAACTTGGCAACTTTCTAAAAATAGCTTTCTTCCAAGAAGATTGGAGAGCACCCAGAAGCTCGAAAATCGATTCCGAAAGCATCAAAGGGCTCCAACAAACCAATTGAACTCAAACCCAAGAACAATTGCTCTACAAGATTGATCAAATACTTCTCCAAGAATGTTAGGTTTCTCCCTAACTAACAAGTTAGCCTTCGAAAGACTCAAAAATTGGCTAAATGTGCACAAATTGGATAAGCGCCAAAACTAGACATTACACCATATCAAAATTTTGCTTGGTTTCAAAAGGTGCCATAGGTGAAGAATATTTCTTCCTAACATAATGTTGACTTATATGGACGAGAATTTTGCTTCATATGACTAAGGCACACTTTTTGCATGGCAAAGCCATTGAACTTTTTTACCTAGCAAAAACGTTGCACAAGTGGGTAACTTATCTGCTTAGCAATGCAACAAGGTGGTGAGAATAGCATAAAGTTTCACTTGGAATTATAGAGTGGCTTGAGTGGAAGAAAACTTTGCTTGGCATAAGTAAGTGAAATCTATGCTTGGCAAGAGTCACATAAAGTTCTGACTCATGAAAAAAGTAGACTAGGTGCACATTTACCATGGCTCAACCATGTAATAACCTGGCCCAAGTCTTAAGAGCATGGCTAAAGTGTAAGTGGTGCATGTCCAAGATGGTTGAACCATGATAAACTTCCACTGTTGCACTTTAAATAGGGCTGAGCCATCTTGAAGTTCTGCCCATTTGTTTAAGTTGTCGAAAACATCAAACAACTCTGCTTATGGAGAAAGGTGGTGCAACAATTTGCCCAGTTGGTTGTGAATGTGAAAATTAGTTTTAAAGCATGGAAACTTCAAGTTGTTGAGGGAAGTCAAATTGCCATTGAGATTTCAGCATCTTTTTGAGTCTATTTTGATCACGTTCTATTTTTGGCAAAGAAATGTATATTTTAAGGCGGTTTCATTTGTCTTATTTGTTTAGGATTAAACTTGCTTTAAAGTTTCTTTCTATCTAGCTTTTTAGTAGCGTTTAAGCATTTCACTTAGCTCAGGTTTTGAGATTAAATAAAGATAATTTTAAGTTCCAAAGACTAGGTGTTTGTAACCTAAAGATAAGTGCTTTGAATACATAAACTCTAGAGTGAATAGTGGAAGCTATGCTCATGCTGCAAAATTTATTGTTCAAGTTGTTTTACTTGTGTTTGTAACTTTTTATTTCCATGGATTAAATTGAAATTGAGTAACTTTGTTAAGTTTTTTTGTTGCTGTGTTTTACTCATTAAGTGGTAGCATTGTATGTGACTTTTTGGGAATTGTGTGTTTGTTCTTTGTTCAAGTTGTTAGTCCTTCAAATCTTGTTTGCACTTGATAGCCGGTCTTTGTTTTAGCCGCCTAGAAAGTGCCGTTATTGTTTGTTTAGACTAGTTGTTTCATCCTTCAATATTTGAAAATCTCATTTGCAAGGCATGAATTTTAATAGTATAGTGCGTGTATCCAAGGCAAAAAGCATATGCACTTAATCATTTTAATTTATACAAAACACTTGTGACAGAATATTGTGAAGTGTGCATATTTGTATATATCTTGTATATATTTTTTAGTCTAGGGTTAGTTTCATTTAGTTTAGCTTTCAAGGAGCATCCCATCTGAATTTGAAGAGAGGTGTTACCTCATACCTTGTTCTGTTTTGTGTCGTCTTGCAAAAGACAAATCAAAATGCTATCAAGCCACACAATTAATAGCATTGTCTATGATAAATTAGACTACATATTGTGGAACTACCTCAAGAACCACCTCATCAAACAAAATGAAGAGTGTTTGTGCTAATTTGACTTTGTTAGATGCATCCATGAATCTAAGGAAAATTGTTCCACTCTTTGATTCCTCAAGGAAATTAATCAATTTTCAATTCATCATATTTGCTCACCCACTTGACATAATTGTGCACCATGTGTTTGCCCACTCTTTGTGATGCTCAACAAGGACATCACTCATATCTTGCATTGCATCTCATAGCATATCATTCTTGAAACTCTCATTTGAGGGGCCTTTGAAGCCATGACCCAAAATTGCATTTGCATCAACCATCCCTTGCCAATATGGAGGCTTCAAAACATTGAAAGAGATGTTAGAAAAAAACCAAAAAAATGGCAATGACATTTTTGACCTGCTTATGAACACTCCTTTTCCACTCCGTGCTCAACCACTACGAGGCACAGAGAAGGCATTTATATTGTCCCCATTTGTGTTAAGGTTTTTCTGATGTGTAAGGTGTAGAGGATTATGCACAAGGCTCTTATGTAGGTTCATCCTTGTCCAAAGATTCTTCTCTTGCTTTGATAGATTTCGATCCAACGATTGTCCTTATCTCTTAGTTTTGCTTTCCACATAGGCCTCAAGAGACAACAAACCTTAATGGGTGACATCAATGAGACAGTTTTTGCAAAGTCCTAACTTCATGCATTGACACCTTTGACAAATGTCATTTGAAGTGGTGAATGCCCCATTGTATTCAACTTTAATTTGTTGGAATTAGGTATGGGTTTGCGATAGGCCATGCAAAATCCATTTTACCTGGTATGATCTGCTGGAGTTAGTAAAAAATGCATAGAAACAGCCATTAACATTATTTTAAAAACTTAAAAAATGTCCAGACACTAACCCTAAACCAAAAAATTAGTTTGGGGAGGGGATTAGAGTTAGTAAAAATTAAAAAATCCTAATCCTAACCCTAATTCTAAACCTAAATTATTGTTTAGGGTTGGGTTAGGATTAATAAAAATTAAAAAAAGGTACTAACCTTAACCATAAACCAAAAAAATATGTTAAGGTTGGTGTTAAGATTAGTAAAAAATACAAGGAGGACTAACCTTAACCCTAAACTAAAAACAATCTAGGGTTAGAGATAAAACTTGGTATTTAATAATTTATTTATAAAAAAATAAATATAGGTTAGGGCTTTGTCAGGGGCATAGTGTTTCAAGGTGTAAGATTTAAAGTTTAAAACCTTACTGTTAAAACCCCTAAGTGTTTCAGTTTAAAGCCTAAACTTTGTAGTTTACAACCTTAAAACCCTACTACTTGAATGCTAAAAATAAATTAAGAAACTTGGAAAAAAAATCCCTTAGGGCCTTACCTCCATTGTGTGCCCTAACTGAATGAGAATTAAATGGATAATAGCCAAAGAACTAGTGACTTCGGGTGTGGCCTAACTGATCCAATGTTTGTTAAAATCAAAATCTGAACCTTTGCTCTGGAAAAGTCCAAATTTGCAGTGTAAAAATGAGGCAAAAATTGAAAATACCAGTATTTGTAGCAAAATGAACAAACCATTTTATTCATGGTTTGTTGGCCTTTGGAAATGTGCCTGGTGGTAGAAAAAAAATGCAATCTGATTAAAATTGGATTCCCTACCAACCCCTACAGTGATTAATTGTGATCAATTGTGCTTTTTCAGTTTTGAGTCTTAGACTGTTATTTAGTGATTGCACTAGATGCTTCTGGGCACCTTAAGCATGTAGTGCAAATATCACATTTTTTTCAACAAACTAATGTGTTGATTTAACTTGAGGTGTTTGTTTATGATCATGGGACAAGAATGTGTAGTTTTATGAAGGGTTCTGAGGGAATCTAGCAATCATTTGTTTTTTTTCTCTTTCTAGTAGGCATAAACAAAAACAAAATATGCCAGTTTTAAGGAATGTTAAGTTGATTGTCACTGTAGCTTCCCTTTTATCTTGTAGCTATAGAATGCTTGTAGTGTCTATATACAATTGAGAGGTTTAGTCTTGTAGATTGAATGTTTGAGAAATTTCTGAATGTTTCAGGAAGTTATGGAGAAGGCCATAAAAAATAAGGTTGCAAAGGCAGTAGTGCCAGCCATTGATGTCATGTTTCAAGCTGTCAGGTATTAGCCTATGGTTAGAATATTTGCCAGTTTGGAATTCTGAGTGCTGTATACCTATATTTTATATAACATTTGAAGGTCAGATCAGGATATCGTTAGCTTTTCTAAACACGCATTTCTTAGACCATTGTTATTTCAGTTGGGGGTGCACTGTTTGTAGATGATTGTATTGACTGTATTTACATCCTGTGTTGCCAGCGAGTTTGGGACAAAAATTGTTCCTCCGAAGAAAATTTTGAAGATGCTTTCAGAACTTTTCGATCATCAAGACCAGAATGTTCGAGCGTCTGCTAAAGGCTTAACAATAGAGCTTTGTAGGTGGATTGGCAAAGATCCAGTGAAGTCAATTTTATTTGAGAAAATGCGAGATACTATGGTAAGTAGTGCAAGTTTTGAATATCTTTCTTGGTTTGAGAATTTCATTGCAGTTTACTTGATGCTGTATTTCATTAATCCAGAAAAAGGAACTTGAGGCAGAGCTGGCCAATGTGGTTGTTGCTCCAAAACCCACCCGTAAGATCAGGTAAATTTTTTCCCTAGAGTAGTTTATTCTTTTCTTTTGCTGGTTAATTAAGATCTATAAAGTGATCCCATTCCTTTGTCCACAGAAGATTACAAATTTAGCATGGGATGTCCAGCTTTCATATCAGAGTACAGAGGGTTTTAAACCAGCAGTCACTGACTGCACAACTATACATATAACAGACATTCCTCAGCTGTCAAAATCAAGAATTAAGGATTTTAAGATGCCTACAATACAGGCTTATGGAACCATATATGTAAGGATAATTCCAGCTTTAGTTAGAGGCCTATTCTTTGGTGTCAGAGCAATCCTTGGTATTCAGACCAGCAATAACTAACTATACAACTATGCATAAAAGAGTGATGCCTCAGCTATCAAAATCAAAATTAAGGATTGTAAGATTCCTCTCATACAAGCCTACAGAACCATATGCTTAGTGTTGCTAAGTTTCACTACTATGTAACAAAGATAACAAAAGTGAGCCACAGAATTCATTTGCATTTGCAAACCATCTATGAGAAAGCTAAGAGGACCAAATAGCATTAAGCAGCACAGAAGGAAAGAAAAAGTTATATTAAGGTTTTCAAATGACGAAAGAAGGTTTATGGGTGTAAAAGGATTACATGTTAGAATAGCTAATTAAGAATGCTAAAAGGACCTCCAACAACCAAAAGTGAAGTATCTTAAAATAAATTTATGAAGCCATAGAAATAAATGGTAGAGGGTGGATCCAAAGTCAGAATATAGTAGAGCTAAGGAATAGTAATCATCATTTCTTGTTTGAATTAAGATTTTGAACATGATAGCTGAGCCAGCATTCTGTAGTGGAAATGATGTTTTATGAAGCCATAGAAATAAATGGTAGAGGGTGGATCCAAAGTCAGAATATAGAAGAGCTAAGGAAGAATAATCATCTTTTCTTGTTTGAATTAAGATTTTGAACATGATAGCTGAGCCAGCATTATGTAGTGGAAATGATGTTTTAATAATTCTCAATTCTAGTTTTTTTCTTCTATAAAGGGCTTTGATATATAATCAAATGTAAAGAAAGGTGATATCTTGATATTGAGATTTTAATAGGCTATAGTGATACTTTACTTTGTTTCTCATTAGATCAGAGCAACTAAAGGAGTTAGAGCAAGAAGTTGTTGAAGCAGTTGAGTGCCCCAGGCCAGTCGATGAAGCTACTGCTTCTGGTAAGTTATGAAGTTCCGTTAAATATTTTCTAGAAAGCTAATCTGCATATAGCCACATGTTGGCCATGACACTTGTTACTCTTTTATGCATTTTCCTAAGTGTACTAATTTGTTTTTTTTTCAAACTTATTCTATTAAATAGCATACTTGTAGGGGAGACATAAGGAATATGAAAATTAAAATTAGCATCAACTCATTTGTTTTAGGTCCACAAGAGATTGATGAGTATGATCTAGTTGACCCTGTTGACATATTGACTCCATTGGAAAAGTCAGGTTTTTGGGAGGGAGTGGTATGTATTCCCAGACCTCTTTGATTTTCTAAAATTACTGCTTGTTAGCTCCTTTATGCACAGATTTTATCCTAGTACATGGAAGATCATATTGGATAATTATTTATGTCATAGCAAATTTTTAGAGTTAGCTGATAATATATTGCAAGCTGTTTTATATCTAATGTCTCCTTTGAAATTTAGGAGCAAGAAAGCTTTGAGTGATAATGTTAAATCTTTTCTAATTAAATCTGTAGAAAGCTGCAAAATGGTCAGAAAGACGGGATGCAGTTGCAGAGCTCACTAAACTTGCTTCAGTTAAAAAAATTGCTCCTGGAGATTTTACTGAAGTGTGTAGAACGTTGAAGAAGGTAAGATTTGCAGGTTTCTGTCAATATAAAGGATTTGGATATTTTCATAATTTAGGATCTGATCATGACTGCTAAAGTTTTCTTCTCTGGCAGCTTATCACAGATGTAAACTTAGCTGTAGGGGTGGAGGCTGTTCAAGCAACTGGAAATCTGGCAAAAGGCTTGAGAAAAGATTTTGGTGGGGGTTCACGTATATTGCTTCCCATTTTACTGGTAGGTTTGTTTACTTCTGTATAGATTTGTGTATTTACACATCCTAATACATAGAGCAGAACAGTTCTTAGTAGCCATGTCACAAGGTTTGTGTTCAAGTTCGAATTTGGCAAAGAATTTTTTTGAAACAAATTTGTCATCTGATAAGTTTGGGAAAAAGATCACGATTTAATCCAACTAAATATAAATATACATTTTTCATTTTTATTTAATTCTATTATTAAATTAAAAAAAATATTTTTTAATTAAAATACAAATATATTATTAAATATTAAAAATTAAATAAAATTTAAAAATATTGAAATTTCAATAAATTTAAAAATATCAAACTTCAAATAAATTATAGATTGAAGGAAAGGTACTGAAATATCTAATTTAATTCGGTGAGTGTACCTTTTATTATATGAGAAAAAAATCTTCTTATCGGATCATATTAAATCAGCCAGCAGTTTGTTTTCTCAATCAAATTTCAAACATTTTGGCTGACTGGTGCTGAGGGAACATAAAATACGTGAAATGATTGTAAGCATACAATTAACATCATTTAATAGGCATACATCGCTTTGGGCTAAGTCTTGGGAAACTTACCCCATTTAGTCATATGGTTTGACATGAAACTATGAATAATGAATACATATTATAAGATATATTTTTTTCCTCTTCCCAAAAAATATATATGTTTGTCCATTTGTTAATTAGGCCGCGGTGTTATAAATTCTATGATATGCATTTTAGCTTTTTAGGGGTTTTAAGTATTTTTCCTAAAAAAGTTACTTTTAAAATTTTTTATGCATCGAATGGAGCAAGTTGTCCAGTCTTGATAGAAAAGGATGCCCCTACCAATTTCCGAGGATGTCCGGAATGTCAATTGGATCCACAGGGATGTGTCCCTAAGGAACTCTGGTTTAGACCATTCTTTATCACTGAGAGAAAAATATTTGTGACAATTTCATAATTTGGACCATTGTTAGACCTGTTGTCTTTACTATGGTTTATATTTTTTTTTATTGGGGAGAATTTCATTCAAAACTCTTGGAATTTTTACCATCATATTGGGCCCTTGATTTCTTTGTGGAGGTTTAGGGCAGGTGATTTTTCATGCGGACAGTCTCTCTTTGTGAGACCTGATTTCAATGTTTATCCTTGGTACAATGAAACGTTATTCATTACTTTTTAGATTTCTCTTTGTGTATTATGAATGTATCCGTTAACAATTTAGCTATAATTTGAACTATTGGTATACTGGTTGTTTTTCTTAAGGTGCTTGAATTTTACTTGAGAGAGTTGTCCAAATTGCTTGGGATCGTTACTATCATATTGGGCATTATTTTCCCTCGTGGAATCCAATCGTCAAACTGTGAGGTGATTTTTCATGTGGACATTTGCTGGCAGCCTTTGTTTGTAACACCTGTTTTTGATCAATGTTTCTCTTTGTGGCAAGTGGGAATGCCCTTTTTATGTTCCTTTTTGTATTATGGGTATATCATTCTCAATTTTTGGTCATAACATGTACTACACCCCTATACACGGCATGCATTTGTATCCATGAACTCATGGAACCTTGGCACATTTTACCATGTTCTTAATCTAAATTGCCACTTTTGGTATGGGTACTATTGAATATGTATATATATATATGAAATATAGAGATTTTTTAAGAATTTAAAGCTTTTACTATGCACCCTTTCATAAATCAAACTGAAAGACTCAATTAAATTATTACTCAGAAGCTACTTTGATGACATACACAAGTATACAACAATCAAATGAGTGCAGAAGCTGATTTGCGTTGAAGGAAACAACATTCTGAAATATATATTCATAAGTGTTTTAGGTGTACAAAATTCATGGATTATGATATCCATGGCATCAAAAATAAAAATCACATGAAAAAGTCTTGAACTACGGTAGAGAGGAGCTTGTCTCACTCTATCCAGCATCACTAGCTCTATGTGAAGTCTTGCGCTTGTATCTCAGACAAGTATACAAAGGTTGCTACAGCCATAGAAGCATTACTTGGGATAGGTATTGATTCAGCGAACTATAAGTATAAATTTAATTCAATTACTTTGGAAAAAGTAAAGAACAGAAAAATATAGCTTTTCCATCTGGCTTGACCCATAACGGTTTTTGTTTTGCTTTTTAAAGCTAGCATAGGGATCTGGGGCAGCCACATACCATTTTTCATAATTTTATTTATTTTGACCAAGCTCCAAGAGGCCTCCAATCCCTTCAATTTTTATTTTTTAGTATATCCTTGTTAAATCACCAACATTTACTTCGAATACAAAACTTGCTACAAACACATGCACTGTCAAAAGATGGAGACAAACTTTACATCGATATGGAGTATTTTAGGTTTTAAGTTTTAGGGTTGATAAATGCTTTTCTAATTCTTTAAAAATGTGGATTTGACAGTTATTGACAATTTCTAATTTTAAAAAAGTTTTTGGCCTTGGGTTTCCCTAGGCATGGCTGGGCACAACTTGGGGTTTGACTAGGGCAAGCACCCATAGGGTACTTAGGGTGGTAGGGCCATGCCCTGGCCATCTTGTGTGTACTAGGCCCCACTCCCACACTGACTCCTGTTCAATCAGGAAACAGGTGTAGTTCTGAATGAATTTGATAACATAGTTGTTAATGTATTCTGTCTTTGCATTTTTCTAGTGCTTCTATGTTGATCCATAATTTTGTCAAACAAGTTGTAGAAATCACTACATCACAAAATTCAACTACCAATACATCTACCCAATACAAATACTAGATCTTAGAGGATAGAATGTTTTGCAAGAAAAGAGATAAACACAAAAATTAATGGAAATGCACAAAAATGACTCAGAATTTTTATCCCCCAAAGGCAGAAAACCTGCTTGATAGTGGCAATAACATATTTATTGATTGAAATTAGCTCAAAATGACAAGCATAGAGTAGATACAACCAAATTACCAATAGTTGCTCTAATGGTTCATTGTCAAGTCTCCATTGTCTTCTACAATTGAGCTATCCTTAATTCAACACATATGACACTCACACAAACCTTCAAACTCTTCAATGGCTTGGTCACCTTGTTTGGATGTTGGAGACCTTTCTCATGCATTGGAGGGTCTCAATTTGGGAATTGGTGTGCCAAAAGTCAGTTTTTTCATTTCAAATTCTGTTCATGTGAAACTATTACTTGCAGCAGATTGGGGCTTTCATTTTTGCCACGGCTATTATGCAATTGCCTGTTGGTTGAACTGATGGCTTCATTCTACCAAAAAAACCAATTACTTTTTGATGATAACAACTCTTAGAAAACATTCAGCTAATGAAGATTTTTGACCATCTAGATCCATATGGATCATAGCCCCCTTTTCTAAAGAGGCTTTTGGTCCCATGAAAGCTTAATGAGAAGTGAGGAAGCAATTCACCCACTTTCTTCTTGGAGTACCAGCTTGCGTGCTTCAATGTTTATCCCCTGAGTTGAACTTGCCAAGATTCTTGGACTCTTCTTTGGGTCTCTCTTGTCTTCCACTATAGTGCTATATTCTCTGAAAGAATTACTTGCTTGTCAAACACGTAGTCTTCCAAAGGGCGCATTACAAGTTCTCCAACATAGATAGATGGTTTGTAAAGATGTAGGTACTCACAATTCACTTCCAGATGCATCCTCATTAAGGGAGGTAAATAAAGTTTGAATGTGTTGTCTCCAACTGCTTCTAAGATGTAAAATGGCCCATGTCTTAGTGCCTTAAATTTTCTTGGTTTGTCCTTGCAACCTTTCTTTACCTAGGGACAGCCATATTTGATCTCCAATGTCGAAATTATGCAACCTTGTGCATCCTTTCTTATATTTGATCACTGAATGAAACTGTTATAAAAAATGCCATGCATAAGCAGTGTCTTGCTTGTTGCAACTTGCTTTGAGCTTGCAAATATTGCAAGGGCTGATGGTGAGTATGTAGTATGCACAATAGTTTCTTTGCCAAATAAATAGTGTCTCCATTTCTTTATGTCTGAACTAGTGCATATAACTCTCTATCATTCACTGGATGCCTCTCACTGTTGAAGTAAAAACCTTTGGATAATAACAAACAAGTTTACCTCCTTTTAACAAAACGACATCCATAGCATATTCTAATGCAGTCATGGTCCTGAACCCAGTGAAAGGTTGCAGACCTGAGTAGCTATAAACAAATTTAAATTTGCAACAGCAACAGGTGAAGGCAGTAAGACAGTAACTAATATTTCATTATTTAATTCCTAATGGAATTGATCCTATACAGGCCTGTAACTGTTATATAACCCTGAAAATAAGACTTACAATCTAATTTGGTTTTGTACAAGCATGTTGCTTGACACAACCAACATTTCAATAGGTTCATAAAAATATTAACTTCTGCTGTAGGCATACAGCCTACCCCTTTGCCAAAAAGCTTGATTTTTTTTTATCCCATGTTGGTGTCCCTTTTAGTCTTTATCGGACTCTTTCAACCAGAAATTTATTGGTGCTGTAACCGCCCAGGATAGAGTTGTACCAGAAAGGGAAGTTCTGAATATGACAAAATGGGCAGTAACAGTCGAAGGTATTGAATACTACATCTATGTCCAGATGATGGTGCTGCCATGTAGAAATGAAAGAGGCTGTGGTCAGTTACAATTGATACACAATCTCATTAGTGAAACAACCAGCGTTACAGAGTCTCAATCCCCCCTCCTCAAGAGAAATGTCTAGGGAAGTGGAAGTAATAGCTTGTCGGTCAGTGACAGGTAGGACCTGCAGTGTGGACTGATGTAGATGAAGCTTGACCCAGGCTATATTTGGCCTAGAGTGGACATTGTTACAGAGATAGCCACACTAGGAAACTCACTACTTTTATGATCAACATATGGATTACAACATGTCCAATCAAATTTCCATCCAACTCATAATAGGGGTATCTAGAAGTGATTGGATACGGTGAGAGAAAAAAAAGGTCAACACCAAACTGGACCTGTATAAGCACACAAATCAGAATGAAGAAAATCTTTTTTGGGTGTGTAGGATGGGATGAACTCTCGAACGCTCCTGCATCATACACTCTAGGTAGATGAAAATATTCGGAGTCTTGCAGCTCATGAACATTTGAGACATTCTGGAACTGAAATTCCATGTTTGACAACCTCTGATGCATGCATCTAGGTTGCTTCATCTGCCGCCTTATTTCTCCATTTGATCAAGTACTCTTTGTACACCTTCCCTCTTGTTTTCTTGGGTGTTCGGGAATCTATAACAGCTTCAACTTTGTCTCTTCCTCTCTTAGGCAATTTCTGTACCCATTCTTCCCTTTGCTCATCAAGATTTGCACCCTCTTCTTGACTAGCTTGTCCTTCATAATAACGGTAAAAATTAGCAACATTGAACATGGTGAAATGTCTACACCTTTAGAAAGCTCTATCTCATTAGCATTTTCTGCAAACTTCCTTATGACCTTACACAGTCCAATCTTTTTCCACTTTAGCTTGTTGTAGGTTCCTTGGGGAAACCTTTCGTTCCTCAAATAAGCTAACACAAGATCCCCAATTTGAAATTCCTGCTCCCTTCTCTTAAGATCAGCACATTCCTTATACTTCATCTGTTGTCCAACATAATACTATTATAGAGAAATAAATCTTAACATAACAAAAAAATCAGATGTGCAATAACTTAATCAACATATTCAAGAATACAACAGTAATAAATATTAAATCCAGTCATGGCAAAAATCAGAAAATAATAGTGGGTCTGGAGAGGGATATGACAATGCATAACTTTGAAATATCGAGAACTTGAGGGCAGAACTGTATAGCCACACCATATTATGTTTGTTAGAAGTACAAGTTAAATCGATGTCTTAGTATGACATCAATGAAGGACATGGCATCAAAAAGGTTGTTGACAGTAGGGCTGATGTTTCTGGTGCCATTTTTTGAAATTGAAAGTCGAAACTAGAGCTGGAATTGGGTTATATATTTGTGATTACCTTTATATCATTCATTCCCTTGACTAAATACTGAGCCCCTAACTATAACAGGGTAAAATGAAATAAAAAGAAAGGCTCTGATCTGGTTAAGGGTATAATTTAATATTGCTGTAAAATTCCCAGATTCTATAATTTAAATGCAATTGAGTATCTTCATCAATTAGGGCTGTGGTTCCACTTGTAAGGATGACTTCTTTCAGTAAAATACGTCCATCTGGTTGAAGAGAGAAAACTTTTTAATGCTGAAACTAAAAAAATAAGTAAAATGAGAGATGAAATCTATTGGTATAAATTGCAGAGTATGTAATGCTGAATTTGAAATGCCATTCACGACCACATATGAATTAGATTCTAATGGTATACTCATACGGGTGATCATTGACAATATCTAGGCTTTTGACCAATCCATTTATTGATGCAATTATTTTGTTGAGTCACTTTGGATATGAATTAATGGCATCCATTGGAGGACAGAAGTTGCATACGGAGTTTACAAAATTTCTATTCAAATTTCTATTCAAATTTAATTAAATTGTGTCATTGGATACCATGGGATTTCAGAGCTTGTAATACATTTTACCAATTTTTTTTAATTTACAGGAAAAATTGAAAGAGAAGAAAGCAGTCATGTCCGATGCTCTCACACAAACTCTTCAGGCTATGCATAAAGCTGGCTGTCTTTCTCTTATCGATGTCATTGAAGGTTTGTCTATTCCTGATGTATGTAACAAATAATTGTGAGAGTTTATTTGTCAGAATTTAGAAAGAAATATGCATGGATCACATTTGAAGTTTGTATTCCTTGCTTAAATTTTTTTACTTGGCAGAGTCATATTCTCTAGTATTACAGTGTGATGCAAGGATGAGGTGATTAGGTTCTGTGCATGCCTTTGATGACCATAGATTGTCTGCTTACTATCATCATTAGTGCTTATATAACCGGAAACTTGTACAGTGAACAATCTTAGTTTGACTACCATGCTTTCTTTGCAATGTTACAAGTTTTATTGTTGTTTTACCCATAGAGGTAAATAAGTAATATTTAGGGGAATCTTCTTGTTTGAAACCCAGATATTAGCCTGATATTGCAAAGTAGTTAATAGAGGTTTTCTTCATATAGATGCTGAATTTCAGTTGAATGATGCAAGGGTTTGTTATGTCTGCAGTTTTTTGTTTTGTTGAGAATTCTGTGCTGAATATCTTGGTAATTTACTTTTCATTTTAGCCTGAAACTACAGCACTCGAGTGATTTTTTTCTTTCATGTGCTGTTTAGTTTCTGTTGATATCACTTTTAAAATCTTTACACACACAGGGACAATGGTATAACCCCCAGTTTGTCAGTACATGAGTCCCATTGGCCTTTGTCACATTTGGTGTAACACCCATAAAAACTACCATGACAAGACTTAATCAAATTTCTTCTAACCAAAGCAATTGTAAGAAACATGCAAAGAACCCTAAATATGCGCATACTGAAATATAAACAATTCCGAATCACAATCATAATCACTATGAGGAACCATCACCTTTATCAAAATCAGACATTGATGCTATAATCATGACCTGTTAATAATAATAACTGTTGAACACAAGAATTTCACGAATCAAATAAGTAATTTCATAGTAAGCTAACTTAAGAGTTACAAATGATACTATGTCTAAGATATGCAAATTAAAATAGGTAAGGAGAGTGCAATTAGGGTTGTAAAATGGATGGGCCTTATTAAAGTAATTTTTTATTTATAATGGTCAGTTATCTTTTAGGATAGACTTTAGGAATATTGTTTATTCTTTTTTCTTTATTAGTTGTAAGTCTTATCCTCTTAGGTTTCACTCTTATCAATTTGGATAAAGCATTTGTAATCTTATTTAAGGAGACTTTCGCTCCTTTGTTTAATAATAAATATCTTGGTAATAGTTTTGTGTTTAATTTTTGTATTATGATATTAGAGCCCAAGTCAAACTTTGGGATTTGAGAAAGTGAATTGGCATAGGAACTATTGCCGGAAATGACGGATTGTGGAATCACTTGCGAAGCATAGTGGAGGGCCAAAATGCATTGCCTGTACGAAATTGTATGGAGCTATATGCAGATTTTTAACCTTGAAATCACATGCCATTTTTCATTTTTTGGGCTTGTTTTTGATAGGCCGTGCTGGAAGGTAGTTTGGTTAGAGATTTTTGGTGATTTAAAAAAAAATTGTGGGTTTTTGAATGTGTTCTGCAGAAAGGAGATGGCAGGTGTGGTGGCTTTCTGCAATGTTGGCTAGGGTTTTACTTGAAGATTTCAGTATTTTTTGAGCTATTTTTGACCCACGGCTAGGGCATAGGTTTTGATAGTTTTTATTTGCAGGATTTTTGTTTCAGTTAGGGCATGAAATTTTGAGTAGATATTTGTAGATTTTTGTTAGATTGTGCAATTTTATCCAACGGCTAGGGTTTGGTGAAGGAATTTCAATTTCCACACAAGGGTTTCAAACCTTTTTGCAGCAAACATGTGTTTGGTTTTTTGGTCTCTCTATGATTGCAACTTACGAGAGGGAAGAAAAATGTAAATGGCCTCTTTATCCAACATCATGTTAGAAGGCAACCGATATTTTATTGGCAAAAATACGACACCTGGAAGTAGTGGATGCTCACAATCTTCAAGAATAGATGTCTCATAAAGATCATTCTCGGTATCAACACCTAGCCACCGTTGCGGGTAAAGACTAGGACAAGTTTGATGAGCACGACAGAGAAGCAATCATGTTGATAAAATTATCAATGACTAATGAAATGCTTTTAGAGGTTTAGATCAGGGAAACCCGGGGACGCGTCCCCCCCCCCAAAATGCCCCGTACCCGTTTCCGGGACGTACCGGGTACCGGGGGACGGTAGGGGACCGTCCCTCTTTTGTCAAAAAACTCAAGAAACGTGCCGGGGACGGGGGGACGGCGTGGACTAAAAGAGGGATGGCTGACCGTCCCCGGGGACGGCCAAGGGACGGTTGAGCCGTCCCTCGACCGCCCAGGGGACGGCTGGCCGTCCCCCGCGCTTTAGACACTTGTAACTTGAAAAAAAAATCACAATTTTAAAAAATTTCGGCCAAGCATACGTGGCATGTGTGGGCCCCATTTATTTTGACTCTCTTATGAAAGGAAAAGGGCCTCTCTAACCTCATTATGTGCATTTTGTTTGTTTGAGCAGCCAAGGGTTTGAGAGCAAAAGAAGTTGCAGCCATTGAAGGAGAAGGAGCAGCAGCTTGAAGGAGAAGAGGAGGTTGAAATAGTGTTGAAGGGAGTGCAAATCCACTAAAGAGGTATGCATTTTCTTTCTCTATTTTTTTTTTTTTCATTTTTTTGCAAAATATGAAGCATACATTGTCTGATTTTTTTTATTTTTTTGCATTTTCAGTTTAAACTTGCATTCTAAAAACAAAAAACATGAGCAGCAGTGAGAATGGAAGTGATAGTGAAGTTGAAATGCAAATTAGAAGGCAAAGTGGTGGGGGTGGTAGTAGAACTAGAGAGCAAAGAAGTGAAAGAACCCCAATCCAATGCCATCCTTCATCAACCAATACCAAAACTATGGAAGACTATGCAAGACACCCATTAAACCCAAAAAAACCATTCCTTCGATATGTTACACCCGTGGGTGAAAGACAAAAAAATTCAGGGGGGAGTAGGGTTTGGTTTTGCCATATTTGTGAAAAAGACTTTAGGGGCAGCTACACAAGAATTAGGTCTCATTTTTTGGGTGAGGTGGGCCATGGAGTTAGAATGTGTCCTTCATTGACAGATGCCCTATTTTTAGAATGCCAACAAATTCAAATAGAGTGTGATGGTGGGGTTCAAGGTGGGTCTCCTTCTTTCCCAAGTGCACAATCATCCATGCCTACTCCAGTCCTTCCACGGTTGGTAGTAGTGGAGTTCTCTTAAGAGCAAAGAGGAAGGTGAGTGGTAGTGGTAGTGAAAAGGCAACCTCAGTTGAGTCCCTGTTTAATAACCAAGCACGAGAGAGTACTGAATCCGCCATTGCCAAATTCTTTTTTGCACATGCCATTCCATTTCATGTGGCCCGTTCCTCTTATTTTAAACAAATGGTGAGAGAATTAACCACAGTTGGTCCTTCATTCATACCCCCTGGAGATCATAAGCTACGCACCACCCTCCTAGACAAAGAGTACTCCAAAGTTAATGTGTTAATGGAGGACATGAGGCAAACGTGGATGAGGACGGGGTGCTCTATAGTGATGGATGGGTGGACTGATTGTAGACGTCGGCCACTCATCAATGTCATAGTCACATGCCCTGCTGGTTCTTATTTTCTTAGAGCCATAGATTGTTCGGGGAAACGTAAGGATGCAGAATTTCAGTTTTCCATTTTGAGAGATGCTATAGAGGAGGTTGGGGCTGCAAATGTGGTGCAAGTGATCACCGATTCTGCACGTGTGTGCAAATCGGCTGGGTTGATGGTGGAGGGTCAGTACAGGCACATATTTTGGACCCCATGTTGTGTTCATGCATTGAACAATGCATTGAAAGACATAGGGAAGCTGGATTGGGTGAAGAAAATAGTGGCAGAAGCTAGAGATATTCAAATGTTTATTTGCAATCACCACACCTCACTTGCTCTCTTCAGAACATTTTCAAAGAAGGAATTTCTCAAACCTGTTGAGACAAGGTATGCCACTCACTTCATTTTGTTTCACTTTCAATTTGTATTCATAATCTGATTTTGTTTTAAATTTTTAATTTTTAATGAATCAATGAATGAACATTGAATGTAGATATGCCACATACTTCATCTTGTTAGAGAGGATGGTAGAGGTGTATGAGCCTCTACAAGCAATGATGGTCAATGCAGAGTGGGCTAGATGGCCTAATGCAAGTTCCACGGACGGAAAGAATGTCAAACAAAAGATCCTCGATGACGATTGGTGGGCCAATGTGAGGTAAGACATTAGATGGCTGATTTTCATATTAAATTTCTGATTTTAATATTTTAATTTTATTGTCCAATGTTCCAATTTTTGAAGTTTCTAACATGTCAATTAACTTGTCAACTAATTATTTTGAACTTTTTGTTTGCATTTTGCAGATATATTTGCTCCTTCATCTCCCCTATTGTAGATGTCATCAGATATGCTGATACAGACTCTCCTAGTCTTGGAGAGATTTATGAGACATTTGACAGTATGCTTGGGAAGATCAAGCAAGTTATTTCGACAAAGGACCCCACTTTGGATTTATATGAGCAACACATTGGGCCCATTGTGACTCGAAGGTGGAATATAATGAACACCCCACTTCACATGGCTGCCTTTGCTCTAAATCCAAAATGGTATGCACCAAGGCCTGGTAGGGTGCCTCCATGTGATGATAGTGAGGTTTTAGATGGGTTCACACGGGCCATTGAAAAGATTTATCCAGCAGAGCAGGCTTCACTAGTTCGGTCACAATTCCTAGACTTTGCAAATCTTTCGGGCCCAAACTTGAGTAAACCACAAGCGAGGTTGGATAGAGCTATATTAGCTCAATCAAACCCTATTGGATGGTGGACCTATCATGGGAGGGATACACCGCAGTTGAAGACACTTGCTACTCGCCTTCTTGCACAGGTTGCTAGTTCCTCTGCTGCAGAGAGGAATTGGTCCACGTATAGCTTTATCCACTCCCTCAAGAGGAATAGACTTACCTCTAGACGAGCGGAGAAGCTAGTGGCCGTTCATAGTGCTCTTCGGCTTCAGGATCGGCAGACTCCAGAGTATCGACAGACTCCAGCTCTACGGTGGGATATTGATCTCGAGGATGTGGCCCAGGTAGATGAGGAGGAGACAGTTGAGGGTTTGGTTGGGGTTCCGTTGGTTGAGGAGGAGCATCACAGTGGCAGTGACTCAGAGGATGACTCTGATTTTGATGCGGTTATGAGGGATGATTAGGGGCAGCAGTGCTCTTTGACTTTGTTTATTCTGTATTCATTACTGACATTGTATTTTGATTTTCATAGCAAACTTGAAAACTATATGGCAGCAATGTAGCCTTTGGGCATTTTGATATAAGTTTATAAATTATAACTTGGAGGTTGTTTCATGATTCGTGTATGTTAATTTTGAATGCGTATTGAGTATTGGCATAATGTTGGACACAAATGTTATATGTTAGTGTTCTATAATGTGTATTATGCATGCCTTATCCATGTTATCATATGAATATTTAAGATTTCCCTATATTTTTATATAGCCGTCCCCTGCCGTCCCTAATTTTGGCCTCAAAAATCGGAAACTTGGGGACTCGTCCCGCCGTCCCCTGCCGTCCTCGTCCCGAAAACTTGGGGTAACCTTGGTTTAGATAGGTATGCTCTAAGTGGAAATTTGGAAGCATTTACAAAAAAATCATGAGACTTAAGATAAAGGTAGGGCCTTCTTTCTAAAGAATATGCTCTTTTCGATCATAATGGTTAAGAAAACATCCTTGTAAGAGCATTTACTCGATCAAGGACATCTAAGATGAATTATCAACCTTAGGTTGAAAGATGAAAGAGGACATGGTAATTACGTTGAAAAGCTTACCATGTGCTTATGATCATTTTATTGAGACACTCAATATCACCTTTACCAATGTTGACTTGAAGTTTGAAGAGTTGTGCAATAAGATCTTTGTTGTACCCAAACCAAATTTTTTGCTTCATTAAGGCATTTTGCTTAAAATGGTCTAAACCTTGTAAAAGTGGGGTCAAAACTCAGTTTTTGGGCAAATAAAGTATGGGCTTTTAATCAGTGTGATGCCAAAAAGATACTGGCAAAATTTGAAAAATTTGAAAATTAGGGTTTCTGAACTCTATTTTTAGCTCGAAACCCTAAAAAATAGGAACTTGTCAGAATTGGCTGAAATTAATTTTGATTGGCTTATTTCACATCACGATCACAGTGGTGAAGTCAGTTTCAGTTAAAAGTCAATTTAAAGCTGGTGGGTAGTTAGAACTTTTTCAGGAGAAAAGTTAGGACCTTTGAGGTCGTCAATGGTAGTTGGCCAGTACTAGGTATCAAAATCTAAGCTTGAAACTCAAAGCAGAACGCTCTACGATGAAAAATGTTGAAAATAATGCTTTTTGACGGAGGGGATTTTCAGATTGGCAAAAAGTGCTAAAATATTCTAAGTCTGGGAACTTTTCACTATGTAACGTGGGAGACACTTGCGCAATCAACGTGCAAATCAACTTTACAGTGTCCGTACATGTGAAAATGATGAAGTATAGTCATACACACACCTCGACAGTCACAATGTTTCAACGTGGTCAACCTCAAGTAGCAAATACGGTGTTTATAAAGCATAAAATGGTGAAAATTAATGAATTCAGAGCAAATCCGCTCCCCTGTAGCCCAGGGGCGCCCTTCCATTTGAAGGTCAAGATTTGATTGTTTTGGATTAAGAACACAATCATTGTTTTATGTTTTCAGTCAGCTTTTCGACTAGCCATGGAGCAAGATCATCTGAGTTGCAGAACTCCGGCAAACGAAGACAGAAGCAAAGGTTACGAAGAGTGTTTTCCACAAGGAGGCAGTCTAGAAATACGGATCCGCTCCCCTGTAGCCTAGGGGCGCCCTTCTTTTTGAAGGCCTAGATCTGGATGCATGTGTTTGATAATGGATTCAGTCTTTGCAGAATCAGTCTGGCTTTTCAACGAGTTGTCAAGCGGAAACATATCCAATGCAGAACTTCGGTTATGAACATCAGAGGTTGAAAATGCAGGCAGGATACATCTGAGAAAAGGTTACTAGTAGATGGTTTGAGCGCCCTTGTAGCCCAGGGGTGCCCTTGAATATGACTTGTTAGATGGATGAGTTTGTTGATAGGGTCTTCCTGAGATCTTTTCCAGTTCAATCTAGCTTTACAATGCAACAGTTCACAAGACGATCCGACATTCTAAGAGACCATGACAGAGGTTTTACCGAGTACGTAAAACAAAGGATGGTGAAACATAGCTACACACAGCTGCATATCTGTAGGCTAGGGGCGCCCAGCCTTTAGGCCTAATAGATGGGGTTATTTGCAATTGCAGTCTTCACAAGGCTTGTGTACAATTACTCCAGCCATTCAACGAGATCAACCGTCAGCCTTCGGGATTTGGCGAATGCTCGTACGTGCGAGGTCAAGGTGACAATGTTGTAAAGTGGAGATGGTTGAGGACAGTTCAAAAAATACTAAGTATAGGGTTAGAATTTTCCTTGAAAAAGGCGATTCTCTTTTAAGGGCCTTAGAAGCAGTGGTTTGGCTTCGTTATCTCCAAGAACATCTCTTGCAAGTTGACCAAACTGTACAGAGAGACAAGCGGCATGCGAATCAGAGCATTCCAGCTCCCGGTATCAAGTGTCAAAGTATGGTGTTCGGATGAAAATGACACTTTTGTCAGAATGGAGTTTGCATCTTCACAGAATAGGGGCGCCCATCTTTTTGGGGTTTCTGATTCAGTTTGCAGATATCTCACATACAGTCATTGGATGCAGAGTACTTTCAGTCACGCAATGAATCCACTATCCAGTCAGCAAGGTTCATCATTCACCGTCAATAGCAGTTTGAAGCATCAAAAGGCAATGTGGAGAAATGGCCAAGTCTAGAATCAATGCATCAAATTAATTAGAGGTGCCTAATTTTCTAAGGTGTTAGATGATGATTTTAGCACTTGTTGCTCCCAGCAGACATTTCATCCTTGTCACGCAGGCTTTGCAGTGGATATCTCAGATCAGTAGCAGGATCATTCGGTCACCCAGAAATCAAAGCTGAACATGGTCAATTGTAACTTTGCAGTCAGCTATAAAGTAGGAGATACTCAAAAATCTCATAACTTTTGCAAATGGACGCCTAGAAGGTCAAATTCCGGCTTTCTAAAATCAGTGCAGTTTGCTGGGCACATCCAGTTGCTATTTTCAGCAAAATGATTAAAATAATATTTTTGCATGCAGAGCATTAAAAAGTGACGAATTTCTTCAAAGAGATAAATATTGGTTCCTCTTTTTAGTTTGCATGTTTTAAATTAAATATTATTTTTATCTAAGACTCAAAGTCAATGGCAGTTCAGCTGGTGAAGGGCCAATCAAATTCTTCCTTCACAGTTAGGGTTTGAGCTTGCAGTCTTGCTTTTGTGGTACGATTTTGCTCTAGTTATGCAAGCATGGTGTTCATCATTTCATTCATCCAGCTTGAGCAGAGGTGAATTCTTTCCAGAGTTGGGCGAATTTCTTCAGCAGTCAGTTGTGAAGGCATCAAAAATATTCTTTTGCAGGTACAAGTCCAGATTCATTAGCAGAATTCAAGGCAGAGTGGCGATTTTGACAGAAGAAGATAATAAATAAATAAAAACTAAAAAAACATCTTTCTTCTTCTCTAAAATTCTTCCATCTTCTCGTCTTAAATTCTCTCGCATGTTTGAAGAATTGGCATTTTTGGCAAAACAAATCATCTGGGTTGATTAAGAATTGCTTTCTTAATAAAACCCATGTGCTAGAATTTTCAGGGAAAATTTGTTCCAGAGCATCAATTCTTGAAGCTCTGATTTTCTGAAGTGAAATTCCTTTGCATGGTGGAGTAGAAGTCGATATTTTTCGAATCTAACGTTGAGGGTTGTCTTAGAATTATCTTCTAGACAAAACCCATATCTCAGATTTTCTTGGGAAAAATGTCCTCACAGCCCCTCAGATCTCAACTGAAAACCTTTTGCATGCGGGCCTAAATCACATTTTTTCACAATTCTGACATTGTGGGTCATCTTAGAATTTGATTCTACATAAAACCCATGTCTCAGAATTTTTTTGTGAAAATTGCCCTCCGACAAGCTATTTTTAGCCTCGTTAGGAGAGATTTTTGGTTTTCTGGAGAAGTCAGAATATAGCCATATTCACAGTCAACAAGCGAGTTTTTCAGGATGCAGTTCACGCAGAACGAATTCAAGACCAAGCAGTCTTAATTCATGATTTCATTAGAAAAGCTGACATCAATTTGTATCAAGCGCATCCGAAAGGTTGACAAGTGTGGTCACTCAAGTTCACATGGTTTCATGCCTCGTATAGCTGATTGTCTTCCAAGGCCAGTTTAGAGGGTTGATACCGTTGGGTTTCTGCGTATGCAGCAAGTTCATTTGCATTTCTCACAACCAAAGTGTTCGCGGTCAAACTTCGCAGTTTCATCATGCAACACTCTTCCATAGAGAAAAGCGTCAAAAACGTGAGAAGCGTCAAGCTGTAGAAGAAACAGTGGCCATCACTTCAATTGCAGAGCCGCCAAAGTTACCAGTCAGTGAAGTGCCAAGAGGTTTCCAGGTTTGCTTGAGTTGCTGACAAGCAGTGAATTGACAGTTAAGACATGTGATGACCTCTAGATGGTGATGCAGTCACTAACCTCATGGAGGGGTTACTTGCTTGAGATCATAGCCTGTGAACCCCATATCAAGGCGTCCCACCTTTTCCAAGATAGACATTAGACACAAGAGTTAAACTCGAGGCTTCTTTTCGAGTTAACTGGTTGTTACACATTGCATGCCATGTTTTTCTTGGAAACATCTACATACACTTGGAGCTTAGATTAGATCTTTCAGTTGACTGATGATAGCATTCCAGTTGACTTGCTTTCAATAAGGACGTGCATGTTGCACCTTGTCCATTTAGATTAGATATTTCAGTTAACTGATGATAGTTTCCCAGTTAACTGTATTGTTTCATTCAATTAGGGTTTAGGAATAAGATCTTGCATGTCTTGTAAGACTGTAGTTGACTCAAGGTGATTTTAGGGTTGCCTACACCTTGAAGTCTATAAATAAGAGCATTTGGCTCATTTGTAATTTAACTTTTGCTTGATAGCATACATGCTGCGCCTACCTTGCCTGTAGTATTGCTATTATTGTATCTGTTCAAAGAGTGATTGCTGTTATAATAAATTGCTGCGCCTACCTTGCCTTCATGTTATTGTCATGGTATTTATTCAATCTTAGTTAAATGGGGTTGTTGGTTTGATCGTTATTGTATGCGTGTTTCGTCTATACAATATATTGTCCCAGTTGCTTACCTTGTGTTTTGTTTATCATAAGCCTATTCAAAAGAGCAAATAGTTGTGCCCACCTTGCCTTCATGTTGCAAAACTGTACTTAAAGCTTATTGTTTGATGTGTGTGATAGTAGACTCGTTCAGCCAAGCAGATAGTTGCGCCTACCTTGCCTTCATGTTGTGAAGCTGTACCAGGTTTATCGTTTATTTGTTTGTTTTAATAAACTTCTTCCCGGATAAGCAAATAGTTGCGCCTCCCTTGCCTTCATGTTGTGAGTCCGCACCTGAGGTTTATTGTGTAATACATTCCTGCTCCATTTCCTCATGCTCTGTTTCTTGAGGAAATTGGATAGATTTAAAGAAATTAGCTTAGTTGTAGTTAGATGATTTGCGAAACCAGAAAATACTTAGCTGCAACGTTCTAGGTTTTCTTAACCTTGTGCCTCTACCAGCTGAGAACAAAAAGATAGGATATTTAGTTTATTTTTCTATTTCATGCATTCCAGCACAACGAGGGTGCTTCCCCTCCTAATTTGAAGAGCACTCATTGCGTAGTGTGCATAGCTGTACGTACAAACTCACACTCTAGAGGTGTTAGTTCTTACGCCAACAATCTTACAATAGGATAGATAGAAGCAATTGTTTGGAGTAGCAGTGAGACATAGATTGTGGAACAAGCATTTGCAGCCAAAGATAAAGGCAAAGGCAAATGGTCATAGAAGAAAGGATAACATACTAATGAAGATAGTTCAGGAATATGAAAAAAATCACATGTCATTATTATGGTATGATGGGTCATATGAAGAAGCACTACAAAAAGAGGTTGGTTGAACAAAACTCCGAAAAAGGATGGCCTCCACAAAAGGCTCATGTTGTAGAGCATTATGAGGAGGAAGAATCAACTTTCTATGCATTCATGGCCAAACAACTAACAAATCAGTCTAAGTCATCTGCATGGTATATAGATTTAGGAGCATCGTGTTGTTTCTGCTATAGAAAATATTGGTCCGTAGAGTACTCAACTTGCTCTAATTCAGTGATCTTTAGTGGTAGTGAGGAGTACATGGTTATTGCCAAAGGTAATGTGCAAATATCCTTTGAAGAGAAAAACTTACTTTTTCTCAATGTCTACTATGTACTAGGAATGGGGCTTAATTTACTCTTTGTGACTCGGATTATGTGCCATTGTTTGAATTTGGATGTCATCTTTAGCAAACATAAATGCTACATTTTTGACAAGGAGATGAAGAAGATAATGTAGTTGGAATAGAAGATCATGAATTGTATTGATTGGTTGACATTGGACAGGTCAAAGAGTGTGCATTGGCAGCCACGAGTGCATTTGATATTAGTACACTTCAGCATTAGTGGTATTGGCACCTCAACTTATCCTATCTCTCTCAGTTGGCTTGAGAGAATTTGGTAGATGGATTACTTGACATCTAGTAGTAGATATAGGGTGTTTACAAAGCTTTCCAAGTAGGGAAGCAACATAGAACTTCATTTGAGGACAAATAAGCTTGGAAATGCTAGAGAGTTATGTAGTTGGTTCATGCAAATATTTGTGAACCAATGGACACAACATTAGTCACTAGTGCTAGGTATTTACTTCTATTTGTAGATGATTTTAGTAAGAAAATGTGGGTGTATTTTTTGAAATTAAAATCAGATGTGTAATGAATATCGAAAGTTCAAGTCATTAGTAGAAAAAGAGTGTGGTTGTGACATCATCACTCTTCGATCTGTTGATGGAGGCAAATTCTATTCCAAAGAATTCAATGACTTTTGTACTAACATGGCATAAAACGACAATATACAACACCCTACACTCCACAATAGAATGGAGTAGTTGAGAGGTGAAACTGAACTATCATGGGGATGGCCAAGTGTATGATGGAGAAGAAGAGTTCCCAAGAAATGTTGGGTTGAGATAGTATATATTGCCGTTTATTTACTAAATAGATCTCCAACATAGGCGGTGCAACAAAAGACTCTAGAGGAAGCATGGTCTAGGATGAAATTGAAAGTTAGTCATCTTAAAGTCTTTGCTTCTATTGTATATACTTGTATTCTACATGCAAAGAGAACTGAGATCCTTAGAGTAAGAAATTAATGTTTACAGGGTACAGTGAAAATCATAAGGCATATAGGCTGATTGAAGTTGACAATGACCGCTTGACTTTCAGTAGAGATGTTGTGATTGATGAGGAATCTAGGCCCTTCCAACTTTATTTTGAGATGAAGATTATTGAAAAGTAAACCTGTTATGGTCAAGGATTTAGGTGTTTAGCTTTAGTTGGGTCCACTTGAAGAGGGGAGGATTCTAAGCATGATGTCTCCTAGGAAGTAACAGTACTAGAGTTTCTTGATGATAACTTGGATCAACATCTAGATGACATAGAAACAGGTATTCCAAGTCATGGTGACCGCAAAAATTTCACTAAAGAGGTTCCTAAGAAGAGACCAAAGTGGTGGGAAAGCACCATTAGAGATGTTCGAGACAGTGAAATGATCAAGGGAAGATCATTAAGAGGTAAAAGCAAGCAAAACATAGTTAACTTTGCCTTAATGGCTAAAATTTAGGGAGTTTATGAGCCATAGATATTTGAGGAGGAAAAAGGAAAAGCTAAATGGGAAAAGTCCATTTCCATCGAACATGAAAGTCTTATGAAAAATAAGACTTGGGATCTCTCAGATCTTCCACTAGGGAAGAAACCCATTGGCTGCAAATGGTTGTACAAAGTTAAGTACAAGGTAGATGGTGCTCTTGACAAGTACAAAGCTTGGTTGGTTGCAAAAGGGTTCTCACATAGAGAAGGCATTGATTATGAGGAGACCTTTGCTCCTACAACAAAGATGACCACCATCTGATTAGTTTCTAGCCATAGCAACTCAATTTGGCTAGAGAGTCCATCAAATGGATGTAAAAAGTGCCTTTCTCAATGGAGATTTGGAGGAAGAAGTGTACATGTCTCAACCACAGGATTTTTAGGTTGTAGGGAAGGAGCATCATGTATGTAGACTAAAGAAAGCTTTATATGGCTTGAGTAGGCATGTAGGGCATGGTACATCAAAATTAATAGGTATTTGGTTGAATAGGGATTCCAATGGAGTCCTTTAGATCCAAATTTGCACGTCAAAAGCATTGGTAATGATATCATTCTGCTAGTATTTTATATTAAAATATTAAATATAATATTAATGGTCATCTTAGCTTTATTTAGTCTTTAGTAAGTCGTAAGTTAACTTGTAGTTAACTTAGTCTTCTTTTAGCATCTTTCCGCTTTATAGCTTTAGTTTGCTTCAGGTAACTGTTTGTCTATCATCCAGTTAACGTTTAGTTAACTGTTTGTACTGTGTTAGTTAAATTCTACTTTCGTATCTGTTAACTACCTATCTTGTACTAGTTAACGCTCAGTTAATTATTGCTACTCCCTAATTTGTAGGGTTTGTAAATCCTATAAGAGCAAGGCTCTTCTATTAATAATAACTATCTGATTATTCACCAAATTTACATGGTATCAAAGCCCAGGATAATTAAAAATCGTGTCTTTTTGGATTTCGAAAGAAATTTTTGTAGTTTTTTTGAAGAATGATTTTCTGGTTAGGATTTTTGTGGGTTTTTGAGGAAAATCGTGTACAAGGGTTTATCTGTTGTTGGGTGGGTGTTTCTTCCTGAGTGCGCGATTAGAACCCTTCTGGGCGCAACTTTCAAGCCACATTTCTTTTGTATCTAGGTGCGATTTCGAAACCCCTTGTTGATGAAACATACAGCTACGGGCCTCTTACTTCCAGGCTCACATTTTTCATGAAGAAAATAAATTAAATATAGCTATGGCTATTTAATTTATTTGTTCGATTTGAGATGTGAAGAGGCGCTTCACAAATGAATGATAATAATAAACTATCATTTATATTATTTAATGATTAATATTTAATTATTAAATAGGGCCAACTTTATGAAGAGACACGAGTTTTATGAAGGCTGACTTGGAACATTAAGAAACACGTCTTTTCTTAATATGCCGACTTCCTTCCATGAAGAGGCGCAATCCTTCTCCTATTTGCATATTTATACAAGTCAATGTTCATTCATTTGATCATCAAGTTCATTCATCATAATTCACATATCTAGAAGAAGTTCGCACTTACAACAAATCATCATTCTGTAGCAGTAGATCGACTTCAAGGAGAAATATATTCATTTGTATCTTGCATCTAAGAGAGGTGCTATTATTCATTGTATCTAATTGGCATTGTGTTATGCCTGAGTTGTAAGCAGATCTCTGCTCTTATTCTATCAATACATAAGGGATATATTGGTTGGGTTTTTCTCCCTCAAATTGGAGGGTTTTCCCAGGGTATCTTGCTGTGTCTATTGTCTTATGTGCTGCATTTTCTGATTACTTTCAGTTTTGAATTATTTGATCATTAAAAACTAACATGGTATCAGAGCGGGTATAAGAAGATCTAGATCAGATTTTATTCAAGCAGCAATATCCTCCATTACTGTTCACATTTCAGTTTACATCTATCTTTCATCAAGATGGTGAACGGGCTCAAGGTCGAGGACAGACTTGAGGGTGTATCAAACTTCGCATCCTGAAAGTTTAGAGTGATGCTCGCTTTGGAGGAAAATGAGTTAGCTGAGTTCGTGGAGAACGATGTTCCTGAACCAACCGAAGAGAATGAGAAGCCTCAATGGAAGAGAAATAACACTAAGGTGAAAAAGATGTTGGTTGATTCCTTGAAAGATCACATTGTGCCAATCATCTCTAAGTTGCATACAGCAAGAGATATGTTCAAGACCTTGGAGGAGATGTATGAAATCAACAACACAAGTCGGGCTCTTGCATTAAAGCAACAACTTCATCATATTAAGATGGCGAAAGGAGAATCGATCATCTCATACTTCATGAAGATCACCGAGTTGAGAGATCAACTCTCTACCATTGGGCATATTGTTGATAGCAAGGATCTGACAATGCTGGCTCTCAATGGTCTTCCTAAATCTCGAGAGTCATACATTCAAGGAATCAGTGCGAGATCAAAACTTCCTAAGTTTGATCGATTGAGAGCAAATTGTATTCAAGAAGAATCAAGGTTGGCTGCAAGAGGCATTGGTCAAAGCTCTACAAATGAAGTCATTCATGTTCTTTCTACTCAATCCTTGAAGAAGGAAGGAAAAGGAGGAAAGAAAGGATACTTCAAGAGGAATAGAGATAAAGGATCAGATGGTGCCCCTGCATTCAAGAAGAAGAGGGATCTATCTCGCATTCAATGTTTTAGATGTGACAAGTTTGGTCACTATGCAAAGGATTGCCCAACTAGGCCTAAGCATCATGCTTCATTTGCAGATGTGGATGAGATCTCTCATCAGAAGGATTCAAGAGAATTCCTATCCTATTCTGCCTTATCAAGCAATGTTCCAACATATAGCAACACTTGGTTGATTGATAGTGGCGCATCTCGTCACATCACTGGGTTTAAAGAACATCTCTTAGATTTGGTGATGAGAGATTCAAGTGTTCAAGTAATAATTGGAGATGATGCAAGTTACTCTGTGAAAGGCGTCGGGTCCTCCACCATTCACCTAGATTCAGGAATCACCTTGCAGTTGAGTGATGTACTATTTGTACTTGGCATCAAGAGGAACCTTGTCTCAATTTTAGCCTTAGAAGACAAGGGGTATCAAGTAGCATTCTCTGAAGGAAAAGTTCTTGAATGGCCAAAGAACTCTAACATCAAGACAGCTAGTGAGATTGGTGTTTGACAAGAATATCTCTACAAGCTCTCCACCCGTCCTCTACAAGCATTGTTGCATGATGCTTCAAGTTCATGTGAGCTTTGGCATAGAAGATTTGCTCACATTCACTTTCGTGCTCTTCCAACCTTGGAGAAGATGGTCACCGACATTCCCAAATTGAGCTAGGAGCATGAAGGTACTTGTCGAGGATGCACATTGGGTAAGAACACTAAAAGACCTTTCCATAGTAGTGAAAATAGATCTAAATGTATTCTAGATCTTGTTCATTCTGATTTGTGTGGTCCAATGTCTGTTACTTCTTTGAGTGGTTTCTTGTATTATGTAATTTTTATTGATGACTACTCTAGAAAGACTTGGATTTATTTCTTAAAGGCCAAAGAATCTGAGGAAGTACTTGAAAGATTCAAGGAATTCAAAGCTCAAGTAGAAAACTTGTCCGGGAAAAGGATCAAAGTTTTGAGATCTGACAACAGAGGAGAATACATCTCTGGAAGCTTTCAAACTTTTGTATTGAAGCAAGGATTAAGAGGGAGTTTTGTGTTCCCTATAATCCTCAACAAAATGGTGTAGTAGAAAGAAAGAATAGATCTATTGTAGAAGAAGCTAAAGCCATGATCCATGATCAAGATCTACAAACCTTTCTTTGGGCCGAAGCTTCTAGGACAGCTGTGTATGTTTTGAATCGAAGTCCTCATCGCATCTTGGAGGACATGTCTCCTGAAGAAGCTTTTACAGGTGTAAAGCCTGAAGTCAGTCATTTGAGAATATTTGGCTGTCCTATGTATATTCATGTACCTAAAGATAAAAGAACTAAATTGGAACCATCTGGCAAGAAGGGAATATTTGTGGGCTACAGTGAGACTTCTAAAGCCTACAGGATCTACATTCCAGGTCAAAAGTTGATTGAGATTAGCAGGGATGTTACATTCAAAGAGGATGTTGCATTCAAGAGATCCAAGGGCACTCACATGGAGATAGACAATGAAGATCAAGAGTCTCGTCAAGATATGGAAGTTGACCATACTCCTGAGATTTAGAGGGAGGCTACTGATCTAAAAGAAGATGATGATCCAGTTGAGCCCTTGGAACCTACTGATGGGCCTACCGACATTGTTATTGGTAAAAAGAGACCTCTATGGGCTAGGCGAACAATGCAGGAGGCAAAAAACTTTGCAGCTCCTAGAGGAACATTTAGAGAAAGCAAAAGACCTTAGAAGTTTTCAAACTATGTTGCCTTGATGAGTCAAATGATTGAGTCTGAGCCTTCTAGTGTTGAGGAATCTACAAGTCAGCAAGTATGGAAAGATGCTATGTCCAAGGAATATCACTCTCTCCTCAAGAGTGATGTTTGGGACATCGTACCTAGACCTGAAGGCAAATCTGTGATATCTTCTAAATGGCTCTTCAAGATCAAGCATGCAGCAAATGGGAGCATTGAGAAGTACAAGGCTAGATTTGTGGCTAGAGGATTCCCTCAGAAAGTAGGGATCTATTATGAGGAAACATTTGCTCTAGTTGCTCGTTATACATCCGTCAGGACCATCATTGCTCTTGCAACATCTAAGGGATGGAAGATACACCAGATGGACGTGAAGACAACATTTCTAAATGGTGTAATTGAGGAAGAGGTATATATTGAGCAACCTGATGGCTTTGAGGTTCATGGGAAAGAGTCTCATGTTTGCAAGTTGAAGAAGGCATTGTATGGCCTTAAGCAGGCTCCTCGTGCTTGGTACGAAAGAATTGATCAATACTTGATGAGTTTGGGTTTTTCTAAGAATGATGTTGATTCAAACCTTTACTTCAAGGTAATTGATGGTGAAACATTGATTTTAGTTCTATATGTGATGCAGAAGCATCCAGTGGTGTAAGGGCAATCCTACATCACCCAAAAATATATTTACTTTCATTTAGATTTTTGTAGATGTTTTTGCATTTCTGGATACCCTTTTCGTCGAAGAAGAATTCCCAACTTTCAGAACTGCTTTTCTGCTTTTTCTGCTCGACTGCTATTTTTAGCAGGTATGATTTTGAAGGCGTGAGGAGACAGAAATTTAAGGGAAGCTTCAGGACAGAATAATAAACACTTTGGTGAAAGAATCAGGCAAAGATCATTCCTGGTTCAAAAGTTATTTAAGTTTCAGTTTCTGCTTTTTGCCCTACAAAATCTTCGGAGCTAATTTTGAGGGACTTAAAGGCTCCGGATGGGCCTGAAAATTGGCGGAAAACGAAAGCGGTTAGTTTTTAGGCCCCACTTTCCGGCACTTCATTTTTGCAAGACCTTTCCGAAAAGGTATTATCATTGAAGATCCGACAGTTAGATCTTGAGTTAGGGCTTCCGGAAGTTTGTGCATAATTAGAATGTTGTTTTTGGCTCCAAACGGAGAATTGAACTATTTATGGGGTAGTTTCTGATTTTTGTGGTAGTTTTTGGGGGAAAGAAGATCGCATGTTGCGAATAGGAGAATTTCTGTAATTTGTATGTATTGCAGAACTCGAGGATTGGAGATCCTTTGCATGTAAGAATTTCATATTTTGAAAATAATAAGAATATCTGGTTTTTCTGTGTGATTTTCTTATGTCTCAGGTTGCACCCTCATCAATATGTTGATCTAATTCTTACTGGAGAAGAACACCTAATTTTCAAATGCAAGGAGCTAGCTTCTGAATTTGAAATGAAGGATCTTGGTCTCATGCACTACTTCCTTGGCCTAGAAGCATGGTAGAAACCAGATGAGATCATTCTGAGTCAAGGGAAGTATACTATTGACATCTTGAAGAGATTTGGTATGATGGATTGTAAATCCATGTCTACACCTATGGAAGCAAACTTTCAGAAGCTAAGGGAAGCTGCAACTAATTCAGATCTGGTGGATCCCACTATGTACAGGCAGTTGATTGGATCGTTGATGTATCTAGTCAATAATAGACTAGATATTTGCTATGCAGGGAGTGCACTTAGTTAGTTCATGTGTGAACCAAGGCAAATACATCTAGTTGCAGCAAAGCATATCCTGAGATACTTGCGTGGCACAGTTGGGTATGGCTTGAGATATTCTTCTAGTGTGGACTTAAGGCTGCATGGTTATACAGATTCTGATTAAGCAGGTTGTGTTGCTGATCAGAAGAGCACCTCTAGATGTTGTTTCAGTTTGGGGTCTACAATGATTTCTTGGTGTAGCAGGAAGTAGTCTTCAGTGGCTCTGAGCACCACAGAGGCAAAGTATATTGCAGCATGTGTGGCATCTCGAGAAGCAATGTGGCTTTAGAAGCTCCTTGTAGGATTGTTTGGACAATCATTGGAGCCCACTATCATTCATTGTGATAATCAAAGCTGTGTGAAGCTTACTGTCAATCTAGTATTTCATGATAGGACCAAGCATGTTGAGATCAAATACCACTTTATCAGAGATATGGTATTGAGGAAAGAAATTCAATTGAAATACATTAGCATTGATGAGCAGACGATAGACATTCTCATCAAGCCCCTCTCCAGAGTAAAGTCTGTGTACTTCCGAGACAAGTTTGGTATTGTGAAGAAAGAAGCCCTAGCTGAGAGGGAGTCTCAGCTTCAGTGATCTTCTATGATTTGTTTTAATGCATTTCTCTCTATAAGAGAGATTTGAGGTGCAAGCTCTTGTTTCCACCCTCTAGGAGTAGCCAAGGTGGATGTCATGTGTGTGACTCCATGACAACATCACGTGAGAGAGTTCATGATGATTTTCTTGTACTTGTGTTTATTCACCCTCTGGGAGTATCTATGGTGAAAGTCACGATGAGGTGACGACATCACGTTGAGTGATGGGCTTTTGTGTACATATACCATTCATGGGAGTAGCCATAATGGTTGATATCATGATGAGGTGATATGTTATCACGATGAGGTGATAAACTCCTTTCCACACATGGGTGTAGCCATGGTAGTCGATATCACGATGAGGTGATATGCTCTTTTTCACACATGGGTGTAGCCATGGTGGTTGACATCACGGTGAGGTGATATGTCTTGTGCAGCTGGAAGTATTCCTCCCTAGTTGAGAGAGAGTGTTGATGAAACATATAGTTGCGGGCCTCTTACTTCCAGGCTCGCATTTTTCATGAAGAAAATAAATTAAATATAGCTATGGCTATTTAATTTATTTGTTCGATTTGAGATGTGAGGAGGCGCTTCACAAATGAATGATAATAATAAACTATCATTTATATTATTTAATGATTAATATTTAATTATTAAATAGGGCTGACTTTATGAAGAGACACGAGTTTTATGAAGGCTGACTTGGAACATTAAGAAACATGTCTTTTCTTAATAGGCCGACTTCCTTCCATGAAGAGGCGCGATCCTTCTCCTATTTGCATATTTATACAAGTCAATGCTCATTCATTTGATCATCAAGTTCATTCATCATAATTCGCATATCTAGAAGAAGTACTCACTTACAACAAATCATCATTCTGTAGCAGAAGATTGACTTCAAGGAGAAATATATTCATTTGTATCTTGCATCTAAGAGAGGTGCTATTATTCATTGAATCTAATTGGCATTGTGTTATGCTTGAGTTGTAAGCAAATCTCTGCCCTTATTCTATCAATATATAAGGGATATATTGGCTAGGTTTTTCTCTCTCAAGTTGGAGGGTTTTCCCAGGGTATCTTGCTATGTCTATTGTCTTATGTGTTGCATTTTCTGATTACTTTCAGTTTTGAATTATCTGATCATTAAAAACTAACACCCCTCTCGCCGCAAATTTGTTTTTCTTTTTCTTTTTCTGGTGCGACCTTTATCTGCAAAAACTCGTGACATTTTCTTTTTGGACACGATTCTGCATATCTTCTGATAGTGTTTTGTTCTTCTGGGCGTTTGTTGACAATTTGTGGCTCTATAAAAAGAGTTTGGTGCCATGAATAAATCGCGTTTTTTTTCTTTCTTGATCACATTTAAACGCGATTTCTAATCGCTTTTGGCTGCAATTTCTCTCAACCTTTGGTCGCAATTTTTTGTCTGCATTAGGCAACGCATTTTTTGGTGGTTCTGAGCCACGATTTTGTGGAATTTTTGAAGATTTCTCAACATTTTCTGGCCGCGATTTTGTAGTATTTTGTTGGGCACGTTTTGTCTAAATCTGGGCGCAATTTGCCTTCATTTCTGGGAGTGATTTCTGCAGTTTGTGGGCGTGTTTTTTTGCTTGTTCTAGAGTTGCGACCCTGGAAATTTCTGATATTTTTCTATAGGTTTGTGGAGATTCTAGGGTTTGTTGCATTTTTGTGACATTTTTTGGTTCATGGGTTCGAGGTGATTTTTTGATGGCAACTTGAGGGTTATTGTTTTTGGTGCTAGTTTTGACAAATTTTTTGGACAAAAAGAAAAAATTTGCGAACAGTTTTTTGAAATTTTTTCTTAAAAAATTTACACAGAGTTTTGAAAATCTTTTAGAGTTTTTGAGGGTTTTTCTAAAAAAAAATCTTACAAATTCTGAGCCTCTTTTTCAAACAATTTTTGAAAAATCGGAGTTGTGCCAGCTGATTGTCTAGTGTTTTGCCAGCTGATCACAGAGTTACCTTGTTTTTTCGTGCTTTGGAAAATGGGAGGGATGGCGTCTTTGTCCAATATTATGTTGGAAAGTTTGCAGAGGTTCAATGGAAAGAATTACAACACGTGGAAGGAGAGGATGCTTACCATCTTTGAGTACCGGTGTTTGAATGCGCTTGTTCTTGGTACAAAAGTTCGTCCCACTGCTGTTGGGAAGGATCAGGACAAGTATGATGGAAGTAATAGGGAGGCAATCGTGCTTCTTAAATTATCGATCGTTGATGAGATGTTACCAAAAATACCATTTGATAAATCTGTTGCAGAGATCTAGAAGCATTTGAAAGATCTTCATGAGACCTCAGACAAAGGAAGGGCTTTCTTTTTGAAGAATATGCTCTTTTCTATTATGATGGATGACCAAGTGTCTTTGCAGGAGCACTTGATGAAAATAAAAAAAACATTCGTGATCAATTGAAGGCCATTGGTCGTAAGATGGAAGAGGAGCATGTGGTGGTGATCACTTTGAAGAGTTTGCCATGTTCTTACGAGCACTTCATTGAAACGCTCAACATTACATCCACCAATGTTGTCTTGAAGTTTGATGAGCTGTGCAACAAGCTTTTGCAGTAGGATTGATGGAGGAAGCAGTTTGGGAGCAGCAGTGAGTCTCCTAGTGTTGAACAAGCATTTACTGCCAAGGACGTTGGCAAAGGCAAGTCCACTCAACATAAAGGACGAGGCGATTTAGAGGAGGGCTCCAAGAAGTCTTTTACTTGCCATTACTGTGGGAAGATTGGTCATATACAGAGGTATTGTAGAAAGCGGTTGGCTGATGAGAAGTCCAACCAGGAAGCATCTCAGCAAAGTGCTCACGTAGCGGAGCAGACTGAGCAGAAGGAGTTTGCACACTATGCATTTTGATGACTAGCACAATATGGGTAGACTTAGTTTTTGTTTGTACAATGACCATTAAGGGAGGGTATTAAAATATTAAATGTAATATTAATGGTCATCTTAGCTTTATTTAGTCGTAAGTTAACTTGTAGTTAACTTAGTCTGCTTTTAGCATCTTTTTGCTTTTTAGCTTTAGTTTGCTTCAGTTAATTGTTTGTCTATCATCTAGTTAACATTTAGTTAATTGTTTGTACTGTGTTAGTTAACTTCTACTTCCGTATCTGTTAACTACCTATCTCGTACTAGTTAACGTTCAGTTAACTATTGCTACTCCCTAATTTGTAGGGTTTGTAAATTCTATAAGAGCAAGGCTCTTCTGTTAATAATAACTATCTGATTATTCACCAAATTTACAATTTATGTAGATGACATCATTATTACAGGCAATGAGGCACATGCAATTACAAATATCAAATGAAATATGAGTACAACTTTTGACATGACTGATCTAGGCCTTTTACATTATTGCATAGGTGTAGAAGTTTGGCAAATAGGTGGCAGCATTTTTATTTCACAATCTAAATATGCTAGGAGTTTGCTTGATGAATTCCAAATGACAATTTGCAAAATATCATCAACACGTATGGAGAAAAAGTTGAAACTTTTAGTCAAAATCGACTCTGACAATTAATGAGTTAGCTTATAGGCAACTAGAGGGAAGCTTAATACATCTTACAACCACTAGATGGTTTGAACTATGCTACGAGTTTCATTTCTAGATTCATGAAAACACCCAAAGTAGAACATTGGATTGCAGCGAAGAGGGTATTGAGATATGTGAAAGGGACACTTGACTTTGGCATTTTGTATAATTGAAGCAAAGATCCTATGTTGGTTGGGTTTACAGATCTAGATTGGGTAGGTTCTATAGATGACAAAAAGTCCACTTCTAGTTATGTTTTCAGCCTTGGCACAGGTGCAATCACATGGACCAACAAGAAATAAAAAGAAATAGATCTGTCCTCGACAAAAACATAATATCAAGGAGTAGTAAAAGCAACATGTGAGGCAGTATAGCTTAGAAGGATGCTTTCAGATGTGAAAATGTCTCAAGTAGGGCCTTCATCCTTGTTCTATGACAATCAAGGGGCACTAAAACTTGCTAAGAAGCTAGTCTTCCACAAGTGTAACAAACATGTGGAAGTTTGGAACTTTATTGTCATTTTATCAAACAACTTGTAGAAGATGGATCGGTTATGTTGCAATATTGTCCTTCCAATGATCAAAATGCAAACATTCTTACCAAGTCTTTGAGTCCTTACAAATTTGTAAAATTTTAGGATAAGCTTGTTGTAGTTAACAAATTGACCATTAAGGGAGGGTATCAAAGTAATGTTTTATTTATAATGGTCAATTATCTTTTAGGATAGACTTTAGGAATATTCTTTATTCTTTTTGCTTTATTTGTTGTAAGTCTTATCCTCTTAGTTGTCGCTCTTATCCTATTCAGATAAAGCATTTGTAATCTTATTTAAGGAGACTTTCACCCCTTAGTTTAATATCAAATATCTTGGTAATCATTATGTGTTTAATTTTCGCAATAGGCCTTACACCCCGCTCCCCTTAAAATTTCCTCATAGAAGTCACTAAGAGGAAGGATATAAAGGACCCATGGTTGTGTTGCATCCTCCCATGTGGCCGTTAGATTATTGCATTGACTCAATTGAACCTTAACTTGTTTTGACTTGTAGTTTTGAAGGTCTGTTTCCTAGGATTCTAACAAGTGGACATTTCTTAAGATTAATTGGTCTTCTATCTATACCTGCAAGGTAATCCAACGAAATTATAATTAACCACAAGTAATCCTCAAAAGTATGCATGTGACTTGGTGGTGAGACAAGTTGAGTGGCAAGACTAGGTTAATTTATTGGTTTCATGAATAATAGGGTAGTGTGATTGAAGGTAACAGTTAGAAGGAACCCTAGTGATTAGTTGGCAAGAGCTTGAAGAATCATCACTGAAGTCTTAAGGTGTTCAACAATCCAGTAGATTAGATTAGAGGCAGTAAAAAATTACTTGTTAAACATACAAAAGTTCGGCCACATGTTTCATAGCATATAAGAAAGGCATAAAGTGAAATCACTTGCTAGATTTCCTTTCAATAATTGTATCCATACACAAATAAGAATTATACCAGCATCGTACCAATTAATCAAGTTCACATACATTTTGCAAGTAAAAGTGTTTGTTTGCCTAATATTTTAGACAAATAATTCAAATGATAAAGCACACCTTACGAACATAATTGAAGAACACATTTGAATGTCCACATCACATGATCCACATCACAAGGTCCACACAATTGGTCCATGGGGATGGAAGGTAACATATTGGAGTCAAGTTTCCAATAATCACATTTCTAGTGTAATGCTAATAGCCAATGAACCATTTGGAAATATGGTTCCCCTTTGTACATTTCCAAGTATCACTTCTTGTTTGTGTAAGGTATATAGCCTTCAAGAGAGAAGTACAGTGAAGAGATCAAAATAATCACACAGTAACAAAGGGGGGAATGGATTATGGCCATCCCATATGGTCCCATTTGTAGCTTCCATCCTCGCAAATAAAATTTCTTGGGACATCTGCTCCTTTGCATGATTCGCCAAGGAACCCTAGTGGATGTGGTGGTTATAGCTATGCACAATACCCCACATATACTAGCAGACCTAACACATTGCAAAATCCAAAATCAAGTTATAAAATAATATAAAAGTGAAGTAGTTCAACAAAACAAATACAACAACAATAGTTAAGCGCTGAAGTCATAATAAAAAAAGTCAAATGCAATCTTCCAAAATCAAGAACAATGAAATCAGTTGAAAATCTTCAAAAGTCAAGGCAAGATCAAAGGCAAAAGGCTAAGCACAAGTAAAAATAAATCACTACTAACTTTGCGGAATAAGAAAATGAAGTCATAAATAAGTAAAGAATTGAATAAATTCATAAATCCTTTGCAAAACATTAGCACATTGTGGCTTGCTAAAAGCCACTTGAGGGGAGGAAGGGAATATTAGGATTGATCGTGTGTCATCAATATGCAACATCTTGTTGTGTGACCACATGCCATTATGCTTAGTGCCATTGCCATCTATTATGTGACTTTTTCCCAAGAGAAGAGAAAGTTATGAAACAATCCTTTAGAGTTAAAAGGGAGATAGAAAAATAAAGGATATTATGATTCTTTGGTCAAAAGAGAGATTAATAAAGAATATGTATTAAAACTCTTTTAGAAGGGGAGGAATAATTATTTAAAAGGAAACTTTTGTGAAAGGGTGTGATGATTTGGAAATCACCCCTTAAAAGGTTATATAAAGCATTCATGGGAGACTTGGAAAGGGCATGGAGATCACTCAAGGAAGAAGAAGGTGGTTTGGTAGGCTATGGGCATGAGAGAAGGGGCATGCAATGTGTGTCCAACTTGGGGTACAGTGTACACTCGGGATTGTCCTGGCCAGGGCTGATGCTTGGGAAGCATGTGTGTGGGTTTTGAATAAGGACTGGTTCCTCCTAGATGTGCCATAGCTATGAGGGCCAAGATCACTGAAATCTTCTTACAGCGAGAACGACCATTCCAAGTGCTCAAGATTTAGATAAGTATTGGAAACCCTTGATGTTAAAAGATATTGAGAATGTTATATATATGAATTTGAGGATAATATGATTGAAATATGTGGCTGTGTTATTCAATTTACCATGTTAATTATTTACTTCAGAATTCTTGTCAAATTATTACATGTTATAGTTTACACTGATTATTTTGCATTAGTTATTCACATCTATTTTAGTAACATTACATCTTGTAAATTATCTCAATTCTAATATTTAATCTACTAAATCCACTGCTAAAACTTAAATAATTTTGGGAGAAAAGTGGTATTACACCATCAATGTTTGTCCATTGCCAAAAGTATGTTGTCTTGGTGTCTACAACAACATTGGGTAACAATCATGCAATACAACTAATACTGTGTACCACAAGCAATTAAGAAGCAAACAACATGGAAATAAGTAATTATAACTATGCATGGAGCATGCATCTATTCTATGGCCCATTTACCTTACACTATTAGATGTTAGCAACTATGGTACACTTTATGTTGATGAGGATATATCTTAGAAAAAAATAACCATTGGCTTTTTCATACTGCACAGGGCACTTAACATAATGGGGTTCCCATGGGAAGTGAATCAATAACAGAATAACAATATACCCTCTTGCAAGTCACACTTGGCAAGCAAGGTACAAGAGTTTCTAGAATTTTCACATGATTCCAGTACAAGTAACACAATGCCATAAGGCTTGAACTGTGGAAGTTGCTGCCAAAGTTGGTGGAGAGATTACCAAATGGTGTCTTCCTACTGAAATCCTCACCAGTGGACGAAAATCTTTGATGGTGCAGTTATGGAACTGGTGTGATCATTGGCCCAAAATAGCTTTTGGTGCAAGGATGATACATCCTCTGTTGTCAAATTCAGGAAGTGTTGACTGAATGTGAACATGTTGTGCAAGGACCTTCTCTAGACATGAGACATGGAAAATAGGGTGTATTATGATGGATGGAGGGAGATACAATTTGTATGCCACTTTGTCCACTCACTGTAATATCCAGAAGGGTCCATACTTCTTTTGCCTATATGCTTAGTAATGTTTGCCTACATGGCTAAAAACACAAAGAGACCAACCTCTCTTTGGTGAATGTGTTCTTAGAGTGGTGTTGACCTTCCTGCTATTTCATACGGTTCTTGAGCCAGGGCCATTTGCCCGTGAGAGTTCAGAGGAGATACTCCTAGTTGCTAAGAATTGAATCAACAACTAGTACCAGAACTGTACTTGTATTGCTTGGGGCTCTTTAGGGCAGTACTAGGTATCACAGAATAATAGCTGTTCCCTTAGTTACTGGCATTTTAGGAAGCACATAAAAGAAGAAAAATAAAAACATGAATGAGTTTATTGGAGGTCTAGAATGCACTTATAATCTCAAAGTGCCTTTTTCAGATTCATTTGCTGAAATTTGTCTCAGACATCTCTCTAATTATTCTTTATTGTGTCTTTCTGTAAATAGTGATATTGATATTATTAATGTGTTTCATTTAATTACAAAAAAAAAATTATGCATTTGCTATTTCGCAGCATTGTTAGATGATAAAATTTAATGTTCAATCTTGCATTTTCTGTATTTTAAGGGGGTGGGGGCACGTGGGGTGGTTGGGGTGGGGAGGAGCTTATAGCCACCTCCTTTGTATTACAATTCCAAGAAATTTGGTACAATTTTGCATCACAAACAATTAAGCTTATTCTGTAGAGATATAGCTGGAAAACTTCAAAACTTGAGCTTAATGCTGCTACCTCCTTTTAGTTTTGAAGTTATGGTAATATTTGTGAGGTGTTAAAGAATTTGATTAGAACTCCTTTTAAGTATATTTGCAAAAGTGTAGCAAAGAGGATACATATCGAAGTTTATAAAAAAATGTAGAAATAATATTTGTAAGTTTGGTTTGAATTTTTTTAAAAGCTTCAAGCTATCAACACATAAAATCAGGTTTTGATAATGTGAAAGAAATGAGGAGCACAAATTTACTTGGATACAGAGGGCCTAGATGAGGAAATGTATCTTTGGGTATCTGTTTATGGGACTCACCTGAGCAGCTCATTTTCCTTCAATAGTATCAGCATATTTTTCCTTAAGCATTTTAATACTCAGTGCTGCAAATTTTTACTTGCAGATGTAAAACTAGCAAGCAAGAACAAGGTTCCTTCAGTGCGTTCCTTGACGCTGAATTGGGTTACATTTTGCATCGAATCAAGTAATAAAGCTGTGGTTTTAAAGCTTCATAAGGACTATGTTCCTATTTGTATGGAGGTATGGTGCAAATCTAGTTTTAGTTATCCTCTGCATATCATTTCAATTTTCATGGATCAAGATCTGGCTTATTCTATCAATACAAAGACCAAAAACTTATGCATTGCTTAAAGCTTTTGATTCCAGTAGAGCAGGGTTAATTTTTCAATTTCCTGGCTAATTTCAATTCACTATATGATGATTTTTTTCGTAAATATTAAAAATAAAAATGACTACTTTATGGGCTCCATCTGTTCTCAGTGTCTAAATGATGGTACACCGGATGTACGAGACGCTTCATTTTCTGCACTGGCAGCAATTGCTAAGGTATTACATGATAACCTTTGTATTTGCTGACATTAATTGGACTTCATCATATTGATTATGATTTTACTTATTTTTGTTGATTGTTCTTCATATTACTCACTACTTTTGATTTTCCAATATTAAGTTTACTGTCACGTTTATTACATTCTTGCTTTGTTTTCTTGATTTTTCTTGTATCAGTTAGTTGGTATGAAGCCTCTTGATAGATCCCTGGAAAAACTTGATGATGTGAGAAGAAATAAACTTATTGAAATGATTGCATCCAGCGGGAATGCTCAAGTGCCTAGTTTAGCATCAGGTATCTCTACTTTTGAAGGAAAACAAGACATGCATTCTTCATTGATTTTTTAAATTTTATTGTTGACTGCATGCTTGTCCTGGGCAGGTACATCACGAGCAATTCCTAGTGGCTGTGGTTCTTCACCTTCTGAGGTGAGTGGCAGTTGATGTCTCTATTACTTTTTGGGACATTGGATGTTTATCTAGGACTTCTTGTATAATGGAGTTGAGCCTCGTTTAATTGGTCACATGTTCAGTCCTTTTTAATTCTAGCGTGTCATGCTTTTAGGAATCTAGTTGATTTGCTTGTGATATATGCAATTTCTATTACTTTTGTGCTTTTCTTTGTAATAAGCCCTTGTGCTTTTCTCTGTAATAAACTCATTCTATTTGATGATTATTGAACCATTACTGATATAATGGTTTTTTTTTTAATATATGTTTTTATTTTATGTATGGACGTTTCCATGTCAAGCCTTACCTAGGGTCCCAAATCCTTACCTGTTCTTTGGTAACTTAGCAATTCAATGCAGGGGAGGTCATAAATTAATAATGTTGTGCCAGAGGAGCTTGCTGACTTTTGCAAGAGGAACTTTGTTTTAGGCAGATTGTTGCATGATTTCTTCATTTGATTTACAGCTAATATATACACCTGAGTTGGCCTAATGGTGGAGAACTTGTACTCTTGAAAGAGAGGTCACAAGTTCAAAATCCTGCAGGGGGTAAGGTATGTACACCTCATATTGTGGAGCACGAGTTAGGTGCCTCCCTCGTATTGGGATTACAAGGAGTCCCATATACTGTAAGCCATCTGTAGACCCAAAAACAGACCGCCTGGTATCGTGGACTATAAAAGGACCTTTCCTTTCCTTATAGCTAGAAGATTAAATTGTTTTAAAAAATTTTAAAAAATATTTTTTAAAATTATATTGTACAGTAAGTTTTTTATCCCCATATGCTTTCTGGGATCTGGAATGGATCAGTTATGTTAAAGACCATTTGAAAACATAGACATGGAGGATGTAGTTGAATGGAAACAATGAGGCATGGCTCATTTCCATGCTGCAGTTTTCACAAATTGGGTTTTGCTATGGAATCTCTGGTTTCTACCTTGAATGTTTGATGTTGTGGTTGTTTGCTTTAAATTCTACACTAGAAATCTACAGAGATGCAATACAAAAAACTAATTGGAATCATATATCATGACAATGAAGCATATACAAAGATTATACAGAATAATGTTTTAATTGCAAAGATAGTATTCAGTACAATGCTTGCTATTAGAGGGAGGAGCTGTCCAAATCAGCACGATTATCCTGTCAGTTAAGACACAACCAGTTGTCTAACAGCTCATAACCACTATTTGAGATACACTGCCTAGGTCAATAAATAATCAACAGCACAATGAAGACAAATCCAAAACATTTGTTAATGATAACGTAACATTTAACTAACCGTCTACTGTGATTTTTGAGCTTTCATTATTATTTAATTTCCATTGCTGTAGTTAAGTTCACAGTTTTTCTCAATTGGAGCTTAGTTTTAATTTCATTATTTGCAACACTTAATAATATAGTTTTTCCTTATTGTATAACAGGAGTAGAGCATGGTGAACTATTAAATTCATTCAAGAGGTGTTTTCTTGTGGTTTTAAATTCATTATTTGCAACATTTTGGTATAGTTTTTCCTTATTGTACAACAGTAGAAGTAGAGTATGATATTAAATTCATTTGATCTTTGTGTTTGTGAATTTCCTTAGGAATATCTTGAACAATTACAGATATTTCTGCCAGCATTTTTCCATATTTGAAGTCCATCACATAGAATGTTTCATGTTTGAGGTCCACCATATATAACATTCCATATGAGCTTTTTTTCCCTGGTTTATGCAAATGTTGTGCAATAGGGAATTTCATGCTCATCAGGAGGCTTCAGTGCAGGGATGAGGATTCTGTCCCCATCTCCCTGCCTGCATTTTCTTGTGACTATTCATATTATATAGTTGTATGGTTATTACTTATTCATTTACTTTGGTTGGTTGATTTCAAATTGTATACCTGTCATCCTACCTGTACCCTTGTCTCTAGGTGATTATTGATATTTGTTTTTCACCCTATCATACAAATCCTTTGCATCTTAATCATGGAAATATTCATTACTCTCTTCCAGTCTCTCCAATAAGGATCTGAACATTGAATTTGAAACTTAAATAGATGGATTTCGAGAATAATCTTACCAAAGTTTGGGAAAACTAGGGCACCTGGAAACCTCAAATTTTCTGCACAGTTTAGCTCTCTCTCCATATGCCATTGTTATTGTTCTTTATTTTGAAAATCACCTCAGCACCAAAAATATTCTTCTTGACTATTTTTCCCAGTATAGCAGTTAGAAAGATCAAGTTAATTACACAGGGAAGAGAATGTCCAAAGCAGTGTTGCTGCCATAATCCCATGCATCTTGAGGTCCTCATAATCCGAGTGAACATGTTTACAGTTTTTCCGGGCAGTCTAGATTTGATAGAGTGTCTTTGCATTTCCAATTACCTCAAATAAATTAAATGGCCCCCTTGATGTGTTGGATGTGTTGAAAGTAGTTTAAGTGTTATCATGACTGACTGTAGAGGCTGGAGGATATGTGACTCAATAACATAGAATGCAATAGTTAGGTATCCTGTTCGTTAGGATAGGCAGATCATTTTGTCAAAATGTTAACTTCAAGTTTATAAGCTGAATTGAAATTTTGAACAAAAATTAACTATCATCCACAGGTTTTGGATAAGAAATTCTTTTTTTCTGATTTTTGACTCCTCACACCCTGGCAGAAATGTCTGTTTTCTAATTTTCTCTTGTTTTCTATGTTATAAGGCATGTTTATAATAAGGTGACTGAACAATAGTTAATATGGAATGCCTATTGATATTTAAATCATTGATGTGTATGCACAAGCAGGCTGATGATAATGGGTTTGTAAAAAGATCAGCTGCTAGTATGCTGAGTGGAAAGAAGCTTGCTTCTCCAAACACGGTGAGTTCTGTGATGACCTCAGTGACCACATTTTATCGTATTTTCTGTGTTCTATGGTATTGAATATTTAATCTTACAATTTTTTATTGGCCTGAATGAGATATTGATTGAGCTGCATGTAGCTGCTGAATCTAAAGAGAACACTGTACAAGTTTATTAGTTTATGTTATTCATGCATAAAAATTTGCTGAAAGCCTTTATGCAAGTTTATTAGTTTATGTTATTCATGCATAAAAATTTGCTGAAAGCCTTTATGCAAGTTCAGTAGGAACATGGATGAACTGCAACTTTTGAACATCATAAAAACTCAACATATCTTTTGAGGATTGCTATAGATCAAATATAATATAAGTTCAACGTTATACTTTGGATTTATTTTGGCTGCCTTATGCATCCTTTTTTTACTGGCCTCTCAAGATTCAAGTTAACATAATTTAAACCATATGCCTAAAAAAAATGACTTTTAGGAACACATAACAACAGAATTGAATTTCTCAAAAGTATGAATAACTGATCACAAATACCCAGTAATTTTATGACCATCTTTTAACTATATGATGGATTGCAAAAAAGGCTGGACACAATAATTTATTAAGCTTGAGTATGCAGCAAACCCATAGTTAGAACTAAGACTTAATTCGAATTCATGGTCCATTGAATCTTACTGTACAGCAAAGTGCAAAAAAGAGCACAGGGAAGAAGGCTGATGAGACAAAACAGAGCAAGGCTGCAGCTGCAGTTGAAGCTGTTGAAGATATTGAGGTTAATATTTTGCTTTGCTGACTTGTTAATTGTGATTGTTTTAGTGCATAAAAATTCTACTGATTTTCATTTGATTGATTGTAGCCAGGAGAAATGAGCTTGGAAGAAATTGAAGGAAGAGTTGGGTCTATATTCCAAGAGGAAGTGCTTCCAAATTTAAAGAGTACAATTTGGAAAGAGCGTCTTGAAGGTTAGCTATGCCTACTCTTTATTCTATCTACGTCATCATTATGGATACAAAAAAATTTTGTATGGATTTTTGAAGATACACATGCTGGTAAAACACTGTTACTAAAAGTTACCAAGAAAAGGTGTGTTGAGTTAGTCTGTATTGGGTATGTTTGGAGCAGATTTCCAGGAATTTAGAAATTGTATATGGAACATAGATACATACAGTGTGCACACAGACATTTTATATGCATATATGCATATCTTAAGTATTTAATATATCATAATAAACTGTAATAGTTGATGATTAAATATAATTATATATATTAATGTATCAAACTGTCAACAATGTTTATATTTAATATAATTGTAGATGAAGGCATTTTAGATGTTTAAATATGTACATATTATGACAGACAAATATCCATATATCATTGATTAATATAGTGTGTATGTGTATCACTAGTTATTTTCATACATATTATAGATGCGTATATATTTGTCATACACAGAAAATTCAAATATATATTGCAATAATCAATTTCTTAATTTTAACCACCAGCAGCTTTTATTGGGGGGGACGCTCATCCAAATTTACTGCTATGGTCTTCCTTCCCTTTATCAATGATCATACATAGTAGAGACCGGTGAATCTATAATGTCCCAAACTGAAAGTTTTCTGATTTTGCAATTTCACGGTGGACAATGTATGAAAATCTTACCACCTTTTGATCACCAAGATCCCAAAGTGAGCAAGGTGAGAGCATATGGTGAAAGAATTAAAATGACAGTATATTTAAATACTTGTTTGCGGCAAGCTGCACAACTAAACATTGCAAACTAATATAAATTCTGGAAGTAAATATTTGCATATTGTTGTGGCAAGTCTTTCAGTTTGTTACAAGCAATAACTGAGAATGATGGATACTTGTTATGGTGGGAAGCCTTCTAGAACAATTACAAACTTAATAATAAATTTCATGGTGAACTACACAGATTAATATAATATAAATTTGTAGTTATTACAATTTTATTTTTGGTGGCAAACCATCCTATAAAATACAAAATTTATGCCAAATTGGCAGAGAACTGCATAGTTTTTAATGAAGTTCCTTAAAATCAATGAGTATATCTTCTTCAATAATTAGTTGAATAACAAAAATATTAACAATGATCTAATATTACAAATTAGATTCCAACACCAAATAGAACCAAACTGCTACTTCTTCAGATTCAAAGTATCATATTAAGATGTATGGCTGCATACCCACAATTGTATGGCAGCCTGGATACTATTAATTAACAGCTTCAAAGGGCTGCGATTCCTTTTTGTTGTGAAGCTACAGCAATAAGGAGACTCAGAACATCTGTTACCCTTAATGGTATAGCAACCACTATAAATTAATGTTAAACTTTAGAATGTTTGACTTGCCTTCTTATCATATGCAGCCTAAAGAAATAAGCAGCGAACCTTGGAATATTATGAGCTGTGATTAGGATAATAAGGTAGGAAGTACCTTTAATAAAGCTGTAATCTTCTTATTGTATCAACTAAAATAATACAGTAGATATAACTTCAATATAGTTGAAAAAACGGTTGATCAGCCAGCCAACAATATAATAATAATATTTGTCACTGAATATTAATAAAAGATATTCTAGAACCATCACAAAACTGATAACAATTATAAAAATGTATAAACTCACTGACAATTGCAAAGACTAAATTGAAATTAGAGGATAATTGCAAACTATCAGCTCGTTGGTAATCTCTAGATGGAATAACCCATATGAATATGAGGGTTATTGTCCTTAAGTAGAAAGATGAACATATGTTCGATTTCAAAAGAAATGGGGTTGATATTATAAAATTGGTAACTCTATTCAATGCTCAATTCCTTATATAGGCATTTGAGAGAATTACCACATTATTTTCTTTTTCTCCTCTATCCTCCAAAACTTTATTTTTGAAAAGTGTGTAGAAAGTCCTTTCAATTAGCATTATTTATGGAGCCCATTCCTAGCAACAGTTTTGAACAACCTTTTTTAATAATTAAACATAAGCTTCCTTTTTAATGAATATAACATAAAATTATTTTTAAGACAACTTAAGTTAAATTATTTCCTTTGCACCGCACCATTAGCTTACGGAAAATTAAATAATAAACTAATGGTCTCCTTATGACTTATGCGTGGAAAGAGGACATGACAAATCACACTAAATTTAAAATATAGAATGAGGATAATTAGTTGTGTATCAATGTTTACGATCAAAGAAACATAGAAGCTTAGTATGGGGAGTGACAATCACCAAACCTTTTTGTAGACATGAATAATGTGACATTCTTTTCTGATGATGCAATGCCTCACTGGTTTGATACTTAAATCAAATTTCAAACTGGAATAACCTCACATAGCAAAGAAATGATCAGAAAACTAAAAAATTGCTTTACCTAGGGGTACATGCATGCAAATATATGTGAATGCGTGAATATATATTATATATGTATATTTATAATCCAAATGTTGATGTGAAGGCCTTAACTTAAATATCAAGAAACACCTGTAAGAATTCATGTGGATGAATATTAAAAGTGCCTACATCAATATCACTTGCTGACTTGAATGCCTTAGAACTTGCAAACAGCTAGGCAAAGCGCTGCAAATTTGAGATGATCAGCTCTATATCAAGAAGTCAAAATGCAAAGTTGGAATATCCAAATTAGAATATTTAAGACATAATTTCCCAAGGTGGCTATTACAGAAATTACTCAAGGGACATGCTACAAGTTTGTTGGTTCACTCTTGATGTCTATGGCCCGATTATATGCTTCAGTATATGAAGATGGTGTTGCTACCTTCATTTTCTTTTGAGACTAGGAAATAAGGCCTTCGATGAACCATCCTTTGTTAAGGCCGTTTGTTGGTTCCTTTTCTAACTTCACCAAGAGTTCTTTAAGTCTTCAGTTGTAAGCCCTTATGTTCTCGTGCTTACCTTGCTTTCTATTATAGTAATATAGATCTACTACAATTTCATTGTCATCTCTTAGTAATTTGAATTCTTCCTCTAAAGTTTTTTTAATCTTTCCCAAGTAGTTTTGGAGACTAGATCAACTTCTGTGTACCATAGACAATAGGCTCTATCTTCTTGGCCATTTGTTGTCTAAATGGTTTCCACTAGGTCCTGCAATGTTTTGCGGAGTCCTCTAACCCATCACTTGTGAATTTAGGAATTTTTCTCCTCTCCATATTGGGACTGAATGGAGTAATTTCCATCTTGTTTTGGTTCAATGCCAATGCTTGGAATTGACTTATTAGGGGGTTTTGGTTCAAACACTCTGGTACTTCACTCGCACTCTCAGCCACATGGGAATCCTCAACTCCTACCCGAGTGTTCCATACAAAGTTGCCTTTAGTTTATTTCTTGTATGTCTTTGGTTTAGGAGTTTTAGGTTCGTGTTTTTCAACCACCTTTTATTCGATCAACAATTGTCCAATGCCTCTAATGTTATTTCAGGTATTGAGTCTTTAGACTCTATTTCACATTCTTCTTCATTTATTGATTTTTCTACTTGGTTGGAGAGATCGATCCACACTTCGTCAAATAAGGGTAAATGTCTTGCTATCTCTTGCCACTCCTTGCTCATACGGTTTCTTGTGGTGGGGTTGTTTTTACTTTATGAATTAAGGTTTCAACTTTGGCTTACAATTCAACTCCAACCACATTCTCAGGAAGGACTCCAACTTGGGAATTGCACGATTGTGTTTTCGTCAACTGCTTCTCTTAATCATTTGATCTCTTGGTCTTGACCACCTTGTGGTCTCTTTCTACCTTTATTGGGGTCTAAGGGAATGAATTTCTCAAATCTGACCCAATTTCTTTTAAGGCAATGATGCCAATATTTACTCTCCTATTTGATAAAATTAATACTTGAACTAGTGGACAAAATTAATTATGCATATCAAATGGAGGAGAAAAAGTATATCTTTATTCGCATATGAACTTATTAGAAGTAGACCAAAGATGGTCAACCAAGGATTAGAGTTGATCTGACTAGATCATATTGCTTTCCTTGATGATACAAAATCTATCTAAAGTACCCTATGATTGCTAGGAGGAGTACAACTGTCAACCAATTGATGTTTATAACTACCCGAAGCGGATACACAATTAATACATAGTTGGACCAACCATATTGTCAAAATATAATAATAGGCATTGAACACTAACTACATATAAGATCTGGGTATCATCAAATAATTACCATAAATCTAGACTTCTTTAAGACAACTTTCAGGACCCACAAATGACATTATGGATTATGTTTTAGAGATTATTTTTTTAGGTATATAAAACCATAGAAACGAGACTCGCTTGGACTTGGTAAGTCTTGAGTCGAGTCACCCTAGCTGAGTCTAGGGGGCTCGGACTTGGACTTGGCCAAGTCTGAACGAGTCTTGGCGAGACTCGCCGAACTCGTCGAGTCCGAGAGAGTCTCCTTAGGTAGACTCCTGCAGGAAAGTTTGAAAAGTGCAAAAAAAAAAACACATAAAATTCAAAGTTAATTTTTTTTTTTTTTTACTTATTGTGAATGCAAATTGATGTACGCTATGAAGGTTTGTATGGTTTTAGAGGTCTTAATTTGGGCTTGAGGGCGTTGCCCCCAGACCCCCACAAGGGGTGTTGCCTCTCGACCCCACTAGGGGCACTGCCCCTAAACCCTCGCAAGGGGCATTGCCCCTCAACCTTGTTGGGGCAATGCCCCTCAAACTTGAGATTATGGCTGCAGCATCATCCAAGACCTATCTTAGATGCATTCATAGGAAGGATGCAGGCTCCTCTAAGCCATATACTTCTATTTCTTGTTTTGATATTTCATATTTGTTTGGAACATTTGATGTCATGGATTTCATATTCCATGAGTTTTCTATACATTTGACTATATTTATATATCTAAGTGTGCTATTTCCTTCAGCATCTCAGCTACAATTTGCGTTTATACTTATGTGATTGATGTATACGTGTGTATGTGATCAAATTAGCTTCTATTTGATGATGTTATTGTGTCTTTAAAGTTTATTTAATAAAGGGTGCATGAAACAAGTTTTAAATCCTTAAAAATCTATAAATTTCTTGGGTTTTTCATTTTTCCGACTCTGCACCGAGTCCAGGCGCCAAGTCCTGAGTCTTGAGTCCCAAGCCCCTCGTCGAGTCACCCTCATCGAGTTCGTGATGAGTCCGAGTCTTGTAACTATGTATAAAACATGATTGAATGTTGTCCCATCTAGATAGATGTTTTGAAGTTATGAACTCCTAGTGGTGCACCATCCACCTTCCAAGCACTTATATAAACAATATTCATCTTTTTTTGCTTAAGTTTGCTTACTTGCATGTTTTGATGACATCCTCTTCTAAAACAAGAATATGTAAGAACATGCAAAACATCTAGGAAAAATGCTACAAATTTAGAAGATGATCAACTTTATATCTAATGAAATCAAGCTAGTTTATAATAGCCAAATCTTAGGAATAATAGAGTAAGAGGTTTTTGAGGAAGAATAGGCTGTTACTGAAATTTTGTCAAGAGACATGCTATTGTTGTGTGATTATAAAAGGATTCCATCAAATGGAGTAAAAAAGCAATACATGCTTTTGAAGAATTGAAGAAATCAACCACAGCATCACCTATATTGGTCAATCAGGATGATGCAAATACCTTTTTAATAGAATATGGTGGTTTGGTTTAAGGAATTGGAACAATGCCAGATGGAAAACTACAGATCCATTGCATTTGAAAGTCCAAAATTAGGCATTAAGAAAAGAAACAAATCTTGTCAACCAATGAGAAGGAAATGTTAGATATTTTACTTATAAATTGAATTATAGATAACTTTTTTCATTTGTCTGGTGCACATGGAGTTGTAAAATGTTATTAGAAATGGGTATGTTTACTGCTAAATAATAACACTACTTATTGTAACATGAATAGAATATAACAGTACATACCAGATAACTGAAGATGAAGATTGTAGAAAAAACGGCCTAAGAAAGTTATCCTTAAATGAATGTGATTAGCTCTGGTCATAACCATGTTTGGAGGCCCTCATATCTGCTATTACATTGTTGTCTATTTTAACTCACAACTTGATGTTCTTGGTAGAGTTCATTGAAATAGTTACGATTATCTTTCTGTAAAATACTAAAAATTTGGTTTCTGTTCTTTTGAATCTGTCATCTTTTCACTTGCTATCAATTTAAAGAGATATAGTGTTTTTGGTAGAGTTCATTGAAAGAGTTACTGTTATCTTTCTGTAAAATACTCAAAATTTGGTTTCTGTTCTTTTGAATCTGTCATCTTTTCACTTGTTATCAATTTAAGTAGATATAATGAGATATATGATTCTTGGTTTCTTATCATGAATTCATGTGGATTGACCTATGATGGCAAGAGGCTGCAAATATAGAAGATGATCAAATTTATATCCAAGAGGGTAAACTGCAAAATTGGAAGATCCATTTTAGAATATTTTGGAAATAATTTCCCAAGGTGGTAGCAAACTAGATTCTAAGAGAAATCAAGCTAGTTTATAATAGCCAAATCCTAGGAATAATAGAATAAGAGGTTTTTGAGGAAGGATAGGCTACTACTGAAATTTTGTCAAGGGGCATGCTACAACTGTGTGATTATAAAATTATTCCATCAAATGGAGTAAAGAAGCAATGCATGCTTTTGAAGAATTGAAGAAATCAACCACAACATTACCTATATATTGGTTAATCAGGATGATACAAATACATTTTTAATTGAATATGACAGTGTGTTACAAGGAATCGTAATATCGCTAGATGGAAGACTATAGATCTATTGCATTTGAAAGTCTAAAAGTAGGCAGAAGAAACAAATCTCGTCAACCAATCAGAAATGCTAGATATTTTACTTGTAAATTGAGGTATTGATAACTTTTTCCATTTGTATGGTGTAAATGCAGTTATAAAACGTTATCAGAAATAGTTATATTTACTGCTAATTAATAACAGTACATATTGTAATATAAATAGAATATAACGGTACTTACCACAGAACTGTAGATGAAGATTGTACAAAAAGCGTCTTAAGAAAATAACCATGTTTGGAGGCCCTAATATCCACCATTACATTGCTGTCTATTTTAACTCACAGCTGAATGTTCTTGTTAGAGTTCATTGAAAATTTGAAAGAGTTACTGTTATCTTTCTGTAAAATACTAATCCTTGTTTCCTGTTCTTTTGAATTTGCCCTTTTTACTTATTAATATGTTATAAATTTAAGGAGATATAATGAGATATATTATATCTTGGTTTCTTATAATGAATTCGTGTGAAGTGTACTTATGATGGCGTGCTTAATTGAAATTGGTTTGTAATCCATCCCTTCACTAAAATAACTGGAGCCAAGGGTGTTTTCTGTTTCAGTTCTGGTTTTGGTTTGCACATACTTGAATATTTGTAAACTTTCCTGCATTATCTTTTATAGCAATGAACTCATTAAAGAAGACTGGTACAAAAAGTGGTTTAAGAAAATTTCATTAATTGTGATTAACTTTTGTCATAACCATGTTTTGAGGCCGTCATATCCACCATTACATTTTTGTCTATTTTAACCCACAACCGAATGTTTTTGTTAGAGTTCATTAAAAATTTGAAAGAGTTACTGTTATCTTTCTGTAAAATATTAAAACTTGTTTTCTGTTCTTTTGAATTTCTCCCTTTTACTTTTTAATATGTTATCAATTTAAGGAGTAATGAGATGTAACATATCTTGGTTTCTTATCATGAATTCATGTGAAGTGTACCTATGATGGCTTGCTTAATTGAAATTGGTTTGTAATCCATACCTTCAATAAAATAATTGGAGCCAAGGGTGCTTTCTGTTTCGGTTCTGGTTTTGGTTTGCACATACATGAATATTTGTAAATTTTCCTGCATTATCTTTTCCAGCAATGAACTCATTAAAGGAGACTGTTGAAAGTTTAAGTGATCTTGACCAACGTGCTGAAATACTGGTTCGTTTAGTATCTGTACTTCCTGGCTGGGGTGACAAAAATGTGCAGGTATGGATAGCTTAGTAAAGAAACATTTTTCTTGTGTGTTGAACAAAAGATTTTAGAATCTTAATAAACAGATATTAGTTAATTTTAATATTTTGATTTTATAAAGTACAGGTTCAGCAGAAGGTACTTGAGGTTATTACACACATAGCTTCAACTGTCTCCAGATTTCCAAAGCGGTGTGTTGTGTTATGTATTTTAGGTATGACCTGCCCAATATTCCATTTAAAAGCTTTCAAACTTTTTCAGTTCCTACCAGAGTAAGCTAGTTTCATAATTTTGTGGCATAATTCTGAGCAGTAGCTCATTATGTATTATGCTAACCAACTACCATATAATTTTCAGACTAAGAATTGGTCATCCAAAAGTCACCAATTTTTTTGGCTCAATTAATGATAGAATTGAGTACAAGCTGAAAGAAATAAAGTTTAAACTAAGACCAGCGTTTTTAGAATTCAGGTGTTGCTGAGAGAGTTGCAGATATTAAAACTCGCATTCAGGCCATGCAGTGCCTTACTGCATTTTGTGAAGCCGTGGGTCCAAATTTCATATTTGACAGGGTAGGGCACTATTTCTTCTTTCCTTTTGACTGCAGGTCACTTTACTTTTCAAGTATGCATTAAATTTTGGGTCAAGTGTACTGGCTTGATATGAAGCTTTGCTTTGATATGATTGGTTGGATTTCATTAATGTGTATTTCTTATAAATATATTTAGAAACCTGACCTCATATGAATTGTAGCTTTATAAGATAATGAAAGAACATAAGAATCCCAAAGTTCTTAGTGAGGGTGTAACATGGATGGCTGCTGCAGTTGAGGATTTTGGAGTTTCTCATATCAAGCTGAAGGTGATCTCTTCAACTTTAGTACATGAAAATAACTTTTAGCTCACTTTTTTTTGTTTTTCTGAATTAATGTTTGTTATCTCAAGTCTTAGCACTGTCAAAAAATGAAAGCTTCTTTGCTCTTTAGCTATTTTTTTGTTATTGATCTGCATGCTTTTAATGCACTCCAGGATTTAATAGATTTTTGTAAGGATATTGGATTGCAATCTAGTGCTGCAGCCACACGGACCTCCACTACAAAGCTTATTGGCATCTTACATAAGTTTGTTGGTCCTGGTACTCTCTTGTTACCTGTGCTTTAGCTTACAAGATTTTAAATTTAAATGCTAACTTAAAGCGAGATGACATTAGTAGGATCATTTTTGTTTGTTATTTGGATTTTCTGATTTGGTGTTAGAATGCTGACCTCAATATTGATCGCTTTACAGATATTAAGGGGTTTCTTTCAGATGTCAAGCCTGCACTCCAGACTGCAATTGATGCTGAATTTGAGAAAAATCCTTATGAGGTCAGAAGAATATGGGTTAAATTTATTATAAACTAATAAATGCACTGGTCTTGCAAGGATGATTGTTTCAAATATCTAATCCTGTAAACAGATTACTTCAGACTGTAGTACATTCCATTTCTTTCTGAGCAGGGCCCAGCCGCAACTCCAAAAAAAATGATAAAAGGACTAGATTCTTCAATAGTGTCTTGTGGTTCTGGAGCTGATGGATTGCCACGTGAAGATATAAGTGGAAAGATTTCTCCAACTCTGATTAAAAACTTAAGCAGCCCTGATTGGAAGGTACAGAACTGTCTCAAGCAGATGCCAAAGTAATTCTGTTCAAGCTTCGCCCATGTTTCTCTTTGTTAAATTGTAGTGGGAATTATGCAGAAAGTAACTTTTGTTGTTTCAATGTTAATCTCAGGTTCGTTTGGAGTCAATTGAGGCAGTCAACAAGATACTAGAAGAAGCAAATAATCGCATTCAACCTAATGGAACAGGTAATTTTTTGAATCTTTTTATGATAAATATCATGTTCGATTTTGAGTCACTTTGGAAATATAAAACTGTATGGAAAGGTCATAGGATGTGCTAGACAAAACATGTTTGTCTATTATGTTTTAAGTAGTCATCATATATGTAATGTTTGAGGGCTGATAACTTTTTGATGTTTGTGATATTTTGTCCTCAAAACAGGGGAATTGTTTGGAGCTCTGAGAGCTCGTTTATTTGATTCGAACAAAAACTTGGTGATGAACACACTAATAGCTCTTGGAAATATTGCATCTGCAATGGGCCCTGCGGTGGAGAAAATCAGCAAGGTCTTTTAAATTCTAATTGACATATTTTTCTTGATTAGTGATGGGCTTTGTGTTTCTTAGTCAACTACATTCTTTGCACACCCTGATCTTATGTTGTGCCATGTTCAGGGTATACTTTCAGATGTTCTAAAATGCCTTAGTGACAACAAAAAATTGATGCGGGAAAGTGTGATCAAGGCATTGGACTTATGGGTTGCTGCTGTTCAACTTGACAAGATGGTATACTATATAAAATCAGAAGTATTTTTCAAGCACAAGTGTATCTTCAGATAGAACTTTGAGCACATTTTTTGTGGCAGGTTCCATATGTAGCTTCTGCCTTGGGTGATGTCAAACTTGGTGCTGATGGTCGTAAAGATCTCTTTGATTGGCTCAGTAGACAACTTACAAAAGTAAATGACCAACCTGATTTTGTGCAACTGTTAAAACCAACAGCGTCTGCTCTACAGGTAAGAGTTGGAGTGTTTATGTCCTGTTGTAATTATCTATTAAGTTATAGTTGAATATGCAACTGAAAATAGGTTGTCTATGTGGGTGATATCCCATTTCTATAAAATAACTGTTTTCTTGATTAAATATGATTGTTTGTTTCAAAAGGATCCATATTTAATGCTAGTTTTCTTGAATGGCTAGTGCAGACTTGTTCAAAGTTAAAGGGATAACCTTTACTGTTTGAGCCATTAAAGAATATTTAAAGCAAAGAAATATTGGTTTATTATCCTTCTTGTTGTTTCTTTTAATAGGCTTCTTGTACTAGATTCAAAGAAATTGTTTGATACAGTGAGCTTCTTTATTCTTATTCCATGCATTGGTGTGCAGTCCTCAAGCAACCACAAAAATTCTTTTCAATAACGGAATCAATTTGTTCATAAAGAAGGGTTTAGTTTTGAGCTGAACTCCAAATAACCTGTTTCTGTTAGAGGATGTCTTCCATGTTTGATGAATCTTCTTCAATGGGATTCCACAAGAAATTTCATATAACCTCATCTTTGACTCTAAATTTATGCTTCACTTGGTAGAGTGCCTCCTCTTTTTTGATTTTTGCAAAATACTGTTCCCCAATTGGTAGCGTGAGTGTTGTTTCCTTCCATGTGCTATTTACCTTTTCTTAAGATTGATGATGAATTTCATTGTACACTTTTTGATCTATAGGAGATGTCTATGACCAAGGGGGCAAAGGCTGGATGATCTTGGGAGGAATCAAGTACTCCTCTTAGAACATTTCCTAATACCCAAGATGGATGAATATTGAGGTAAATAAAAAAATAGTGATATGCACATCTCCTTGTGTCCAAGCCTCTAGATAAAGAGAATTAGATGGCCCTTGACATTTGATAGAAGCATATCCAAAGACACATGGTATGAGAGTGAGAGGATTGGGATGCCCTAGTAGCTACACTTGAGATAAATGTTTTGTCACTAGAACCTAAAAGTCTTGGAGGCCCTATGTTTGAAAGTGATAGCCTTCTGAGGGAAATGGTCCAAGCATCTCTAGTCAATATAATTTAAGAAGACGAGTGGGGAACCTTCTGAGTCTATAGAAAGAATGATACCTACCTCACATCTCTTTGTGGATGGAATGGTTGAAAATAGAAAGCTTGTTTTCCACTTGTTGGAGGGAACACAAATGACATCCTATTGTGTTGCAAGTCTCTCCGATTACTCAAGAAGTCTTGTCATTGTGCATAGGCCACAATGAGGCATCTTGGCTCATTTTGCCAAATTTGGTATGTTTGGACCAAATTTTTCAAGTGAAATATTTATATATTATGCTTTTTTGAAATTGTCGAGTCTACTAAGTTTTTCCAAGTTCGAGTTTGTGCCAAGTACAAGTCTAGTAACATAGAAAGTCATATTGGGGTTGAGATACTATTGTCAAGAGGTCAAGCTGCCATAAATTAATTGCTGGCATGTGTTTTCTTGAATTGTTTTTGCTTACATTCCTTATGGGATAGGAGGGGGTCTCTAGGGATTAACTAAAAGTAGGAATCCAAGCAACAAAGATTTTAATACATTGAAGGTTTAGGAATATTGACAATGTTGATGGTCAAGGTGACCTTAGGAGGCAACACTCTTTGAAGCATTAAGTGCTAATTATTGGCATCTCTCATGGCTTGGGGCTAACTCACCTCGCGATACAAGTCTATGATGATAGAAATTGACCCCAAAGTCATCCTCGACAATGGATTTGGGAAGGAAACATAACTTGGACAATGCATGAGGAATCATTCATTTACAATGAATCATGCCATAAAACATGATTGTTTGAACCCTTTTAATATCTAGTCCACCAACAAACCCAAAACTTGGTCCCCCAACCTTTTAAACCATGAGGATCTATGGACTTAATGATTGCATTGAAGATGCACATATTCAAAGGGAGTACATGAAAGGGGGTAGCCTATCAATAAAAGAAGAAGCAACCTAGTCTCTAAGTACCAACAGTGTTGGTGTTTGGTGGGGACCAATGATGTAGTGGTGATAGGTGAAGCAATCCTTTTTAAAGAGCAAAGTGCTAAGTATGGATATCTCTTGCGATTGATGTTGACGACCCCATGAATACGAGTCTAAGGGCATAGAAAGTAAGCCTAAAGATAGTCTCAAGTGTGTAGTGGTTGGGTTACAAATTTAGATTGGATGATGGACTAAGGAATTGTTTTCTTGCATCGAATCATGTGCCATAGCATGAGAGTTTGGATGCTCTCAATATGGGCCTAGTCAATGGTACCCAAACTTTTGAACCATATAAAACTATAGGCTTGATGAATGTATTAAAAAAAAAGATAACTTAGAGGGGAGGTCTTGGAAGTGGATTTAAAAACATTGGTGTTCCAAGAAAGAAAGAGAGGCATACCCTTTGCAATGGTTTGATTGACAAAAAATTTATGCTCAAAGATGGACTAGATAGAGCCTCATGATAGTGAGAATTACTTGAATCTAATGCTTATTTATCCTTGTTTACTCTCCTATCTAATAAATTGAATACTTGAAATAATGAACAAAATTAATAACGAATACCAAACAAAGGAGTAAAAGTATATCTTTATTTGCACATGAAGTTATTACAGAATTAGACCAAAGATGGTCAACCAAGGATCAAAGTTGATCTGACTAGATCATATTGCTTTCTTTGATGATACAAAATCTATTTAAAGGACCTGATGATTGCCAAGAGGAACACAATTGTTGACCAACCAATACTTATAACTACTCGAAGCCAACAAACAATTAGTACATAGTTAGATAAGCCATATTATCAAAACCTAATAATAGGCATTGTACACTAACTACATCATTCGCCCCGAAAGAAAAAATGTCATCAAAATGACAAAGAAAAAAAGTAAGAATCAAGTAACATTAGGGAAGATTGTCCAATCTAATGATGATATTGTAGACAAAGACCTATATGAAAACTTGGAAGCATTGTTCACAAACTTAGACTTGTAGAGTACTTGGCAAACCAAACGAGTTCGGTGGGGGGTTTGGGGGCAACGCAAACAACGAGGTCAAGGGGCAGCACCCCCAATGGGGATGAGGGGTAGCACCCATAGTGCAATATAGGGTAGGGTTGAGGGGAAAAGCTCTTGCCACAACCCAAATTAAAACCTTCAAAACCATATAGGCCATCATGGCACACATCATTTTCATGATTGTTTAGGAGGTAAAAAACAAAGCTAATAAAGCCAAGAAATAGAGATTTCATAGTGTTTAACCAACGTATGCCAGTATGTGAGTAATGCTTAGGACTAACCAAGGGACCCCATTTGATTGCACATTGAAAGATGAGAATGCTGCCCCAATTGATCATTGAGCCTATAGAGTATCGTAGTAGGGGTATTTTGTTTGTGCCCTGTCATGTCCCTTGATTGAGGCCTATTTTCAAATTGGAGGGAAACAGTGTTTTTAAATACTTAATCTGAATTTAATAAATATTTAAAATAATATTAAATTAATAATAACATTAATAATTTTTAAATAATATAAACTTAAATAATTAAATAATACCATTTAAAATTTGAATACTCCTACTGGCTGACCCAATTGGGAAGGCGCCAATAATTGCATATATATTGTGAACCCATCATTTGAGTTTGGCATCTTGGATTGGACGCATAGTTCTTGGATCTACAGAGACAAAAACCTCTGGTGATTTGCTCTAGGTGGGATGCCAACCTCTCCTAAAGTTTGTGATTCTGATCCTCCCTCCGCAACCATCTGATTACTTATCCTTCCATTTGTAGGACTTTACACTGGAGATACACACGATGGTTTACCTATGCTAGGGAGGCAATAACAGTGGGAGGAGCAACGATTAGGCGTGTGGCAGAGCCTTTGGCTCATGCCACACCGGATTGTGATTTCAAGGACATGACAGGAGTATTTAGATTATTTGCCCGATCAACCTCATGTCCACGCGCTAGCAGATTGTGATCCGCACTCTCATACATCCTTTGTTCCCACTGGTGAGACCATTTAAGTGCTACAAACTACAAACTAGCTCATCTACAACAAACGTCATCAACCTCGTGTGATCTAAGGAGGAGCCACCTTTGGGCACCGACTTAGTCGGTTATATTCCTTGATTCGCTTGGAGTAATTGTCCACATTAAACTGGTCTGCGATCCAGGGCACCAATCAACACGCTTGGGCACATAAGAGTAAACGTTCCATTTGGAACATTTGCAACCATCAAGCATCATTCACCACCACCTTGCATTGGGTACCTGATAACTACCAGTCTACTATTCAGGTTCTCAGTTTGTCATGTAATCTCGTAAACTTTGTTATTTGTTGGGCACGTATTATCATTGTAGGGTGTTGGTATTGCCCTAGTTATCATTGTTGTATGCATCAGACATTAAATTAGTTCATTACGAATATTAATCTATTTGGTTAGACTTCATTCATTATATACATACATGTTATAACTAATTTGATCAATCCTCGAGTTCTGTGCTTTCTTGAATAAAGTCTAAGTTTAGTATTGAATGCGCTTGGAATTTTACTATGGTTGGAATCCTAATTTGATTTGAGCGTATTCCTGGGTGCTTGTATTGTTATCATTTGTGGATCTATGCTTCATTGATTAAGATAAATTGGAGCTCCAAACATCCTATATTTCACTGTTGTTGTGTGTATTTTGCTGGGTGTCTTACAGTGGTATCAGAGCTAACAATCCTGCAAGCTTGATTGGGCAACTTGTTTGCATGTGGTACAACCAGAGAGACTTGAGAGCCATAGAAAGAGAGAGAAAGAAGATTGAGGCAACCACTCGAAAAAGTGACAGTGGAATAGGAGGCAGAGGTAAGAAGATGGCTGATTAGATAGATGAGATAAAAGCACTTCTACAAAAGCAAGATCAAATGAATCAAATGCTGATGCAAATGATGCAAAAGCTTACCAATGCAGTCACTAATAGCAGATCCGTGCCAAACAATGCTAAAGAGGGCAACTCGGAATAGTCTAGAGCTGGAAATCTAAGCTGAACTCCAAATGGATCAACTCTCAGACCTTCCCAGCCCACTTTCTTTCCTAGGATAGAGGCACCAAAAGAAGAAGGGCAAAATCAGCCTGATTTTGCTACTATTATAGAGGATTATATGAGACTTGATGCCATCACTCGAAGGGAGATTCCTTTTGAACAGTACAATAATGCTAGATCAGGGAGTGGATCAAGGAACAAAAGAAGGCAACATACGCAACAATCCAATAGAGACCTCCAACACAAAGTAAGTAAATTGTGACTTCCTACATTTGATGGTTCAGGAAAAGTTACTGCATGAGCTTGGGTTCAAAAGCTAGATACATACTTTTCACTCAACCCTATGACCGAAGATGAAGCAGTCAAGTTTGCCATTCTACATTTGGAAGGTGTAGCTCACGAATGGTGGCATCATGGCATTGTGACACAAGGGTTTAACCTTGTTACCACATATGCTGATTTCACACAAAGGCTCATAGAAGGTTTGATAGAAGAGATCCAAAGGTATTCTTCAGGGAATTGCATGATTAAGGCAACATGGGGCAATGGATGATTATGTCACCGAATTTCAAAGACTTTTTGTAATGGTTCTTGATGTGACAGATATGAGACTTATGTTCTTGTTCATTGAGTGGCTATCAAAGTATTTTCGTGGATTGTTGAGGGCCTTAGAGCCAATATCATTGGAGGAGGCTATTTGACAAGCCTTAGGCCTTGAGGACTCCACTATGAAGAATAGATCCATGTTCAAGAATGCACCAACTGGGCAGCAAAAAATTCCACCTCATGAGATTGCGCCTCAATCGATGACCCTACCATTGAGGTCTAGCAGGATGGACGTTTCCAAGAACAAGCTGCAAAGGAAAAAGTTATGCTTCACTTGTAGGGAGCCTTGGGCATCGGGTCACAGGTGTTTGGGGAAAGGACACATCCACTATATTGAGGTAGCCTCCGATGATGATATTGAGGAGGGAGAAGGTGAACCCGAGGGCATTACTAATGAGGATGAGCATGCGGTGACATTGGACGAAGGACATTCAGGGGCACTCTTGCAACACTTTCAAGAGCACAAAGGTATCACTCTCCGCATTAGAGGGGACTTGCAAGGACAAAAGGTAACCGTATTAATAAATAGTGGAGCCACCCGTAATTTCATTGATGAAGGGCTAGTGGTTAAGATGGGCCTAAGGGATGGAGACTTTGAAGGATTTAACGTGATAGTGGCAGATGGTCACACTATTCCATGCACTCCTTGGATTCAACAAATGGAGTTGACCCTAGGAGGACACAAGATGTAGGATGATTTCTACATAATTGGCATTGGTGAGTCAGATGTGGTTTTGGGAGTGCAATGGTTGCACTTGCTTGGGGAGTACTCAACAAACTATCAAACTATGGAGTTGAAGTTCAAGTCTAATGGGAAGGAGGTCATTCTTCGAGGTCTCTCCAAGGGAGGCCCTAAGGTAGTTACAATCAAGAGGATGGAGGGGTTGTGGGAAGGAGTAGAACTCTTCGAGCATTGGAGGGAGGATTGTCATGTCCCCGTCCTTGATTGAGGCCTATTTTCAAATTAGAGGGAAACCGTGTTTTTAAACACTTAATCTGATTTTAATAAATATTTAAATTAATTAAATTAGTAATAATATTAATATTTTTAAATATTAATAAATAATTAAATAATAACATTTAAACTTTGAATACTCTTGTCGGCCAACCCAATTAGGAAGGCACCAATAATTGCATATATATTGTGAACCCATTGTTTGAGTTTGGCATCTCAAATTGGATGCATAGTTCTTGGATCTATAGAGATGAAAAACTCTGGTGATCCGCTCCAGGTGGAACACCAACCTCTCTTGGAGTCTGTGATTCGATCCTCACTTCGCAGCCATCTGATTACTTATCCTTCCATTTGCTGAACCTTACATTGGAGATACACACGACGGTTTACCTGTGCTAGGGAGGTGATAATAGTGGGAGGAGCAATGATTAAGCATGTGGCAGAGCCTTTGGCTTGTGCCACACCAAAGTGCAAATTCAAGGATGCGACGGGGGTATTCAGATTATCTGCCTGATCAACCTCATGTCCATGCACTAGTAGATTGTGATCTGCACTCTCATACATCCTTTGTTCCTACTGGTGAGACCATTTAAGTGCTACAAATTGCAAATCGGCTCATTTGCACCAAACGCGATCGACCTTGTGTGATCTAAGGAGGTGCCACCTCTTAGAGTCAACTCAGTTGGTTATATTCCCTGATTCGCCTGGAGTAATTGTCCACATTAAACTGGTCTGCGATCTAGGGCACCAATCAACTCGTCTAGGCTCATAAGAGTAAATGTTCCATTTAGAACCTTCGCAACCATCGAGCATCATTTGCCAAGACCACCTTGCATCAGGTGCCTGATAATTGCCAGTTTGCAATCCAGGTTCTCAGTTTGTCATGTAATCTCATAAACTCTGTTATTTGTTGGGCATGTATTATCATTGCAGGGTGTTGGTATTGCCCTGGTTATCATTGTTGTATGCATTAGACACTAAATCAATTCATTACGAATATTAATCTATTTGGCCATACTTCATTCATTATATACATACATGTTATCATTGTTTTGCTCAATCTGTGAGTTTTGTGCTTTCTTGAATAAAGTCTGAGTTTAGTATTGAACGCTACTAGTATTTTACTATGGTTGGAATCCTAATTTGATCTGAACGTATTTCTAGGTGCTTGTATTGTTATCATTTGTGGATCTATGCTTCATTGATTAAGATAAATTGGAGTTCCAGACATCCTATATTTTGCTGTTGTTGTGTGTATTTTGCTGGGTGTCTTACATGCCTGACTACGCACAATGCTGGAAGCCACTTGTGGCTAAAGTGTACAAAAAAGGGGCTTTGTACCAAACATAGGTCATACAGTTTTTGGAGTATAGTAGCAAGAAGCGGAAATTATAGGGTGTATGATAAAGTCAATAGATCAAACAAGGAATGTATAGTAGGATTGAAACGGGAATATATAGTAGCAGGACTTCCAAAAGGATGTATGAGGAGTGAGAGCTTATGACATACAACATAAAGGTATGCCTTATGGTAGAAAGGTATGGGGTACGACATAAATAAAGAGAACTGAATGGCATATGACATAAATTGATTAAGGTCATATGGTAGGAAGGGAATAGGAGTGTATGATAGAAATCAACAAGTGTTAATGGTGTATGATAGACCCCTGAATTGCATGATGCAATTCTTAGAGGTTGTACAGATGGTGAACTTTCTTGGAATCGTATGAATGGTAGAGAAAGAGGTGGTATGATGCATAGAGAGTGGTGGTTTGAGGTCATATGACATGCCAAAAAGTGGAAACTGAATGTTTTGCATAGGGCATATGATGAGCCAAGGAGGGAAATGTATGGAGTTTAGTGAAGAGCATTTTGCACTTTAAAGAATGAAGGTTGTGCTTTTGGTGTTTAATTTTGTATCTTTTATGTCATATTCAACATCATCAAAAAAATTACTTTTCCCTTTGTCATAATTTTGTTGTGAAGTTGATCTGACTTGACAACAAGTATTTGTACGCTCCAGGTTAAATATTTTACGAGTAGTACTCTGAGATGTATTGTCAGAATCTTTTGTGAAATTTTCATTGCATTCGATAGACATAAATTGTCCAACTTTTTGTTGATCTTTGTAGCTTCAATAAAATTACAATTCGATGGAAATACCTCATGGTCCTCCATTTGCCAATGAAACAAGTTGCAGAGAGAACTTATTTCATCTTCCAAACATGACTGTAATTTGGAAATCCCTTTGTCGTTTGGTTCCATTGAACCATGATCCTGCTTCTCCATCCATTCTTCTTCGAAGTTTGAATCTAACAAATCCAAAGAAGTTGATTCCTCACCGATTGCTTGGTTCTTCAAATTGATTATATACTTTTTGACCCTTGTTCTCAATGGATATTTTATTCTTTTTCCAATTGTGATTGGCTTTGGTTGCTACTAGCCAACCTCAATCAAACAACGCGTCATATGCTTTCTTCTATAATGAAATGGTCGCAAAATTCAACAAAAATGTTTTAGTTCCAATAATTACATTTTGGCCCATAAAAAATCCAAGTACCTTAATACCTTGTTGATTTGCCCCCACTAGTTGAAAATTTGGGGACCAAATGGTCACCTTTCCTAGACTTCTCCAAGTGTCTTTCGGAAGCACATTCACACTAGGCCCACCATCGACAATTGTATCGGTGAGATTCCTTCCAAGGATTTTCCATATTCACCAACATTGGTTTCTTTGCCATGTTAATTGTTAGTAGCATTGGATCAATCACTTGGTTGCCTAACGATGAAGGTTCACAATTGGGTCTTAATACATTCTCGCCATATTCTAGATGGGTTGTAGCATGCGCTCTCATTGTTCCCCAATACAATAACATTTTGAAGGTAAAAAATACATTGTAATAAATCCACTACTTTAATTGGTATGGTAGTTTGAAGTACTTGGCTTGTAATATTTGTACCAAATTGTAATTGATTTATTATTTTACTTGCATTTGCATTTTGAGTGCACCATTCGTTAGCCATAACATTTTGCATTTTGGCCCTTGCTTCATGAAGCCTTTCTTCTTTTTTACATGGGTTTGGATACTGTTGATGCGTGTTTTGTGACACACACGAACACTCTAGAATAAAGTGTCCTTAGACACTCTATCCTCTCTTGATAAAAATCACCTTTCGTGCTAAGATTGCGAGATAGGTCACAAGGTAATTCCAATGTTCCAAAGTTGGGGTGCGGATAGGCTCTGTGGTAGTTGTGATTTGCTGGTAATCACGAGGGGACTTACGTTGGGCTTGTTCAATTCACAATGAAGGTCTAGACAATAAAGCTCTATTGTTTGGGTCTTGGATCAAACAAACTTAAAAAAAGGGGAGAAGGGTTTAGAATTTCTAAGCTACTCCCTAAGAATCCAAGAGACGGTATTAACTTGGTGAAACCACTAACCACGCTTTGCTTCGCCACGCTCAACGACAACTACACAAAGTGGGTGCAATCTTCTAGGGTTTTGTGCTTAGGATTTCTTTACTATGAACAACACCATCAATAGAACAATATTATTTGAAGTAAACATTGACGCATACACATCAAAAGCTCAGTCTAACTTTACGGATTGAATGAAAATCATCCATTCAAAGAAAGTATGAGTAGAGTTACACCATAAATTAATACTTATCAAATCTTGCATTTGTCTAACATACATGGAATAAAATCTAAACTATGATGAGGGATAAGAACCATGCCAACTCCAAAATAAGAGAAATGATCACCATCAATTTGAACAATGCATTACTTATTACTTTGGCAGTCGTATGCAACAATTTACTTATCTCAAGCATGTTTTGCAACATGCTCCCATGCTTTACAAATGAGGGACGAGCTCAATTTATAGGCTCCCCAATTACCATTCAATGGCCAAGATTGATTTAGAATCAACGGCCAAGATTACAAAATAAAACCCTAATTAGGGCTTGTCATAACTAACTATTCTCAACCAATGAGAAAATTACACCTGGGACACTTGTCCTTTCTGCTAAATATGAACCAACAATAAAATAGAAAGTTGCCGCATTGCGGAGTGCCAGGTTCATTGAATCTGGACGTGCCGACTTGGAACAATTTGATTGGTCGAGGCGCCACTTCAGCAGGTTGGATGTCCTCCTTGGTCTCCATGTTCGTTTTTCCATGTTTTCTTTCCAACACTTAGTCAAAATTTGATCCTTTTATTGTAGGAAAATTCCATACTTAGCCATTTTTTTGCTTCCTCTTGGCAAATTTTACCATGTTTGTTTCTAACCTTGGCGGACTTCGTTGTGTCTTGGACATGTTCGAGCGGACTTGGCACTTGGCTTGCTAATCACGTTTTTTTTCCATGCCTTAGAAATTTTCACCATGCTGGAGGGGGGCGGACTTTGCTTGTGCCTTTCCAATTGCCAAGGCGGACTTGGCAACTTCTTTGACATCTTTCATGCTTGGGCGAATTTAGCACATGCATTAGAAATTTTTTATCATGCTGGGGGTGGCAGACTTCATACTTGTCTTACCATCCTTGATGCTTGGCGTATTTTGACCAATGCCTTAGAAATTTCTCTTCCATGCTGCAGGGCGAACTTTGGAACTTCCTTGCCATGTTGCCTTCATCCAAGGGCGGACTTCCTTGCTGCTCTGCCATTTTGCAAACTACATGGCGGACTTGCCTGCCGCCTTGCCATTTTCTTCCTTCTTCTGGCGAATTTCCTCATTGCCAGACATGCAATTTGATATTTTTTTTTATAATTTTTTAAATGTCTGGACTTAGGCAAAATTTTAAATTTTGTTCCTCAAATTTTCACCCTTAGGCAAAAAGGACTTCAATTCCAACTTCTCCAAGTATTTTTCATGTCATTTATGGCTTAGGCGCACTTGCCTTGTGTAATTTTTCATTTTACCAAGCTTGGGGCGGATTTGCACTAGCAATTTGCCATTTTATTTGACATAAGGTGAATTTTACTTGCAATTTTACCACTTCCAAACATCTTGGAGCGGACCTCTTCACACTTTCACCCTTCTCCAACCTTCTTGGAGCGGACTTCACTTGTAATTTGTCATTTTTTCCTTGCATGTTGCTGGGGCGGACTTCCTTGCACTCTTGCAATTTTTTCCTTGCATGTTGTTGGGCGGACTAACTTGCACTCTTGCAATTTTTTCCTTGCATGTTGCTGGGCGGACTTCCTTGCACTCTTGCAATTTTTTCCTTGCATGTTGTTGGGTGGACTTCCTTGCACTCTTGCAATTTTTTCCTTGCATGTTGCTGGGCGGACTTCCTTGCACTCTTGCAATTTTTTCTTTGCATGTTGCTAGGCGAACTTCCTTGCACTCTTGCAATTTTTTCCTTGCATGTTGCTGGGCGGACTTCCTTGCGCTCTTGCAATTTTTTCCTTGCCAATGGCGAATTTAGCATATGCATATCCATGCCTTAGGCAAATTTCCAGATTTTTCAAAAATTTTACCCATTTTTCCCTGTAACCTTCTGAAGTTGATGTTGACGAAGCCATGACCTGCACACTTTCCAAAAATAGAAACCCTGCCAAAAATATAAATTTTCCAAAAATAGAAACTTTCTAAAAATAGCCCCTAAAAAATAGGGATTCTAGAATGGGCTAAAAATGCCAAAAAAAAGTTCCTAAAAAATAGGGGCCTGGGATGAAAACCCTAAAATTTAGGAAGTGTCAGAATTGACTGAAATGATAGTCGATCTTCGTCCACAAGGCCTTCTAAGCACTTTGGCAACGTTCATGCATTGATTTTGGTTCATAATCATTTCTTGACTCAGATGACCCTTCAAATAAAAACTCAAACTCCTCATTGTAAAAGAAACATGGTAATTAGCAGTTGCGACGCCAAGGCAAAAAAACCCAAAAGCAAAAAAAAGAGGGTCCCCATTTGCAATGGGGCGATGTGTGAAAAGGTCACAACAGGTACATTGCCTTCTTGCTTGGGCGTAACAACCAATACTTCATTATGCCTTACATCAATCATGTTGATACTGGCCTTTTACTTGAGATAGTCGATGTCTTCTTGGCCTCTAGGTACACACCATTTGCACAATAGTTGCAATTTGTCTTGCTTGTACTAGAAATCTCTTGCAAAATGTCCCCATTCATTACATTGTTGGCATTGTATGATTAGGCATCCTTTGGGGTTGTATTGTATTTGATTTCGATAATCGCTTGGAGATGCATTTTGTGGCTTCGATGGAGTGGACTGCTCTCTCTATGTAAAGAGTACATGTGCACTCCTAGTCTACAAGTTGTATGGGAGTTCTTTAATTGAGTGGCCCAAGACCTAACAAATCTCACAAACTAGCTTCTTCAAACAATTAGTTTTAGCATGACCTTCACATTTACATTTTGTGCACCAGAGTTCTTTGCTCTCCTTGCTATTCTCTTTTTTGCATTAAGCTCTTTTGTCATCTGGAGCATGTCTTTTCAAAGTGCTTGTACTTTCCCTGATTCACTCTCGCTATTGTAATTCAAATTGTTATCATCTTCCATTTTTCTTTTTCCATGTGACAACATTTTGTCTTCACTTTCTATGCCCATGGCCTAATTGTATGCTTTGGTATAAGAATATGGTGGTGCTACCTTCATTTTCTTTTGTAACAAGGCAATAAGGCCTTCAATGAACCATCTTTTCTTAAGGCCGTCCGTTGGTTCCTTTTTTAATTTCACCAAGAGTTCTTTGAGCCTTCGGTTGTAAGCCCTTATATTCTCATGCTTGCCTTGCTTTATATTAAGATCTTTGCATGATTTCATTGTCATCTCGTAGTAATTTGAATTCTTCAAAAGATTTCTTTAATCTTTCCCAAGTAGTTTTGGAGGTTGGGTCGGCTTTTGTGTACCAATCAATAGCCATATATCTTAACGCTATTGGAAAGGATTGTAACCAATAGGCTCTATCTTCTTGGCCATTCGTTGTCTAGATTGTTTCACAGGTTTGACAATGCCTCTCATGGGGTCCTCCAACCCATTTCTTGTGAATTTAGGAAACTTTCTCCTTTCAATATTAGGACTTGATGAGGGATTCGCCATCTTGTTTTCATGCAATGTCAATGCTTGGAATTGACTTATCAGGGGATTTTGATTCAAACACTCCAGTGTTTCACTCTCATGGTCACGTGGGAATCCTCCACTCCTCTTGTTGAGTGTTTTGTACAAAGTCGCCTTCAGTTTTTTTCTTATATGCCTTTGGCCCAGGAGTTCCAGGTTTGCATCCTTCAACTACCTCTTCTTCGATCAACAACCTCAAATGTTATTCTCAAGTACTAAGTCCTTAGACTCTATTTCCCATTCTTCTTTATTTATTGGTTTTTCTACTTGGTTGGAAAGATTAGTCCACGCTTCATCTAGTAAGGGTAAATTTCTTACAATCTCTTGCCACTCCTTTCTTGTATGGTTTCTTGTGGCAGGAGTGTTTTCTTTCTAGATTGAGGTTCTAACTTTGGCTTCCACTCTGACTTTGGCTTATGCTCCAACTCCTACTATATTCTCAAGAAGGGCTCTGACTTGGGAATTGTACGGATGTGGTTTCTTTGGTTATTTCTCATATTCTTCTTCTCTATTCTCTTTGCCTTATGATCCTTAAAGTTTGCCCAATCTTGTAATGTTCCCCCTCGAATTATAGTTGGCAATAGAATATTTTAATCTAATGGTAATGTTTTAAATTAAATTTAATATATAACTTAGCTTTAATTAAAATATTATTAAAAAATAAAAAGGGAGACATAAGGTGTTTTTCAAAAAAGAGTTAATTTAATATTTTAATGTGGGAATTAAAAAGGTGACTTGAGTTTTAAATTAAAAGTTGGGAAAAAGGAGAGAATTTCAAGAATTCAGTTGGGGAGTTATGTTTGAAAAAGGGAAAAGCAATTTTGGTTTGGTTATGTAGGATATTTTCTGGAGAATGAGTGGTTTTTTCAGTGGGTTTTACAAATTTTCGTGAGGACGTCCACCTTCATGGAGAATAACACCTCCAAAACTGAAAAACGTTTTCTGGGTGATTGCCGTTAGCTCCATACAGGGGCTGTGTTGGTATTAATCTGTGTTAATTTTCAGAAGGGATTATCTTGTTAGAAATAGCAGGGATTCAAAAAATTATTGATTAGCTGTATGTCACAGAGAATCCTGAATAATTTACAAACTAGAGAAGTTGTACAGTTGAAATTATTGGTAGAAATTATTTGTTAAGGACTTGTATGTGAAGGCAGTGTCTGGCAAGTCCATGGAGGAGAGATGGGAATTCTTAATATTGGTGCCATATATTTCCTATCTGCTGCATACTTTGAAAATCCAGCCGTACACTTATTTGGAGTTCCGTACGGGAGGCATATGAGAAAGGGCGAATCACATTGATTTTTTAAGAAACTAAAGTTCAACGCTAGTTAATGGAAGTTTAATCTTTTCATGATATGGAATGATAAAGGAGTCGAGCCTTTGACATTGCAAGCCACCACACATTTTACACTTGATAATTAATTTAATCAGAATCACTGTACAACTGTCAAAAGGCCACCATATTTGTTCTTTTGAAGTCGTACATGGTTAAAAGCTCTGTACCATTTGCAGAAGCTGCTGTACCAGGAATGGAGGAGTCAGGTCTTTCTTGTCTATACCGCCGTACAAGATTCCAGTCTTCAAATTTGTGCTGCCGTACTCATTGAAAGGTCCATACAAAGGGAAAAGGAGAGCTGTACAGTTTCATAGGGGTCACCGTTACAGATTTATCCAAATAATTTTATTAATTTCTGCTGTGCATCTTGGAGTCATTGCACCATCCTTAAGAGGAGCTGTACAGTCTATAATATTTTCAGGAGGTGCCGTACAGTAGAAATGCTGGAGAAAATATTAAAAAGTCAGAAATTATTATTATATTCTTCAATCTGATAAATTGTAATTTTCTGAGTGCTCTCAATGAACCAACTGTAAGGATTTTAATGTTATTCTTATTTTAGTAAGGTGTCAATACTGTATCAGAATTTGTTTAAAAAATTATGGCAAATCCATCTACTGTAAAAATATATGATGGGGTTATTTAGTGAGCTGTAACAATTTATGTTTAAATTGAAAAGCCAGTAAACCTTTGGGAGAGTGCAAAAAAGTTGGTCTGAAATCTGGGTAAATCATTACAAATCTCTTGGTCTTGACCACCTTGTGGTCTCTTCCCACCTTTGTTGGGGTCTAGGGGCTGGCCTTGAGGATTTGCCAAGTTCTTGTAGACACATGAATTTGCAAAGGACTGTGAGTCTAGGAACGAAACTCGGTGGGTCTATGAGCTAGAGCCACAACCTTGCTAGGGGTGTCTTAGACTTGGACTCATGAGTCTGGGAAAGGACCAAGCAAGTCCCAAAACATTGATTTTGTTAAACATCCTTCACTTGTCTGATTGCTTAGACAATCTCTCTATGGACTCGAGTAGACTCTTTAGGTTTGGCATGAGAAGATGGATAGTTCTTTTCTTGCTTTGGGCTTTTTCAGGCGCCATTCAAATCCAACAAATTAGATAAAGAGGTGGGGTGAGGAACTCTTGATACTGGTGATTTTATGTTGATGACTTGATCATCACAAGGAGTTCCAACTTTTTTATTTTGGATGTTAAATCAATCCTGATGGAGCAGTTTGTGATTTCTGATGTGGATCTATTTCACTTTTTCCTTGGTCTCTAGATGACTTGGTCTAAGACTATTTAGAAATTCAATGCTCAAGTACACCTTGTACTTGCTCCGTTGATTCTAGATGCTTGACAGTTATCCATCCTTATCTCCTTTTGAGTTTGGAGTCATGCTGTCCAACACGTTTTTTATACCAACAATCAGTTCCAATTTGTACTATCAATTAGTGGATAATCTTATTTTTTTTATTCATAACTGCCATAATCTTTCCTTTGTTGTTGGCCTTGTCTCTTGCTTTGTGCAAGATCTGCACGAGTAACTGGAATGAGACAAAGTACATACTTTCGTATATCAAGGGTACTATTTAGTTCAACATAGATTACATTTCAGGGGGTTTGGCTTAGCCTGTGGGCTAGATTGACTTGGATTGGGGCAGGTAATGTTGATGATTGTTGGTCTACTTCTGGCTATATCTATCATCTTGACTCTGATCTTGTCACTTGGTCATGCAAGAAGCATTCAATTATTGCATTATTTTCAACAGAGGTAGGCTAGAAAGGAGCAGTTCTTGCTAGCAAGGAAACCTTATGGATATGTCATCTATTGACCAAGTTTGACCTTAATTGGGGTTAGTTCACCCTTTAATGTGATGAGCAAATTCCATCCTCATACCTCACAACCCACTGGAGCATGAGTGCACCATACACATTAACATCCACATGGATTTCATTTGGCGGCTCAACCTGGTTAGTGTGATAAATCTGCATCACTGCCGCACAGAGGATCTAGTTATGGACATCTTTACTAAACTGTTAGTGATGACCAACTATGTTCAGTTTCAGTTCATGGTAGGGGTAAAGTTTCCACAGTGGGGAATAACCTATAATTCATTCTTTTCCTGATTTATAAATGCCTTCATAACATTTTAGACTTAGGATTTATTTATTTTCCCTAAGTAAAGTTTATTTCCATTTTCATTCAAATAAATGAGCTTGTGGATAATTTTGTGAATATTCACTACGTAGATTAGACTGGAGTTAGTCTTAGTTGTCAACCTAGTCATTGTTTTTCTGTTTTTATGTGCATTCTTTCTTTTTGCGTGCATGTTCTCCTAGTTGTCTTTTTCTAACTTCAACGAGGACATTTGTTTTTTAGCTCTCTATCTCCTTTTATTATCAATAGAGGATGGCACTGTACTGTAATTTCTGTTGTTGATTAATGTAATTTTCATATTTTGTTGATTCTTCATGTCCATGTCAAAACCTTATCTTTATCTTTGAGATGTGGGTTTGGGTACAGGTACTGTCCCTTAACCCGAGGTTCCTTGTGATTATGCTTACTATTCCGAGGGTTGCTGGTTTGGACCACAGGTCATGCCTTTCTTGGCTCCATCTGATCTGCTTCCTTTTTTGGCTCTAGAGCTTGTCTTTTTATGTTAACTTTGACCTTGTAGGTGCTACTTTCCATGGCGTTTTCAGTGCCATGTTATGACATTTTGTCCCCTGCAGTTTGTTGCTGTAATCACAAACTTGTATTATTGGTTGTGCACCTTTGATATAAGCATGTATTTTTGAAAACTGAACTAAACTATATTCCTATTGAAATCATTTTAACTATCATAATAAGGCTTGCTGCTATGTTTGGTTGACATAGGCACTGATAATGAAGATTCCATATATTGTTTTTTTGCCTTAACAATATCTAGACATCTGGTAAATCCTTACTAGTGCTTCTTTCTTTGTTAAGCTGAAGTCCATATTGATGTTCCCAATTTATTAATTGATGTTGGCAGGATAAGTCTGTTGATGTTCGTAAAGCAGCAGAAGCTTCTCTGGCTGAAGTAACTCGAGTCTGTGGGCAAGAAATGGTATTTCTGTTTGTTTATTGACATTTAATATAGTATCATTTTCTTATAATCCGGCTTTAGCAGGAAACTAATGATGATTATGTGTTTTGTGGTCTTAGATAGCAAAGGCCATGAAAGAATTGCAAGGTCCTGCTTTGACAGCTGTCCTTGAACGCCAGAGGACAGGTGTACTTCAAGGTCTGTATTATTGTTGCATTGCTTGTTGCAGGACCTGTCATTGTACACTTTCCTTTGTTAGTTTCTGTCTCTGTTGAAATGGATTCTCTATTTTCCCATTTAAGTTTTTTCTTGTGTTGAAAGTAAATTTCTGTTTTACTTTCTGACAGAAATTCCTGAGCCATCAAAGGCAATAGTTACAACTCCTGGAGCAAGATCAGGGGGTAAAAGTGCAAAGCCAATTGCAAATGGCAGTGGGGAACGCCCATCTTCAAGATCCAGCCACAAAGTCACAGCTTCTGTAAGTTTCTTTGTAATTAGAATTTGTCCAGTCTCAGTTAATTTTTAAAATATTAGTAAATGTAATCTTCCCTCATTCAATGTACAATTTTAGAGTTAGTAAATTTAAGGAATGGAAATTTGTTTTTTGATTGTGCCTATTTTTAAAGATATTTTGTTTTATGATATCACATTCACAGAGAACTTTTCCAACTAAGGCCTCAAAGCAAGCAGTCGCTTTGGCTGCTCAGGATTATGCAGTTCAAGGACAAGCTTTGTTCAACTTGAAAGATTCTAATAAGGTTAGTATTCAAAAAAAAAAATTCTAGGGCTTTACAATGGCTTCTATGTTGCTATTTGTTTTAGTACTCTATTTCTAGTGTCCTAAAGCGATAGAATATACTATAATTTCCATTATTTGAAAAAAATACTTCACACATAAAGAAAGTGGCATCTGATTACCCACAATATCGTAATTCTTACAGGAAGATAGAGAAAGGCCCATTTCACGAAAGTATAAGTTTGAGGAGCCTCGTCTTGAACAGATTCAAGAGTTAGAGGTCTGTTTTTATCGGTGCCTACTGATAAATTTAACTTTAGATTATGATTATATCAAATCCTCTTAGGAGACTTTATGATTTTTGTTTGCAGAATGATCTCGTAAAGCATTTACGGGAAGATTTACATCGGCGCTTACTGAGTTCAGATTTCAAGAAACATGTTGATGGTTTGGACTTGTTGCAAAAGGTTTGCCTTAAGCATCATTGCAATCCACAACAGTTTATCTTTAGAATTCTTGGAAGTAAACTGGCTTACATTTCTTTCTGCAGTTTATTTGGTTCTCACAATGATATACAAGTGGGAAAAACATTTGTTGTACAGGCAATACATTCTCATATCAAGGAGATGACAGAAATAGTAGATATTCTCTTAAGATGGACTGTTTTTCGGTTCTGTGAGTCCAACACAACTTGCTTATTAAAGGTATGGATTTTGATTCTTTTTATTGACTTGCTTTTTTGAAATTGTTTGGGTGTTCTATCTTATGGATGCTATTTTTGGAACAGGTTCTTGAGTTTCTTCCAGAATTTGTAGATGGTTTGAAGAATGAAGGTTATATGCTGACTGAATATGAAGCTAATATTTTACTTCCTTGCTTAACAGAAAAGGTATGCCATGCCATAAATCTATCTCATTTTCTTGCTGTCATAAAAAAATGTCTAGATGGAAATGGAAGTACAATTATAGTACTTGTGCCAGCACCTCCTAAAAGTCATAGTGGTTGCATTTTTATGATTCTTTAAGTTACACTCTTTATCATTATGCAGTCAGGGCACAATATTGAGAAAGTACGTGAAAAGATGAGGGAGTTAACAAAACTTATTGCTGGTATATATCCACCACCAAAGCTGTTTGCGTATATATTGGAAGGCCTGCGTTCAAAGAACAATCGTTCAAGAATTGAATGTGTAGATCATATAGGATTTATGATCGATCATTATGGAGTTGAGGTTTGTTGTCCTATCTTTGAAATATAGGCTTCATCGAAGTCACTGCTAGCTGAATATAGGCCTATGGGATGCTAATATATTTAACTTATTTGAGAGCAGATAGCGGGTCCATCAAAGGCCCTGCAGATTGTTGCTGGATTGACATCAGAAAGGGATGGTGAACTTAGAAAAGCTGCACTTAACACACTGGCAATTGCATACAAAATACTTGGTACTTTTTGACTGCATATTGAAGTATTTAATACAGTTTTATTGCACAAAATATGATTATTTGAGTGATCAAAGGAATCAAACTAGAAGGAATTATTGTTTGTAATATATAATTTACTGCTTTTTATATGTCAATCTAGTAGTACAGAATGACAGATTAGAATATTTTCATATCTCATTCTCAAACCATCTTAAGACTTATTATCCCTTTGTAAATGAAAATTTCTTATCATTCTGCCCTTCTCTTTTTGTTTGTAATCTTTGTGCATTTTGGCACGAGAAAATTTGTTAAGGTATCTAGAACCTAGATGATCACCAGAGTCTGCCAACAGTTAACCCCATAGTTCACAATTCACATGGAAGTCCTATAATCATGCTGCACAACTATTGGTCGTTGTATATCTGTTATTCTGTACAAACAGGAATACAAATTGATGGAAGTTTGATTGTTAAGTTTTAAATTCAGGCTTAGAGGTTATTTTGCAAATATTTAAAGTGAATTCTGGTGTTTGCTTTCTTGCTTATGATGTTTCCTTTGACATTTGATTTCCTGAAATTTAACAAGAAATAAGGATTTTTCTGTATGTGCAGGGATTAACTTGTCTTCGTTTGCTCTCTTTTAGGGTGATTTTAATTGTTAGAAACCATTTAACCTATATCTACTTTAACGAACAGGAAATGTTTCCCAATGGTATTCATATTGCTTTTGAATTAGGTGTTTTGCATTAGCATTTAGTCAACTCTTTATTGTGTTAGGGATAACTTGCTTGCAAAGTGCCAAATTGACTCTTGCTTTAAGCTTACCAAGTTGTCCATTACTTTGATTCATGTGAGTTTTGAACTTCGAACATTGATGTGATAAGGGTCCAAACTTACTATTCAAGCACAGTCCAATGGAAAAATGTACCTCTATGGCGAATAGTTTTATTTTCCTATTTATGAGTTTGATGACCTCATTTTCATTCTTGGAGTCAGCCTTCTTCACATATGGTATTTCCCTTTTTTGAACATACTTAAGGTTTTGGATTATCTTTTGTTGTTGTCATTATGCATTCTTTTGAAAAGATATGTGCATGTGGCATATCATAAAAAACCTCTTCCAATTGTGATTTTGTGATTCTCATCACATGTTTCTTGCTTGAATTTCAATTTTATTCGAAGGAGAATTTCAATTTTATTCAAAGCTTCCTTTGAAATCTAGGTTTCCATCATGTGGTCATTGGGGCGAGGATATACCTCTTTTTATGTATGTGTATGCCATTTATCTTTGAAAGTTTATGTTCATATAATAAAAAATTTCATTATTTTTATTTTTCACGGTTTGCATTAAGTTTAATTTAGATGCTTTTTCTCTTATTCTAGTTTTACTTGTATTGGAGAGATATGATACTGAATTTTCCATTGGGGTTTTGATTCTTTCAATGGATATTCTTGTCAAACTTCAATTTATGATGAAGGTGGGGCATACTCCCTTGTTAGGTAAGGTTTTCCCTGCCATTATCAATCAAGATTATACAAATGAGACAGGCTAGAGGATATTTTCCCTCCTAATATAGCTTATTTATTATATCTTTTTAATGTTGCAATTCGTTGAAGCCACTAGTAATTGGCTGCTTGTTCATATAATAAGTGTTTCTTTATTTCTATTTTACATATTTATGATTAAAGTGTATGCCCTGCTGTGATCAATCAAAATTATACAAATAAGATAAGCTACAATATATTTTCCCTTCTAATAGCTCCACGATAAAAATATGTTATTGTAAATTAAAAGATAAATTTGCTCATATTGGAGTATATGATTAGTTATTGCAAGGTAGAAGATGAATTTTGACATATGATGTGGTCCAAGAAGTTAGTGAGGTCCACCTCAGTGAGTTATAAGAAGATAAATTATGAATCTCTGTGTGTCAAAGATGATCTTAAAGCATGCTTGAAGGCTTATGATAAAGTTGAGTGTCATGGGAAGGTAAAAAAGGCATCTAGATGACTGAAATAGACATTTGAAAGGAAAAGCAAGTCAATTTGGTGAAAAAAATGCAAAAATAGGTGCCTCTATGCAAAGAGGACTACCAAATGACATGAATACACCTAAAATAAGCTCTTGGCTGGCTGCAGTTGGTTTATGACTTTTTTAGGAGATAACAACAATAAAATTACGTGCCTAGGACAGGTTTCTGCAAGTAACAACTGGTCATATGTCCTCAAAAATATACCTACCTTAATCCTTCATCAATCAGCAGAGTTCTAGCCGCTCAAACTTGCAGAAAACAGTGAATCAAATTGCATATGACAGCATATCCCTGATTTCCTACTCATAGCAGTTTGAAAGCTTCACAATAGGTAAGTTTCATCCTTTTGATAGACGGCATGTCAGCAGCATTGCATAGCCATCTTTGTTGCAAGGTTCCATACATTTGATCAATCATTTTTAACTTTTCCAAAACCCAATGAGGTATTTCTCAGTTTACAGATGGATGCTTAGGTTTTAGAATTGTAAATTTTCTTTTCTTTCAGGAAAGACATCAGATTTGAGTTATGAAGTTGGTATGGTGAAGTTACTGACAGATTCATACTAGCTAAGTTTTTAAGTTCTTCAGAGGATTCAGCAGTTTTAGAATGAAAAGTCGCTTTACAATCTGAGAGGATGCTCGTGTGCCAAACTATTTAGTAGTGGCTATTTCCAGTGTCCTATTTTTGGGCTAGGATGAAGGCTTATTTTTAGATTCCTTTAATTAATTTCTATTTTATTGCTTTGTTTAGGATTATATTTGCTTTAAAACTTGCTTGTTGGGATTATTTTTGAAGTCCCAAAGATTAGACAGCCTTTGAGCACATAAACTCTAGAGAATATAGTGGACATGCTTCTGCTAAAAACCCTATTGTTCAAGCTGAAGTTATTGTTGAATGTGTGTGTAATTTCGTTAATTAAATTGAAAGTGGATAGGTTTTGGCTTTGCATACGAACTAATTGTTTAATTCATGGAATCATGTGTCACCCTTTTGTTGTTATTCCTTTTATAATCTTGTTTGCATTGAATAGCTGATGTTGGTTTTAGTTGTTTCATCTTTTTCAATATTTGAAAAGTTTGTTTGCAAGGAACTGTTGTTAATAGTTTGGCACTGTTGTAAATTATTTTTCATTTATGCAAAATCCTCACTCAAAGAATAATGTAAAATGTGCATATCCGTATATCTTGTCTATAGTTTTTAGTCTAGGGCTAGTTTAGATTAGGATTAGGTTAATTTAGATCTTAGAGAGCTTCTCCTTTAAATTTGAAGAGAGGTTTTAACTTTTACCTCTTATGTTGTTTTGTTTTGTATTGTCTTGCTAAAGACAAATTGAAACACTAACAGTTTTTGGCGACTCTATTGGGGAATGAGGTACAATGAGCTAATCTTTCCATGGGAAAGTAAGTTTTATTGCTTCCAATTGAAGTCATTTCATCCTTGTTGATAAAGTCTACAGAAAATTGCAAAGGAGGACTGTTTTCTTGATCCTATCTTTCAGACTCTAAATCAAGCACCTTCAAGTGAAGGAAGTTCTTCATGTATAGTTATTGAACTTATTGAAATAATTTCAGCATTGGACAAGGAACCACTTCAATCAATGGGTGACAACGACCATAATAACAATGGTCCACCACCACCTCCTCTACCTTGGGGAAGTATCATTAGTCCTTTGGGACTTGCAGGATGCAATAAATTCCCACATGGCTCATGGAAGAATTTTCCAAAGTTTCATGGTAATGGCACACAACATTGTGATGATCACATCACTCCCTTCACCACACAATGCAACATTCTAGGAGTGGGACACAAAGATGTCACAATGCAATTCTTTGTTGAGACATTTGTTGGAGGTGCAACAGAATGGCTCCACCATCTTGCCATTGGTTCAATTGCATGTTGGGAGATCATACAAGAAAAATTGTTGTAATGATTCAAGTTAAATGAGGATGGAAACATGCTTCAATCACATGTTTGGAGATCATATATGAAAAGTTCTTGTAATGATTCAAGCCAACAGAGGATGGACATATTCTTTTTGTGCATCTCTCAAACTCAAAGAAAGAAGATAATGAGCCCATGAGAGAGTTCATTGCATGTTTAGATTGCCTTGTCGGTATACCTAGTGCGACTTTGAAGTCACCAAAGATCTTCTTGAGTTGTTTATCAGCACACTTCTATTAGAACTTGCTTTCATGATCAAATCTAGTGATATTGATGAACTAGAAGAAACTCAAGAGCAGGTGGTTAAGTTAGAGGACAATATTGCTAGAATATTGTCATTGATGTCAAAGCAACTTGAAGACATTGAGAAAGATGCACAAAATCATCTAATGGGCAAAGGCCACTAATCGTTTCTAAGTGCTGGCCTATTCGCCTCTATATTGGCGCTAAGTCTTATGGAAATAAATTTAAATTAATATCCTATTTGTTTCTGGCTGACCTGCCTTGGCTAAGTTGCCCCCTTTGGAGAAAATCAAATAAATTAAATTCATTTATTTTATGAGGCTGACCCTTAGTTTTTGGTGCCTCCTTTGGGATTTTAAAATTCCAAATAAATATATTATTTGAAAGGGGCCGACCCCTTATGTGGGCGCCCAAGGGATGTGATAAAAAGGTGCATATATAACAAGAAGTTGCAACCATTGTGCATTATCATGCCTTCTCATGAAATCACCCCCCTTGAAGAAAATACAAAGTTGAGTTTGAAAGGTGTTGTTAAGGCAAGCATTTAACAAATATCATTCCCATTCATAGCAGATTATTGGAGCAGATTCATGAAGTATATTGGAACAGATTTATGAGAACTCTTTGAGCAGATTTTAAAAAGCATAGTTGAAGAGATTTATGAAGCATGTTTTAGAGGAATTATAGCAGATCTAAAGAGCAGATTATGGCAGATTTTTGAGCAGATCCTTGATAGGAATTATGGCAGATCTAAAGAGCGAATTATAGAAAATTTGTGAGCAGATTTATAGTAGAAAAATTATTATAGAGGTTGGTGCCTCTCATTAGAAGAGATTGGTGTCTCTTGCTGGGTTGGTGCTCGGTTGTGGGGATTGTTGTCTCCGCTGGGTTGGTGCCTACGAAGATAAGCGAGATTGATGTCTCCAGTAGGTTGGTGCCTACTAAAATTGTAAGAGAATCAATAAAGCAATATTTTGTCGTGGTTTTCTCTTGAAAGGGTTTCCACGTAAATCTTGTGTTCTTGTATTCTTGATTGTTGGTGTTATGTGATTGATTTCATTGTGGTAAATTATTTGGAAAAGTTAAAAGATTTCTTATACTGATTCACCCCCTCTCTTAGTATAAGTGTGTGCTCATCAAATATGATTACTGCTAGAAAAATTAGAAAAGATTCCATTAGACAAATGATCTAGAGCTCCATCAATCCTTTATTACAAAGAGTGGCGATTGATCTGACAAACATGAAGAGGTAGCTTCAATAGAATGGTTCTACTCAACAGTAATGGGAAAATTCACATAGAAATGTTGTTCCTTCCAACAGAGATGACAAATTTAGATTAGCTCATTTTCTTGCAAGGCTTGCCTTGGAGGCACTTCGTGATGACAACATGAACAAATTTCGCCCTTTCCATGAGGTAATAGATCATAGTGCTAGAAATTGTTTGAAGTATGAATTTTCCATGTCAAATCATCAAAGGGTTTCAAGTAACTTTCAACATCTTTGAGATGAGCCCGATGAGGACTCTATGATGGGATAATTTCAATGCGGACCAGCTGTGTTGAAAAAGTAAATACATTCAATGACTATGTGTTTGTAGAGTCAAAGAGCCATGAAGAAGAGTTGATTTTTTATTTTTCTCATGCCTTGCTCAAGTTCCACAAGGAGGGATGACAATTAATCAAGAAAGCACAACCTTCTATGTTGGATCTAGAAGGAACTGCATTTCATTTTTTTTTGAGGAAGACAAGGTTTCAAATGCATTTGTGGAGCAAAGCGGTGATCCAATCTTTCCTACCAAGCAATAAAAAAATAATTGTGCCATGGAATAAGGCACAATAGATGAATTCTTCTCTACATTCAAAGGATTGCTTAAGGGACCTACAAATGACAAGACCAATGAAAGTGTACAATTAGATGAACATGAGCTTCTTGGAGATGCTTTAGCTCTAGAGGCATATTATGATAGAAGTATGTGTGAAAAGTCATTGCTATATCTAAACATACTCTTGCAGCATCTTGAGAATGGGTCATCAATAGAAGATAGTGAATTTTCTTGATTTTTGGCTCACCCTCAACCTCAATGTCTCCTTTAAACATTGATGTAGAACTAGGAGTGAGCTAATGCTAAGATTCAATATGTTAGAAGAAGGGTTGTCGATCAAAGAAGGAATGCTTTCAATAGCAATTATAAATGTCTTCAATTCTTTATTTTTATATTTTTTGAAAACTTATGGGTATTTTTATATATTATATGTTATACAACCATACCCAATTATATTGAACCCAAGGAAAAAAATCACCATACCAGCAAACTCAAACCCATACGTAAATTGGCAACTTAGGAAAAAAATGAAAAGAAAATACTTAAATTTTTTAATCTCCAATCTAAGAATCCTCCTCCATGATCTTGGCAACGAATTGGATTTTGCATGCACCGACTCTTCAAAATTTATGTGCAATGGTAAGCAAGAATGAGAGTGAGACAAGTGTATTTGGTTTGTGTGTTTTGCTTCTAGGGAAATGTGTTTGTTGTTTTAAGTTATTTTGAGGTTCAATTTCAGGTTTAGGGATAGATTTTCAAGTTGAAAGTAAATCTTGAGGGCCAAAAAGTAGAAAAATATAAAAAGTTGAAATATTGTGAGTACCTTGTGAAATCACTCAAGGTGCCACTTTTTTTATCATGGAATCACTCAAGTTCATTGCCAATTGTACCCGAGCAATTATGAGATAGAATTTAGTACCCTAAGAAATTCCATAATGTACTCATTTCTAATTCCCAACTTGAAATATGTTGTACTTGCTTTGGGCAGTTTCCAAGCTGATTTGGTAAACATGGAGTACTTAACATAAATTTATGTAAAATTCTAATTGTTGAGTTGAGAAGAGCAATTTGGATGGGATGAGTATAGTAAATTGTTAAGAATATCTAGATTGGATCAAGCTGATTTAGTTTGTTTGAAAATTAAGATTTGATAGGGTATTATTACAATTGTTTAGCTGATTGGTTGGGGATGTTTCGTTCCTCTTTCCTCTTCTCCTTTACTTGAGTGTACTTGGGGATGCATTTCTTGAAACAAGAGATGCACCCATTGGTAGCAATTCTTAAATGCTAAGTTACTAGGTCCTTTAGGGATTAGGCTTGTTGTATTGGATGGGATGGGTTTAGGGACATCATGAGTGGCTTGGGGATGGCAAAGGCTTGGACCTATTTTCCTAGATACCCTGTGGGTGCATACCATAGGCATAGGGTACCCCTAGAAAAAAATAGACCATGCCCTAGTTGAACCTAGGAGAACCCACAAAAGAACCAAAAAAATGGGCTGAAACTATTTTCAAAATGTCAAAAATATCTCTTAAAACTTGAAATATGAATTTTTAGGGGTCAATCTAGTTTGTGCCTAGTGTTGCTCTATGGGGATAAGTTGGTGAATGCTATCTCACATCATTAAAAGAAAACTGACTTTGTTCATTACCTTTAGAGGAACTAAAAGAATAGATATTTATATGAAATATAGACTAGGGCACTTCTCCAACTCAACAAGTCATGTTTCCTTGTTGGGGCACTACTTATATTGGGGTTTGTGACTCCACGTCTTCTCATGGAAATAGTTCATGATGACATCTGGATCTCATACTCTACCTCTTATACTAGTGTTCATTACCTTTAGAGGAATTGAAAGAATAGATATTTATATGAAATATAGACCAGGGCACTTCTCCAACTCAACAAGCCATGTTTCCTGGTTGGGGCACTACTTATATTGGGGTTTGTGACTCCACGTCTTCTCATGGAAATAGTCCATGATGACATCTGGATCTCATACTCTACCTCTTATACTAGTACCACTACACTTTATTGATACTTCTTTTGTGGGTACAAAAAACATTTGTTTAGATGCTTTTATGATTCTAATTACTATTCATCGTTTTTAATATTTTATCTAAGTTGTGTTGGACCCCTCTAAAACTTTCTCCTCAATCAAGTTTGTAGTCAGTAAACCATGTCATTCTTGTTATGTCAACCAAGTTTTACTCCTATCATTGTGCCAAATCGTCAAGTGTTGGCGTAGTTTGCCACCTAGCAGTATATGTAGATTGATTACAATGTAGAATGGGAAACCAAGATGAATCTAGTTCTTAACAATTGATAGCTTTAGCATGAAATTGAAGATGATACGATAATGAAGACTTGAAGCTGAAAGCAAGGTTGTCAAATGGTTGACGAATCCTTTAGCATTTCTTTCAAGTGACATGATGAAAAAATGGTGAAGATGGGAAGAAGGCATGCCCAAATATACCAAAGGCAAGTCAAAAACTCCACCCAAGGAAGGAATAAGTCTGATTGTGAAAGTAGGCACACAAATATAGTAGCTTAACCAGCCCAAATCCACGCCTAAGCGATTGAGTATGCCAAGGATAACTTAAATTTTGTCAACCAGCTATCAAGTGCACATTTGAGGGGGCCTAACCATGGTAAAGCCATGACAATGAGCTGGAAAAAAGATGAGGTAACCATGTCAATGAGAAAGATCAAACCAAGTTTAAGTGTTGCACTTTTTTGGTGGCTTTGCCATTAGAAAAGTATGACAAGAGGTGCCAAATGACTTAAAAAAATGCAATTGGAATGAAAAGTGAAAGAAATGAGGTAATCACTTTTTTTAAGTAGCAAAGCCACAAAGAAAACACAACAAGGGCTGGCAATGACAAGACAAAAGCATGCCAAAGTGATAAATAAAGACACCAAGAAAAATAGTGCACAATTGAGGTGCAATAACTATTATGAAACAGTGACCAAGGGGCCGAAAGGTGTTAAGTGAAATGCATCACCAGCAAGGAGGAGGTTTTTAAGTTATAAATTCACACTTTTGAATGGTAGTTGCCACATAAAACTCTACCATCACTCAAAGAGCATGAAATGAAAACTTTGGCTTACTATTTTAGTGACATAGTCAGGTAAAAATGCTACAAAGGTTGCAGAAAGTTAATAAAACCATGCCTAATCCTTGAGGATCATAGAAATAAGACTTTGGCACTATTTTATGATGGCAAAGTCATCAAAAAGTTCTGACCAGCACTTTAATAGGGCAAAGTGACCTAAAAGTTTTGCCTTGATCTAAGGTATGGCAAACATGTTAAAAAATTCCGCCTTCTTACTTACAATCAGAGCCCAACTCATAAAAATGACTATATGATAATTGATGACTTGTAATGTCCCTTTTATATTTTTTTATAGTTCTATACTTTTATGTATTTTCTGTTTTTTTTTTTTTTTTTTGAAACAAGTAACAAATTGATATAGTGAACTGAAAAGTGAAAATAATGATGGAAAATACTTGATCAAATCCTCAGACACTTTGTAAGCCAAATGTGAACCAAATTTTGATAAATTCAATGGCTGGTCACTTCAAATGCTTAGATCAGATTTAAACTTAAATTTGGAAACCCTCAAAGTCTGATTTTATTGATTTTTGCAATGGTTACAAGTTGGAAATTGTTCTAAACAAATCAGATCTGAAATTACAAATTTGAACTCATATAGACCTTATTGCAGTGGTACGGCTGGTTGATCCAGCTAGGTAAAAGGCTGTACATACAGATACAGAAGCTGTACAACTGTAGGAGTTGACAATGACCAAACAAACCTATTTTTAACCCTTACTTGCTGCTGATGTGCACATCAGACCCTGGAAACACAAAGCAGATCTCAAAAGTGCCAATTAAACATGTATGGACTGTCCTCACAGCTGGCGCCTCCCAAATCAGCAATAAATATCTCAAAAAATGGTTTTCTACCCTTGAAATATAAGTTTTGATTTTTTGTGCAGCTGGGCTACCTCCAAAAATAGTGTCAAAACCTTCTAATGATGTCAACCAGCAGCTGATATGACTCTAACAACAAAGATCTAGCCCATTAGGATGCCCGAGAATTCGCCAAAAATCTAAAACTCAATATATAAACCCTGAAATATGTGTCAGTGATGAAATGATGCTTTTTGCTTGCCAAAAACACTAGCAAAATCCAAATCCACCACAAATCAGTACAATCATAATTTGCGGATGGAATCACCCAAGATTGGAAACAAGGGTTTTCGTCCTCTCAAAGCAACAAACCAAGGTTTTTTGTCCTCTCAAGCCCCAAACAAACCAAGTGTTTTCGTCCTTGGATACTCTAGATTGAACAAACTGCTCAAATCTAAAAATTGGATGCAATGAGGATAACTTGATTGATGATTTTCAACTGAAGATAGGCACCTCCTTTTGTAGTGCTAAAAATTTGGTCCTCGAGACCAAAGTACCAAAAGTATTAAAAATATTTTTTTCATTTTATTTAGAATTCAAAAATGCTTTTTTAAATTTTTTTTAATATTAGTATTTAAAAATAATTTTATTTTTTATTTTTTATTATAATAATATTATTAAGTTGGCCTTTGAATTTGAAATTATTGGGCCCACTTTAAATATTTTTAATTGTTTCCCTTGTTTTTGTCTCTTTAGCCTATGGGAAACACGGATAGGCTAAAAGTCTTATCCTTGATTCTATTTTGAAAAAAGGGACGTGACATGTTTGCCCAAGTTAAGTGATTTAAAGCAAAAATAGCAAATTGTGTTTATCCTTCATCCTAGTTCATCTATATTAAGGGTCCTAGCATATTTAAATTAGGAAGGAGACTATTTTAGGCTTTTTAGTTTTTAAATTTTAATTGTTTTATTTCCTCTTTGTAATATATATAGTTAGGGTTGCTTTAAACCAAAGCTTTAATGTGATTATTTTATTATTTTTCTCACTTTAAAGCTGCCTCATCAGAGCTTATAAATGAGTGCCTTGAGCATATATTTTTGTACCCAACTCAGCATATATTTATAATTTTATATTATTATATATGTTTTTTAATATATATATATATATATATATATATACAATAGTATGTGCTAGGCATATGTTGGAGTTGGTGATTTAAGTTTAGTAATTGCTTTCTGAGTTCTAAGTATTCCATTAAATCGTGAACAGGGATTCAGAAGTTTTGCATGTCATATATTATTTTCTATTTTGATGGAATTGATTAAGAACTCTTGCATATCCATTTGGTTCAAATTTAATATATATACATAAACACTGAACTCTTTACTTTGCCCTTCTGTGACTGTTGATCTTTGTGAGAATGTTTTCTTTAGCTTTTACTTCTATATTAAGTTTGCTGCATTCTGTAAACGATATTCTTCTGCCCTCCTGCTCCCCTATTGTATTCAGAATGTGATTTCTTTTTGCCTATTATTGGTTGTCTTTGGAATTTCAACTTTACTGAAATTTTCCTTTAGTTCAGATCCCACTTTTTTGAGTGTTAGATTCTTTTTTCACGCATTTTGCTTTTGTTATTAATTTTTCTCTGTATGGATATTCTGAAAGGTGTTGGGCCTAATGTTTAATCTAGTATCATTATAATTTTCCTTTGGTAAAATTTTAATGCTTGTATTGGAATTTCTTAATACTTCTAGGTGATGATATCTGGAGATACGTGGGGAGGTTAGCAGATGCTCAGAAGAGCATGCTTGATGATAAATTCAAGTGGAAGGTGCTTCAAAATATTCCTTTAATGATCTGATAGTTAAGTGTGCAATTTCCTTGATACTTGAGTATTGATGTATTTAGCTAATATTTGTTTTGTTAGGCTCGTGAAATGGAAAAGAGAAAGGAAGGAAAACCTGGTGAGGCCAGAGCAGCATTAAGGCGTTCTGTCAGAGACATTGGGTATATCATTTTTTATAATTTTAATCATTACTATCCTGTGTTCTACAGTTTGATGTATTATATCACTATGTAAATGCTATTATCTGCGGATCTCATTTATATTAAACTTTATGAGCTGAAGCTTTCCATATTTCTTTGTTGTTTCTCAAATAACAGGAGATTTCTGTATGTTCAAATCACAATAGTTTGAAGAGAGGCTAGAAAACTCCACTTTACTTGAACCTTGTTTAATATAAGATGTGTTGTAATTTACAGGTTAGAGACTGCAGAACAAAGCGATGATTTTATTCAAAGGCCTATTTCTGCTCCAGTTTTGCCAAGGTTTGATTGTTTTACGAGTCTACTATAATGAACTTAGAAGGAATGTTATTGTTGGTCAATCTGTCTGTTTCCACTAAGTGTTTAATGATACTGACTTTTGCCATTTGTACTTGAAGTTGATATTTATGTCTCATTTGAGTTTCAGAAACTATGTAAATGCACCCTTCTACTTCTAACTTATTTGGATAGAGGAGTAATTTGATGGCTGTTGTCCCCTTTGCAGTATTCGCACAAGCTATGGACATTTTGAGGCCCTTGCAGATCAACAACTTGTGAATGGCCAAGCAATAGGTCCATCCAATTGGAAAGCAGCAATTGATGTTATTGACTGTGGATCACCAGATCAGGTCATTTGAGTGATATAAATTGATTTTGTACATTAGAACACATATCCCAAGTCTGTCCACAATTGCTACCCATTATTTCACTTCCTTTGACCTATGATTTGTATCTCTATGAAGTGACTAGGGAAGAGCATATTGCTATTGCTTCAAGATAATATCATTTTCTCCTTTTATCTTCTCTCGCTTACATTTTCCTATATAATATAGTTGTTCATTCCACATTTAATTGTATAATTGTTTCTTCAATCAAGAGGACTCTTTTTAGAATTATGGTAAAGAGAACTCGTACTACTATTAGTTTTTATTGAAGACATTTATTTCAGTTTAGAGTCTCTGCTGTTGTGCAGGCTGTTGAAGGCATGAAGTTTGTTTGTTATGAGCTGAGTCAGGCTAATAATAATTCCAGTAGCACGGCTATGGATGACCTTGTAAATGATGCAGATCAACTTGTATCATGCTTAACAACAAAGGTTTGTACATTCAGAATTTTGAGTTGCATGCTCAGGTTTTAATGTGTCGAGTCGTCAACAACTTCCAGCTAACATTTTATTTATGTTGATTCAGGTTGCCAAAACATTTAGCCTGGTCCTTGTTGGTGCATCTTCAAGGTCTTGTAAATATGTCTTAAACACTCTTATGCAGGTATATTGCATATAGGACTTAGGTTTATTTCTTGTGTTGTTATGAGTGGCCTTTGGATCAGTTGTTTAATGTTCTATATATATGCAGACATTCCAAATAAAGAAGGTTGCCCATGGGGTGAAGGAAGACACGCTGTATAATCTTATAACTGAGCTTCTCTTATGGCTTCTGGATGAAAGGGTTCAATTGGTGGATGATGGGAGTCAGCTACTGAAAGCATTGAATGTGTTGATGCTGAAAATTTTGGTGAGGCTTTTATTGTGTTAGTCTATCATCCACCAACTATTGTACTTCTCTCATGTTCAAAAAAATATCCCACATTCTCTATAATCTTGCTGTATTGGGTACTTAAGTAAAAAAATCTTCTTTTTTCTTTGTTGCAGGAAAATGCAGACAGAACTTCAGCTTTTGTAGTTCTAATTCGTCTTCTTCGACCTCTAGATCCTTCTAAGTGGCCCTCTCAAGTGTCTAGGGATGCTGATGCTATCAGAAGTCATAAGTTCTCTGATCTGATTGTCAAATGTCTCATCAAGTTGACAAAGGTAATGATTTATCTGAAGTCTGTTCTTTGGACTGAAGGCTCCAGCACCTTGGAGGAATCTTAGACAAGCAAATAATTGGATTTTAATGTTCTTCTCGCTCCATATTCAGGTTCTTCAGAGTACTATTTTTGAGGTTGATCTTGATCGACTTCTTGAAAGCATACATCAATATCTGCAAGAATTGGGGATGGAAGAAATTCGCAGGAGGTATACATAATGCATATTTATCAATTATTTCCTCGACAAGCGATAAATATATATTTTATGTGTTACTGAATTTATTTAATTGTTACAGAGCTGGTGCAGATGATAAACCATTGCGTATGGTCAAAACTATATTGCACGAATTAGTCAAACTTCGTGGAACTGCAATCAAGGGCCACCTATCTATGGTTCCCATAGATATTGAACCACAGCCTATAATTCTTGCATACATTGAACTTAACCTTCAGGTGATATATTTGTTTGAGCCTTTGGTTAAAAATATATTCTACTTCCACAGCTTGATTGGCATTTGTCATGTATCAATTCTTTGGTGGAGGAAAAAATGTAAGCTATAGTTCTGGAATAAAACATGATTTGAGATTATAATTATGATATATATTATGGGAGGCAGCCTTATGCATAGCTTATTTGGATGCTTTGTAGAAATAAAGAAAGTGCAATGATGGTTTATCTGAGCCTTGTCTCTTCTTATTGCAGACTTTGGCAGCTGCCAGAATGCTGAATCCTGCTGGAGCAGTTGGTCAGTCTAACTGGGGAGACTCGGCTCCAAATGGTCCAACATCAGCAGCTCCACACTCTGCAGATGGACAATTGAAGGTGGAAAATAACCCCTTCTAGCTTTGTTAGATGCATTAAAGCTGTGTTAGCTAGTCTGCTTGTTCTTTTCTGGCAATAATTGGTTGACATGTCTCTAATATTCATGGTATATATACTTGCTCCCTTCTTTTCAGCAAGAGCTTGCTGCAATTTTCAAGAAAATTGGAGATAAACAGACTTGCTCAATTGGTTTATATGAATTATATCGTATAACTCAGATGCACCCTCAGGTAAAGCTGTGATCTTAACTTGCCTAGTCAATTTTAGTCTAGTTGTTGAAGATACAAGTCTCTGTGTGGATATTTTGTTTTGGTTAAAACAAAAATTGCCTTGATTGAAACAGATTGCAGTTTATCATTCACTATATTATTGCATGGATTCTTTACTCAAAATTATAGGGCAAGAGGCACGCATCATCTGCTTCCCAATTGCACATTAGATAGAAATACAGCCTTCCATGTTTTTTATAAGATCAACCATGCTAGACACTATTAAAGCCTTTTATCCTTTGTTCCAATAGTTGAATCCAATATCAGCTGATAGATAGAGACAGTCTTATGAAACTCATTGCCAGTTATTGGTGGTTGCATATGCTTGCAGGTAGATATTTTCTCACAGCTACAAAATGCAAGTGAAGCATTTCGGACATATATTAGAGATGGTTTAGCACAGGTAACACAGGCCTGACTACCATCCATCCATATGACATAATTTTTCATTTTTATATCTATTTAAAGGTGTGCTAAGCTTTTTCCTTTCCTTCTTGTCTGGGTACGCAGATGGAGAAAAACTCGGCAGCTGGCAGAACACCCTCCAGTGTGCCTATATCAACACCACCTCCAGTTTCTTCTCCCACTTATACTTCTCCACAACTTGCCCCACCTTCTCCACTGAATGATAGATTACATTTGGTTCCAAACTTGCTCTCCTACCGTCAGGAGCCTGTAGATGGAAATGGCATTGGAGCTTTTCATGCTGGGGCCTATGATCAATATGGTACAAGGAAGCTTTCGCAGATACATTACCTAGCTGGTCAATACGAAAGCAACAATTTTACAGAAGGTAAAACATGCTCTGTATATTGCCTTCATTGTTGAGGTTTTGCTTGTCTATAGAATATTAGAAACTTATCAAATATGCTTGCTGTAAAAGGTGAAAACAAGTCAAGTAACTCTGCTCCACGTGGCACGTTGGATGCAATTAGAGAAAGAATGAAAAGCATACAGGCTGCTGCTGCTGGAAATCCTGTGACTGGATCTCCGAATTCATATTCCAATGGATTGCTGCAACCAGCAATCTCTCAAGTTGGTGCCCCTCAATTAAATGATTCTTCTAGTCCAGAGGCATTGCCACAGTCTGGTGATGCTCCTCCAAAGGATGAGAAGGCATTATCTGTTCTTCAAGCCCGTATGGAAAGGCTAAAAAGTGGAGTAATTTAGGTTGTTTTTATGATAAATATTGTGGAATCATTCATATTTTACAGCTACAGGTAAAGACATTTCATCTCTTTATTCCTTCTTTTTTTATAAATAATATATTTTAAAGTACTGGACTTATTTGTCGTATGAAGAGATCTGATTTTGTGAAGGGGAATTATAGGCTGTTGAATTACGGTGAAGAGGAGTGGTCTGAATTGCCAATAAGCCTAGGCCATTTGGTTGCTCTACGGAATAGTTGTGACAGTTTGTCCAGCTTTATTTAGCAGCTGATCATTCACCTCCATATGTACTCTCTTGCAAGGAAGGGCTCGTGTTGAAAATCATAGATGAGATGTCTTGCATAATTGTAAATGAAAACTATTTTTGTCAGCCAATATGCTATCTCAGGTATCCTGGCTAGTCTTTTCGCCAACAGCTTATGTCTGGGCCTTATAAAAGTTGTCAGCATCTCTGGAAACTTTTGAACTATTCTTACTTTATTGACGACTCATCAAAGTGATTCAGCCCCTTTGGAACGCTGGCAGCAGCCTGCAGCTTCCAGTTTTTTGATAGGGAGCTTTGGTGGAAATTCCATGTAAAAGGTATTCATGATATATTCCTATAATCAAATAAAGTTGTGATTTTAGGTGCATGTATTTTTATGGTTGGTCTTACATTATGGAAATACTCTTACTTCTCTTGATAAGCATTTAAATTGCTTCATTAACATAGGAGGATCAAACTTTCAATACAATGCAATTAGCAGTCAAAGCTGCCTGTCTGATAATATGCAGGCACGGAAGATGCCCAAAATGAGGCAAACAAAACATAGCTGCCACAAAATTTGCTATTAAAATTTACACTTTAATAAGAATAAAATTCTTGTTATTTAAGTGATCATAGTATCATACCCACCGCAACTAGCATTTAGAACCATATATTTAAGCTGTGTCCATTGTATACCAGTTTCAGTCTTAGCATTTTATATATCAAATGAAAGAACCAGATTCATCTGAAAAGCTTGGTTGTACCAAATCAATAAAAGTTAAATTTATTTTGGAAGTGAAAGACTGAAGTTGTGGAATTGGAATTGAGTACTGGTACATGGATATGATATGTTAGTTGGCATGGCAATTTTTTTTTGGGAAGGGCTGGGTATGTTCTAGTTATGTCCATATAAAAAGAATATTAAATTTATAAATATAAGTTAATATTCAAATAATATAATATAAATCAATGATATTAGTAAATTATATTAATTTATTTTATAGAATACCATTAACAATTAAATATGTTAATGATAAAAAAATTTCACTACTCATGAAGATAATTGTTAAATGTTTTTTGTTTAGATTGTGTTAGTATGTTTGCATCAACGTTTCAGATCACACTTTGTGATCTATCATCAAAATGAAGAAGAGAGCATAAGGAGTAAAAATGAATAGTTGGAGACCCAAAATTGCATAAAAAGGTTGGATAGAAGGAGGAGAGATAAGGGTGACACAAGAAAAGAGAAACCAAATTAAGTTAATGAGTGAAGGAAAGAAAAAGAAGGAACCAAAAAATGATAAATTAAATTTATTAAAGAGAGGAAAATATAATATCAAATTCATTAAGTACTACTATATGATAAACTTATGTTTGGAATATATTACTAGAGATATGATGAAAAAAGAATAAATTATAAAAATCTATGAATAAGGTATTATATATTGATAATGCAATTAAACGTGATGAGGGTTCATTAGCTGAGTAATATATTAAATTATCTTAAATATAGTATAATCCATAACAAGAATAAAAATAAATATAATAGAATGTACCTACTCATACAAGACAAGAATAAATTGTGTGAGCATAAAAATTCAAAAAAAACCCATATAGCAGCATATCCACATAAGATATGGCACAAAAATAATATAAAAAATAGACTTAAGAGATAAGAAAATCAAATAATAAAATTATAACTAAGCTATGGAGCAAGATATTGCTATGCAAGAATTATAGCAACAAAGCAAAGATACAAAATATGATATGAAAGACTTTAAAATACGAGACAACACAATGAAACAAGGTATAGAACAAGGACTCAAAAAAATTGAAGGAAATATAGTATAAAAGCATTATATAGCAAATATATGTAATATAGGTTACTCACAAATAATATAATGAAACCAGATTTGTAATAATATATAAAATATAAATATTCAAATGAAAAGACAATATAATTTCATAATAAAGTAATGAAACAATATCAAACAAAACAAGGACTTGGGTAGCGAAATGCAAACTATAATATAGGCAAACTATATTAAAGGAAAAACTATGTAATTAATAATTACTCAAAAATGAAAAATATGAAGAACTCAAATAGAATAATACAACATATAAAATACTCAAATGAAAGGAAAATAAAATAAAATTAAAATAGACATAAAAGATAAGGCAAAACCTTGAGGGCTTTTGGTTTTGACACACAATGAGCCAATTGGATATTTGAATGCACCTCTACCCCACATTTCTCTATTCTACTAAATGATAGTCTAGAGGGGGTTGAAAGCTCTAGAGGCATTCGTCAAGGGGACCCCCTCTCCCCTTTTTTCTTCATTTTTATCATGGCTAAAGCCTTGGGTAGAGCAATTTCTCAGGCTGCTACTGGTGGCAGTTTGGAAGGCATACAAGTAACAAGCAATCTCCCTGCTATAACACATCAGCAATTTGCGGATGACATGATGTTGTTTGAGCTGGCCAAAAGAAGGGAAGCCCTGGGCTTTAAAAAGATCCTTGACCAGTATTCCAAGGCCTCTGGGCAAGAGGTTAGTGAAACAAAATAAGAAATCTTCTTCAATACCCAAGCAAGATGTGAACAAGAAATAGGATTTTTTTTTAAATTAGCAAAGGCAATTTGCCTAGCACCTATCTCGGTTTACCTTTGGCCAAAGGTTTAAGAAACAACAAATTGCTAGATCCATTGGAGAGAAAAATTAAACAAATGATGGAATCATGGAAAGGCAAGTGGCTCTCTTGGGTGGTCAGAATCACAATGCTGAAGGTAGTCATCTCGACAATACCAATTTACCTTCTCTCTTGTCTATCCCTCCCAACCAAATCATATCAATCCTCGAATAAGAATTTGAGAAAGCTTTTCTGGCAAGGTTCCTCAAAAGAAAAGAATATTTCATTAATTGCTTGGGATAAGGTCCACAAGGCCAAAGAAAAGGGGTGAACTAGTATTAGGGATCTGCTAAAAGTGAACAAAGCTTTAGGTGTTAAGTTGATTTGGTGAATGTATAGGGATAATTCATCAAAGTGGGCAAGAATTCTCCAAAGTAAATATCTCACAAACGAGGATGATAGAAGTATCCTAATAGCTGGAAGTCTTCCAAAAGGATCACAGGTTTGAAATTTTATGAGGGAGGGCAAATAACTGATCACAAACTACATATCCTCAGACATCAAGGATGGTCACACTGAGCTTTGTCTAGGGAAGACTCTTGGGGAGTTCTACCTAGCCTTTCTAACTCAATAGATGTGGAGCATTCCAAGAGAACTCTATCTCAGCTTTGGGGAACTAAAGTGAGATTATCTAGAGGAAAGGTCGATTGACGACATCCTTGGATGGCATTGGAAATATTTTAGGTGTCTTAACTCTACATAACAATGAAGTAGAGCTTTTGGATGAAGCATTGAAATGTAGAATCATCAACATCAGTGCAAGGTAGGATAATATTGTTTGGTTGGGTTCGAGCACAGGTCAATATAATGCTAAAGACGACTTCAAAATTCTAAGCAAACAAGAGGAAGAAACCATAATTCCTTGGAATTTATGCAGGAGTGGGAAGTGTCTCCCTAAGGCTGGTGTGTTTGTGTGGGCTTCTCTTCAGAAGATGATTCTCACTGCAGAAAAATTTGCTAAGATGGGCTATCATGGACTATTGAGATGTCTTTTATGCAAGCACATAGAAGAGAGTGTAAATCATCTATTAATTGAATGCCCCTTCACATAGGCATGCTGGAAATGGCTTTGTGCTAAACTAGGCAACACAGTGCAGTCCCAAACGATATAATGTTGCTTTTCAAATCTTGGCCAATTTTGAATCTATGGTCTCCACAACCCAACCTTTGAGAGCATAGAAAATGGAAAAGCACAGAATCAAAGAGCTCAAACTTAGTGGATGCCTTCCCAATAGAATTGGTTCAAATTGAACTTTGATGACGATGCCAAAGGGAACCCAAGCCTGTTTGGGGCTAGGTGTGTTGCTAGAAACCATGAGGGGTGGATAATTGGGGAGTAAGCATTGCCTCTCCCTGAGGGATTAAACAATCTTGCAAAATTTCAAGGTTTGGTTGTGGGTCTTTGTCTTTGTCAACAACTAAAGATTCAAAATGTGAAAATTGAAGGCGAGTCCACTCTTGTTATTAATGCTCTAAGATCTAGAAAGTTAGCAAATTGGAGGTTGAACATTCTACTAGGAAATTTTTTGTCAATAATCCAACCTTCAATGAATATAGTTTCCAACATGTTTATCATGAAGGTAATTTATTGGCCAATAAACTGGCTAACAGGGGTGTAGACGAGGGAGTCTTACAAATTTATCATCGATTGCTAACTACTTGTCTATATTCCATCAATCTCAAATGGTGCTCGAGCCGATCATCTAAACACCTGTAGTCACTTTGAATGTTGTATCTTGTAAGAAAGAATTTCACATAGTCCTCTTGCACGTTGGTTTATGGGTTAGATGACAACTCATCTCCAAAGAGGTTTCTTGTGATTGCAAATTGGACTATGGTCAACATGGCTTCACATCATTCATTGTTGGACGTTTTGGCTTTCCACATCGTTGGGTGGAAAGCCACAGTAGCGACAAAAAAGGATGCTACAACATAGGTTGTGGTTGTTCTTAATTTGACACAACAATACACATTGGCATCTTGGGAGCTTATTTGGCTAAAAGCACGATCTTAGTTGGATCTGTGATCAATGTCATAGTGTGAACTAAATAAGCTAGATCCAAATGAATCTAAAGCCTATTTAATCCCCTAAGCAATGATCCTAATAAGATAGTGTTCAAAAGCATCAAAACTAAGAAACCATTAAACCAAACATGAAAGCTTGAAAGAAACCTATTCTAAGACTTCAAACTTTATCCCATTGGGGGAGTGGTGGCATTGATGTGGAATGGCGACCCCTTCCCAATCCTTTAGATAATATGACCTTGTTCCAATCGATTTTAGTGAAGAAAATCAATGAAACTGATGAGATATGAATGAGAAATGATATAACACTAGTCTAACATGATAAAGATGAATGCTAAATGCTATGATGCTTGATAAAATGGATGCAATCTACGTTAAATGTAAACAAATTTCAAAGATGCAAGCCATAACTACAAATTTATGCTAAAATGTATACAAACTAAGCTAATATGGAAGCCATTAATGGATGCTTAAGCTAAATGGATGAAGCAAATGAAAAATCAAGGGCTCAGATTGATTTGATCTATGGTTAAGTTGAAAAACAGGGTGAAACATGGATCAAGGAATCAAAGATCACATGGATCAAGGAAAGATCAAGGGATAAGAATGATTCAAACAAACACATTTGTAACAACTTTCAAAGTTTGTTAGGAAAGAATATTCCATTTTTTGGAGCCAAATAGGAATATTCCCTATGCAAGTAGATGGGAGGGGAAACTAACAAATTTAGTAATTAAAACTAAATTATAATGTGCAAGATGATGAATGTGAGGATATTCATTGAATTATTCATTTAATTAATGAAAAAGGAGATGCAAAATGACATTTAATTAAATAATAAAGACTATTTAAAAAAATAAGATTGAATTTAAATATCCAATTAGGTCAATTAGGTTAATAGGTGCAAATGAAGCATTTGCATAAATAACTATATTAATTTAATCAAATAAACAAAAAAAAAAAAAAAAAAATCGAAACAAAATGATGTTAATATATCATATTTAAGTGTGTATATCATTCAAGACATTTTTAAGTGTCTAGAGATCGCATGGTAATCATGAAGGTAAATGAAGCTTAACTTTTAATAAGCAATGTGGCTTTGGATGCAATCTTTGAGAGATTATTTCACACGTGTGTAGTCGAAGACCATTCCCATGATGTTTTTGGGGTAAGGTTTTCACGTGGCCGAGACTAGTAAGTTGTTTATGAAGTTAATAAGGTTTGTGTGTCAACTTGGGCCTTTAACACGACCATCATTCCTCGACACATAACATATATGCTTGGTTAGATAATCATTGCGATGGATGGGACATTATAGTGGAAGTTTATAATCATTTGGAAGTGCAACATTGTGTTATATCGTCACCTCACATGTGCGAGGGCCGAGTGCCTTCATTAAAGTGAAGTAAGGAGCAGACTTTAAGAACTCATTTAAACTTGTGAAAAGATTGATTTAAATGATAAACAAGTTTCTCTATCAGCTCTGCATATGGCATAACTCTCCAAATTCATCGTGTGGTTGTCATCAGAGTGTATTGTGTGCAGAGGTATGGATACGCCAATACGACTGGTAAGTGACATGCATCAGATGACCTTTCTGGGAGAGGTTTCTGACTTGGGACTGAAGCATATCTTGTTGGAAACATATTTTCTATCCATCGGTGTTGTGAAGCTGATCCTTGGCAAATATTTTCTTGTGGTGGGGGAGCGCTATTGTGTGAACACATACATTGCCTCTAGATTTTATGCGGTGCTACTGGATTTGAACTTGTCAAAGGTGAAGGTGGAGGTGATGATCTAAAAGTTGTTTAAGGAGGATCTGTTGGGGAGTTTAGAAGACTTTGGTTGCTGCTACTCTAGGAGTGGGTGCTCCTCACCCTTGAGATATGGAGCTTTGGAGATTCTGGGTGAGGTTGTTAAATACTACCCCTTCATACTGGACCTGGAGAGAATGGCAAGATGCTTCACATGGTCCTTGTGCATGATTTTGAGTGGATTCAGGAGTTTATCGACTATGTGCAGGATATTGGTGATGTCTGATATGAAAGGGTATGCTTTAACCTATGCTAAAAATTTTGCTGGGTTTTGGATTTGTATGTCTTTTTGTGTTTGGTTTAGGGGTTTTAAGTTAAGTCTAGGGGAAAGGACCCACTAGTTGAGCATGTTCCAATAGTTGTGATAGTAGTTGCTTATATAATGTCCAATAATTGTTTATATAATGCCCAATAATTGTGACATAAGTACCCTAACTTAAACAAAATGTATCCCTTAGATCTAAAAAACAATCAATCATGTGATGCCACATCAGCGCTCAACTACTCATGATGTGAATGCATAAGTATTGGTAGCACTTTTTTTTTGGGTTTTTTTGGACACCTTGACAAAAAGCATGCTAATGTGGTATCATATTTGATGATGTGGCCCTAAAACGAAAGTTATAAGGAGGGGACTTGCCATGTAAGCTGCTGTAAAAAATTTGGAGTGATTTGAAATTTCCACGTAGGATTTTGGGAAGCGCGAAGTTAGGGTGCACAACTACTGGGTCCTCTCCTCTAGGTATTTGCGGCTGGTTGACCCTGCGTGGTCATTTTGGCTTATACCAGTCTAAGGATGATGTGGGTCGGGTAAGTTTGTTTACAATATTAATATAAAATTTTCCTTACGTATTGAAAAAATATTAATATTTAATAAATAATATAAATACAAATATTCAAATGATTTTTTTTGTTTTTTCGTTTTTTAAAATAAATTTAAAAACTAAATAAGTAAATAAATAAATTTATGATACAATTTGATTTGTTAAAATAAAAAAAGAAAATAAACACAAATATATTTATATATGTAATTTATTTTATAAAATTTTGACAATTTTCATCTAATTATATATTTAATATGAATATAATTAATTAAAATTATAAATAAAAAATATCTTAAATATATTTATTTGAAAATCACCAAAACAAATTATTATTTTTAAAAAACTTAAACACTATTCATATAATTATATATTTAAAATAATAAATAATTTATTTAAAACTATACATTAAAAATATTTTAATATGTATATTTAAATCGATACTAAGGGAGAGGACCCAGTACCTGAGCATGTTTCAATAATTGTGATAGTAGTTGTTAATATAATGGCCAATATTTTTATCAATATTGGACTAATAGTTGTGACTTTAAAGTTGTTAGTGTTGATGATAACTACCCATAGTTAAACAAAATGTATTCCTTTGATCTAAAAAGCAACCAATCATGTGATTCCACATCAGCGCTCAATAAAACATGCTGTGAATTCACAAGTATTGGTCTCATTTTTTTTTTGGGCCTTTTTGGACACCTTGACAAAAAGCATACTGATGTGGCATCATATTTGATGATGTGGCCCTGAAACCTTAGTTATAAGCAGGGGACTTGCCAAGTAAGCTGCTGTAAAAAATTGGGAGTGATTTGAAATTTCCACGTAGGATTTTGAGAAGCGCGAAGTTAGGGTGCACAACTACCGGGTCCTCTCCCCTAATAATTAAATGTTTGAAATGGTACAAAATAGAAGATAATGATCATGAGACCTTGCCATCACACGTGGAGGGTTTTATTTTTGTACGCCCTAACGTAGACCTCAGTCAAATTGACCTTTCGCTGCGAAGGGCCATGAATGAATGAATGAATGGATGGATTTTAATGATGTCCACAAGACCATCAATTGTATATTTCTCACATTTCACAATACTCGATTGATTATGTAAGTAGAAACTTTTGACACTTATTAACACGTGGTACGGTCTTTTTCTTATGTAAGGCAAAGTCTAGCTGGCTAACAAATGAAAATTGTTCGTATGTACGATGCATATAACCAACCATTTGAAAACACGTAGGCGACTGTTAAGTCATGTTAAACCCACGTGAACGCCTGGAAATTACCTGTAATTTTCTGCAAGGACAAGGTCAGCCACGTGGCAAGATTAATTCAAGGGATCAGATTTAGATATAGCTCGTTATTTATTTAAAGAATATTTAGGCCAAGAAAGTATTTGATTGCGAAGAATACTTGGTAGATGAAATTTATTATTTTCGCAAGAATTCGTACTCTCTTTTTTATTACTTCTAAAGAAGTCGGAATTCCAACCATGGCGGGGCACCAGAATCCTCAATTCGTTCTGTTTGGAGCATTTTTGACAGAAAAGGCCTATCAATCCGCAGGGTGGGGCAGAAATCTGACGGACATTTATGCCTGCAGGGTACATATCTCTTTCTGCTCTCTGAACTTTCCAGTTTTTGGACGGAGATTTTCAAGCAATTAACGCAAATGTTTCGTTTCTTCAGTGAAAGATTAAGCAACATCTTTTTATTTCTTCTTCATTTCAGCTTCAGCCATACCCTAAGCTTCAATGAGCCTTCTGATCTTTTTTGCAAGGTCAACAATGGTGTTCTTAAGGCACTTTCTAACTCACTACTCTTTAAAGTAGAAACAGGGACATTATCAAAGTTGTCCAAATTATCAACTCCAAATGCATCCTCTCAATCAACTTCATCAGCCACACTCCTTTTAAATTTGCCTTAACTAATCAGATGAATAAAAATGGCTCTCTTTATCTCATTCTCTGTCAGCTCCACCTATTCACACACCTGCAAATGTATCAAGAAAACAATACCTTTTAGAGACAAGTCAGAAAGTACTCTATTTTTTCTTTGGAATGCATGTGAGTCCCTTCCCTCTTGAACCATAAGAACCATAGAATTTCAGTAAATAGAACAAGCCAACCCTCTTAATTTCTCAAAACAACCAAAAAGAATGTCAGAAATTACTCTATTTTTTCCTTGGAATGCATGCAAGTCCCTGCTGGACCATAAGAACCATTGAATTTCAGTAAATAGAACAAGTCAAACCCTCTTAAACAATATATGATTTCTCAAAACAACCAAAAAGAATGTCCCAGCAAATAATAGAGTGAACCCCAGCTCAAGTAGAACCAAACAACTACAAAACAATTCCAAACAGCCTTAGCAGATGGACGTTCAAAGAAGAGGTGGTGAAAGGATTCGATGGACCCATGAGCAAAACAGATTCTTACCAAACTCAAGAATCTCACCCACATCAAACCTCTTCATAATAAAAAAACAATCTGAAAAAAAGACTTTTTAGGCTTAATAATGTTGGACAAATATATTTAAGCCGATTTATCCATCTACCTCATAATCATTCACCTCACAAAGGAGTTGAAGTATTCATGGAACTTGTCACATCTTAAGAAAGTCTATAATAGACATTCTTTAATAGTTTGAAACGTTGTCCCAAAGTTTTAAATTATAATAATTTCCAGAGTTCAAGAGTGTATTTTCTTGGTTTTGATTTTGTGATTTTTTCTTTCACGTTTCAAATCAAGCAATATGATCCATCATCACGGAGATATAATAAGACAAGAGAGCATAATTGTATGGTTGTTAATAGAACAAACAAGATAAAAGAGAATAAGATGAGAGCATAATTGTATGGTTGTTAATAGAACAAACAAGATAAAAGAGAATAAGACGAGAGCATAATTGTATGGTTGTTAATAGAACAAACAAGATAAAAGAGAAAGGGGTGACGGGGTTGTTAGAGACCTTAACCAAAAAGACAATAAAAAAGAGAATAATAAATTTATTATTATTTATTTATGTAATATTATATTAACAAATAATAATAATATATGCTTATTAAGAAAAGAGGAGAAAAAATAAAAACTAAAGAATAATAAATTGAAAGAAAAAATGGAAAAAAAAAAGATTCTAAGATATATATGTTTTGAGTATATATATTGTGTATATGAAAATTTAAAACTTCTAGGAAAGAATTATATATGAGAATTGTATTTTATTTGAATATGTATAATTATATTCTTTTTAAATTAAATGAGTGTAATTTAAATAATTATATATTTAATTATGTGAATCATTATACTAAAATATATTTTAAATTATATATATAATTAACTATTCATTTAATTATATATGTTATTATCTTATAACTTTACTTTAAAAACATGATTAAATATATAAATAATTATATGAGTTAGTTAATTATATATAATTTAAATATATTTTAGTATAATAATTCACATAATTAAATGTATAATTATTTAAAAATTATAAACATTTAATTATAAAATGATATAATTATACATATTGAAATAAAATGCAAATTGTTATATATAATTTTGTTTCTTATAAGTTTAAATGTTCATATACACAATATATATACTCAAACAATATATGAATCCTTTTTCTCTCCCTTTTTTCTTTCAATTTATTATTCTTTAGTTTTTAATTTTTGCCCTCTCTCTTCTCAATAAGCATATATATTATTATTTTGTTAATATAATATTACATAAATAAATAATAATAATTTATTATTATTTTCACTGTCTTCTTGGTTCTCACACCTAAGAACCCTCCCACCCCTTCCCCTCTTATCTTGCTTTGTCTACTAAGAGTCATACAATTCTTCTCTCTTGTCTTGCTATCTTCTCGATGATGGATCATATAGTTTGATCTGAAACATTGAAGAAAAAAATCACACAATCAAAATCAAAAACTACACTATAATGAATACCAATTGTAGAAATAGTAAAGGAACAAGTTGTTTTTCTGAGTCTTGAAAAAATAAAATGTACATTTTAGAGTAATCTAAAGAATAATCCTATTTTATTTGATAATGTGGCCAAAAACTTAATACCTTTATTAAATCATTTAAGACAAAAACATCTCCTATAAAAAAAACAATTTCAAGAATCATTTCTTTAAATATTTAAAATTCCAATCTACCAAAAAATTCATAGCTTTCTTTTGAGCTTTCAAAATGGAGCCAAAAACTATCAAACCTTAATATGATTGCTAAAGTTGTCAAACAACAAGTCAACTAAACCATTGATTTTTCATATTGAATTACCTTCATGAAATTTACCTTCAATATTACTTCTTACCAGTAATTTCTAGGGACTTGAGAATCCACTTGATTGTTAGATAAATACCTTACAAAAAAATGATTCTTAAGCCTCATCCCACATTTTAATCTAAGTATGCAACAAAAATAATAATTAACATGTCTTTTTTTACCACTTTTACCATTGTATTGTAGATTTAAGATATAATCAATTTCTCAAGTTGATTTGTATAATAAGAGCATACTAACTAGGAAGAGAAGGAAGCCAATGAGAACAAACGAAATAATTTTTACAAACTTGGAATGTGTTAGCAATAGACAAAAGATTAACATGTCATTTTGAAAACTCCTTAAAAACTTTATCCATCAACCAAGTCCATAAGACGTTTAACGAGGGAGAAAGAGAAAAAGGAATCCCAAGGTATCTAACCTATATATACAAGGCCCACCCCACTCCCAACCTTTACCAACCAACCAATTAGCCTGGGATTCTCTTTCCAAGATAGAATAAAAAAATTGTAAAGCATAATTTTAGATCTAGTGGTAAAAAGACCATAGTCTAAGGGTAAGAGCAAGAAGATGATTCCACAAAATGTGGAATTTTTTGCCTTAGGAGAAAAAATGAAATCGGCTTGCAAAAAATGTGATCCCGATTTTCATAAACGGGATCCCGATTTTAAAAAAATGAGATCCCGTTTAGGTTCGGGATCCCGAGCCTAAATTCAAAATGGGATCCCATTTTTAAAAAATTGGGATCTTGTTTGTAATAGGGTCCCGAACTGACACATGCAAAATGGGATCCCAATTTGTAAAAAGCGGGATCCCATTTTTTAATAATCGAGATCCCGTTTTGAGATGGTATTTATTTTAAAAAATAAAACTCAAATTTCATTATGCAGCACAGGATCCTGAATTTGTCTGGTAGACAGCGACAGTTGAACAAACTCCAAGTATGCCACCATCACAAATTTTGTTTTTAAAAAAAATTAAAAAAAAATTAATACAATAATGTGTGAGTGTGTTTTTATTCAATTTATTTACCTTTTTTGTATTTTATTTCTCTATAAAGTAGTGTTAGAATTGGCTATGGCTGCCAAGATCTTGATTCCAAATGGAAAGCACAAGAAGAGTGAACAATGTGACAAGAATAAACTGTATTCTCATCAATATGATAATGGAATGATATGAGATGATTGTGATTATATGAGATGATTTATTTACAATGAGAGACCCCTTGGTTATATAGCCAAGGTGAGTACATAGGAGTGCATAAGATTATGACAAGTGTCGTAATCTTATGACATCAGACAATTATGAAAAGTTATCACTCCACCTAAAGTGGAAAAGTGATAATGTGATAATCACCACAAATGGTGGATCACCCACAAAAAGTGGAGAGGTAATCACATGATATGTCCACGAAAGGTGGAAGTGATAAAGTAATAACATGATAAGTCCACCAAAGGTGGAAAAACTCCAACTACCTCCTATGCGGTCCCTAAGTAAACTTAACAGAGGTGTAATTATGACCTAAGACAAGGTACTATTGTATGATCCATCAAATCAAATTGTATGATCCATCATCAAGAAAATAACAAGACAAGAGAGTAGAATTATATGATTGTTAGTAAATCAAGCAAAATAAAAATACTGAATGGTTGTTAGGTGCAAGAACCAAAAAGACAATGAAAAAAATATTACAAATTTTTTATTATTTATTTATGTAATATTATATTAACAAAATAATAATATGTGCTTATTAAGAAGAGAAAAGATAAAAATTAAAAACTAAAGAATAATAAATTGAAAGAAAAATAGGAGAAGAAAATGATTCTAAGATATATATGTTTTGAGTATATATGAACATTTAAAACTTATAAGAAACAATTATATATAAGAATTTTCATTTTATTTCAATATGTATAATTATATCATTTTAAAATTAAATGTTTATAATTTTTAAATAATTATATATTTAATTATGTGAATTATTATACTAAAATATATTTTAAATATATATAGAATTAATTATTCATTTAATTATATATGTTATTATCTTATAATTTTACTTTAGAAACATGATTAAATATATAAATAATTATATAAATTAGTTAATTATATATAATTTAAATATATTTTAGTATAATAATTCACATAATTAAATGTATAATTATTTAAAAATTATAAACATTTAATTTAAAAATGATATAATTATACATATTGAAATAAAATGCAAATTCTTATATATAATTGTTTCCTATAAATTTTAAATGTTCATATACGCAATATATATAAAGTCAAACAATATATGAATCCTTTTTCTCTCCCTTTTTTCTTTCAATTTATTATTCTTTAGTTTTTAATTTTTGTCATCTCTCTTCTTAATAAGCATATATATTATTATTTTGTTAATATAATATTACATAAATAAATAATAATTATTTTTTATTATTTTCATTGTCTTCTTGGTTCTCACACCTAACAACCCTCCCACCCCTTTCCCTCTTATCTTGTTTTGTCTACTAAGAGCCATACAATTCTTCTCTCTTGTCTTGTTATCTTCTTGATGACGGATCATATAGTTTGATTGAAACATCGAAGAAAAATTCACATAGTCAAAATCAGAAACTACACTATATAATGAATATTAATTGTAGAAATAATAAAGAAACAAGTTATTTTTTGAGTCTTGAGAAAATAAAACATACATTTTAGAGTAATCTAAAGAATAATCCTATTTTATTTGATAATGTGGCCAAACACTTAATACCTTTATTAAATCATTTAAGAGAAAAACATCTCCTATAAAAAAATCAATTTCAAGAATCCTTTCTTTAATATTTAACATTCCAATCTACCACAAACTTCATAGCTTTCTTTTGACCTTTCAAAATGAAGCCAAAAACTATTGAACCCTAATATGATTGCTAAAGTTGCCAAAAAAAACAAGTCAACCAAACAATTAATTTTCCATATTGAATTACCTTCATGAAATTTACCTTCAATATTACTTCTTACTAGTAATTTCTAGGGATTGTATAATCCACTTGATTGTTAGATAAATGCCTTAAAAACAATGATTCTTAAGCCTCATCCCACATTTTAATCTAAGTATGCAACAAAAATCATAATTAACATGTCTTGTTTTTACCACTTTTACCATTATATTGTAGATTTAAGATCTAATCAATTTCTCAAGTTGAAGAAGAGAAGGAAACCAATGAGAACAAAGGAAATAATTTTTACAAACTTGGAATGTGTTAGCAATAGACAAAAGATTAACATGTCATTTTGAAAACTCCTTAACAACTTTATCCATCAACTAAGTCCATAGGACTTTTATGAGGGAGAAAGAGAAAAAGGAATCCCAAGATATCTAACCTATATACAAGGCCAACCCCACTCCCAACCTTTACCAACCAACCAATTAGGGGGATTCTCTTTCCAAGATATAATAAAAAAAATTGTAAAGCATAATTTTAGATCTAGTGGTAAAAAAACCATAGTCTAACCTTTTTTACATATTTACAAAAAAAAATCATTTAAAATAGAGAATAATGTTACATATCAAACAAACAAGAGCCCAAACCTCCCAAACCAATAATTTAGCAAACATGTTTACCATACAATGAAAATATAATATTGTTTGAAAATTCCTTAGAACTATCCAAAGAAATAATAACCTTGACATTTGTACAAGGTAGAGAAGACTTAGTATCCTCTATTAAATTAACAACATATTCTAATGGATTTAACATATAGTGTTGCAAAAACTAAACATTAGGAGGAATGCCATAAAATTAAATCCACCTTAGAGAAGAATATAGTATAACTTCATCTAGTTGAACATGATCCCAAGTAATGTCTCTAAAAATGGTCTTGCCCACATTCCACTTTTGTACAACAACCCTCTTTTGTGTATCATTTTTTGGAAACATATAAAAACAACCTCTTTTTAATCATTATACACTTATTAACATAGAGACATAATTTATTACCCCATACAAATATTATCCAATTGTCAAAAAACTTTCTCGAAGACAAAAACTTGCTAAGGAAAATATAAAATGTATAGGCACATTAAGTAACCTTTGTTCTTCTACCTTAATAATTTATTCAGTTCATTTCTTCATTGAGCATGATTTTCAAGGAACCAACATAGTAGTTACCTTGGCTAAATCCCCCTTGTTATCCTTCTCTATTCACAATGAAAACAATAGCTTCTGAAATAACCACACTATCCTATACAACCCAAACACTCTTGTAAGATTTATCATGACCCTCTTTTCCATTGTTCTCCAAACCAAACACTAAAGACTCACCATGCAATGAATTTAGAGTATCCAAGTACCACCACCAACATACCCAACATCCCCTTATGTGGAAAGAAACTAAGACAAATGATAACTATGTCAACAAAACATAACAAAGAGAAAAAAATATGATAGACTAGTAAAATTCAAAACCTCTTGGGAAATTATGAACACGTAAGACATAAGGCAAACAAAGAAATAAGAGAAATATTAATGTGAACAACCTAAACATTAATGCCACTAAGGAAAAGACACAACATAGAAGAAATCATGGTAATGGATGGTGACTTTTCACCTCCCTTGGTATCAACTTTCTTCTACCTCTTACCAACTCTCCCTTGATCGTTTGGCTACTCCTTTTGCTATTGATTCCCATGTAATAACATTTCTCTACTTGACATTTATTAAAGTGGCTCAAATTTCCAAACACACAAGGTTGAAATTCATTCTAGAGCTTAGAGTGCATTTTATTCAAATTCATTCTAAATTTTGGAGTACAAATATATTTTATTTTATTTATTTATTATGTTAGCTTGTTTATAATTTTTGTTAACATATTCATGCTATTACACTCAACCTCTTACTACCATTGTAGTTATGCCTCTCATCATAATTAATTATAAATACTTGAAATAACATTATTAAATGCTTGTCACTTCTTTCTAAATATTTATATATAAATAATGAAATATTATTGTTAACCTTTATAAACCTTCATCCCTTGATCACAAAAAATTATATACATATTTACATTTTAAATTGTACACATAGTATTCAAACTTCAATAATCTCAAATCAATTAAAATGAAAATTTAGACAATAAGTATTTTTTCTATCAATTTAATATTAAATTATTATAACAACAAAACATTTTATTACAAGACACAATATCCAATCAAACTATATTTATTAATTTTTTATTTTTTACTTATAAAGATATAAATTAAAAATAATTTTATAAAATCTAAAAAATAGTAATCAAACTATTTTTTAAATATTAAATTACCAATCGATTTATGCGTGTGCAATAAAAAGTTTCTTTTTTCGATAAATTAAGTGTAGATGTACAATTTGAAATGACTAGACATTTCCTTTCGTTCATCATTACATCACTACTTGCCACCATATCATAAATTTTCAATACATACCCAAAATTATGACATGACTTTTTACTATATATTCCATCCAAATACTATACCTTCTTGTTTTTTCCATCAATTTAAATGTAACTCTTATATTCTAGAGAAAAAAACATTATAGTTGGGTAATATCTATTGATGTTTGACAAAATCTCTATTCTTGTTGAAGAGTTTTTTAATATTTAACCATAGTTCAGATTCTTCATTGCCTAATCCTTATATTTATTTAAGATATTAAAAAAAAAAATTGGAGCAAAAAAATCATAGGTTAGGTAAAGGCGACAATGAAAGTTGATAGGAAAAGGAAAGATTAGATTGAGGCCTACTTTTTAACACTAAAAAATAGAATTAGAGATTTGAAGTGGGTAATGAAGAGGCATTTCGGTCAATTTTACAAACTTTATAGTTTCCTCGACCGTCCTTATTGCCAGCTGTATTTTGTCTTCTTTCTTTAATAATTGCGTTTTTTTCGCTTGCTCCAAAACTATTCCTTTGTCGGTGATTTGGGTTGCTTTCAGTCTTGCTTAGTACTTCAATTTTATTTTTGTGGGCCCATCATTTCTTTTTCTATCATTTTCCTTTTACGTGTCTCGTGAGTGTGCTTTACCAGGCTCTTTGGATTCTGTCCTTTAAAAGCATGTTTTTAAGTGTGAAAAGGAAATCAAAGACTTTTTTTAATGTTTAATTTAGGTTGATTAAATTTAGTATTTAGATATTAATTAATTAAAATTAATAAAGAGAGGTTGTTTAATTTTGCAATTAAAGAATGCATGTCAATTGATGAAGAAAGTAAAATATATGTATTTTGGTATATTGTTTTTTTAAAATAGTTATGCATGGATCAAAATCATAATATTTCTTATTACTTTTAGTTGGGTTGACTTCTCCATTTTGAGTCTAGTCTGTGCTTGCAAACTTGTTTTGTATTTGTGAACTCAATGTCTAATGATTGTTGGATTTTACAATGTGAACTCTTAGAAAAGTAGAGTACTAGGCAATGCAAATCTTTGTCATAGTCTTAGGCCTATTTTGTCCAGATGGTGGTATTTAAAAATACCTTGACAAACAATAAACTTCAAACATGCACAAGAATTCTAGAATGATTGTTAGGTGATTTACATGCATTGGGACAAGTTTGATTATCTATGTTAAATGCTTTGCTTGATTCCTAAGTTTGAACACAAATGTGAATAATTATTCTTGTGATAATCAATGATCTCATGCATAGATGGGAATGAATGAAACATGTGTTTTTTATACATAAAATATAACACCAAAGTGCAAAGGTTAGTGCAAAGGTTTGTGTAGAGTTAGCCTAGAATCAAAGCATAAGATATGCTCAATTGAAGAATTTTGTGATTTGGATTTTACATTTAAATGGATCAAGTTCATGGCTATGTGGATGGTCTCATATCCATGGACACGACCTAGGTCAGGAAACCATGTTGGATTTGTGTTTGATAAGATTGGATTAGGATTGTGTGCACATAAACATAAAGATAAGTGATAAGCAAAGGATTACGTGTCAAAAAGGCTAAGTACATAGCCTAACAATAAAAAAAATGCACTATTTATCTCACCACTCAACCCCAAAAGTTGGAACCTAAGAAATTTGGCTTCCAGGGCCTTTAAGATATGTGATGATGATTGCATTGATCAAGATATCACCCACCTTACCCAAGTCTTCCAATTGAACGAATACAAAGGAAAGCATGTCTTAAGGGCATTCAAACAAGTTAAATCTCAAGGTGGTCTCACCTTCAACCCTCCTAATTGCCTCCATTTTGTAGACACATGAGTTGAGAAGGAGGTCTCTAGGGTCTTTCAGAGAGGGGATGTGATTTGTTAGGTTCCAATTGGGCTTAAAGGTGCAATGGAGGCCCTATTTAACAAGAATCATGGAAATCTTATTGGAGAGATCTGAAACATAGGGGAAATTTTATGTGATGATGATTGCATTGATCAAGATATCACCCACCTTACCCAAGTCTTCCAATTGAACGGGTACAAAGGAAAGCATGTCTTAAGGGCATTCAAACAAGTTAAATCTAAAGGTGGTCTCACCTTCAACCCTCCTAATTGCCTCCCTCCCCTATGTTTCAGATCTCTCCAATGAAATTTCCATGATTCTTGTTAAATAGGGCCTCCATTGCACCTTTAAGCCCAATTGGAACCTAACAAATCACATCCCCTCTCCGAAAGACCTTGGAGACCTCCTTCTCAACTCATGTGTCTACAAAGTGGTTTGTTCTTGGAACATCCCCTACATTGGTGAGACAAACTTCACTCGATTAAAGCACTAGAATCAAAGAGAATCACATTGACATAATTCATGAACATGTCCTAAATTTGGCCTTAGTTGAGCACTCTTCCAAGATCAAACACCACATCCCCTTAGAAGACACTCAAATCTTGGCCAAAGAAGATAATTTATTCAAGAGAAAACTCAAGGAGGGCATAAAAATCACTAATCACCCCTCCAACCTCAATTGTGATGGTGGTTAAAATTTGAGTTTTTGTTGGCAACCCCTACTAAACCACCTTATAAATCATGCTTTGCCCCCTTCCCAATCTCACCTCCCCTCCTTTCCCCTTGTTTCCTTATCCTTCCTCCCTCTTCTTCTCCTTGTTATCACCCTCTCTTCTCCATTCTTCGGTCTTTATCCTCTTATCCTTCTAGTGTTCCTCTCTCGTTTTGTGGTTAACCTTATTCTCTTGGCTTCCCTCGAATTATGCTCTTTGTAGTGTGCTTGAGGTGTTTGGTTGCACTTCACCCCTTTCTTTCTTGTTTGATTCTTCCCTTAGCTTCCTTCCCATCCCATTTCTCCTTATCCTTGAGCCACCCCAATCCTTTGTTTGTTTGGTTTTCTTGGTAATTTGGCTTCGTTTGTTATCCTTATCCTACATCATATTCTTCTCTTACTTTATTGTTGCCCATTTTTCTTGTTTCATTCATTATAGGTCTCCTTCTTTTTTTCCTCTTTATACTTTATGCTTAGTCATTTGCATTTTCTTAGTTTTGTTTTATGTTTCTCCTTCTCTTTGCCTCCATCCCCAAACCCCTTTTATTTCCATCTTTAGTTTCTCCCTTAGTCTCTCTTTGTTTCTTTTTGTTATGTCTTTCATCTCCTTATGTCTTATTTTTGTTCTTCCATTCAATATTCCTTATATTTTTCTTTTGTGCTTCTTTGAAATTCATTTGTCTTGTGTATATATATTTTTTATTTGTTTGTCCAAATTTTTAATTCATTTTAACCCTTTATTTATTTTTTTCTTGATTTTTATTCTCATATTTTTATTTTTTTCTTTATTAGATGGGGTCATTTGTTGTCATACATATTAAGTCTTTTATCATCTTTTTGGTCCTTTTTGGTCCAGTATTTTTATATATACATTTTCTCTATTTTTGTGTCTTTAGGTCATTTCAATTAGTTCCTTTTATACTTATATCTATACACTCATGAATTTGTATTTTGTGAGTATATTTATATTTAAATTTAGATAATTTGTATAGATATTTTTTTGGTCATTCCTTTATATTTAGTTGGGTGCTCTTGTCTGTTCCTAGTTTTGTGTTCTATTTTTTCTTTTATTGCTCTGGGCGATCCCACAATACTGGTTTACAATTTTCGGGCAAACTAGACACTGTACTATTTTTTTAACTAAATCTTCACTTTCAGGCTCCTATAGTGGCTAAACCGTGAGAAATTTGAAGATGATACAAACTAGTGATTTGTGACGTTTTGTCTATATATTATAAATATATTTTTTTCAAATTTTTTGGAATCAAATTGCACTTCTTTTTCCATCTCCTTCAAAAACTAGCTTTTTTAAAAAAACAACATTTTTAAGGAGTGACGCTCACCGTATACAACATAAATTTTTTTGTATGAAGGATAAAATTCTAATTTTTTCGAATTTAAATTTGTAACTACGATATCTAACCAGTTCATTTTTTTTCATAGTGTTTTATTAAATATTTTTTCCTTAATCGAATTTCGAAGTCAAACCAATTACAATTCAAACATAGGTGGACCGTATACAACATAACTTTTTTGTATGTATTGAAATTCAATTTTTTTTTTAATGGATCAAGGACATCAATACCCAACCTAAACATATTTTTCAAAATTTTATTTTGATAATCTGCTATTTTTCCACATGTGTAGAACAAAGAGCTTATTTCCGATGGAAAACTTATGTTTAATAAAACTAAAAAAAAATTACATAATAAAACTAAAACATATTAAAATTATATTCGTTGGATAGCTCGTTCTAAGGACTACCTGATTCCAATTGGGTTTGTGAAGTCTTCGCCATTTTCATCTTCAACCCAAGCTTCGAAGTGCCAAGTTTTTGATTTTTTTGTGACAAAGAGTAGGAATTTGGGAAAAGGGGGGTTCGCTCGAACTAGGGGGGTTTGAGCGAACCCCCTTTCAGAAAGGGGTTTTCATTTGTTTTTTAGCGAGATGCATTAAATGGGTTTGCTCGAACAAACCCTCTTTTGGTTTGTTCAAACCAATGAGTTTGTTTGAATCCCAAGAACGTTTTTTTTTGGCATGGGGTTATTTTCTGAAAGTTTTCCTTCCCCATTCGAATTGTAAACCACTTTTGTGGGTTTATTGCTCTATTTGTCTTCATAATAATTTATATTGTTTTTTCTTTAGTCTTATGTATTTCTATCAACATTCCTTTGTCTCAGGTGTGGTTTCATTTTGATTTATTTGTACTCTTTCTCAATCATGTTTTTCCCCATTATGCAAATTTTTCATCTCTATATTGTATCTCCCCTCCTCCTTTCCTTTGTAATTTAAGTCTTGATAAAATTGTTGGTTTGGTTTTCTTTTGTTTTTCTCCATTCTTTTTTCTTCTTTTTGTACCTTCTCTTTCCCTGACGATTTCTTGAGTTGTGTGCCACCCCTCTCCCTTCATCTTTTTAGTCTCCTTAGCCAGCTTCTTACTTTTCATTTATTCTCTCTAGCTATCTTATCTTGATGATGATCGTGGAGTATGATGTACAACATCGATGATGAAAATTGTTCACATGGTCAAATCTAAAAATATATCAAACTAATTTATCATGGATTGTGGAAATTTCATGTTTTTAACTATGTAAATGTATCAAGACATTGCCCCAAACTAGACATAAGACTAAATAGATAAATATGTTGAGAATGTATTTTTCACCATTACAAGTTGATTATCTTTTTAAGAGTTTAGTTAAATGACTCAAGAAATTTGGTGTTCTAGTCTATAATTATTGTTGTTTACTATATTGTTTGTTGTGTTATTCTTTTCTAAAGCTGATATTTATACTTGTGAGCTTTAAATTTATAGTTATATTAGATAAAAGAAAAGAAGCTTTTGAATAAGATATTATTAATTCTTAATATGTACATAGTTAAGTGGTGATTAATCACCTCTTTAATTCAACATCATTGATTTTTTATTTAATTGAAAAAATATTAACAAATTTATGAAATGTAACATTCAATATATTGAAAAAACTCTTTAGATGTCCTTACTATTTGTATTTTATATTTTTTTCTACAAGACTTAAGTTATAATTGTCTATAAAGACCCCACATCTTTAAATAATACTCCTTTTTATTCAAAACAATCAATTATTTGTGTTGACTAAACAACCACCAAACTTTTTAAAGAAAATAACTAAAATCAATTATTAAAAAATCTTTTTAAAAGGAAAATTTAATAGATTTATGTCTATTAAATAAATTGACATTTACAAAATCAAAAAGTATTTTTACACCTTTGCTTCTAATAAATTTCCCTTCCTAATTCACATGGTTGATTTATTTGAGTTATTATAAAGTGGGTTTTAACCTATTTTACTCTAACGTACGAATTTGACTGTAAAAAATGTACAAATACTTCCCTTGGCCATTTAATTTACCGCGAGCGGTTGGGGGTTAAAAGCTGTGCAATTTCCTTCTCAGAGATATTGTACGGGACGGTGCAAATGCACTCCGAGGTCTATGGAATGCACTCCAAGATATTTGGATAGAATCTGGACCTTTCACGTTTGCAAATTTGCGCAGCATTGAAGTTATGACCTGGTCTGAGTTCAAATAATATTGTGGGGCTCTATGTTGGGTTTATTTATCCAAAAGTACATTACGCGACAGGAAGCTTCTCTTTCCATGAATATGGGTAACTTTTTCACTAAGAATTGCCTAAAGTTGCGCAATTTCCTGTCAGAAAATAGGGTTATCTTTTTTCATTACCAAAAACCATGTCATCGAGAAGAGAGTACGTACGTCAGGCGAGCCAGCGTTCAAGATCACAATCTGTTTGGTCTCCTCTGAATAAGCAGATAAGGCAAAAGCTTTTCATTTCAGGGCCCCACAAAAATCCTGCAAAAGGCGAGGCTAATCACAAATCTGGTTATTACCTGGTTTAGAATTGTTGATATAGGACATGGCATCCTTCCATTAGGAGAAGCTTCGCTATCCAACTAACTGCACTGAGCAATTCCGGTGCGACACGCTAGCAATTATGAGCTTGTATTCCCCATGTGAACCCAAATAATTGCTACCTAAATCGAATATTTCGAAAGGAGAACGGAGTCGAAGGGCACGTGCCAGGTCCGTGAATTACAGGATAAAACTATTTTTGTTATGATTCATTGCGGGACGGCTATAAGTAACCAATTACTACCAGATCTTCACTAGTAAGCGAAATGTGAGCTTGACACACAGATATTTGTATTTCAGTGTTTTATTTCAAGGCGAGAGGATTTGGAGCATGGCGGGACACAAACGACCGCAATTTGTATTGTTTGGAGCATCCTTGACGGAATATGCGTTCCAGCCCGGAGGGTGGGGTGCGAGCTTAACCGACATTTACGCCCGTAAGGTGCAGAGCGATTTCTTCTCTCTTGTCTCAGTTTCTCGGTTTGAGACGGATATGCTAGTTTGTTTTGGGCAGTTTTTCACTGTTTCATTGCAGAAACTATTTTTGTTCTTTTCTCTGGTAAATTTGTGCTCGGTGCTTTGACTGCATTCCTGTGTTGCAGTTCCTTTAAGATTTGTATGATGTTATAGTAATGTTGCTTGATCGGGAAAGAAAAATGTGCGGTTCAGCTTCTATTATTTTAGCTTGGCTCCATGGAGCAAATGCAGACGTGACTCAGAAAATATAGGATATTTTTCCTTTTATACTGATTTTTCAATAATTTTTCTCTCACACACAATTTGAAAATAAAATTTCAGTGAAAAAACGTTTTGGAGGGAAAATGTTAGCTGAGTAGCTGTAGAGCCTTAGTTCTCCCTAAGTGCCACAGGGCCATGCTGTTGATCTTGCGTAAGTATGCTTAGTTAACAAGTTTTTGTTCAGAAAAAATAAAACGGTAAATATTTTCTTTCGCTATTAATGTAGCTTTAGTTGATAATTATTATATCGTGGTTCATCACCATGCAAGGATTTCCTATGTTTTTTAACCAGAAAATTTAGGAGCTTTTTTTTTTTTCATAGTTTTACCGGAATTTAAAAAAATAAAATTATACTAATTTTTGAATCTAAAATTTTTTATATATATTTTCAAACAAGAATAATAGTCATTTAAGTCTATAGAATAAAAATTTAAAGAGATTTACTATAAATCCATCACCTTCACAACTCAGAAGAAATCACAAGCTTACCAATAACTGTAATTGCTGTTTATATTTTACTTTAGTTTTACTCGTCACACAAAGAGGAAAAATATTGAGAAATTTTTTCAAAATGGGAAAATTATGAAGGCAAGTTGTAATCTTCAGTCAATAGAATTTAAATATGGGGAAGATTATGAAGGCAAGATGTAATCTTCAGTAACTGCTTTACGCAGTAGCTGTATAGCTTCAGCTCTCAATAAAGCCCTCATGAGACCATACAGTTTATCTCACTTTAGTGTGCTTTAGTTTATGAGTTTTATTGAAAGCAAATATTCCTTTTTTAGGGGGCAAACGGTGGATCAAGCTGTCGTTTTTTCATTTTTTGGCTAAAAACAGAAACCCCAGGACTTTGGTGTGTCGTTTTCTTTTCCCCTCGAAAAACAAAAATATGGGGACTTTGTTGTTTTGCTTTACAAGGCAACTTATTACACTGTATGTGGGAGGAAGCTACGCAAAACAGAAGGCCTCAAATTTACCGCTGGAATTACTCCCATGTTGGGAACTTGTGAGTATGGTTCATACCTTGATGAAAAATAATTTTTTGATCAATTTGTTCAGGGCTTCTATATTTTCTTACGCTGGAGCAAAATTTTAAATATATGCAGCCTACAAAACATCTCAAATTTAACCACTGGATTTGTTCTCACGCATTTTGAAGAAAGGACGATTTGTGGGTCGATTTTTTGCTGCCTTTAGATTTTTTTCATTCCTCCTGTCAAAGAATTATATTTGAACGAGTTTTATTTTAGCGTCGAGAAATTAAGCAATTGTAGAAGCAATTCAAGCTCAAAATTATAATTAATAACTGTAAATTTTGAATTGTTATTATTATGTGTTTGTCATATGACTACCTGTTGTAAAAAAAATTGGACAATGGCGATCCGATGTTGGTCTACATGTGCTCACAATTCTTTGACAAGGGTGATCCAGTGTCGGCGTCCCTATTTCTAGAAATATTTGACAAAGGTCAACTGATGTTGCTCTCGTTTTTTTTCCTATAAGTTAGTTTTGAAAAGTGCGGACCAGCCAGGGACCAAACATAAGATTTCATTCCAGTCTGCTGAATCTTCCAAGCCTCGGCCCCCCTTTAATCGTATTTGTATTTATCTGTGAGTAGATTGACCTTCCAGCAATTGCTTAAAACGATGCCTCCCCAGACGGCAGACCAAAGGTGCAGGTTTGAACCTTGGTGGCGTAGAGTCCAGTGTGCTAAATAAGCCGATTCTGTATAATCGTACAGCATTAGGTAGTTTAACCAATTTAAGCTCTTCGTGGTCATTTTTGGGAATGAGTTCATAGGATAAAATGACAGGACAGTCTGGCACTTAATCTTCTACTCTTCACTTCTTTAGGGAAAGCAGTTTGCTATTACAGAATAAAATTCATTTCTGTGAGAGTCTGTTTGGACTTTAAACTGTGGGCAATGGCTGTAAATTTCAGAAGACATTTGCTATCTAATATATCATATGTACCTGGCTATATTAAATCTTTGAATTTTTTCGTTAGTAATGCAAATTGCAGTTTCTTGTATGTTATAAGGTTCGGTTTCTATTTTTGCAGGCAGATATTTTGCTTAGAGGATACAATGGATGGAATACCCGTCGAGCCTTGACTGTCCTAGACCAATTCTTTCCAAAGGTATTGATGCTGTTGTGCCTAACAATGTTTGATTTGCCGTTGTACCTAATTGCTAAAACTGGTTTTTGATGAAAATAAATCAATATTTTATAGTAGCATGAATAACTAATAGGGCATGTAGTAACTACATGACTGTATCCAAAATTTAAATTTTTTGACCACTATTTCTTTTAGGTTTAATTAGTTATTCGACATACTTTTTAAGACTCTGGCATCACATTATAGATGATGTTTGATGCTGGAATATTTGACTATCATGCACATTTTATGAAAAAAATTATTCAGCGACCCCAACAAATGCTTGGTTCATGTTTCTGAAATACTTTCATGTTGAAAGTGTCTGAATTTACATGAGTGCAAAGAACAAAACTATGCTTTTCTCACATCAAACATGTTTAACAAACCATGAGATGTATTTATTCTATTTAGGGATAACTAGACAAGTGAATGTGCTACTTGAATGGCAAGCAACTATGATCGAGAGCTGTATCAAGCAAACCAAAAAGCTTCCTACTTGTGGGTCTATACCACATTATTTTAACCTAAAGAAAGAAATTATATTGATGTTCATGGATGACCAAAAGTAGGTCAATGGGACTCAAGAGTACACCGGTTTAGAAAGAAAGTTCAAGGAGGAGAATCCTAGAGAGGCCCTACAAAGTGGAAGAACCAAAAACAAGATACAAAACAGCAGGGGACCACCAACGTAGGTGGTCAAGAAGCCAATACAAATAGCCAACTAGGGATCTAGAACCCCAAAGAACAAAGCTGAGGACTGCTAGAGAGAACAAGGTCTCATCGAGTATCACAGTCTGGGCCAGAAATGGAGGAGTCACTGGTATCATTGTTGATCTACGTGAAGGGGCCGATACAAGATCTGATTTACAAACTCAAAGATAAGTTAAAAATATTGAAAGTAGGGTGTAATACAAAGGATAATGAAGTGTAGGTAACATGGCTGGCAGCATTATTGGTCTATTGAAGAGTGCTATGTAGTTTTAGCTTATCCAACGAAATTGTGTCCAAAGAAGTATTTGTGACCCTGTAGTATACCATGTGCTTATTGTATCATCATGGGTTTGTCTCATGAGCATCATCCTAATATCTTCTGTGCACATTATGTGGACATAATTGTGTATATGGTAAATTGTTCTTGCTTTATGTCTAGACTCTATACTACTTCTAAGGCCAAAATATAAAATACAGGAATTAGTATTGATTTTGAAATGCAGGTTTTTGTTTGGATCTGAGGAACTATTTATCCAATAATAAAGTTTTGAAATTAAAGTGTTTTTAGTTTTGAGGTAGTGTTTGGCTTTTAGTGTTGTATCTCATTTTTTCTTGTTCATTTTTCTATTTGATTCTTACAGGACGCTCCAGTCCAACCTCATTTGGTAGTTGTATGTTTTGGTGCCAATGATGCTGCTTATCCTCTTCCAAGTGGAAGAGGGCAGCATGTACCTATACACGAGTACAAAGCAAATCTCCAGAAAATTTGCCTTCATATCAAGGTAATGCTTTTTTTATATAGTTACTTTTACCATCTTATTCATTCAGCTCTTGAGAAATTTGAAAATGGATATTAGGTTATATATATATATTTTTAATATTTCTAATCGTTTACAAATATTCTGCTCATAGGAGCATCAACATGAGACCAATACAAACTCTTGTGAGCACAACAATGAGGCTAATACCAGCTCCTTTCGAGCAATCACACTAGAAACCTCCTATGGAAGGCCAAGAGTCACAACTTAGAAATCCACTTATTTAGAAACCACCTCTATACTAGAAGCCAAGTATGGAAGACCAAGAGTCACAACTTAGAAATCCAAATTAGATATCCCTTTGGGATTTGAACTTGGGTCTCCACAATGAGAACTCAATGCTTTAACCAATTAAGCTCATCCCCTTGGACTTTTAGGTTATATTTCATTTAGTAATAAATGTTTTATGGACATTCAAAATATTGTTCTTATAGACAGCAAAGTAATAATAAAATTTGTTTGACATTCCTAACTTTATTCATATTTAAATTTACTAAAAATGTGTTATCAAACTTTCAGTACAGCTCTGTTAATATATCATTTAATTGTGTTATTTTTTTGGGAAAATTCATGAAAAAATATTGCAATTGATCGGTTCTCCCATTTGATAGGGTACCAAGAGAAGTAGATTTATGGACAAAACATAAAACCATTAACTGTGTTCAATATAGTACACAATGACCAAAAAATTAAGCTTAAATTCTGTGTAAAACAACAGAGGAGACATAATTCTTATAAATATTGTCGTAGAAAGCCAATTTCTGAAATTTCCATTAAAATTCAAACTTAAGCATTAGAAAATGGTGATTGAGATCAACATACAGATGCAAAGTGGAAAAATTTACCGACAGGTATGCCTTTTTCCTGGCAACTCCCCATTGCTAACAATCAGCAAGCAAACTATAACATGTTTAAAGTTAGCATACCAATTGATTCTACTAAAATTTGAAGTGTTACAGACACATAATTAAACCCACTGATCCCTGTTGCAGAAATGAGTCACACCTTAATCTTAACAAGGAGCCTATCCAAAAGCTCCGGTCATAAAGAGGACTGATAGCTCAGTGGTAGAGCACCCAGCATGCATGTGGGTGGTTCTAAGTTTGATTCCTAGCTGGTCCATGGAAAATAACAATTCCAATTGCAAGGAAAGAAGTACAGTCATTGCCAAACCTTTCATAACTGTTGCCAACAAGTCTCATTTTTACTTTCATCTTCTGCAACCTGTTTGGAATTAGATAGTCATTTTTGGATGCAACCGACCTTTTCATATCCCACCTGACAATAATAATAGTGTGACATCAGTTTAGGCCTGCCAGCGATTTCATCTTTACCAATGTGTTTGGAATTAAACATTGTCATTTTGGCTGCAATGAAAAATTTCCACCTGACAATAATAACATAGAGTGACATCAGTTTAGGCCCGTCACTGGTTCTTCGGGGACTTACACAGTCCCAAGCTTGCCATTAATCAGTGAAAGTGATCATAATGCATATGGTTCCAAGGTAATCTACCTGCTCAAACACCCATAGGTTATTATTTGAATCTTAACACTGATGCATACACCCCAATAGACAAATTATTTGACAGATGTGTATTTTAAAGTGTTACATATGCACAGTGCACATTCTTCAAGCAGAATCCTCACTGATTGTAACAGGAATTTACTCAGAAGTTGTCTAGAATGATGTTAGAAAAACCTTATGTCACAATACAAAGTGTTCGCATAAATGAGATTGCTATAATGAAGACAAGTGACTAATCGATATGTCTTTTTTCTTTTTCTTTGTTTTGAGTAGTATCTTTCTTGGCTATGATAATGAGTTTATATTCTCTTGCAAAAACTATGGACAAGTGTATTGCTTGGCTTTTCCATACATTCAATTAGGTAATTGTATTGTTTATTTCTCATGTTTGAATTTCTTTCTCCAGCTATACAAATAGCTTCATGTGTTTCCTGCTCTGCCTTTGACATCTACTTAGATGTTATTAACCACATTTTGTATGCCTAAATACATATGGTGCAAAGCAATAAGAATTTTTTGGATAGACACATTACCACATTTGGCTAATCATTTGAGTTGGTTGTCAACTCTTGGTTGGCAGTCACTCAGATGGCTTCATTATTACGCAATAATCCTACAGGCAATGAAGATTGAATATAGTGCTCCTGAACACAAGAATGGAAAATGCAACTTGTATGTGCAAGGCCTATATCTGATTTTTAGCATAATATCCATGCAAGTTTTTGGGTAACATATCAAGCTATCAAAGATATGGGTAATGAAACCAGCCAAGCACCGTGCTAGTGTTTCTTTGCATGAGAAAAAAGGCCAGGGGCTAGAAAAACTGCAGGGCACTTCTATGCATGACTAGCACAAGCATGCAAATGAATCTCATCCTTCTTGTTAATGAATCTCTTTATGATAAATATGCGAAATCATGGTCACCACTAGGTACCAAGGCTTTTTGTGCTTACACATTTATGTAGTGAAAGAAAGACAATTACTCATGGGTAAAGAGGAGAAAAACTACATGGACAGTCAAATATTTTTTACAAAACTGGATAAAAAAGAGGTGAATTTTTAACCTTTATTTTTATATTATGTCATATTTTTAAGCCCCCTGTTGTGGGCTGCTTGCAGAAGATTTGCAGCCTAGAAATCCATTTGAAATTGAAAATGAACATGAAACAACATTATAATTGCTTTTTTTCATCAACTAACTCTAACAGTAACTAACATTTTTCAGCCAACTACTACTCTGATATGTAGCTACTAAACCTGATATATATACAAATTTGATACACATTTACCAAGTGTAAAAATAAATCTTATACTTAGAAGCACAGTGCTCACAGCCTCTAACTACTCTCATACAACCAACGAAGAATGTTTCACACCTTTACACAATATGCTTTTCTGTGAATTTTCTATCATCAAATGATCTTGAGGGGTGGATTGATAATGAAATATGCTTCTCTTGGCATTTCAATGTATTTTTGAGTTTATGAATCTTTGCTTGATTTATCATTTTGATTCCCTTTTTGACCTTCCTTGGTCTTTGATAAGTTGCCTCTTCGCCATGCAATCTTTAATTAACCAACCCAAATAATAGCATTCCAAATAGATGACAAGGTTTTAGAAAGTTGCCTTTTATTTGATAATTTGTAAATCTCATTGCCCATAATGATGCCAGGTTCTTTGTTTGGGATGCAGTTTTCCAAGTAACTTCTTCAAGGGTTTGTTTCACCATTCTCCCAAGAGCTCCTTTACTTTCATGCTTTGCAGAAGTTTCTGACTATCTCATCCATAAATTTTATTAGGTCATGTATTTCTTGTTTCACTTCCTAGAAATCCACAAATGCTGGCCAAATATTATAAAACTCTAGATGCCAAATATTATAAAACTGAATACGCATTTTCACATGCCACTAGATGTAATATCCCTTGTTGATATAGATGTGGAAAGTGAAGTTTTGCACCCAAGGAATATTGTCAAACAGTTCATAAACAAACTCCCAGCTTGCTGGTCTGAGTTATCAGTCTGATTAACTCTTGCTTGGATGTGATGTAAGTGCTGCAATTAGTGTTTAAAGTGCTACTAGAGATGCAAGATTGATTTACAATGCAATAGAAGTGAAAAATTGACTGTTCTTGACCCTTCTCATACATTGCCATGACTGAAATTGACAAGTACAGCTAGTAGACATAATGTCAAACACTTTGTATGCATTCTATGGCAGCAAATATGCAAATATAGCATGTAAGCATTAATACAAACACTTGTCAAACAAGCTGATCATGAAATAAGAACACCTACAGCCAACTGGTATTTTGTCAAACAGTTGGTATGCATCCTCATATCATATTCAAATGATCATTACAACCAATAGATATCGCCCAGCCAATAATATCTTATTGAAATACAACCTTCTACAATGCTAAGTAAGATAAATGCCCAGACTCTTGGCATCTACAACGCATATGATGAATACAATCAGGTCTGATACAAAATGTTCACCTACAGCAGCTACCATAAAATGCATCTAACTGATCATAAAGCTTGTACAAATCAAAAGGAACCTGGAACATGAAGTCGCCTTGAAGCTGTGATGAAGAAGCAAGCAATATCTTGAATGATGATGACCTTTTGATGCCAAATCGAACCTCAAACCCAGCCGCCCCTGTTGTGACTTTCAGACTCCAAAATAAAATAAATAACAGCTGCAACCTTCAGTTTTAATCACCAAACATCATTACCCATCTTCTAGAAATCGATTGCTCCATTACCCATAAGCCAAGACAAGCGTATGAATTTCTTATGAATTTATTTGTGCTTCCCAGCCCAATTCGCCCCTGTTCTGATCTGAGTGCTAATAATAAATAAATGGCAGCTTCTTGCCCTCCTCTCAAACATCAAATGTTGTTGCCATATCCCAAGGAATGGTGTGCCCAAGTTAGAGGGTGGAATCGATGCAAAGAGAAGCCACCATGAGTGCAAACGTGGTCTCCAATGGCTGTCAACAATGACTGTAATTTTATATCAGAATGCTGGTGTATCAAATATGCTTGCCAATTGTCCTCCAATGTGATGAAAGCATGAAGATTATGATCCTTCAAAATATCTCCAAATGCACAAGCACCGATACCATCAAATTGAATCACCAAATTTGGCCAATGGCCACAAAATTTGCCCACATGAAAGGACCGAGATATCCTTCCCCAGCTGCAATAATTCAAATGATATTTCACACCCTCAAAATTGCTATCAATGGGAGTTGACGTTCCCAAAGACAAGAAACAATCTGCAGAAACCCTAAGCTCCACAAGATGAAATGATAAAGACCAACATCAACATCAACATCAAATCTGGATGATTAGAAGCTTAGGCAACCCCTCTATTTATTCTTTTTCTCCAGCCCTTCATGAAGCTTCTAGAACATTATTTTATTTAAGTGACTTTTATGATATAATATTTTATTAAGTCACTTTATTAAATTAATTAAATATAAAGTAACTTTTTTATTTTAATTTATTTGATAACTTTATAAATAATTAACTTAATACTTTTAATTAAAATAATCAACTAAGTTATCCACAAGAAAAATTATTAATTTGGACAACTTAATTAATAAAATTAATTAAATCATTTCTACCTCCAAAACGGGGACATTACACTAGAATTGGCCAATACCTATATGCAACATCCTTTATTTTCCCACTACTAGGAATGGTTCTGATTCCTGACCCATGTAACTAGCCATAGAAGTTAGAACTATTATGAAAATCATTGAGAACTTTATACTTTATTGCAGGTACATTTTGGAATAGCAGCAACATCAGTGCACCATAGAATATTATCTTCCATATGGAACCAAAGAGGATGATTTCTTTTTATTATGCCATCTCTTGTAATCACCAAGTAGCCCATTGTTGTGCTTACTTCTCATCATTTTTAATGACCCCTGAACAAGATAGGCTGCCTACCAAGGATAAGCTTTTAAATTTCTTGCATATTGCTCTTAGGGTTAAAGTTTGAGCCAGGATTTTGTATTATTTATAAGACTGGTAAATCTCCATAATAGATGTTGCTTATTATAGAAATTCTTAACATGGATTGGAAATTCCTCAATACATGCCTAAGGAAAGAAACCTTTAAATTGCCATGTCCCCTAACCTGCCCTATTAGAGAAATAATTATTGCCAACACAAGTTCCAAGAAGGCCCGCCTCCAAAGGTATGACCATTTGGGTTTGTTGTGGTTTCTTAGCTGATGGTTATTTACAAACGGCTTCACCCAGCACATTGGCATTACCCTTAGTGCTTCAGAGCTTTTGAACTAGCTAGCATTACCAATAGAACACTAAAACAGAGTTTGATGTGAAAAAAGAGCTTTTGTCCCTAACACCTCTAGCTGGAATTTACCATTACCCAATGCAAAGTTGCAAACCTCTTCGTACTCTAAAACACAACTTGCACCTGAAAGCCCTGGATTTGATTTTTCAGCATAGTGTCATGAGTAATAACTAATAAATTAACCTAGTACAATCTATGTAATGAGATTATAAAATTTCCATGCTACAACTAATTTTGTAGGAGGCACAAATACCAGATCCAACATAATATAGAGAACATTTCCTTGTCTGACTCACACAAAGGATTGTCGTTTAATAACTTGACATATCTTCTTATCATTTCCTATCCTCCTTTTGCAAGCCACTGCCAACTTAGAGTCACACTAGGAAGATCCATGTGAGGCTTTATGTCCATACATGCATGCAATAAGTAAAGACAGCTACATTTATATATGAAAAAAGGGAGAGATACATAAGAAACTTGTTGATGATCAAGTATTTTTCTACATGGATTAGTGGGATGCAAGTTATTTTTACAAAGTGCAGTCTGCCACAGCAATATAAGCTCCCTCTGAACTGGTAGATGGACAATAAACAGCTCTTCAAATCAGAGTTACAAGACTCAAACTCAACAAGATGACTTTTGACTTAAACTTGGACTCCACACTCCAACTTGGCCAAAGCTCGGCAAATCGAAAAAACCATGAAATATAGATGTTTTCAATGATATAAAGCTTTTATCACGCACCTTTTAGTAAATAAACTTTAAAGACACAATAAACTAATCAAATAGAAGCAACTTTGATTGCATACACATGACTACAAAAGTATCTTTTAGCTAAAAGAAACAACATTTAAAAAAAATATAAATATTGTCAAAGGGTTTAGGTGTACAAAACTTGTGGATTATGATATCCATGGCACCAAAAGAAAAAAATCACAATATAGAGTCATGAACTATTGTAGAGAGGAGCTTATATTGCTCAGCCCAACATTGCTAGCTCTATGTGGAGTCATGAACTTGTATCTCAAACAAGATTGTAGATGCCTCTACGGCCATAGGAGTATTACTTAGGATAGCAGCAAAAATCTTTTGTTGAAAAAATTGGCAAACCAAAAGTATAATTTTTTTTGAAAAAGTTGGGATTTAAATGAAGAGAATTTGTATTTATAAAAAAGTAAAAAAAAATGTAGAAAAGGGAGAAAAACTTGTTTTTGAATTTTAAAGGCATTTTCATATCATAGAGATATAGAGAGAAAATAAAATCAGAGTTTAGCCCATGAATTTTCGAATATAATTTTTTGTTGTTTTTGTTCATATCATTGATTACATGGCATTGCACAAAGCATACTTCATAGTGCACAAATAATAACTAGATGTTGGTAGTTTACAAATTTTCAATTACAATCTAGTTTGTACAAAGTTAACCTATAAACTAAGTACAAAGTTCCAAAAAATTAGATGTAGCCAATGACTCTAGCTACTACAAAGAGAGCTATGCTAGAGGGCAGTACGTCTTGATGATGAAGCTCTTGGGTTAGAGCCTTTGTTAAGTTGTTCAACCACATCATTATCAAGATTGACCTTTGTTAGGATACCAAAATCCTTAAGATTGAGAAAGTCATCATCATTTGCAATCTAGTTAAACTCTAGATCAATTTCATCAAGGGCAATTGGCTGATCATCCTTAGTAGTACTTGATTTTGTCCATGTAGAAATTGGTCTTGGCAATTGAAAGTGAAAAACATAATGAATTCAATTATAACTATGATTGCAACTTTGCAAGTATATAAAAGTCTAACCTTGAGCTTTCTTTAGCTTTAGTTATAGATTCGATCCTATCTAATGCATCTACAAATTTCAAAAGGATCGTACCAATATGGTTTGGTTCCTTCTATTCATCCATCCATCTAATATTATGGTGCATCTAGTCTTTACCCAATCTAATTGATGTTCATTAACAACATCCTTAACATCCTGTATTGCATCATTGAGCAAACCAATCCTCAATGTTGCAATATGGAACAACAAACTAGAGTAATATTAGAAATTTGCAATCACCTTGTTCATGGACATTCTTCCTCCATATTGTACTCTCCAAAGTGGTTTGTGATCTTGGTGTACTTGAGATATGAAGAAAGAATTAATGCTTCTTCCACCTATATTTGGGCCACATGGTATAGATGAAGGCGTTGACCTAGATTCCATGAAAGACTCTTGTGTGCTAGTTACCTCATCCAAAGGATTGCTTCTAGCATTTATAGATTTAGAATCCATTTTTGTCCTAGTTCTTGCTTTTTTTGTCTTACCACCAGAAATTGCCTAAAGAGCTTGGTTTGTCTAACATGTGACATTTGCAAGACAAGCAAGGCATGTAGTGGTGTCATGTCCTGCCTCCTTTTCCAAATGCCATTTGAAGCAATATATGCCACCATCATATCATTCAAACAACAATTGCAGTTGACCTTGGTTCTACTCAAGATTGATGTGCAACACACAAAGTCTCTCTGACGTGGCATTATGATCAAATCTGCAAAAGCATTTGATTTCAGTTTTTCATGATACCAAATTTGCAACAAACAAAAAATTCCAGTTGAATATATCAAACACCCTACAAACTTTATTTCCTTATATTAAAATCAAATTAACTATGTACAAATTCCAAAGACACAAATTTGATTAAAACAATTTCACTCTTTTTAGAATCAAAGTTGACAATTGATATTCGAGTTGTAGAGTGCAATGATGGAATGACACATCCATGGCTTTTGGTCAGTTGAGTCTTGTGCTTTCTATGTAGATTGTGTAAATACTGTAAAAATGTCCAAGTTGACTATGGTAATAGTGGAAGAACTTGTTCTTAAGTGTTTAAGGGCTAAGGGCTTATGTCTTGTTCATATGAAATATAGGAGTTATTTTCGTTTACTAGTCTTTTGAAGTAAATTTGATCATAGAGGTACTTCTATAACTTTGTTAAGGTTGTTGTTTGATAGTTATGTTTGTTTACCATTCTTTATTCTAAGAGAGAATAACCAAATATCATATATTGCAATAAAATCACATACTAGGCTATCATATCTAAGGTAGAAAAATACAACAAAATTATCAATCGACTACAACACACAATAACTACAAAATGGTTAATAAAATCTGGAAGACTATAATCTTCAAAGTGGATTGGAAATATCTGACTCGAAATGTTATTATAATAGAAATATAAACTTTGTATAACATAGGCAAGCCCCTATATCAGGCAATTTATTGATTTCTTTGTTGTTTTTCTATACCCACACAAAAAGGCCCAAGGTTCTTAGACCAACGATTTTATTCAACCATGTTTTGCTTATTGTTAAGACACTCGAGGATTGCCAACTTGGGCTCTAGATACTTGTGCCTTGAGTGCCCATTAGAAATATCTGTAGTTATTTATATTTTATGTTCATGTTGGTCATGTTGGTAAAAGTCTTAACTATCGTATATGCTAAGGGTAGGGACTATCTCCCTAGAATGTTGTCTTTTGTTACATGTATTGTTTGGAACTGATATTTGAATAGTGTTGTAGTCTTTGTTAAAGTAAAATAGTAAGTCAATGATATTAACTCAATACTAGTAGCATTTTGCAATACATTTGCAAATTTGACAATGCAAGTGTGATGTCCCCGCTCTAGGCAGTCTTAGGAGTAGTGGAGTTAGCCTATCTCGTGGACCCTTGTAGGCTAACAGGATTGGGTTAGAGGGTTAGTGGCCTTATCTAGTGGGTTTTGTCGTTTCCATTCCTCGAGTTCAGTGTTTGGCTCACATCAGGCCTTGGCAGTGTAGTGATTGACAGCTTCTGACGGCACGTCGATATGCTGAGTTATGAGGGAGATATTAATTTTTCAGTGTATTAAAGTGTTTTACTTTATTTAATGGAATATTATAAAGTCAACTTGATTTTATGTTTAAGTGATCACTTAAATTTATTTAAGTGAAAAATTAAAACACTTTATTGAAAAGGGCGCCCAAATATTTAATTATAAACTATTGGAAAGTGTGAAATACATTAAAATGTATTTTTTTTTATGAAAGTGGCGTCACTTTTGGGGATGCGTGCCTTTTTGAGCATATAAGGCAGCCAAAGGGAAATTAAAACTCTATTATTGATTATTTGACATTTTCTCTGGCTTTGGCTAAATACGTGATTTCTCTGAGACAAGGGTTTCAAGGAATTTCATCTTTGGAGAGTGACAATTCTTCACAGATTGGTGATTGTGAGACTGTGAAAGATCAGTTGAATGATTGCATCCATGGGAGCTTCACTTCAGGAGTTCTACAGTGTTTCAAACAAGATTTTCTATACAGGTTCTTTCAGTTTACAATAAAGAAGAGGGCTTCTTCATCAGAGACGTCTCCCTTCAGTTTCATCACAGTTTGCAGTGTTCATTTCCAGTTTCTTGCTTGGTCGTACATTTCAGCCTTGGGAAACATGCCTCCAGGAGGTTAGGCATGTGAAGCTTCTTGCTGAATCACCTTCTTTCTTGCATCTTTTTGTGCCCCTTTCTTGGTGTCCACCCTTCAAGACTGCTTGCATCCAGTTTTTGTTGGGGAGAAGTCAAATTTGTAGCTCTGACGTCTTATTTTGCCAGTTTTCACCATTTCTGGCTGGCAAGCTTGGATAATTTCTTAATTAAATAATCTGGAGGCTTATAGGTATGTTATTTGTTTGTAATCTTATTGTTAGGGTTATTTAATACTCTCTGCATTTACACTTGATCAATATTAGCTCAGATTCTGTTTTATGAGCTTTTATATGTTGTCGGCCCTTCTATTTCTCTCTAGAAAATTCTCTAAAAACCTTAAAACACAAAAAGATAAGCAATTTAACACAGGGGTTTGAGAGAGAGCCAGTTGGGCTCACCACAGTGGTATCAGAGCTTTCTATCCTGCCAGCTTGTGGGAAAACAATTCTATGTGGCCACACCATAACAGATTTGATAGGCACTACACACGCAGGGGCCCTGGAATTCAGAGAAACACCTTTGAACCTTTTCAGGCATTTCCATTGGACGAACAGGAAGAAGATTTTGACATTGATAATATGGCTGATAGGAATGATGATGCTCGTCTTAATGACGAAGACAGGGAAGCCAGAGAAGTACTGAGAGGAATGGTAGCAGGCCAAGAACAGGTGGCAAACATCCTCCAGTAGCTTAGTACCAATGTGCAAAACTTGACAGTTCAGAGAAGGCCAAATCTGGATCAAGATCAGGAGGGAAGTATACATGGAGAACACCAGAGGAATATTTCTCCAGCACGCACTGTTGAGAGACCCACACGCCCTACTTTTGTCAGAAATGACGCTGAGGAGGAAGAGGAGGTGGAAGAAGGTAGTGAAGTGAACTATGTTGACAACATCCTGACTATGCATGATGAATGGGATGCATTGCCTCCACGAGTTAAGGATCACCTTAACTTCGACCGTTTCATGAGCCAGAAGAGAGAACACACCAGGAACAGGAATGACAAGAGGCCTAGACACAAGCATAATGATCTACAACAGGCTACCAATAAGCTTACCTTAGCGAACTATGATGGCAGTGACAGAGTTACAACACGTGCCTGGGTGAGTAAATTGGATACGTTCCTGACACTACGTCCTATGCCAGAGGAAGATGCCATTCGATTTGCAGCTGTACATCTTGATGGCGTGGCACATGACTGGTGGATTCATGGTATGGTAACACTTCATCATGACAGGATTACCTCATACCAGGAGTTTATTGATAGACTAGTAAAGAGGTTTGATAGACGTGATCCCGAACTATTCTTCAGAGATCTTGCTCAGTTAAAACAGTTGGATAGTTTGGAATCCTACATTGGAGAGTTCCAAAGACTTTCCGTTATGGTGACAGGCATATCAGAGAGAAGGCTAATCATACTGTTTATTGAGGGTCTTTTTAAGCCCATGAAAGGATGGATCAAGGCATTTGATCCACCTACTTTGCAGGAGGCCATGAGGAAGGCTCGCAGTATGGAGCTTACAGCACCTCAGAAACAATTTGGCACAAAACCGTCCACTTCCTACAATGATACTAAATTTGATCCAAAGAAGTTTGAAAATGCTGATCAGAAGAAAAAATTTGCAGCACCATTGGATCGTGAAACAATTAACAATCTACGTAGGAGGAAGCTCTGTTTTTATTGCAAGGGACCATATGACATCAACCATGATTGCCCCCTCAAGCCTAAAGGACAAAATAGGCATATGGAGTGGTTCTTTGAGGGAGAAGAGGTGACTGATTTTTCAGACCAGCAAGCTGAAATTTATGATACAGATGAGGAAAAATCAAAAAATGAGGCTGAAAAGGAGGTTGAAGTTGAGTTGCAGGAAGCTCATATGTCCAGTATGCAGAGAGAAGGTTCTTTCCGACTTCGTGGGATACTAGTTGGTCAAAGAGTCATATCTCTTCTGGATACAGGTGCAACCCATAATTTTATTGATTCACGTTTGGTTGAGAAAAGAGGCATTCAAACTCAGTAGTTTGAAGGCATTAGAGTGAAGGTTGCAGATGGGTACACTCTCAATTGCGAGAGGATGATTTTGGAACAATTTTGAGTTTAAGGCAGATTTCTATGTTGTGAACATAGGAGGTACAGATGTAGTTCTTGGCATGAAGTGGCTTCATGCGATAGGAGAGTTCACACTTAATTTACGAGACATGGAGATGAAATTTAAAGTGGATGGCACAAATCATGTTCTCAAAGCCATCAAGGACAACAATGAAAAATAAATTTCACTCAAAAGAATGGAAAGATTGATTCGGCACGACATGGTGGAGTGGGCAGCTGAATGCAAGATAATGCCTTCACAAAAGGAGTAGCAAGAATCTCCTTATCATCCAGATGTTCAAGCACTCCGAGTCAAGCATGCGAAGATTTTTAGTGCTATACCTTTCAGGTAGACCTCCTGATAGAGGTATTGAGCATATTATAGAGTTGGATGAAGGCACAAAACCTATCATGATCACTCCTTACAGGCACCCCAAGCGTTTAAAAGATGAAATTGAAAAGACTATCAAAGAACTTTTAGCCATGGGGCACATCAGGCCGAGTAAGTCTCCCTTTGCTTCATCAATTGTTTTGGTGAAGAAAAATGATGGTACACCCAGGATGTGTATCGACTACAGGATGCTGAACAGGAAGACGATAAAAAATAGGTATCCCATACCATGGATTGATGAGTTAATAGATGAGCTACATGGAGCTTGCTATTTCTCAAAGATTGATTTGAGGACAAGGTACCATCAGATTAGAGTCCGAGAGGAGGATATTGAGAAAACCGCTTTCAAATGTCACTGTGGACATTATGACTTCTTGGTTATGCCATTCGGTTTAACCAACGCTCCAGCCACTTTTCAGTCTATGATGAACAGGGTTTTCCATCCTCACTTGAGGAAATTTGTGTTAGTGTTCTTCAACGACATACTGGTTTACAACAGGTCTTGGGAGGAACACATAGCCCACCTGGATGCAGTATTGAGTATACTTGACAGGGAGTCCTTGTATGCCAAGGAGTCCAAGTGTGCTTTGGGCTTGGCAAAACTTTTGTATCTGGGTCACATCATCAACAGAGAGGGAGTTAGTATGGATCCAGAAAAAGTTCATGCTATCGTTGATTGGCCTACACCTGAGACGTTGACACAGTTCAGGGGGTTTGTAGGATTATACGCCTTCTATCATCGGTTCGTTAGTGGATTCTCGCGACATGCTGCGCCACTAATAGATTTGACAAAGAAGGGAGCCTTTATGTGGACACCTTTAGCACAGGCGTGCTTTGAGAAGTTTAAACTTCTCATGACTACATGTCCAATATTAGCATTGCCAGATTTCACCAAGCCATTTGAGCTACACTGTGATGCTAGTGGTGAGGGTCTTGGTGCAGTCATTATGCAGGATCGACACCCTATAGCTTTCAAGAGCAGGAAGCTAAGAGGTTCTGAGAGGAGTTTCAACATCTACGATAAGGAGATGTTGGCCATCATGCATGCCATGGCCAAGTTCAAACAATATTTGGTTGGTAGTAAATTCTGTGTTAAAACCGATCACAATAGTTTGAAACATTTCCTAGGACAACGAGATTTGAATGAAAGACAACAAAAATGGATCAGTAAGCTTCAGTCCTATGATTTTGACATCTCCTATGTCAGGGTACACAGAATGTGGTTGTTGATGCATTATCTCACCGTCCACACTTGAGTTCCATTACAGAGATTGCTGAGGATTGGAGACACTTGATAGTGGTAGAGTATGCTAAGAACTCGTGGGCTTCTAGCATAGTGGATGGGACAGTACAGGATGGCAGATACTCACTTGTAGATGATCTTATCATTTACAAAGCGAGGATATTTCTAGTCCCAGGTTCTGAGATGAGGGGCAGGGTATTGAGATCATTTCACGATTCACCTATGGTAGGACATCCCGGTTACTTTAAGACCTACAGGTAGGTACGGGAGAGATTCTCTTGGAAAGGTTTCAAGTCATTTGTTCTTCAGTATGTCAGGGAATGCCTTGTTTGTCAGCAGAACAAGCAAGAACATACATACCCTGTAGGATTACTACAGTCGCTTCCTATTCCTGAGAGGAAGTGGGAATGCTTGTCAATGGACTTCATTACGGGCTTGCTGAAAGCTCAAGGGAAAGACAACATTTTTGTGGCAGTAGATAGATTGACGAAGTATGCTCATTTCTTCCCAATCACTACTACTCACACAACTACACAGGTGGCGGACTTGTTTTTCCGCGAGGTATTCAAATTGCACGGTTTGCTTCGGAGCATAGTTAGTGACAGAGATGGCAGGTTTTTGAGTAACTTCTGGCATGAGTTATTCAAACTTTGCGGGACAAAACTCACTCCGAGCACCAGCTACCACCCACAGACAAATGGGCAGACTGAGATAGTCAACAAATGGGTGGAGGGATACTTGAGGAATTACAGTTCAGGGCAGCAGAAGGCATGGGTGAAGTGGTTATACCTTTGTGAGTATTGCTACAATACCACTCATCACATGAGTATTCAGATGACACCATACTGAGTGTTATATGGATATGATGCTCCTAGTTTTCTGGATTTGTTACTGACTGACAGCAAAGTACCTAGTGTTGGGGATCTATTACAGGAGAACCAATACATTATGAGAGCACTCAGAGAGAACATTAAGAAGGCTCAAAATCAGCAAAAGCAATATGCTGATCAACGATGAGTGGAGCGATCTTTTGAGATCGATGATTTGGTGTATTTGATACTACAGCATTATAGGCAGTCCACCATTCATAAGAAGGGTGTCGAGAAACTAAAGCCACGATACTATGGACCTTTCAGGGTTGTCAGACGTGTCAATGAAGTGGCTTATGAGTTGGATCTACTAGTGAATAGTAAGGTTCACAATGTGTTCCATGTGTCGTGCCTCAAGAAGGCGTTAGGACAACTGGTGATTCCTTCTGCAGATTTACCACCCCTGGATGATGAGGGGAAGTTGATTTTGATACTTGAGGCCATTCTGGAGTCCAGAGAGCGTCATCTTCGGAGGCGGGTTATTAGGGAATATCTGGTGAAGTGGAAAGATTTATCGGCAGAGGATGCTATTTGGGAGGGTGACAGTATTCTATAGCATCCAGCTTTGAGTTTGCTTGCGGACAAGCAAATTCAGGGAGGGCGGACTGTGATGTCCCCACTCTAGGCAGTCTCAGGAGCAGTGGAGTTAGCCTATCTCATGGACCCTTGTAGGCTAACAAGATTGGGTTAGAGGGTCAGTGGCCTTATCTGGTGGGTTTTGTCGTTTCCATTCCTCGAGTTCAGTGTTTGACTCACAACAGGCCTTGGTAGTGCAGTGATTGACAGCTTCTGACGACACGTCGATATGCTGAGTTATGAGGGAGATATTAATTTTTCAGTGTATTAAAGTGTTTTACTTTATTTAATGGAATATTATAAAGTCAACTTGATTTTATAATAAAGTGATCACTTAAATTTATTTATGTGAAAAATTAAAACACTTTATTGAAAAGGGCGCCCAAATATTTAATTAAAAACTATTGGAAAGTGTGAAATACATTAAAATGTATTTTTTTTAATGAAAGTGGCGTCACTTTTGGGGATGCGTGCCTTTTTGAGCATATAAGGCAGCCAAAGGGAAATTAAAACTCTATTATTGATTATTTGACATTTTCTCTGGCTTTGGCTAAGCACGTGATTTCTCTGAGACAAGGGTTTCAAGGAATTTCATCTTTGGAGAGTGACAATTCTTCATAGATTGGTGATTGTGAGATTGTGAAAGATCAGTTGAATGATTGCATCCATGGGAGCTTCACTTCAGGAGTTCTACAGTGTTTCAAACAGGATTTTTTGTACAGGTTCTTTTAGTTTACAATAAAGAAGAGGGCTTATTCATCAGAGACGTCTCCCTTCAGTTTCATCACAGTTTGCAGTGTTCATTTCCAGTTTCTTACTTGGTCGTACATTTTAGCCTTGGGAAACATGCCTCCAGGAGGTTAGGCATGTGAAGCTTCTTGCTGAATCGCCTTCTTTCTTGCATCTTTTTGTGCCCCTTTCTTGGCGTCCACCCTTCACAACTGCTTGCATCCAGTTTTTGTTGGGGAGAAGTCAGATTTGTAGCTCCGACGTCCTATTTTGCCAGTTTTCACCATTTCCGGTTGGCAAGCTTGGATAATTTCTTAATTAAATAATCTGGAGGCTTATGGGTACATTATTTGTTTGTAATCTTATTGGTAGGGTTATTTAATACTCTCTGCATTTACACTTGATCAATATTCGCTCAGATTCTTGTTTTATGAGCTTTTATATGCTGCCGGCCCTTCTATTTCTCTCTAGAAAATTCTCTAAAAAACTTAAAACACAAAAAGATAAGCAATTTAACACAAGGGTTTGAGAGAGAGCCAGTTGGGCTCACCACAACAAGTTACTGACCACTGCATATATCTTCTTCCCCTTTTATTGATAAATGAATATTTCCACACGTGTGTTTTTAACTCCATCACATCTCTGTTGTATATGTCTAATTTTTTATGACATTTGGTTTAGAGCAAATAATCCAAGGACTTCGTCACTGGACCCTTGAAACAAGGGTAAATACCATTTTTTTGCAGAATACATTTGAGCAGAGATTTTGGGAGAAAGAGGTCATGAATGTGTAAAGCAAAAAGTGATATAAAGCAACACTAAATCCTTGGAAAATGTGCTCAGAAAAATCAGAAAAAAATTGCCTTGAAATTTGTGCAGGAAAATTGCATTGCTATCCTAGTTAAAGGTTGCATTGGAAAATTGTGATTTATGTTACTTTCTTGTCAAAACATTCAAAAAATTGCTGTTCATGTTTTGCCCCAGTTGGTACATTCAGAAAAGTTGTTGTTCTGCCCTAGACGAGTGTGCTCTTGTCAGGGTTGAGATGTTCAGTTTTGTAGAAGCAGATAAGTCCACACTTTAGCAACATCTTAGCTATTCACAAAGATAACTAAAAATCAGAAATTGCAACATCTGTTGATGAATCCATAAAGGTTCATTTTGATGGTTTAAAGGCTTTTGTTGATGAAAAATAAAATTTCATAACAATATATGATCAGTCTTTTGAAAATAATAAGATATATAGGCATGCATAAATGATAAAAAGAGATTCAAACTTTAATAACAGTGGCTACAATAGCATTGACGTCTACAAAAGTGGCTACAATGACATTGACTTCTACAGTGGCTCAAAGATGTAAACAATCTAGTGTTTTTTTCTTGTTTTTTTTCATTGTTTTAACTTTCAATACCTTTTTAACACAACAGAAATCTGGAAGTGAAATTGCAGCAAACCCTAGACTGGAGAAATCACAACAAACCTATCTAAGGAAAGAGCATTATGCCGTGAAGTTGTTAGAGAAAACCACCAAAGAAAATTGAAAAAAATGTAAAAATGTGTGGGTATAAACCCTATCAATGCAGGTAGGTGAAATCCGATGTATTTATTGTTGATGTTTAAAGCTTCAGTCGATCTACTTCCAGGCACGATTTTATCTAAAGGCAATAAATTAAATATAGCCTTATGGCTATTTAATTTATATAATCGATTTAAAATATGAAGAGGCGCTTCATTTGAAAGTAATAAAATAAATATTAAATATTGTTAATATTTAATTAAGTCGACTTTTGAGAAGTCACGATTTTCTACTAAGGCCGACATGATGACATTTAAGAGGTGCGTCTCCCTGAGGCCGACTTATTCCTTGAGGAGGCACGTCTTTCTCCTTTCCATTGGGTATTTATGCAAGTGATGGCCATTCATTGGATCATCAAGTTCATTCATCATAATTCGTATTTTCCTGAAGAAGTTCGCGCCTAGCAGCAGGTCATCATTCTATAGCAGCAGATTGATCTTAAGGAGAAACATATTCATTTGTATCTGCATCTAGGAGAGGTGCGATTATTCATTGTATCAAAATCGGCATTGAGTTGTGCCTGAGTTGTAAGCAGATTTCTGCTCTTAATACATCAATATATAAGAGATATATTTGTTGGGTTTTTCTCCCTCAAGTTGGAGGGTTTTCCCAGGGTATCTTGTTGTGTTCATTATCCTATGTGCTGCATTTCTGATTATTTAATATCTGATCATAAAAACTAACATGGTACCAGAGCGGGTCTAAGGAAAGATCTGATCAGATTTATATAAGCAGCGTTATCCTCCATTATCATTCACATATCGGATTACATCTATCTTATTGTCAAGATGGTGAACGGGCTCAAGGTCGAAGATAGACTTGAGGGCGCATCAAACTTCACATCTTGGAAGTTTAGAGTGATGCTTGCTTTGGAAGAAAATGAGTTGGCTGAGTTCGTGGAGAACGAAGTTTCTGAACCAATCGAAGAGAATGAGAAGCCTCAATGGAAGAGAAATAGCACTAAGGTGAAAAAGATGTTGGTTGATTCCAAGAAAGATCACATTGTGCCAATCATCTCCAAGTTGAAAACAACAAGAGATATGTTAAAGACCTTAGAGGAGATGTATGAGATCAACAACACAAGTCGAGCTCTTGCATTAAAGCAGCAACTTCATCATATCAAGATGGCAAAAGGAGAATCCGTCATCTCATACTTCATGAAAATCACCAAGTTGAGAGATCAACTCTCTACCATTGGGCATATTGTTGATAGCAAGGATTTGACTATGTTGGCTCTCAATGGTCTTCCTAAATCTTGGGAGTCATACATTCAAGGAATCAGTGCAAGATCAAAACTTCCTAAGTTTGATTGATTGAGAGTAGATTGTATTCAAGAAGAATCAAGGTTGGCTGCAAGAGGCATTGGTCAAAGCTCTACAAATGAAGACATTCATGTTCTTTCCGCTCAATCCTCGAAGAATAAAGGAAAAGGAGGAAAGAAAGGATACTTCAAGAGGAATAGAGATAAAAGGGTCAGATGGTGCCCCTGCATTCAAGAAGAAGAAGGATCTATCTCGCGTTCAATGTTTTAGATGTGACAAGTTTGGTCACTATGCTAAGGATTGCCCAACCAGGCCTAAGCAGCATGCTTCATTTGCGGATGTGGATGAGACCTCTCCTCAAAAGGATTCAAGGGAATTCCTATTCTGTTCTGCCTTATCAAACAATGTTCCTACAGATAACAACACTTGGTTGATTGATAGTGGTGCCTCCTGCCACATCACCAGATTCAGAGAACATCTTTCAAATTTGGTGGTGAGAGATTCAAGTGTTCCAGTCATAATTGGAGATGATGCATGTTATTCTGTGAAAGGTATTGGGACCTCCTCTATTCAGTTAGATTCTGGCATCACCTTGCAATTGAGTGATGTACTATTTGTACCAGGCATCAAGAGGAACCTTGTCTCAATTTCAACCTTAGAAGACAAGGGGTATCAAGTAGCATTCTCTGAAGGAAAAGTTCTTGCATGGCCAAAGAACTCTAACTTCAAAACAGCCGGTGTGATTGGTGTTCGACAAGATTGTCTCTACAGACTTTCCACTCGCCCTCTACAAGCGTTGTTGCATGGTACATCAAATTCATGCGAGTTTTGGCATAGAAGACTTGCTCACATCCACTTCAGAGCACTTCCAACCATAGAGAAGATGGTCACCGACATTCCTAAACTGAGCCAAGAACATGAAGGTACTTGTCGGGGATGCGCATTGGGTAAGAATACTAAAAGACCCTTTAATAGTAGTGAAAGTAGATCTAAATGCATTCTAGATCTTGTTCATTCTGATTTGTGTGGTCCAATGTTTGTTACTTCTTTGAGTGGTTTCTTGTATTATGTAATTTTCATTGATGACTATTCTAGAAAGAATTGGATTTATTTCTTAAAGACTAAAGAATCTAAGGAAGTACTTGAGAGATTCAAGGAATTTAAAGCTCAAGTAGAGAACTTGTCTGGGAAGAGGATCAAAGTTTTGAGATCTGACAACGGAGGAGAATACATCTTTGGAAGCTTTCGTAACTTTTGTGTTGAAGCAGGAATTAAGAGGGAGTTTTGTGTTCCCTACAATCCACAACAAAAAGGTGTAGCAGAAAGGAAGAACAAATCCATTGTAGAAGCAACTAAGGCCATGATTCATGATTAGGATTTGCAAACCTTCCTTTGGGTCGAAGCTTCTAGGACAACTGTGTATGTCCTGAATCGAAGCCCTCATCGCATCTTGGAGGACATGACTCCTGAAGAAGCTTTCACAAGTGTAAAGCCCGAAGTCAATCATTTGAGAATATTTGGCTGTCCTGTGTATATTCATGTTCCTAAAGATAAAAGGACAAAATTGGAACCATCTGGCAAGAAGGGAATATTTGTGGGCTACAGTGAGACTTCAAAAGCCTACATGATTTACATTCTAGGCCAGAAACTAATAGAGATCAGCAAAGATGTTACATTTGAAGAAGATGTTGCATTCAAGAGATCTAAAGGCTATCACATAGAGATAGACAACGAAGACCAAGAGTCTTCCTAGGATATGGAAGTTGACCATCTTGAGATTCAGAGGGAGGCTATTGATTCTAAAGAAGATGATGATCCAGTTGAGTCATTGGAACCGACTGATGGGCCTATAGACATTGTTATTGGTCGGACGAGACCTCTATGGGCTAGGAAAACAATGCAGGAGGCAGAGAAGTTTGCAGCCCCTAGAGGAACATTCAGAGAAAGCAAAAGACCTCTAAAGCTTTCAAACTATGTTGCATAGATGAGTCAAATGATTGAATCTGAGCCTTCCAGTGTTGAGGAAGCTTCAAGTCAACAAGTATGGATTGATGCTATGGCTGAAGAGTATCAATCAATCCTCAAGAACGATGTGTGGGACATTGTACCTAGACCAGAAGGCAAATATGTGGTATCTTCTTAGTGGCTTTCCAAGATCAAGCATGCAGTTGATGGAAGCATTGAGAAGTACAAGGCTAGATTTGTGGCTAGGGGATTCTCTGAGAAAGAGGAAATAGACTATGAGGAAACATTTTCTCCAGTTGTTCGTTATACTTCCATCAGAACTATCATTGCCATTGCAACAGCCAAAGGATGGAAGTTACACCAGATGGATGTGAAGACAACATTTCTAAATGGTGTAATTGAAGAAGAGGTATACATTGAGCAGCCTGATGGATTTGAGGTTCATGGGAAAGAGACTCATGTTTGCAGATTGAAGAAGGCATTATATGGCCTTAAGCAGACTCCTCGTGCTTGGTATGAAAGGATTGATCGATACTTGCTAAGTTTGGGCTTCTCCAAGAATGATGCAGATTCTAATCTATATTTCAAGGTAATTAATGGTGAGGCCTTGATCTTGGTTCTCTATGTTGACGATCTATTTCTTACTGCAGAAGAACACCTCATTATCAAATGCAAGAAAGAGTTGGCCTCTGAATTTGAAATGAAGGATCTTAAGTACTGTTGATGCGTGTTTTGTGACACACACGAACACACTAGAATAAAGTGTCCGGAGATGCTCTATCCTCTCTTGATAAAAATCACCTTTCGTGCTAAGATTGCTAGATAGATCACAAGGTAATTCCAATGTTCCTAAGTTGGGGTGCGGATAGGCTCTGTGGTAGTATGAGGTTTGCTGGTAACCCAAGGGGGCATAGTATTGCAGTAATTTACTTTGAAAACAAGGGTTTGAATGCGGTGTTGTATCTTTTGGATTTTCTGATTTTGGATAAAATAAAAAAAGAAAAAAGGAAAGGGGTGAGAAATCTTATGCTAAACCTACGGAACTAGGAGATGGTAACGATCAAATGCAACTTAAAGGAAACCATGCTTTGCTTCGTCTCAAAAAACGACAACTACATGAAAGCAGGTGCAATCTTTTGGGATTTATGCTTGAGATTTTTCACTATAAATAACACCATCAATTCGAACAATATTATTCAAGTAAACGTTTTAAAAGCATTTATATCAAGAGCTCAGTCTAACTTTGCACATCAAATGAAAAGCATCCATTTGAAAAAAGTATGAGCTAAGTTACTTTCAATCCTCACCATCAATCTCTCGCTCCACTAACAAATAAATTTTAATCTATAACAATCCTACGAGAAAGAGCAAATATGCAACCATGCACCCATTTGACAATAAAGGTTTCAAAGCAACTCATGCAATTATGAATTTTATTATCTCAATGGTTTTCACAACAATTTCATACAACTCTTCTCTTACTTCTAAAAGAAACTAATTCTAACTCAAAATCTAATCTCTAATCCTCTGATAACAATTTTTCTGATTTCTTCCGATTGTTTGAAATGAAAAAGAAAGGGTACTTATAGAATTCCCCGATACAATGAATGGCCGAGATTGAAACAAAATCAAGGGCCCAGATTTTAAGCACGAAAACCCTAATTAGGGTTGCCCAAAACATCGATCAGTTAACTGACAGATGAGTCACCCACTGGCGGTTGTATCCTTATCCACTCATGCAATGCCTCGTTCGACGAACCTAGACACAATGGCGCCAATCTCCTCGATGGTAATGTCTGGCAAGGTGCTGACATTGTATTCCAGCAGGTCCAAACTATCTGCACAATCAGCAAAGACAACTGCCCATTCTGATTCATGCTGCAAGAAAGTACTACGGATATTCAGCAGGTCAAATGCCTTAGTCAGATTTTCGCCCAAAATTGGCATGATGGAGAAAATCTTTTGCACTTCCCCTTGCATATTATCCAGCCACAAGTCATTTTCTTGAACAATGTCTTTGTTCAATATATCTGCAGCCATATGAAAGATGCCATTTTGGATGCTCCTTATTTGCTCATCGACCTTGATACTCTCTGCCTTAACCTTTTCAAGCATTTCCCTACGGGAGACCAATGCGCAATACCAGTTGCTGAAGTCGTAAGCCGCCCCAGCTGCAATAATCTTCTCGTCAATTAGCCTTTGCTTAGGAATTTTCCTTATATCACGAAGGCAAGGAATGATTCTGTCTTGCAAGTCTTGCAATCCGTCCCATGCCTCAGTCAAATTTGCAATCCTTGTGAGCAGGGAAGAAGTTTGCCCGTGAGCATGTACTAACTTCTTCACAAATGCCATTACTTCTTTCTCTTTTCTTGCCATCCATTCTTGTGTTTCCCTAGCAGTAGTTAGTTCTTTCTCAAGACTTTCTACCGGCTCTTGTGATGCATTTGAGAGCAGAGGGTTTGATTGGTTGCCTTGGTTGAGTGGCCTTGTCAAATGCCGGATATACTCGTTCAGGCGCTCAACCTCCATCTTATATTCCCTTTTTTTCTGAGTCTCCTTTTCTAATCTGGACTTAATGGTGGAAACGGAATTGTCCAGATCTTCTACTTCTTGCCCTTTGGTAGATGGACCAATATCAATCACAGTAATGGCATAATCGGCAGGAGTATTTTCATCCTGCAGTTTCTCAACTCTTTGAAACTCTTTGAATAGTAATTTGCACTGTGCGGTTACCAGTCTCATCTCTTTGAATAGTAGAGAATTTCTTGGCCGGTTTTTTCATATTTACTTGCTCTAACCTTGCCAAGAAATCGTCAATATCATCTGCTTCTGGTGCTGCAACTGGTACCTTAACCTTAATTCTTTCCTTAAGCCAGTTTGGTATTGTAGGCTGCTCGACTCCATTGTCTTCGCAGTCTGGAATATCCTGAATCTCTTGGATTTCTTGTGCCGGCGGGTCCTCATGAATCCCTCTTAGGGCTGAAATCATCCCTTCTTGGAAGTCACCTTCCCTGTCATTCAGGTCCTCATCTGATTCACAAATCTCTGTGCCGGTTGGAGAATGGTGAAAGTCCTGCTCAATCTGCATAGGCTCCGTGTTTCCTTCAAGCACTGGTGAAGGAATTCTTATATTTCCCCATGATTCTTCTTCCATAATCAGTAGCTGCTTGATATTCCCAGATGCGGCTAAGTGAAGGGCCTTAGTCTTCTTCAAGATCGGCTTCTCGCTTGTTGCCACCTCCTTGCCTTTCCTCTTCTTCGGGTTGATAGGCTCGATCCGTTCATTTTCCTGAGAAGCGCCAATATTTGAAGAACAAGATTCAGCTTCGCCCATTAAATCGTAGGTAAATGGCACACCTCGTTGCTTCAATGTTTGTACCCGCTGATCTACCCACCATTGTGAGTATTTGACCACTGGTCTCATAAGAGTTGTCAAATCACTTAGCTTGGGCTTTGACCATTTGACAGGAGGGAGCGGCAATCCTTCATCATATCCTGGCTGTATGCACACTTCATCATCATCTAGCTGGTCAGGTACACGGAAAAGTTCGGTTGTCCTGATCATGCTCAAGGATAATCTTGACCAAAGTCTTCTCCTTACTTCATACTCGTCGGCAGCATTTGCCCAAAAATCTTCAAGGTCAACTCTGTGCCTGTATTTCCTTTCGTTTACCATTCCCATGTGATTGAGTGGATCAAAATCCCCTCTAGACTTGTATGAGGTGAACGGATATAACTGTATTTCTATCCTAGCATTGTCTGTTGCCTGCGATGATAGACATGATTCTACCATGTCTCCTATGAACAAGGGAAACGTGACAGCTGCTTTCTGCTTCGGTCTCTGGATATTCTGGAATGTTTCCAGCTGCCTGATTACTTCTAGTAAAATCATCTTGTCAGTAGGATAGATTGGCAACCTGTAAGGAGATTCCGTGAATCCCTGTATTCGGATGTACGTAAATCTTGGAAACTGGATGAACCAGGATCCGTATTTACTGATTAAACTTTTTGCTTCGGGTGTAAGTCTTTGATGCGTTCCTCCCTGCAGCACCCGAGTGATGTACATGAGGAAAGCGTTATGTGCCCTGCGCCAATGTGACTTCTCACTCAACTGCAATTGGGGATAGCAGTTATAAACTTTGAGCTCTCCTTCGTTGTTGCCGACTACACCTTTGCATATTAGACCGGTATATCGGTATGTACGAGCGAGTGAATACACAATATAAGAACCCATATGAAAGGATTCAGTTTTTTCCAGGTTAACCAATTGTTCATGAATACTATCACTGATCATCCTTGACCAGTTGATCATTTTTGTCCCAGCAGATACTTCATCAATGAAGTAATACATCCAACTCTCAAAAGGCGCTCCTTGAGGATTGCCTACTAGTCTGTTCAGCAACAAGACTATGTCTCCGTATTCTTCCTTAAAAAATGGCCTGAGTAATTTCTTGGGCAATCTCTTGGATGAGCATCTAGGTTTTTCGAGCTAGTTCTTGTTCATGTTGGCCATGCAAAGAGTGTGTTTATCCTCGTACAATTTCTGCGCATCCTCCTTCGACCGGTAGTACGTTCGGTGGTAAGCCGGAATGCCAAATGTTTCCTGTATAGCCAACTCGCCTAAGTATGCCAATACTCTGCCATCAGGTGCCTCAATTTGTCTTTCTTCAGCATTATAGTGCAAGGCGCATTCTACCATCAACTCCGGACACTCGACTACTGGCGGAAATCCTGCAGCTTGAACTATACCATTTCGCATCATCCTTTGCGCAATTGGAGTCGGCATGCGTGTGTCACTTCCGTACATTCTTTTTCGAAATTCCTCCAAGTCAACATGGCCGAGATCAGTGTCCGCAACATTCTTCCATTTGGAGATAATTTTAGACTCCAACGGCGCACCTTTGCTTGCAAACTTCATTTTCTTCTTCGATGATTTTCCGGCGTTCAGCATAAATCTGCAAAAGAAAAATTTAATAATCAGAAATTATTTACGCATAAATAAATTCCAGCAAACTTGATGAGTTAATTCGTGAAAACAATCGTTGCTGGAAATGAAAGAATTAAATCGCTTGCAAAGAGAAAACTTCGTCAAAAATAGAGGAAGTAAAGTCTGCCTGTCAATGAAAACTGTGTTGCTGCTGAAGTAAATTCGTACTTTCAGCCTTTTACTTCGCAAAAAATATAAAACTTCACAAACTTCTCTGCCTTAACAAATTTTCTCAACTTCGCTTTCGAAAGAATGAATGAAAATGAAACGCAAAGCCAATTTAAGGCTGAGAAAATCGACCTAATTAATTGTTTCCAATTAATTCAGTTTGAACTCGGCTGGCACTTGTCTTTCGAATGGCAATTTCCGTCTCCAGCATAAGTCATTAAAGAAATTTTCTAATTTCGCCGCCAGTCGAGTGAAGTTTATTTTTCTTCTTTCTTTTCTCAGCAATTAGCCTAGAGAAATTTGAATTTTCTCTTTAAATGGGTTTTGGAAAATAAAATATTAAAATAATATTTTGTGTTGTTTCCAACCCGTTCGTTAAAATAATTAAATAATAATATTTAATTATTTTTTTATCCAAAGGCAATTTCAAATTTTTTCAAATCTCTCTGTGCCTCTGCGAATTTTAATCTTGCCAAGATTTTTACTTAGGCGAATTTCAATTTTGCCAGACATATCATTTGATTTTTTTATTAAATTTCCAATCGTCTGGACTTAGGCAAATTTTCAAATCCTTTGGTTTTCTAGGCAAATAATTAAATCTTTGTTCATCCAAGTGATTTTCAATGCGATACACGACTCCAACGTATTTGCCTTGTGCAAATTTTCACTTTATCCATGCTTGGGCGAATTTTTACTTAGTAATTGTCATTTAATTTCACAAAATGGCGAATTTTCCTTGTATTTTCACCCTCTCCAATCATCTTGGAGCGCACCCCTTAGCATTTTATCCCTTTCCAGCCTTCTTGGAGCGGACCCTTCATGTAATTTGCAATTTCTTTTAGGCTGGGCGGACTTCATTTGCATTTTGCAAGTGTCTTGGCACATGGCGGACTTCATTCACCTTTTGCATATTTCACTTTTACCTTTGGGCGGACTTTGGCTACATTTTGCAATTTTCACTTTGCAAGCTGCTGGGCGGACTTCAACTCCACCTTGCAATTCCACTTTTATCTTGGGCGAACTTCAACTTGCATTTGCAAGTGCATGGAGCGGACTTGCCAATCCTTTTACCTTTGGGCGGACTTTGAGATGTTTTTGCAATTTGCTTATGGCAGACTTTGAGAGTTCTTTGCAATTTTCATTTGCACTTCACCATTTTCATTTTCTCCATGCAAGTCTATGCCTTAGGTGAATTTTTTAGATTTTTCAAACTTTTTCACCCATTTTCCTTTGTAACCCTTTGAAGTTGATGTTTCATGAACTGTATACTTTCCCGAAATAGAAACTTTCTAAAAATAGAAATTTTCCAAAAATAGGAACTTTCTAAAAATAATCCCTAAAAAATAGGGATCCCAGAATGTGCTAAAAATGCCAAAAAAAGTCCCTAAAAAATAGGGGCTCGGGGTCAAAACCCTAAAATTTAGGAAGTGTCAGAATTGACTGAATAGACAGTCGATCTTCGTCGACAAGGCCTTCTAAGCGCTTTGGCAACGTTCTATCATTAATTTGGGTTCACAATCATTTCTTGACCTTCAAAATTTCAAATTTTAAGTACCTCATCAGACAGACTGAAACTCAGAAGCAAAACTACCAGAGGATAAAACCACTAGGGTCCCCATTTGCTATGGGGCGATGTGTGAAAAGGTCACAACAAGTACATGCATTACTTCCTTGGTTTAGAAGTGTGGCAGAGGCCTAATGAGATCATTCTAAGTCAAGGGAAGTATAGAATAGACATCTTGAAGAGATTTGGCATTTTGGATTGCAATTCTATGTCCACCTATGGAAACCAATTTTCAAAAGTTGAAGGAGGCTGCTGCTAGTTCAAATTTGGTAGATCCTACTATGTACAGGCAGTTGATTGGATCATTGATGTATCTAGTCAATACTAGACCAGATATTTGCTATGCAGTGAGTGCACTTAGTCAGTTCATGTTTGAACCAAGGCAAATACATCTAGTTGCAGCAAAGCATATCCTGAGATACTTGTGTGGCACAATTGGGTATGGCTTGAGATATTCTTCTAGTGTGGACTTGAAGCTGCATGGTTATATAGATTATGATTGGGCAGGTTGTGTTGCTGATCGGAAGAGCACCTCTGGATGTTGTTTCAGTTTGGGGTTTGCAATGATCTCCTGGTGTAGCAGGAAGTAGTCTTTAGTGGCACTGAGTACCGCAGAGGCAGAGTATATTGCAGCATGTGTGGCATCTCGAGAAGCAGTGTGGCTTCGGAAGCTCCTTGCAAGATTGTTTGGACAATCATTGGAGCCTACTATGATTCATTGTGATAATCAAAGTTGTGTGAAGCTTTCTATCAATCCAGTATTTCATGACAAAACCAAACATGTTTAGATCAAATACCACTATATCAGAGATATGGTATTAAGGAAAGCAATTTAGTTGAGATACATTAGCACCGATGAGCAGATGGCAAACATTCTCACCAAGCCTCCCTCCAGATTAAAGTTTGTGTACTTCCGAGATAAGCTTGGTATTGTGGAGAATGAAGCCCTAGCTGAGAGGGAGTCTCAGCTTCAGTGATATTCTATGATTTGCTTTAATGCATTTCTCTTTGTGAGAGAGATTCAAGGTGCAAGCCCTTGTTTCCACCCTTTGGGAGTAGCCAAGGTGGATGTCATGTGTGTGACTCCATGACAACATCATGTGAGAGAGTCCGTGATGATTTTCTTGTACTTGTGTTTATTCACCCTCTGGGAGTATCTATGGTGAACGTCATGATGAGATGACGACATCACGTTGAGTGATGGACACTTGTGCACATATACCATTCATGGGAGTAGCCATGATGGTTGATATCACGATGAGGTGATATGCTCTGTTCCTCCCATGGGAGAAGCCATGGTGATTGACATCACGATGAAGTGATATGTCTTGTACAGTTGAAGTATTCCTCCCTAGCTGAGAGGGAGTGTTGATGTTAACAGCTTCAGGCGATCTACTTCCAGGCACGATTTTATCTAAAGGCAATAAATTAAATATAGCCTTATGGCTATTTAATTTATATAATCGATTTACAATATGAAGAGACGCTTCATTTGAAAGTAATAAAATAAATATTAGATATTGTTAATATTTAATTAAGTCGACTTTTGAGAAGTCACGATTTTCTACTAAGGCCGACATGTGACATTCAAGAGGTGTGAATCCTTGAGGCCGACTTATTCCTTGAGGAGGCATGTCTTTCTCCTTTCCATTGGGTATTTATGCAAGTGATGGTCATTCATTGGATCATCAAGTTCATTCATCATAATTCGTATTTTCCTGAAGAAGTTCGCACCTAGCAGCAGGTCATCATTCTGTAGCAGCAGATTGATTTCAAGGAGAAACATATTCATTTGTATCTGCATCTAGGAGAGGTGCGATTATTCATTGTATCAAAATCGGCATTGAGTTGTGCCTGAGTTGTAAGCAGATTTCTGCTCTTAATACATCAATATATAAGAGATATGTTTGTTGGGTTTTTCTCCCTCAAGTTGAAGGGTTTTCCGAGGGTATCTTGTTGTGTTCATTATCTTATGTGCTGCATTTCTGATTATTTAATATCTGATCATAAAAACTAACATTTATTTTGCAAAAATCATGATTAAATATGAAGAATTCAGCATAAATCACTAAAAATCAATAAAAAATTGGTGGTCAACGATTTACTTTAAAACATGTATTTTTAAGGGAAAAAATCAGGAATATCACTGTTTTGCTATTAATCACAACTTTGGTGATTTATTCTTGATTTTTGCTTCTATGTTACTTAGGATAGGGATTGACTCAACAAACAAAAAGTATAAATGTAATTCAATTACTTGGGATTTAATTGGGAAAAAGTCAAAAGAATTAAAAAAGTGTTGCTTTTCCATCCAACATGGTCCAAAATGATTTTTCTTTTGTTCTTTTTAAAACTAAAGCAGGGGTTTGCGAGCAGCAACCCCTAGTGGGTTTGAGGGGTGGAGCCTTTGCCACCAAACCCAAATTAAAGCCTTGGAAACCACACCAAAATTCAAGGCACATGTTATTTTGCGTATGTTGCTTTTAACCAACCTCCAATAGTCCTCCAAAACTTGCAAAAAATGCCTAACTTTCACTCTTTTACATTTGAGCATTTTCAATTTTGTCCTTTTTTTTCTGATTCAAACTTGACTTAGATGAGTCTTCCTAGTGGGATTTGTTGGGTCTAGCAAGTTTGGCAAACTTGGTGAGTCTGATCAGACTTGTTGGGACCTAGGTCTGCAGTCTCTTGGCCTCATTTTCACAGCATAATTATACAAAAAGATGTTACTTTATGTTCCAATATCTCACAGCAAACCTATCTAAGGAAAGAAAATAATGCCGTGAAGTTATTAGAGAAAACCACCAAAGAAAATTGAAAAAAATGTAAAAATGTGTCGGTATAAACCCTATCAATGCAGGTAGGTGAAATCTGATGCATTTATTTTGCAAAAATCACGATTAAATGTGAAAAAGTCAGCATAAATCACTAAAAATCAATAAAAAATTGGTGGTCAACGATTTACTTAAAAACATGTATTCTTAGGGGAAAAAATCAGGAATATCACTGTTTTGCTTAATCACAACTTTGGTGATTTATTCTTGATTTTTGCTTCTATGTTACTTAGGATAGGGATTGACTCAGCAAACCTAAAGTATAAATGTAATTCAAGTACTTGGGATTTAATTGGGAAAAAGTCAAAAGAATTAAACATGTGTTGCTTTTCCATCCAACATGGTCCACAATAATTTTTCTTTTTTTCTTTTTAAAACTAAAGCAGGGGTTTGGGAGCAGCAACCCCTAGTGGGGTTGAGGGGTGGAACCTTTGCCACCAAACCCAAATTAAAGCCTTGGAAACCACACAAAATTTCAAGGCACATGTTATTTTGCATATGTTGCTTTTAACCAACCTCCAGTAGTCCTCCAAACCTTGCAAAAAATGCCCAACTTTCACTCTTTTACATTTGAGCATTTTCAATTTTTTGTTCTTTTTTTTCTGATTTTCCCACTTGACTTAGATGAGTCTTCCTAGTGGGATTTGTTGGGTCTAGCAAGTTTGGAAAACTTGGTGAGTCTGACTAGACTTGTTGGGACCTAGGTCTGCAGTCTCTGGGCCTCATTTTCACTTGCTCGCCTTGAGACTCACCAAGTTTGAGTCCTTGCGAGTCTTGTGTATATGCTAGAAATAGTCTTTTGTCAATCGACTATAGAAAGAATTATGTATGTGATAATAAAAAAATAATGCTTGAAGCATCTACTTTGATGAAGCCTAACACCACAAAGAATTTTTATCACACAACATAATGTACTTTTGAATCGTTTACTGTATCTAACATTGAGCCGTGATAAGTTCTATTTGTTATGACCTGTAGTGCTTTGTTGGTTTTGGAGAAAAAGGAAATCTTTCCTTCACCTCAGGATACCATCCTATTTTCCAATCCACTGAATAATTGTATGAATCCATGTTAATTGATCATGTAATTCGTTCTTCTACTTGTAGGTCCTTAAGATGATTTGACTTCCTTTTTCCCATGAGAAATTTGATTTACTATAAACAAAACATGTGTCACCTTAACTAAGGGTTAGGGAGGTTTCTTTTAAATTGTTAATGCTAATGTTTATGTTACAATAGATACAGACTATTTAGATTGGATGCAATAAGATTTGGATATTCTATGCATCAATTATGGGGTCTAGGGTTTTGTTTTACCTGCCAATGAATCTGAGTGCACTAAATGACAATCTCATAACTGTTTGTTTGTTAATGCTAATGTTTATATTACAATAGATACAGGCTATTTAGATTGGATGCAATGAGATTTGGATATTCTATGCATCAATTATGGGGTCTAGGGTTTTGTTTTACCTGCCAATGAATCTGAGTGCACTAAATGACAATCTCATAACTGTTTGTATCTATGTTGCCCAAAGTGGCAGGACTGGTACCTCTCATGTGAAAGTGGGTGAAAAAAAGATATAGCAAGTCTAACACGTATACAAGACCCTTCTAAAAGCTCATAGAATCTGATTCAAAAGTATAGCAAGTTTTGAAAACCCTGGCCCTTCTACTTTAGTACAGATTACTTTGGTATAGCTTTTTGTCTAGAGTTACTTGTGAAGCTGTCAGTCAGATGGCAGAAGACAAATCACAGAACAAGGAAGTTAGCTTAGAAGGAAGCCTATATTCTATTTCTTTCTTTCATTAAGGTCAGGGGAGAAATTACAGTTAACACATCTACATAGTGGAAAGATACTTGAATTGTTGAATTGGTTCTTAGCATTATAAAGGCACGATGCTATGAATAGCCAAGTAAATAGTGTCAAACACCTTTTCTGCTCATTCATTTGAACAATTTTCTGTAACAAATTTACGAGTGTGTATAATTTCTTATTATATTCAAGCTCTATATATTTCACTAGTTATTATGAAAACCCTTGTTTCTCATGTGTATGCCTATATCTACTAAATTGGAAGATGTTGTATCCAGGGGTTATCCAGTACAACACGAGTGGTTGTAATAACACCCCCACCCATATATGAAGATGTACGACGAGCTTATGCCAGGTGGGAAGTTCAGGAAGCTTTATCTTTTCACATGCTTTTCTTTTTACCTCCTCATTTTGAAGATAACTATATACTTGTAAATTTATAATGATATTCAATGTTCATAATGATAGTTGAGTCTCTTGTTTACTTCTATGCTCTGGTGTTTTAATTGGCAGTTATTGGCAATTGTAAAGCAAATTTGCTGTATTTCATCTTCAAATAAAACTCTTCAAATTAATAAAGCTTGTTGCATCTACTGAATTTAGATTTTTCTATGCATTAACTTTCATGTACATGTTGCATCCTGATTATGCTCTCTTTAATTCCATCAGGTTGGAAGCTAAATATTAGAAATTTTAACAGTACTTGTTTGGTTCCCAGTATGATCTGCATAATTGCACTCCAGATAATTTTAGTATTTTGGCATTTCTTCCTCTGTATGTTAGAAGAGCCACTGAAAACATTCTCTAGTTTGGAAATAATAGCATCTTATTGTATCATTTTTGCCTTATTACAGTGACATCACAAATGCTATTGAGTTGTTTGCAAGCCAAGAGATCTCCTGATCTTCCAAGTTAAGGATTCCTATTCTGAGTTCCATCAAATCAAAATAATGTGGTCCAATGTTAAATTCCTGCTGGGTAAAACGTTGATCTGTTCTGAATTGTTTCTACATCATGATATTTCAATTCTCACCAGGTCCAACCTATGCTTATGAAGAAAATAATAACATTTTTCAACTTTTTGGTCAACTTATAGATGTCCTGTGTCATGTTATGTTGTGGTACTTCACAGTGGTCGCAAAAGGGCTATCCACTTTTGCAAGTCAAAAGATGTCTATTTAAAACTCAACTGTCAACATGAGCTTTCAAGTTGAGGACTTTCTAAGGACCATAAATCAAAAGTATGGTTGAATGTCCAATGCCTATTAGGAACATTGTTGACCTGCTCTCTTGTGTTTGTCTTGATATTTAACAAATCAGACACATCAATTACAAAAAATAAGAATTTTTCTATATTGTTTGTCAATATACAGATGGTCCATGTCATCCTATATCTTGCTATTTTTTAAATTTTTCCATAGCTGACAAAGTGACTTAATATTTTAAAAAATCAATTTATTTGCTACTTATACCAGGCTAGTTATTTTTTAATATTATTAAAATAATTTAGTTTAGTAACAGTTTTATCAGATTTGTGAGCCTCAACCTGGATAAAATCTGTCATAATCATTTGAATGAGCTTTTCACTAATGTATAAACTTGTACATGGTTAGACATCTATTGTATTATAGGTTAAAATTTAGTTGGCCAATTCCCTTTCTGAAAATGTCTCAATTCCTATGATTAGTCCTTCAAGATATGGTTTAAAAATAAGTTTCCAGTTTGGATAATGGATTGCGTATGCTGGTATGACAACTTTGTTTCAGCTGGGCTGGGTGTTGTCATACTATCTATATACCCTTATTTGCAAAAACAAACAAAAATAACACATAATTGAAAACATAGTTAATAAGATAAAGATAATTGATCATTCTATTAATTCAATGATATATCATATCTATCAACTCAATACAAAATAGTAAATACCATGGTTCACAAACTTGGACTCTATAGACCAAAAGTTTCCAACTTAGAGAAAAATTGGCAACTTAAAATATATTTTTAGTTTTTGACAAAAAACATAAATTTAATGCAAAAAAATATAGCTACAAAATGTATCAAATGAGTTTAGCAGGGGTTTGGGGGCAATCCCCCTAGTGGGGTTGATGGGTGGAGCCCCCACCACTAGGCCCAATTTAAGACCTTCAAAACCGCATAGACCTTCATGGTAAATGCCATTTTTATAATTTGTTATAAGGCAAAAAACCATGTTTTTTCAATGCTTTTGGTGTGCAGAGTGAGTCACAAGGTTAGACTTGCAGAAAAACCTTGTGAGTACTAAAAAATATCGTCTAAAAACCTAGTGAAGAAACATTGGAAATACTCAGGGCAGAAAAAATATCGTTTGCAAATTATGGTAAATACAATTATACAAAAAAATGTTACTTTATGTTCCAATATCTCACTTAGACATAACTGAATTATGTAATTCACCTTCATCTATCTTGATTGGGTTCCAAAACACATCCAACCTACTTGTGACCTAAGTTTGTTGACAAGTTATTAAATAGAGGCCTTTCTTGATTTATATTGGGATGGACATTTATTTATGCCATCTTTAAAACCAAATTGGGGCTGAAGTCATTGTTGGGAAATAGGGTTCATTTCCACCATTAATCCTAAGAAGATTTTTGTGTAGTTTACATATCTAGAAAAAAATCAACATCATAATGGCTTGTTAAATCCACTTTTAGATAAAAATAGAATGAGAGAAAAGAAGAGAAAGTACATTCACCAAGAAATGATACAAAATGTACATGGGTAAAACCCTTTCGGGTAAAAAGTCCCTCCCTTCAAAATGAAACCCCTATATTAATCTAGAAACAATAAGGTTCCAGTAAAAAAACACCAATATCAATATGGAGAACACTCATTTCTAAACCCTATTCTTCAACTTGTAACACAACATGCAATGCCTTCTTGCTTTAAAAATTGTCATATCTAACACATGCAACCACATATCTATATCTATATTATGTATTACAATGAAGAACAATAATACACAAGATTATAACCTCCCCCATCCATGGTGGAATTTTGTTAGTATTCAACTTGTTCCATGCTTCTCTATAAAACTACTATGCCAAGCCTCCAATTTATAGAGTTTTGTCGTGAACAATACTACCAAGAACATTCAAAACCATGAAGGAAAACATGTAATGCTTGTCCTGGTGCTCAACATGTCTAAAGAAGCTACATGCAAGAACACTTTTCCTCTTAAGGCCATCACTCATTAAAATATTCCTATGACTCTTCACCTTCCCATAATATAATTCCATTTTCCAAGTGGACTACTCAACCTACTAAATACTCTTACAAGACATCATAGTATCTGTCATTAAGTGTCAGTAGGTGACATAAGTAACTCCTATATTTTACATGCCTCTTATAATGTATATTGCAAGTCTCTAGAGAGGGTCATAGCCTCCTCATGGAATCCACACTCAATTTTAGGACGGAGCTTATATGAACTAATAATGTTACATTTACCATCCTGCATAGGTTTCATATCATCAAATGTTATGACCATTAGCAATAAAATATTACAACCTAATTTCTTGAGACATTGCAAGGTAAAAAGTACACCCCAACGCTAACTTTCTTCCACTTGATGTTGACATTGCAAGAACACAGAGATAGATAAAACCATGTTCACCACATAAAAGATCTATCTTCAATAAACATAAAGATCCATTTATTAAACTAGCAAATGCTCATGAATCCAAGAACACTTTAGTCCTAATATTCTTCCACTTGATATTCAAATAGCAATAATCCATAGAGATAGATAAAACTTGGCCCGTTGAATAAAACATGCACATCTTCAAGAAACCATGAAAATCCATCTTCAATAAACACAAAGATCCATCTGTCAAACCAACAAATGTCCACGGAGTCCAACTCCATAAACCTGTAAACATGATCTAATAGAAAACTAATAGATAAAAGGCATCAGATCACCTTATGACACTATCCTCCAACCTACAAATCTACAACACTATGGGTACATAATCAAAGTGATCATAAAATAACAATATCATAGGAAAAATCTATCTACAACTGATAGAAATAAGCAAGCAACCCTGTATGTCTAGACCCTCACTTGTGATCTAGAATCTAGAGTAAAAAAGGCATTATAGTCCATTTCCTCCAAAACATGAGTTTTCCATCCCTGTACAAAACCAATCACCTCTAGTCAACACAACTCTACATGCAACACTTGCACTACAAGAATCCATCAAGGCAAAGTGATCAATGTACTAACCCAACAAAAGAAAAAAAAAATCAATTCCAAGGCTCCCACTACAAAGCCAATGTAGGCTGTAGGAACTCTAAAAACATGGCAACTTAATTTCAACTTTTTGCACTAGGAGATACACCTATTTTTGAGTGCAACAAATACAAAAATGATACCTCCATGCTAATACAACTCCACATGCAAACCTGCATCAACTAACTATCCCCAAGCATAGTAATGAATGCATCATCTTAAGAGACAACAAACACCAAAGTCACAGCCAAGGTTCCCAATGTAGGACTAGTGTAAACCCCAGGAATTTGATCATGACCACATGATCTTACATTTGCCTAAAACCAATAGATGGCAATAACTTGAATATTATGTTAATAATCCAAATTACTATCTGGGATCATCACATTACATCTAAGTTGTTGGTTCTTGTGCGAGATTGGGTACATGTACGATACAACAAATTTGTTTTCCCTTGGGTATGGTACGTTTGGGTACGGTTGTGTAATATATATATATATATATATGCAAAAAAATAAAAAATATACAGAATTGTAAATACATTTGATTGTATGATACTTCATACTTCATCAATCATCATTGAATCATATGATATTAAGTTGTGTGATCTATGCACAAAATAGCTTTTGTTTGATATTCATAGGTCTTCATTCCCTCTTGAAGTTTATCAGTTGAATGTCAATAGTATCTTTCTAAATGCAGTATAAATAAAAATTGAGTGTGTCAATAGCTATGATATTCTATGGGTGAAATATAAACAATCAAAAAAACTAAAGAATTGATCATTGATGATGTATTGAACAACCACAAAATGGGTATAGCTAGCAAATTAAATTACAGCCCCGACAAAACTCTTTACAAACAAGTTTTAATATACCAAAAATCATAAATTTGACAGTATACCAATTGAATAGATAAACCTATTAGATGGTTTTATCCATTGTTTTAGACTACAAACTATACAAGGGTGTGCTTCCCAACGATGCATAGCAATAAACCTATCAGATCAGTATTCAAAGTGTTGCACAAAAAATGGATGAAAATGGATTGACATTGCACCTTTTCAACGCTTGGGAGCGCCTAGGGAACGGCTGGGAGCGCCCAAATAGCTCTAGGTTCCTTGTGGGTCCGCTCTTCCCAGGCCGCTCCGGGACCCAAACACTCTCGGAGTGGGCACAAGAGCCTAAAACGAAGAACCCAATAACATAGCATGACATCAATAGCAACAACTCCTTGAAATAAGGAACCAGACCAAGAGCTTCAACTATGCAACAAGGGTCATGATGGCCCAAAGCCATCAACTCCACTAAACATGAATTCAAAACATCCTATGCTAATAAACTAGATAACTATCACAACTCCCACTGTTTGTACACAATAGTAACCAAGAGTTATTTGTGACACTAACATCAATTAGTAAAAGAAATTCATATTACTACCTACACTTCCACTAAAAGTGATATCAAAGGTAACAAAGGCATCATGCCAAAACATAAATGTCCTAAATTTGAAGATCAATTATGGCCCTAACACAATCAAAGAACTCCATATGTTGATTATTAGGAGCTCGCAAAAAGAAAATAAGAATCACTAGCTCCAAATCATGAAGAACAAGTTGTAACAAGTGACTATCTTCCTGCATAAATCTTCTACAATGGTGTAATGTTTTAAAGCTTCTCATACACTAACGAATATAACTCATAGCCAAAAACGAAAACAACTAATAGCAAAACCACTCTTTACAAGACCACCAAGTACACTAAGGTCCACTACAAAACAACTAAAATTCCACCTTAGGACACGTACAAGTCAACTACAAGTTTTCTTCATGAGAGCTATAAGTATGCTACAACTTATAAGGTTCCTCAAATATCTACTCCATTGAGAGATTTGCAAACATTTCATCACAATCTGAGATATCATGGGAACACTAAATCAGCAAGACAAAACCACACTACCTCACAACCAAAGCTATCCCCAAACCCTTTCTTCCATGTCAAGGGTTTCCTAAATTTGCAACACTTGTATCCATAGATCTACAAAACAACACATATTTTAACCCAAATATGCAAAACATAATTTCAACATAGAATGCCTAGCTCATCATACAAGTCAGATTCCATTAGCAAAACACATCCAAAATTACCCACAGACCTTTAACACCAAGATTTACATTCTAAATGATAAAGCACTACAAATTTGCAATCATGCTTAAAATTGTAACCAAATATTTCAGCCACTACAGGCTACCATGCAATGAAGTTATGAACAACCTACGATCTTTCTTTCTTTTGTAGTTAAGTAACTAGAAGAATAAAATCACTTACCAATCACCAATAGACCATGTTATTTTTTCTCTTTTAACTTAATCTTGCAAGAAAGATCACCTTGAATAGTTAGCACCTCTTATTACGTAAAACCCATGCAACAAGATTTTCCACCTGTGTAACTTCTCAACCAAACAACGACTTTATTGCTTCCAAAATTTAATGTGAGTGTCAACATTGCCATAATAAGTGGTTGCAACCATTTCAATGTCACTCTCATTAAGAAACTCCTTCAAACCAAGCCACAAAACAGAACTAGCTAGGAAAGCATGCAAAACACTTAAAATCAAGCTCACAAATTGAAGGTTCATTGGTGTAGGGGTATTCAAGCACAAAATCAAATTTTTGTAAGACTTGGAGGTTGGCTCACAAAATGGGCATGCACAATAGTTAAAATGTGGTGTAGTGTAACACAATAGTTAGGGATTTTATAGCTCACATGTTCTAGAAGACAAAGAAGAATGTGTGCTTGTAGTTTTATGATGGGTAAATTTTGCAATGTCCATTTTGGGAAGAGTACGCTTGTAACAGGCATAATGCATGAACAACCAATCTACATTAACTGCATGAAATCTCTAGATTGGTAGTTGGCATTTTGGTTCATTAATGCATGTGATAGAGTAGATGAACTCAAACGAGGAGTAAGGTGCATTAATGGCAGCTGATGGAATTTTTTGGCATCCAAACTTAGAATGTAAATGTTTAAATAGATGAGTTGTGTACATAGTTGATAGTTTTTATTGGTCAAAAGTTGAGAGTCGGCATGCATGAAGATATCTTTCTCTTCGAGCTATTTGTAATCTTTGATTGTTATCAATAGAGTTCACCACTTTTTGCCATATTTTTTGAGTTCTCTATTGCTAGTAATATAGTTTTCACTAAGCCTTTGTGTTGTGCAATAAGACCTTCCTTAATTGGAATCCCCCATTGTGTTTGCATCAATTGTTATTAGAGCAAGGTCTTTCCTTGTGTGGTGGTGCTCTAGAAGCTCTAAGAGGGTTTTTCATAGGGAAAAGAGATAGTCCTATAGTTGTAGAGAGTTGTCGAACACCATTTTTTCTTTCCTCAAAGGTTAACGTGGGAAAAAGGTAGTGCAAATGTCTTCCAACACAAGGGAGGTTGGGTAGAAGGCATGGAGAGTATGTGAGGAAGAACAAGATGGTGAATAACACAAGGGTGGTAGAGTTGGAGGAAGTGATAAGAGACATCTACGAAAGAATAGAGATAGAAAATTCTTGATCAAGGGAAGAAGATGCAAACTCAAGCGATGATGAGGCTCTTGAGGAGTACATGGATGATTTTGATGAGGATCCAACAAAAAGGAGTTCTTGGCTGATTTCTAGGGTTGGTGGCAACCGATACACTAATATTGCAAGCTATGTGAGGATTTCTTTCTAGGGAAGTTGATTGATTTGATCATGGAGTTAGAGAAATACTAAGTATAAATTTGTTGAAGATCCCAACAATTTGCAATTTGCGTGCATGAGGTTGAAGGGGCATAGATTGCTATGGTGGGATCATGTCTAGAAGGATAGGCATCAACAAATAAAAGCAAAAAATCTACACATGGAGCAAGATTGTCAACTGAGGGTGAAGTTCCTAGTTGTGGACTATAAGATGATTTTGTTTAGGAAGCTCCAAAGCATGTGTATCCATTCAAGACAAGTTCAACATGCTAACCTCTAGGGTTGTATAAGAAGTTTATTATGTGTTGAGGTAGAAGAGTGGTTGTCATGAAGATAGGAGAGTGCAATGCAAGGAACTGGTAGGTTCATGTTGGGATGAGGAGGTGTAATGCATGATGAAAGAGAGTCGACACTAGCATGTTGAAGGGAGGCAAGCACATCACAAGCTTGTGGGGATGCATTTTGGAGGAAAGATTCCTCCCTTAAAGGACAAGGACAAGGGGGAAGATTTTTATTCGAATGTGCTACAAATGTGGAGAAAAGGGGCATCACTCTTTTGAGTGCCAGAGGATGGAACAAACCAACAATGTGTGTATTTAGAAGGTAGCAAGCAACCATGTTGCTTAGGCAATCTTTGATGGAAGTGTGTTAGGAGGATGCAGAGAAGAGCTAGAGCATGGAGAAGTACTCACCATGAGAAGGGTGTTAATGAAGCCGAAGAAAAGAAAGAATAAGTTTGCATAGAGGAAGAACTTGTTTTGAATTATCTACAAGTCTAGAGGGAAATGTTGCAAGGTCATCATCAACAATGGCAACACTAACAACCTAGCCTCTAGTGAGATGGTAGAAAATTTAGGCCTATGAAGGTTGAGGCATGAGAACTCGTACAAGGTGTTGTAGCCATCGAAGAGCCGCAATTTGGTAGTGAATGAGAAATGCAAAGTCAGCTTTAAGATCAATGCAAACAAGGATGAGGTCCTATGCAACATCATGCCTATGGACTATTGCCACCTTTTGTGGGGAGACCATGTTAATATGAATGAAAGGCACAACATAACGAGTGTACAAATACCTATGCTTTGTGGAAGGAGGGGAAGCTCTATAAACTAGAGATTTTAAAGGATGACATGGAAGTAGAGAGTAGCTTGAGAGTTCTATTGCTATCTGGGAAACAATTCTAAAAGGAGCTTAGGAAATAGTGCGTAAGCCTTGCGGTTATGCCCAATCCTGCACATGTTATCACAAAGGAGGCAAAGGAAGAGGGTGAGGAGATGACATGTGAAGTGAAAGAGATTTTGGGGGAATTTGTAGACATCTAGTTGGTAGATATTCTAGGACTTTTTCCCATGTCTAGCATCAACCATTCAATAGACTTGATTTCAGGGTCTAGTCTACCAAACAAAGTGGCCTACTAGATAAGATTGCAAGAGAGCAAAGAGGTTTAGAATGCAAGTGGAGAACTATTTGCAAAAGGGATAGTTAGGGAGATTTTGAGCTCTTGCACAATACCTATAGTACTAGTGTTGAAGAAAGATGAGAAATGGAGGATGTGCACTAATTCCAAGGATTTAAATAAAATCAAAATCAAGTATAGGTTTCCATTACCATGCATGGGAAATTTGACAAATTGCTTGAGTGGAGTGTGATACTTCCAAATATTGATCTAAGGAGAGGCTACCATCAAATCAAGATTAGGAAGTGCAATGAATGAAAGATGGCCTTCAAAACCAATGATGGGTTTGAGTGGCTAAATGAGGTGTTGAAGTTGTTCCTTGGGAGGTTTTTCATCATGTATTTGGATGACATCCCAATCTTATTAGGACCTATGAGAAGCACTTGGTGCATGTTAGGAAAATGTTATAGCGATTACATGAGAAAAAGTTCTTAGTAAACTTGAAGAAGTGTAGCTTCATGAAGGAGTTGTTATAGTTGGGGTTTGTGCTATCCAAGAAGTATTGGAAATGGACTCCATGAAGGTGAAGGTGATCGTGGAGTGGCCATTTCCCAAAGCACATTTATGGCTACAAGCTTCCATGGGTTGACAAGCTTTTGTTTACTTCCTAATTCAATATGCTTTGAATATAACAAAGTAAACATGATAGGTGAATACCAATGACTAAGAAATTCATGCTAGTAATTGCATAAAGATATCACAATGTATTTCATTCATATTCACTTATGCAACAGTAGTTCAAGGAATTCTCGTAACATGTGTTCCCTTTCACTAGTACAATAAGATTATATAAACTGGCTAATGATCGCTAAGAACTTCCAACCATAGACAACTACCAAGAGTAATTGTATCCAACCAATGAAGAGAAACTATCTTGTTGACTACAATATAATTAAACTATAACTAATATGTAGATTTATCTAACCACAAATTTTATATAAATTTCATTTAGAACTTTAGTGGGATTTGTGCACCTATCACAGAGACCATGAGGGATGATACAAAGGAGTTCATCTAGACCAAGGGTGAGGAGGGCACATTCTAGATGAAGAAGATAGTGATGGAGTGGCCATTGTTGGTGCTGCCTGATTTTAACGAAGTTTTTCAAGTAGATTGTGATGTGAGCAGCAAAATGACTATTGTAGTGTTGAGTTGGGAAGGAAGGCCAATCACATACTTTAATGGGAAGTTGAATGATGCATGTATAAGATACTTGGCATATGATCAGGAGTTCTATGCAATCATATAGGTGTCAAAAAAATCTAGGCACTATTTACTGCCCAAAGAGTTTGTGCTATACATAGACCATCAAGCACTTCAATTCATCAATAGCCAAGGCAAACTCAACTAGTGGCACAAGAAGTGGGTGGAGTTCTTGTTGAGCTACTTGTTTGTCTTGAAGCATTGAAATGGGAAGTCCAATTGATTTAAAAACACATTGAGTCAACGGTGTGCATGGATAAATGAGTTGTACATAGGTGTTGTTGGTTTCAACAAAATGGAGCAATACGCAAAACAAAGACTTCAACAAAGTATGTAGGGCATGTGTAGAGCTTGTGCTTGCAAACCAATTGTGTGGTTGCAATATTTGTTTTTGGACAAATTTTTGTTCAAAGGTGTGCCATTGCATACAAAAAATGTTGATGCACAAAAACCTCATTAGAAAAAAAATAGTGGAGGCTTGCTTGATCATTTCAGCATAGGAAAATAGTGGCACAGATGAAGTGGGTTGTTTTTGTTTGTGCATTTATTTAGATGTGTGAAAATTTGTGCAGTAGTGCTGGGTTTGTTAGTTGGCAAAGAGGAGAAGCCAAATGTTGGGTTATACCAACCCTTGCCAATTCTTGAGAGGCCATATGAGCATCTGAGCATGGATATTGTTCTTGAGTTGCCAAGAACGCATGGTGGCCATGGCTCTATATTTGTTGAGGTCAACAAGTTCTCCAAAATGGCACATTTAATACCATAGAAGCAAAAAAAAACCACATAGGTGGTGAACTTGTTCTTCATAGAGGTAGGGCTACGTTGCTATTCACCATTGTGTTAGATTGAGACAATTCATGGAACACTTTTGGAGGATATTGTGGAAGAAGCTAAAAATGCAACTATAGTTCAATTTGGCATATCACCCCAAAGAAATGGATATATAGAAGTGATCAATGAGAGCCTTGGAAACCTATTGCGATGTCTAGTGGAAGAATGTAATGTCCCCGATTTAGCCCTACGCTCTTCTTGAGGTTTTAGCCTATTTCCGGAAACTCATAGGCTAAGCAAAATTGGAAATTAGGGTTTCCTATTTTATAGGGGTTTTGAAGAAGGTTTGCATGAATAAAGATTGCGGATTCTTTCTGGGTTTTCAGAGAGCTTCGCAGTGATATGATTTATAAAGTCATCGAACAACTTTTCTAAATTTACTATTTTTAGTAAATTCTATTTCTGGCAGTGCCATCTTGGGCAGTAGCATCAATAGTCAGCTCAGTTTCCATTTCGGGCAGAGCAGTTTGGAGCATATTTGGCCTTTAGCACTTAAAGGCTCATTTTGGGTAAAATGATTTATTTTAAGTCATTAATGTTATAATTTCTTATTGACCCCCTTGGCCTAGTATTAATGACTTAAAGTTGTTTTAAAAGGTGGCCTTGAGGGTGGACACCTCATTGGGAGATTATTTAAATATTTCTAAAGTAAATATTTCTCCTCAAGTTTTGGATGCCTAGAAAGGTGAATATAATGTTTTAAAAATTAAAATATTTCAAAAGTGAAATGGGCATCTCTTTTGGAGGGAAAAAGAAATGGAAGTTGAAGAGCCAACAGTCACCTTCAATTCTATAAACGAAAGCCTTTGCTCTCTCATTTCTTATCTTTGAAAATGTTGTAAAGTTATGCTACTGAATTAATTTCAGAATCTGGCTAAGGGAGAGCTTAGCAATTCTACTCCATTCTTTGGGCCTGAAACTATGGTCTCCTAGATGGTGGATTGAGAGTCTGCTTCATTCAGAAGTGCACATTGAGCATCATAGTTGTAAGTTTGGAGTTTTTATCAGATTTTGAGTTGCTGGTCACACCATGGCTGAAGGTCGATTTCACTCACAGCTTTCAATGTGATCTTTCTATGCTTATGGGTATTTGCTCAAATGTTTTCTAGACTAATGGCGACTCTTCCCTCAAGTTTTCAGATTTTATTTTGCTGTTTTTGATTTTTAAGAAGAAAATCGCCCCTCAAGAAGGTCGTACCTCTCATTAATTGCATTGGGTTTCGTGCCAAATAAATTAAGATGATTTGATGCAGTTTTAGCATGTGATCTTGGATGCCACACTCATAGAGAGCCTTTGCAAAAGATTTCAGCTCATTCAGAGGTATCTTTGGATTGTTTTGATGCATTTTGGGAGTGTTACAACTTGCTGGTTAACAATTTCAGTCTGCTGTTTATGCATATCAGATTGTTAAACATTCAGATTTTGGCTTATATCTTGGTGATTGAGAAGATTATATATTGTAATAAACATTCTTCAGTAGTTTGCATTGATTATATCATTGTAACACATGGAAATTGCAGATTTATTTAATTGTAAGGCTGAGATTTAGTAGTACTAATCCAGTCATTATTCTTATTGCATTTACTTGTGATTTCCTAATGCAAACACTTTAACTGCTGGTTGGTTTACCGCCAGTGTGGAGAATAAACATTTGTATCTCTCTTTCTCACCCACTGTCAAGTGGAGAATTCCCACTGTTGAGTGGATGCCCGCCACAGCGGATGGATTAGTTTTGAATTGTAATGTTTTTCCCCCCACTGATTAAGCGGTAGCGTGGAAATCTCTTATGGCTGGTTCACTGCCTATTTACATTCCAGTTTGTTTAATTACTCCACCATATGTTAGCACATCGCCTTCTAAAGGATCTTGTGTGCACATTCTTGGTGTTGAGTTTAGATTCTCTCTCTCTTAGTTGTAATCACTTCAATTATTAAATCAGTAGATCCTAGGGATCCTCTGACCATATGCCCGCCCCTCCTCCTTAAGTGGTTTTAGGGCGCATTCTTGGTTAGAGTTCTTTTATGCAGCGTTTTGGTTTAAGCTAACCTTAACGGGTGCTTGGTTACATTGTAATTGTTATTGGAAAAAAAATAAAAATTGAGAGGGTATCTTTCAAAAAAAAGCTAGGACTATGGGATTCAATCTTGGCATAAAACAATTGGTAAAAGCCCCTTCCTAATCATTTATGGGCAAAGTACAAGGAGACTCATGGAGCTATGCAACATACTAGGAGATAAATGGAGGAGTGTAGAAGCAGAATATTTCATGGAGCACATGCATGGCGTGCATAAACAAGTACATGAGTAGGTGAAGAAGAGCAACATGCAATATAAAGAGCATGTGACATACACGAGATAAGTAGAATTCCAAGTTGGTGACCTAGTGTTAGCACATTTTCACAAAGGCTTGGTGGTTGGGATGCAAATTGGGTGCATGTAATAGTTAGAAGGTGGCATAGTGGCACACAAAGTTAGGGATTGTGCGATGTGCACACACAAGAAGGTGAGGAAGAAAAACACAAGCTTGTAGTTTGATAATGGGGGAATTGGAATGTCATGTGGCAAGAGCACATGGTTGACAAGTGGCAATGGTTGTTGGATTGCATGATGTAACAAGCAAAATGTATGATCAATCAATTTTCATCAACTACAAGAAATCTCTAGATTGGTGGTTTTTTTTTTATTCAAATGAAGAGTCGATTGCATTAATAACAATTGGTAGGATTTTTGGTTGTAGACATCGGTCTACAATCCAACATTTTTGGTTAAGATGATATCTCTACTTATTTGATTTGAATTATCTTCCCTAGCTAAGAGGGAGTGTTAATGAAATATAGCTTCGGTCAGAATATAAATGATGATTGCTGAATAGCATTATCACCATTTATATATGATCGATATTTAACTTATTTCAATAAACATAAATCAAGTAAAAGTCGAATTTATAAGTCTGATTAAATTCGAAATAAATAAATAATCAAATAAAATTGGAACTCATAAAATATGATTTGCACCTCACATATAAAAGGCTATATGTGTTAAGAGGTTTAAACCGAAAGTTATTCGGTGGTTAGTGAAGCCCGCGTGCCCAAAGGGACACGTCCGCTCAAGGGATGCATCCCTTAAGGGGCGGGTCTCTAACATACCAAAGGTGGTTCCATCCATGAATTGCAATCATCAAAATTTATTAATGTTCTGCAATCAGCACATTCAGCAAAAAGGGAAGAAATCTGGAAATCGTTTTTTTTTTGTCTTAGAATTTCTCACACAGAATTTCAGTCTTTAGTTTTAAACTTAGATCTCTAGGATCCTATTTGATAAAGATTTGATAACATTTACAAGAGGAAAAGGAAGCTTGTAGAAAGAAAAAAGAAAAACTTCAAGAGGTTAAAATTTAAAGAAAAACATGGAGAAAGAAGCTATACAATAAGATCATCTTATAGGTGATGCAGGAAATTCTGATCACTGAAGATAGTACCTCTGCTTTATCCAATCAGAATGGTCAAGGTTTAACCTTTCATACTTGTTTTATCAGGTTATAAGCCTTGTTGACTGAATAAAATCTGTCATAAGGATTCGAATGAGCATTTCACTAATGTATTAAACTGTCCAAGGTTGTTAATGTATTATATGATAGGTTGAAGTGTAGTTGGCCAATTCACTTTCTGAAAATGTCTCAATTCCAGGATCATCAATTTGGTAATCACTCTATTGACTGCAAATTTTTGTTTTGTGATCCTATGACTAGTCTTTCTTCAAGATAAGGTTTAAAAACAATAATTATTAGTCCTTTTGTGAAGTGACCTTGGAAAATGTGTTTCTGAAAGATCAGGTTTTATTAGTGACCTGAATGGGATCAGTTGTAATTAGCTGATACTTATATTAGCTATATCTTACCAGCCAAATAAAATCTTAGCTAATATAGAATTTGGAGTGTTTAGAACTCTTCTACAAGACTTTTAACTAGTCCAGATGGTGATTAACTAGTGAAGCAAAAGAACTGGTCCAAATTATGCAGCATAGAAATGGAAATGATTCTATGAGTTATAATGATTTGTCCCACACTTGACAAACTCATGTTTGAAAAATCCAAGTCATCTCTATTGCATAGTATTACTAGATTGAAACTCAAATTTTCCTTGGATGTGGCAAGGCAGGAACTTGAAAGTCTACAAAACTAAAGTAAAAAATTTCATCAAAACTTGGTGAGTGGCTTGTAAATTTAAAAGAATGTGTAATATGGTGTGACATTTTAAAATCATATTTGGATTTTTTCGATCCAATCTTTTATAAATTATATGTAGTAATTTGTATTAGGCCTTATCCCATTAATTTCAAATTATATGTGCTATTATATTAAAGCTACAGTGCTTAATTCAAGCTAAGACAATGGCAGGGAGAACTTGATCAGAGACATTGTTTTAAATTATTATTTTTAGTTATGAAATGTTGGTGTCTCCATCTCTGTGCTCTCTGGGCACAAATTTAGCTTTGTCCATTTTGCACTCCCTTGGCATATACTTGCACTTGTCATATATAGTTGCCATTCAAACGTGGATTTTCATTTCATTTTGGAGATCCACTCCTATTCTTCTTTGTGCAACCTTGAATAATTTAAACTAAGTCCGTTAATTATTGGGATGCTATAATGTTTAAGATGTCTTTTTGGAGTACCTGGACATTCAGGTTTGGAAGTTATACTCAATGATTGTCCATAGTTAATGAAGAAGCATTTATATGATTTGATGAATGACATTGTTGATGGTGTGAGATGTCCTTCATAGAAAAAGATTTTATCAAGAACAAGAAAGCTCAGTCATAGTTAAAGTGTAAGCTCTTTTTCATCTGCACAGAAAAACAAGTTTCTTATCTATGAAATTTATGCTTTTCATTTCCAGACAAGAAGATTCTGGGCTATTGGGAAGCTACCAAATTGGCTGCAAGCTCGGACAACTATTGACTTATGGTAGAGCATGGAATTGAACTTTAAAAATGCCTCTTTTGTTTCCTTGGAGGTCCATGCTTTTGTCTGGAGACAAATTGTCAATCTCTAGACTATGGAAACATTCTCTTAAAAGTGCATAAATTTTTTTCATTTAGCTTTGTATTGCTGGAAGTTGGTTTTCAGTATGCCTTTAGAGGAAAAACAACAATAAGCCATAAGGGATAGACTATTTTGAGAGGTTTACAATATAGTACGTGTACTTTACAATTTGTGTTATATTGAATCAAATTCTGATGTTTTGGCAGAACTTAGGGACTCTGGTTTAAAATTGTCTTTTCAGTATGGTAGATTTATTTATTTATTTTAATATAAACCTAAAACAAAAATGATAATACCATAAAATGCAATCCATTTTATATTGGTTGGATCTTCTTCAGATTGGCCAATATACAACCATTTGATCATTATGTTCACAAACAGATCTTTTCTTATTTTCAGAAAATGTAGTTTGACACATAGTAGCAGAAATCTTTCTCAGGATTGAATCTGGAAACCAAAAGATAAGGGTTTTTGAATCAGTAGGGATTTAATTCGGAAAACTTAGGAAATTAAAAAATGGTTAATTCAAAAACTTTTAACTAAATCATGAGTTATGCACGATGCTTTGCTGCCTCAAGAATTGTGCCTAAGACCAAAAGTCAGTTATCTGATTCAGATCAGATTGGTGATAGGCGTGAATCCCGATAAGTCACAATTTTATCAAAAATGATTATTGATTTTTTCTACTTTGGTTTGATAATCAGTAGTACATTGGCCATTCCAAACTGTGTAAGCTCAGCTTCCTTGACCTCTTTATATGCAGCATCATTGCATGGGTAAAGAGAGTAGTTCTTGTGTTCTTTCTTAACCTGTGTTGTTGTCCAACATCATGTCCAGTTGACCCTATGCATTTGATATGTGAGAATCGTCCATATGCAAGAATCTAAAAGAGAGAACACAACTTTTCAAATTGGTTGTTAAATATCAACAAGAAAATTGCCAGCTTTATGGAGACTGTCCAGTGATTTCTAAGGTAACAGATCTGTCCACCTCTAGCCTGAAATCTGCTTAAGATTTTAAATTTAGTAGAGCATCTTTGACCTTCTACTGATTGCAGATCTTGAATTCTTGGATATCATGAAAAAGTCTCACTTGGTCCCCAAGTTCTTGTTGTCATCATGTTCTTGGAAGAGGTGCATTACAATGAACTTTGTTTTTTCCCTGTAAATTCATCAATCCTGGCAATTTATGTATCGGTGTATTTGTATATGTAATTTCTGAGTATTGTATCTTCCTCCTTATTGCCGTACTTCACTTATTACTTATTATCAATATGTGAAATTGGACATTCCTCAGAACAACAGTTACTGATGATCTTTCTTGGCTTTTGATTCCATATATGTGAGCTGTTTTTTAAAGTAGCATACATTGGAAAAATCAATAATTAAGATCTGCTACATGGATGTCAGAATATTACAATTTATTTATCAGTGCAAAATGTGAAACTGGTTTAGGATGCTCTGTTTGTGTGTATGCATGAATGTGTACATTTAGAAGTCACTAAGAAATGGTAGTAGTTTTTCGCCCCTGCTAAAATGTCTGCTTTTCTGCTTGATGTTATTTTAATGACATGTTTCTTTCAGTAATTTTTGTGGGTCAACCAATTTTGTAAGTCATAATCTTACATTTACATCCTAATTATAGCTATAGGATACAAATGGATGAAAGTTCAAATTCTTTATTTAAGAATTATAAGATTTTTGTTAGAATGGTGACTATTTGAGATTCTTGTCATATTACAAACCATAATACCTCTTTGGTGCAGAAGCAGGTGGGGTAGGCTTGCTGGTGAGTATCTTGATCGTACAAATGAGCATGCTGGAATGTATTCTGAAGTTTGTGTAGAAGTGGCAAAGAAGCTTGAGTGTGGCATAATCAACTTGTGGGAATTGATACAAAGATCAAAAAATTGGGAGACAGAGTGTCTGAGGTTAGTATGCAACTGAAGTTCACCATTCATATGCGATTGTCCTGAGCCACAAAAGACGATTGTGTATTGCTTTGTATCATCAGAATATTTGCTTCAAATATTAGTGACTACCAGAAATTTGATGGTATCCAATAGGCATAGTGTTATTCCTGCTCTTGTTTTGTAAAATTTGTCATATGTCTTTTAATAAAATGCTCAAGCTATAATAGTTACCTTAAGTTTACATCAAAGAGAAGTTTAATTAATCCCTAGATCTAGTTAACTTCCTCACCTAAGTTGCAGCTTCAAATCTCATATCCACATAAATCCAGATGTTGGCTAAAAAATATATCAAGCAACTTTTTAACTTGGCCATTCTTGGCATCCATATGGTTCTTTACCTAGCCCTTACAAGAGTTCAAATTATTCCCTTGCGCTATTACATAGAGATTCACCCTCACAGAAAGTCCCCCACCCTCCAAATTTCTCCTGGTTGCAAAATCACTGAACCCACCAAAAAACACACAGTAGCTTGAGCAAAAGAAGAATTGTAAGTTCTCTTTTAAATAGCTTTGCCACTTGACTAGAGGTATAATAGTGACTGCTAGCCACATGTGCTGTACCTAAATCTTCACAAACAGCTTGCAGGACAGACCATCCATGCAAATGCATATTTGTTCCAGGTAACCAGAATATCTTTTTATAATTTCCCAAATCATCATAGTGGGCTTCAGTTAGGCCTCCAGTTTTACCTCCAAGATACTTATTATCGCCAATGGTGGTGTCAATGATGTTGTCCTGGTGGAAACATTGTGTCCTCCCTGTCATAATGTGTTCATCCTCCATGTCAGCCCAATACATTTCTTCAAGCTCCAGATCAATGACCCCCTCAACCAGCTACTTCCATGAATTTCTAACTTCTTGCTTGCTTCCAGAAATTCCTTGATCCCCAGAGCTATGCTGGTGCTTTTTCAGAGAACCCTTTGTCACTGTCTATACAACTTGCCTGCAAGAAGCAGAGTAGCCAATAGATTCCAAGCACATGAAATTAAGCCACCCAGTTCTCTGAAGCTTTCATATGCAGGCCATCTGCTTCTGTTTTGGTTGTCATTCCTAGGGAGTTTGTTCTCAGACATGATAGAAGTTCTTATTGATAGCATCCAATAGCTCAATAATATCCAACTTGGAGAATGTCCTTTCCTTACAGAATGTTTTGTCATGAAAGTTTTACTTAGGGGTGAACTACATCTGTGGTAAAATTGACTTTCAACCTTATTCAAATTCCATGAATGAACTTAAATTTGTTAGGTTCTTAATGTGTGGTGATTCGGAATTGCAACAAACTCTCTATGCTTTATGCTGACAAGGGTGCCAAAAATATTACGAATGCACAGAGATCAGGATATACAAACAAGAAGTCTTAAACTTTAATAAAAGGTATTTTCCAATGCTCAAGTTGGAGTATTTAGAGAAGCTTTGATTATATGCTTTTGTTCTATGACAAAATCTAGAGATCCCAATAAATGAAAGTATTAAAAATTAATGCATATGGAGAAGGTGATAGGTTTATTGCAGGGAAACCCGGGGACGCGTCCCCCCCCCCCCAAAATGCCCCGTACCCGTTTCCGGGACGTACCGGGTACCGGGGGACGGCAGGGGACCGTCCCTCTTTTTTCAAAAAACTCAGGAAACGTGCCGGGGACGGGGGGACGGCGTTGACTAGAAGAGGGACGGCTGACCGTCCCTGGGGACGGCCAGGGGACGGCTGAGCCGTCCCTCGACCGCCCAGGGGACGGCCGGCCGTCCCCTGCGCTTTAGACACTTATAACTTGAAAAAACAATCACAATTTTTAAAAATTTCGGCCAAGCATACGTGGCATGTGTGGGCCCCATTTATTTTGGCTCTCTTATGAAAGGAAAAGGGCCTCTCTAACCTCATTATGTGCATTTTGTTTGTTTGAGCAGCCAAGGGTTTGAGAGCAAAAGAAGTTGCAGCCATTGAAGGAGAAGGAGCAGCAGCTTGAAGGAGAAGAGGAGGTTGAAATAGTGTTGAAAGGAGTGCAAATCCACTAAAGAGGTATGCATTTTCTTTCCCTATTTTTTTTTTTCATTTTTTTGCAAAATATGAAGCATACATTGTCTGATTTTTTTTTATTTTTTTGCATTTTCAGTTTAAACTTGCATTCTAAAAACAAAAAACATGAGCAGCAGTGAGAATGGAAGTGATAGTGAAGTTGAAATGCAAATTAGAAGGCAAAGTGGTGGGGGTGGTAGTAGAACTAGAGAGCAAAGAAGTGAAAGAACCCCAATCCAATGCCATCCTTCATCAACCAATACCAAAACTATGGAAGACTATGCAAGACACCCATTAAACCCAAAAAAACCATTCCTTCGATATGTTACACCCGTGGGTGAAAGACAAAAAAATTCAGGGGGGAGTAGGGTTTGGTTTTGCCATATTTGTGAAAAAGACTTTAGGGGCAGCTACACAAGAATTAGGTCTCATTTTTTGGGTGAGGTGGGCCATGGAGTTAGAATGTGTCCTTCATTGACAGATGCCCTATTTTTAGAATGCCAACAAATTCAAATAGAGTGTGATGGTGGGGTTCAAGGTGGGTCTCCTTCTTTCCCAAGTGCACAATCATCCATGCCTACTCCAAGTCCTTCCACGGTTGGTAGTAGTGGAGTTCTCTTAAGAGCAAAGAGGAAGGTGAGTGGTAGTGGTAGTGAAAAGGCAACCTCAGTTGAGTCCCTGTTTAATAACCAAGCACGAGAGAGTACTGAATCCGCCATTGCCAAATTCTTTTTTGCACATGCCATTCCATTTCATGTGGCCCGTTCCTCTTATTTTAAAAAAATGGTGAGAGAATTAACCACAGTTGGTCCTTCATTCATACCCCCTAGAGATCATAAGCTACGCACCACCCTCCTAGACAAAAAGTACTCCAAAGTTAATGTGTTAATGGAGGACATGAGGCAAACGTGGATGAGGACGGGGTGCTCTATAGTGATGGATGGGTGGACTGATTGTAGACGTCGGCCACTCATCAATGTCATAGTCACATGCCTTGCTGGTTCTTATTTTCTTAGAGCCATAGATTGTTCGGAGAAACGTAAGGATGCAGAATTTCAGTTTTCCATTTTGAGAGATGCTATAGAGGAGGTTGGGGCTGCAAATGTGGTGCAAGTGATCACCGATTTTGCACGTGTGTGCAAATCAGCTGGGTTGATGGTGGAGGGTCAGTACAGGCACATATTTTGGACCCTATGTTGTGTTCATGCATTGAACAATGCATTGAAAGACATAGGGAAGCTGGATTGGGTGAAGAAAATAGTGGCAGAAGCTAGAGATATTCAAATGTTTATTTGCAATCACCACACCTCACTTGCTCTCTTCAGAACATTTTCAAAGAAGGAATTTCTCAAACCTGTTGAGACAAGGTATGCCACTCACTTCATTTTGTTTCACTTTCAATTTGTATTCATATTCTGATTTTGTTTTAAATTTTAAATTTTTAATGAATCAATGAATGAACATTGAATGTAGATATGCCACATACTTCATCTTCTTAGAGAGGATGGTAGAGGTGTATGAGCCTCTACAAGCAATGATGGTCAATGCAGAGTGGGCTAGATGGCCTAATGCAAGTTCCACGGACGGAAAGAATGTCAAACAAAAGATCCTCGATGACGATTGGTGGGCCAATGTGAGGTAAGACATTAGATGGCTGATTTTCATATTAAATTTCTGATTTTAATATTTTAATTTTATTGTCCAATGTTCCAATTTTTGAAGTTTCTAACATGTCAATTAACTTGTCAACTAATTATTTTGAACTTTTTGTTTGCATTTTGCAGATATATTTGCTCCTTCATCTCCCCTATTGTAGATGTCATCAGATATGCTGATACAGACTCTCCTAGTCTTGGAGAGATTTATGAGACATTTGACAGTATGCTTGGGAAGATCAAGCAAGTTATTTCGACAAAGGACCCCACTTTGGATTTATATGAGCAACACATTGGGCCCATTGTGACTCGAAGGTGGAATATAATGAACACCCCGCTTCACATGGCTGCCTTTGCTCTAAATCCAAAATGGTATGCACCAAGGCCTGGTAGGGTGCCTCCATGTGATGATAGTGAGGTTTTAGATGGGTTCACACGGGCCATTGAAAAGATTTATCCAGCAGAGCAGGCTTCACTAGTTCGGTCACAATTCCTAGACTTTGCAAATCTTTCGGGCCCAAACTTGAGTAAACCACAAGCGAGGTTGGATAGAGCTATATTAGCTCAATCAAACCCTATTGGATGGTGGACCTATCATGGGAGGGATACACCGCAGTTGAAGACACTTGCTACTCGCCTTCTTGCACAGGTTGCTAGTTCCTCTGCTGCAGAGAGGAATTGGTCCACGTATAGCTTTATCCACTCCCTCAAGAGGAATAGACTTACCTCTAGACGAGCGGAGAAGCTAGTGGCTGTTCATAGTGCTCTTCGGCTTCAGGATCGGCAGACTCCAGAGTATCGACAGACTCCAGCTCTACGGTGGGATATTGATCCCGAGGATGTGGCCTAGGTAGATGAGGAGGAGACAGTTGAGGGTTTGGTTGGGGTTCCGTTGGTTGAGGAGGAGCATCACAGTGGCAGTGACTCAGAGGATGACTCTGATTTTGATGCGGTTATGAGGGATGATTAGGGGCAGCAGTGCTCTTTGACTTTGTTTATTCTGTATTCATTACTGACATTGTATTTTGATTTTCATAGCAAACTTGAAAACTATATGGCAGCAATGTAGCCATTGGGCATTTTGATATAAGTTTATAAATTATAACTTGGAGGTTGTTTCATGATTCGTGTATGTTAATTTTGAATGCGTATTGAGTATTGGCATAATGTTGGACACAAATGTTATATGTAGTGTTCTATAATGTGTATTATGCATGCCTTATCCATGTTATCATATGAATATTTAAAAGTTCCCTATATTTTTGAAATTTTCCCTATATTTTTATATAGCCATCCCCTGCCATCCCTAATTTTGGCCTCAAAAATCGGAAACTTGGGGACTCGTCCTGCCGTCCCCTGCCGTCCCCGTCCCGGAAACTTGGGGTAACCTTGGTTTATTGTTTATGGAAATAAACTACTATCACAAGTTTATTTTACTCATCTAGAAAATATCAACTTTTCTTTCTCTGTGACTTTCTGGGCATACTTCCAAAGTTCCAAATACAGAAACTTCCATGGTCAGTTATGTAGTTGGGAAAAATTTCAAGGGAATAACAAAAATACCTTTTTATTCATTGTTGATTTCAAAGTGGAACAGTTAGAAAAACACAGAAAAGTAGGAATGAAGATCCAAATAAATTCTTAAACCTTGATTTCTACTTACACCTAGGCGACTGTATGTTTTTAGATCTAAAAATTACCATCTAGGAAACTTGGGGTTTGAAATTTCAATTTGTGTGTGTGTTGCAAATAGAATGGTATGCATCTCACAAGTTTTATTTATTCATGATGATGAATGATGATAACATTGTTCTCAGGAAAATCGTACAAACTTTCTTATGCCATAGAACTTTTCTTGTTACTACTATCTGCTTGCAGATAAGCTTTATTTTTTAGAACTGGTGATCTAGAGAAGAGATTTTTCAGGGTCATATAAAGTTGATATCCATTTCCCAATAATATGTTTTGCTTTGATCTTTTTGCAGTGATGGCATGCATCTGAGCCCTATTGGAAACCAAACACTGCTTGAGGAGTTGTTGAAAGTATTGAGGAATGCCAACTGGGTCCCAAGTCTATATTGGGAGAATATGCCAAGTGACTTCAGTGAGCCATCCATTTATGATTATGTGCATCCTTCTCAAGAATTATGCCCTCATGGCATTGAACAAAATGACGTAGAAAAGAATCATAATTGTTAGGAGATTTACAAAACAATTTAGAACTCTTCGTCAGGGCCATTATCGGGTGGGAAATAAATTGCACCATGTCCTTTGTGATTACTTTGTAAGTAGCTTTTGTATAGAAAGAAGCTTGAAAGGGGTTTGAAAAGGGTATAACAAACTTTATAAAACCATCTACCAAGTCTTGTATTCTTGTTAGTTTCAGTTAAATATATAACCTGAAATGTCTTTTTATCTGTGGAGACTCCCATCTCTTTGACGCCTGCTTGTGTCAGGTGGCATAAGTACAACGATCTCTATATCGTGCCATTTAGGCAAACGTATCCTTGGAAAGTTAAACCGGGTTATATTATTCAAGGCTATAATCCTCTACAACATCTATAATTTCTCGTTTGTAATATTGAGCTCTATATATAGCAATCAGGAATGTCCCATCCGATTTTGAACACTGAGAGTTGCAAATATGGATGTTACCAGATATTGTTGTTTGTTTGAAATGCTGCCATGTAAAAGTTTTTAAGCTGTGATTAAAATTTAACACAAATATCACCGGAATTTCTATCAATAATGCTTCTATAATCTGCACCATGGACATTTTGCTGATTTAATGATACAAAGATATACGTTGCAAGCAAACAGATATTTATTACATATTCAGTACAGATGGGGACTTCTGATGAATATCCAAATAGGTGTTCGGTACATTTTCTTTGTTGTTCCTTTGTGTGTCGTGTGAAAATAAGGATTCAAAGCATTGAGCTCCAAAGGATTGAAAGTGCTCAAAACGAACCAGCATTTATCATCACATTTTAGATTGAAGGTTCTTACCATCCCGTGCTAGCGTAATTTAGTGGCGGCATATCTTTTAAATGCATCCGCAGTAGTGTAATAGAATTAGTAGAACTGGAGGTCCCTTGCTAGCTAGAATATCTTAACAATTCTTCTCATTTTTAGCTAAATCAAATATGCTATAACCTAGAAGGAATTTACTTGACACAAAGCGAGGTTAGCTAAATTGCCTGAAATGGTGGAAACCTGGGCGGAATATTGGGATGGTGATCACCAAAAGTTAATAGAGGGAAATAAACATATTAAACCATCAAAGGCTACTTTTAAATCAAATATTATAAAAATACTGTCCAAAAATGGTAATAAATCAGAAATCGCCCAGGAAAATGATTTTTTGAATTGAAACTAGCTGTTTTTTCATTTTTCACTAAAACCCTAACCCTAACTTTGACCTGAACTTTTCAAAGCCCTAACCTAATCTTTTTCATTAATTTTTAGTTTAAAAAAACTCTTTAAATTTGACTATTTATATCCACGGTTTTTCTTTATCTTTTAATTTGCCAGTTTATTCCTGCGATTTTTACCACTATTTTAAAAATAACAAACCACCAACAAAATCCACAATAATCTGACACTGAAATTTTTTAAGTAATAATCCCGTTGAGCATCTCAAGGGTTGGGCTTAAAAATCGAACTTGGACCTTTCTGGAATAACTATCCACCAAACTGATTTGTCCTCCAAAGCTTATCCTTACCCTTTGAAAAGTAGTATTATTATGTTTTTTCAAAGAAAGTTTCTATTTAAAAAAACACAAAACAGAATATTATGACATTGCTATCAGGGTTCAACTGTGTAGTTTTTACAAGTCAAACTCATTGACCCATGTTTCATGAGTAGTGGTTCACAAGAACCCATCTCTCATGATAATGAATGATCCACTTAGCACTCATTGCATCTAGGTGATGTTCACAGAGGTGAAGCACTGAGCCTTCCCGGGAGGTCACCCATCCCAGTATTGCTTCAGCTCAAGCACGTTTAATCGAGGAGTTTTCCCCAAGGTTAAGCCCACTTAGCTTGCAACCCCATTTGCAAAACCTTCAGCAAGTGTTGTGCCTTATGAACCATTCATTATAGAGCCCCTTTAGCTCATCAATTGATAAGTACGAGGTATTTTCCACAACGTGTCAAATTATGATATTGCTATCAAGATTCAACCATGTAAGTGTAAGTGCAATTTTTTTTTATATAACTAATAAATGAGTATGAATTTTAGATAAATATATGTAAAAGATGTTTAGAGACATCCTTTTGGAGGCATTTATTTTTTAATCAATTTAAACATATACAAGTAGAATAAAATAGGTACCTTTTGGTCTAAATAGGTACCTTGAGGCCTTTTATATAGATAGTAAGTTAGTTAATTTTCATAGGTATAATAATTTTTTTTTAAAAATTATAAATAATTAAAACAAAAATAAAAAATTTAATTTGCTTTTCTATTTCTATATTGATTTGTAGATGCAAAAAGTGTTAGTCTTTCATCTTTTCTATCCAATTTGTGACATTGTCCATGATTATGTAAATGATGATGGTGTAGAAGAAGATAAACCATGTGGATTATTGAAGGTAATTTGATATTGTTATTCTAAAATAGATGTTTTAACTCATCAATCTATTTTTTGTAAGAATTGTGTTCATTGTATTTAGTTGTTTTGCAATAAGCACACGTGGGTTTCTCCTTTCTAGGCTTATCTTTTTTAAAAGAGGTGGGAGACTCATTAGATTTTGTCTTAAATATTGGTTTCTTCTTGTTTTTGATAAAGGTGATTGGGTTATCTATGTTGAGCTCTTAGGAAGTGCATCTAATTGGATAATGGTAACTTGTTTTTTAGTCAAATGGTCACAAAATGTCTCAAAAGAAGGCATATCAAATGCATCACCTAGGGTATCCATGATGGAGTAAAAGTTAGAAGAAAAGACTGCATATGATTTTTTTAATTTAGACAAAATGAAGAATATAAATTCCTTACTAGTTTTATCTTTCCTACAACCAACCAATTGGGTGTTAGGAAAATCATATAGGATGATCAAATCATTTCCTACATATCCCCATGAGAGAAAACATGCATACAAGATTACATAATAACCATATGCAAAGATCAAAGACATGTTATAAGATAACACAAGATATACCTTGGGAAAACCTTCAAGAGGGAAAAACCAGCCTCCAAAAGCATCCACACTCAATGTATTATTTAGCAATGAAACATTACAATACACTTATAGAGTCTTCATGAATACTTTTGAAACATCAAGCCTCTTCAATGTGTTCTTCATGTGTCCAAGCATGTATCCACACATCCCATGCCATGCTTCACATATGCACTCCTCAAAAGAAGACTCAATACAATGACAATCAAGTGAATACCACCAGCAACCAACCTCAACCACTAAACATGTGCTTGCTTTTATAGACTTAAGTTCACATAAAATACAACCAAGTGGTAAAGTAAAACCATGTGAGTCAAATCCATGAGTTCACAAAATCATTGATCACACATTTACTTTTTGGTATGAAGTTTCTCAACATTAATTTTTTTCCCAATGTGTAGCCCACACATAAAATATCTAACCCGATGTTACATACAACTTTATAAGTGGCTCCAAATAAACCTTTAATGTGACTAAATGTTTTTTCTAAGGGTATACCACAACAAATATTTATTTTACATAATTAAAACTAATCCAGTGCTATGCAAGGTGTACACCTAATAATCCTAACATTCTTCCATTTATTGTATACATTGCATAAGGGGCAATCAATGAAATACATCATTAGTCAAAACATGAAACCACATGAATTTCTAGCATGCTCTCATGCTCCATCAAGATACTTGCAACAACATTCAAGATGTCCACCATATCAAGTAAGAAATCATGTCATCCTCCAACATGCCAACCATGAAAGAAGAGGAACAAGCCAAGGTGAAAATGCACCAATCCAAATAACACAAGCAACATAATCCAAGTGATAACAAAGGCTCGAAGCTATTGTCAAATGAAGAAAAACCCACATGACTAGAAATAGCAACCACAACAAATGCTAATCCATCCAATCATCCATACCTCAAGGTATCCAAACATAAGTATAAATTATGCCAACAACATATCCAACCCATAAAACATAATCACAAGTTCCATGTGTCAAACTTGTCAATGAAAAATACACACATCCAAGCACTCCTACTGCATGGGTAATGTTGTAGCATTGTAAATTGTCACCCTTTACAATTTCACACTAGGTTTAGCTCCCTCTCATGTGTTTGGACCCAATTATGCATTTAATATACCTGTTTCATAATAATCTTCGAAAAAATAGAGGTTGAATTGGGAATAAGGATTTAATATTCATTTACCGATGCTTAAGGCCCAAAATAATAGGTCTAGGATAGGGTTCCCAATGCCCTTGTCCACCCTATTTTGGCTCAATTTAAAATATGTTGGTGTTGGCATTTTAACATTTAAAAATCCAAAGTCATTTATCGGCTATCGGTAATTAATTTACAAGAAATTGAAGTATTACATATAAATACAAGTCTTTTTCATCACTAGAAATCCTAAGGCAATCCTAGTGAAATTAATTGAGCAATTGGAGCATCTTAAAAGAAGTCAAGCGCATAATTATAGCAACATTATTCCAGTCAAGCATCATGTTAGAAATGCTCCATATTTTTAGGTGAGTTTGTTTATATTTCATGTCTATTTGTTTTGTGAGTACTAACACTTGTAGGACTTCAAATCAAGCATCAATTTCTCCTTGAAGGTGATGAGTAGAAAGACTTCAGTCCATCAAGGAATGTAGACTTGAGTAGTAAGTTGCAACAATTATCAATTTGTCACTTGCTTATCATTTATCCTCTACTTGACTAAGGGTAAGATCTCTTTTACATCATAGTTGTTGTGGAGGTAGAAATACCAAAATGGGGTTTGAATTAGGCAAACCCCTATACGACACAACCCTTCCCCCTCTTCCTTGTGTGTAGGTTACATATTTGAAGTAAAATTGGAGAGGATTGAAGATCTAATTGTTCATTTGAGCATTCAAGTCCTACAAGTCAACAAATTAGGGAAAGTGGATTTTATCAACGATAGACAAAGTTTCAACACTTAGTCCAAAGGAGAAGAACCTATAGATAGGGGGCAGTAGGAGACTAAAATTTGATTCCGAGTATCTATTTTTCAAGTCTAGGGCGCCCAACACCCTTGTCCAACTAGATCAAGCTCAAATTCACATGCCAGGTTCCTCTATGTTTGCCTTCTGATGCTCTGAACTATGTTTCTCCTTTTAGTTTTATATTTTCGAGAAATCATCTTGGTTTGTTGTATTTTCATACTTAACCTAGTTACATTTTTGCATTGTCAAATTAAATCAATTCAATCAATTAATCATGTCATCACACACACATTCAAAGGATTGAAACCCTGATCCACCATTTTGGCTCTTCCATTGAGGTTAGTAGCCAAGTGGGTGTTTGAGATCAATTTTAGTCCTTTCCCTTATGATATAGGAAGAAGTATGATTTAGACCCTAAATCCCTTTTTCCCACTTCATAATGTCAAATTTGAAAAATGAACATGGCATACCAAGTCTACCAATAACATCATGTAGAAGGTGTAACTAATATCATGTAGTACCAAGGAACATCCATAATGATATGAAAAACTTACAAACACGTCTGTTGTAATAACTCTCACCACTACTCTCCATAGCTCCCCCAAGTTATCCACACTCATCAAATCAAAGAGATCAAGGAATCCTCAAGTTGTCACCAAAGAGAAATGAGAAACACATGATCACAAACCTAGTGATCACCATAGCTCCACACATACCTCAAATCTAATGCCATTTGAATACAAACATCAATGAAGAAAAATAAGACTAGTGATATAATCTACAAATCAAATCATGAAGCATGTCCTTTTACACACCTCTTAATGCTAAATTGTCTCAAGTATGATCTCCTTCACAACCCCAAATAAAAATCCTCAACAACACCTAACCATTCAATCTCCAAGACCAAACAAAAATGTATCTCATAAACCAACATGGATGTAAGCCTCTCAAAACAAGGAAGATCAAATTGAAATCCATTACCAAAATAGGAAATCAAGCTAATAACATCTCCTAAAACTCCTCATCAATAGATGACATCATAAATGAACTCATATGCACAATGAGATAAACATGCCAAACATCCCTCAAATGAACCCTCCAAAACTAACTATCCATAGCTCAAGATCCATATCCATGAGAATACAAAGCATAAAAAATAATACATTTGAAAACAAGAATGGGAAAATTCCTCTTAGATAATAAACCATTGAGTAGACCAAGAGTGGGGAATGAGAATGGTCCTCTAGGATAACTAAGTCATCATGAAACACCCAAAACAATCTTCTCTATAGGCCTGTCATGAACTCACATCCATATCTAGGTGAAATCCCCTTGGACTTCTTGTTGAAACCTCCAAAGAGTAACTATCTCAACAAATGTCTCTAAACACAAGACAACTACAACCTCACCCAAGTCTCCAAGTATCCACGAGCACTTGAAATCGATCAATCCATGTTAGGTTCCAAATATAACACAACACTATCATGAAGCTCCCAAGAAAATGACTAATGTACTCAATACTATGGAATTAGGAACACAACATGACATCATGATCTCACATCTCCTTAAAAAGATCATATCTCTAATGAACATATCATTCTCTCAAGAGCACTTGTATCATGTCAAAACTCTAATATGCACAAACAAGAGTAAACCACGATATAATATCAAATGTATTATAAGCAAGGATCACATATCTAAGTCAACAAGTCATGCATATGACACCTCACTAAAGACTCAAGAGTTCTCCATGACTAACCAAGATGTCAAAATATCCAATCACATGAAGATAACCATCTCTTGTCAATGAAACTAAACATGTCAAAGAAGTCTCATTGTAGCAATAGGATCCAAGATCTCCTCCATGGCACCAAAAATCACTATAAAAGATCATCCATCATTGAATGATGAATCCACATCATTGCTAAAGATCCCACTAAATCATGATACCAAGTTGTCTAGGCATCGTGATAACTATCTCCTAAATGAAGATCATACATTAATCCAACACAATCAAAGAACTCAACAACAAGAGCTCCCAAAGAGTAAAGTAAAACCATGATATCCAAGCCAAGAATATGCAATCACAATCAAAAAATCAAGAATCAATCCCACATTGCCAAACCATCACTTTCAAAAGCTCACACTGAAATTTGTAACCAAACTATTATTGAAAGGAAGTCAGGTATGCAAAAAAGCTTCCTACACCAATCTATCAGAGGAGAGAATGTGTGAATTTCAAATGTTTCACTCTTATTTAGTTACAATAATAAAGATGCACATAACCCAGTAAAGATTAACAACACAAGTACAAGAAAAAAGACATAACACCAGATATACGTGGAAAACCCCACACTCCAAACACATAGCCCAAATTGTATTATTCAGAATCAGTAATAGACATTTGACTATAAAGAGTTTTGAACTTGTAACCTCTAATAACATCAAGGTTCAAGCCTTCCTTCTCCCTAACCATGTTACACATTATTTTTATATTAGTTATCAACACCTTTTTAATAAATATATATAAATGATGTTTAGCGATAATTAAATAAATTCAAAATAGGAACCCATAGAAAATTATTAGCTATGAGATTTGATAAACAATACATTAAATGATGCTACACTGGTTTGCATCATGGTATAAAAATATTATTTGTTTTACTCAAAGCATTCACATAGAGTTTATATTCACTTCACGTATTTGTGTATTTAACCAAATATAAATATATTTCCAACATTCATGTCACCCACCTCCATTTCACAGTTGCCTTTAATATTGCTTCTCACTGAAGCAAACTAAAATGCAAAATTAATCAAAAAACATTTTCTAGCAATGATAAATGCTTGTCATTCATTCAAATTGTTGATTAAATATTATCAATTAAAAAAATACTATAAGAAAGTGGCCTCCACAATAAAAGCCCCACTTAAATCCCTTCAATTATCTAAAAAAAAATCTAATATATAAATAAATTAAGGGTGATGAAGATGATAATTGCACATTCTCAACTATCTAACAATAAAGAAAGATAGGAAGGTGTAACTTGAAGCAAGATAAGTCACATCATGTGCAAAACATGGAAGGGGGGTTATATATGGCAAGCAAGGTCACTAAGTGTAGAGACCACACAAGTCATAGGAATTGTATTTTTTAAGATTAATTAAGATTGTTGTTTCTTAATATATCAAGTTATTTTATTATTTTTAGCATATAAATGATAAAAATATTATATAATAATATAAATATAAATATATAATACATTATCATCTTCTTTAATTAAATTGAATTAATTTTATATATTTATTTTGAATAAATATTTTAAAAGTTCAAGAATGTAAGTATTTTTTAAGAATGTTGTTTTGTTTATAATTTTAAAAAACAACCAAGTTATGCACAATAATCTTACATGGTCTCCATGAAATATCATTAATTGATAGTGACGAGATAGATCCATGGCATTGATGAGATATTGATGAGATAGATTCATGAAATACCAACTATTGTTGCCCTCCATGGGAGGGAAATGGTTTTCAAAGAAAAGCTTTTGGTGAAGCTGAGGACTAAGATTTCAAAATGGATTACAGATTTAGCCTTTATGAAACATTGTAGAGACAGTCAATTCATTCCTTCTTTCACTTAGATCCAACACCATCTTAGGAACTAACACAACTAGGGCATATTTGAGTGTGCAAGTCTTGCTTTGGTAAGGTCTATAATCCAAGGCATCAACAGGTTGTTCTATTTGCATCTCGAGTTAGCTTGTTCTTTCAGGCGTGACATTTGGATCCTACTGGACACTCAATCCCATGCTAGGGAATTGGGCTTACAAGAAGCTTGGAAATTAAAGAAAAAAAAGGAAATTTTTGCAAACTTACAACCAAGAATAATCAAGTTTCCTTTGATCTTTCTAAAAAAGCATAACAGACCCACTAGGGCAAAATTGATCATTTTACGATTCTGACTAGACCGACCCGATGAGGAAGTATTTTGATCCAATCAAAATCAGTTTGAACCCATGGAGTCAGACTTCCTATTTTTAGAAAATTTTGTCAGCATCCATTTGAGAAGAAACCCAAAAAACCTAGAAAAAATCTATTTTTAGATTATTTTAAATTTCCCTAAAATTTAGGGTCGAAAAACTGAGATTTGAGTTTTGTAGACAAGGTCGCTCTAAGTAGACCCAGATCCTCAGATTTTGAAAATTTTGGGTTTTTGAGCACCATGCATGACATGAAAGTTTTCCCTTTCTGACCTTTTGACAATTTTTAACAAGACTTTTGACCATTTCTTCAAAATGCCTAAGTGTAGGAAAAATGTTAATTTGGGGTACAACATTTGGCTCTATCTGGGGACCATGTCAGATACTTATGACATAAAAAATTAAGCCTAGACTAGTGTCTTATTGATTGGGCATCAAAGTCAATAAAATTTTCCTAATCACCTATTACAAGACCTTTCCCTAAGTCACCTATGACAGGACTTCCTAGAATCTCCTAATAGTTGGAAATTCCCTAAAAATCACCTAAAAGAAGACACCTGATCACCTAAAACACAATGAAAATTTCATGGAAAGGGAAACACGACATAACAAACACATTATGGAAAGGGGAAACACATCACAAAAGCAAATAAAATTACTCAATCCCTGAAGGATGCCATTTATTCCTGAAAGGCTTTACTTCTCTTCTCATGGGTATTACAGGAGACAAATCTTTCGGGATGAAGATTCTCAGATCTTCATACTTCCATGTAGAGGCACCCTGACGACAGTCAGAATATGGCGCAAGGAAGGGAGTGGAGACCACTGAAGCATCAATTTTGCTATCGTTCATCTTCGAGATGTCTCTTTTGTCGAACTCTTCAAACCAATCGATCGCGTTCCAAACTCGATTTCTATAATGTCATAGGTGATCCTTGTTGACCTGGAAATATCCTTTGATAGGCTCATTGATCAGCTCCACATCCCCTTTAACACATAGGAGTTCAATTCCCATGTCTTTGACATTTTTGAGGCCTAATGAAAGCGCCTCTTTTTTAGCTTGAGTGAAATCCAATTGCAAAAAATGTGCAAATTGGTGCAACTGTCCTTTAGGGGAGATGATTATTTCCCTTGCTTCATCGAACTCTATTGTCCATAACCTTGTATCCTCTCTTAGTTTATTTTCGGGACAAGTGATGTTTTGTTCTTCAGTTTCTATCTCTAATAGTGTCACATAATTACCAGGACCCATTTCTTGATGTAGAATTTGGGTTGGGGGGTCTGGTGATTTCACCACCATGAATCGTGATTTGGGGTCAGGTTCTATCTTGATTTTTCCCTCCTTCATAGGAATGGTTGTGGATGACCAATCTAACTACATTGCACCACCAACATCTTTGTAGAGGCTTTGTCTCAACAACATCTTGTACTTGGCTGGAATGTCAGCCACTAGGATGGTCATCATTACCCTTTTCTCTGGACAAGCTGCCAACCTTACTTGAGCGTCCTTTAATTGTCCAACCAATGACACCCACTTAGGCTCAAGTGAATAACACTCATCCTGTGTCTTAGTGCATGAAAGTCCCAATGCATTCATCACTTGTAGAGGCATGACATTGTCTGAGGCTCCTGAATCAATGATAAAATTGCTCAATTTAAATCCTCCTATATACAAAGATATATAGAAAGGTTTAGGCTTTTCTTTCGTTGGAACAAATGACTCGAGAAATGTAGGTTGAATTGAAGCTTCTTTATTTACATGTTGTATTATTCTATCCAACTGCTCAAGATGACCACGAAGATAATCCAACTATGAAATCTTAACCTTGGTCTTCATCATGGAGTTTACAATGTCAAAATTTGCTAAAGATGGGTCTTGAGCAATCGCTTTAGCATTCTCTTGTGAATTTATATAAGTGGAAGTTGCAACTGCTTCCTTAATTTGTTCTTTAGCTCTCCACCTCTCTTCTTCTTCCTTTTGTGCTTTCAAGTGCAGAGCACATGTAAACTTAGGCATTGAATTTCTTTCATGATTTACTGCAAGAGAGTAGTGGCAGAGGTCTTTATCTTCTTTAATAATAGGTTCAATTTGAAAGTATCTCAGAGCAAATTCATCATCGAAGTTGTCCGTCTGTGGTAAGACAACATTCAAACTTGGTGCAGGGACAAACCTAGAACTAGGTGTAGCCTCACTATACCCCATAATCTGGTTCATTCTTAAATTCTTAGGACATGTAGAACTGACATGCACATCAATCTCATGGAAAGAACAAAATACAACATTTTGTGCAACTTCAATTGTTTGTTTCAGTGGAGCTAGCAACTGTGGCCTATAATTGTTGTAAGGTTGAAAACTATTTCTCTTTGGTTAATATATAGTTGTTGAGGTTGGTATTGTCGTGGTGGTAGTGCAAGCATTTCATTGGATACCTTCTATAGCAGTGGATCTGCAAAATTCTGAATCAGAGGTTTGATTGAATCCTTCTTCATCTTGTCAGAGGTGATCATATTATCCTCCAAATCGATGGTGTGTTATTGCATCTCCGTCGATTATGTTTCTTTCACCGTCTTTAGGAAGAAGGTTATCTTTGATGGAAGAGCGTTTATGAAGTAACTCATTAGAATTTTTAGTGATGGATTAAGTGTAGAAGAAATTCATGTAACAAGATGATTAAATCTTGTGACAAACTCCCTCATGGGCTCGTGGTGCTCCATCTTTGAATTGAAAAGTTAGGAAAACCACAGATGATTGTCTTCAACGACCTTGAATCTTGCCAAATATTTATCACTCATAGTTGCCCAACTTATAATAATGTTTGGCTCCAAATGATTGAACTATTCGGCAACATTCCCCACAAGAGTCTCCATGAAGAGACACACTGTGATGTCTTCATGTGCCATGTGTAAGACGACACAAGCCGTTGTGAATGAAGAGAGGTGATCATTAGGATATTGAGTTCCATCGCTATGAAACCAGGGAAAGTGCTTCCTTGACCCTTTAGGTAACTTATGATGTTCTCGCAAAGCCAAAGGTCCAATGTTGTTACCCCAAGGTAATGGGGGTAGATGTCATTGATTTATGTCAACATTATTGTTGTTATCACCCATTGCTTCAGGTTGGATCACAAGTTCTTCTTGATAAAAGAAATAGGATTCCAACTGGTCATTCTCGTGTCATAAAGCGTAAGATTTCTTGAAGTTTTATGCCTCGTGCCCCACAGTGGGCGCTAGAAAACTATTGGCATTTCAATTTGCACCTCTGGTATGCGAATTAGAAATAGACAGCTATGCACAAATTAAATTCTCTTCAAATTAGGAGGGGAAGCTCCCTCTTTGTTGATGTTTCTTAAATAAAGTAAACTAAACTAGTTTTCCAATCTTTTTGTTCAGCTAAGAGCACAAGGTTATTAAACTCTAGGAACACTTTGAGATTTTCTCTTTTGAATATCAACTACGACTAAACCTACTCTAATGATGTTTCTAACTAATCAAGTAAAATCAGAGCTTGAGAGTTAGAAATGAACAAGGAATTGATTCTTTGACACAAATACTTAAACAAACTTTCTTTCAATGCACATCTACTATACTTTCAATGCAAGATGAAATAAATATTATATAAGTGTAACACATAAAATGGAAATTTGAGACAATAGATCAAAGCAACAGAGTAGGCATAAGATTTCCTTTTCTCAAATTTCAAGTAACAAAGATTACACTTCTGGGGCAACAGGATTGTAGCAATAATATACTTACAATTTAGTGATCAACCAGAATACATTGACACAAAACACATGAACTGGAGAATAACTTGCAGCAAAGATAGGCATACAAGCTTGCTCTTACACAAAGTGAACTGACACTGAACAACAACTTGCATGCAAAATAGGCTCAACAATTTGCTATCACAATAACCATTAAAGAAAAATGGGCAAGGCTGCCCTTATTTATACACAAGCAGAAGAGTAGGGAACCCTAAAATATCCTTGCTTTTTACAAACAAGACTTGGCAACATGCAAGCTTTATTTCTAAAACTAAAACAAGATAACTATCTAACAACCTATGAAAGCAAAAAACAAGGGAAGTGCCAACTATTACAACCCGATTCTTTCTCTTTCACAAAGAATGGATAAGGATGAGACAAGAATAGAATGAAAGCTCTGAGAAAGCGTCGAGTTAACTGTTTCTTTTGAGTTCTATTCTCAGAAAATATTGCTGCCTCAAAGAGGTGACTCATTTAGGAAATTCAATCCACCAAAAAGATGATTTGTTCTCAATTTCAAGTGGAGAGTGTTGCATGCTAAAAATCTTGATTTTTTTACTATAAACTCGACTAGGTTCAGAAACCTTTTTGCACAGACTATTGAAAATAGAATGTTGATTTTCCTTGAAAAAGTAATTTCTCTAAAAAAATTGGAACCTGGGTTTTGTAGAGAATCTTGTTCTGGAGAAACCTAGTTGATCAAATTTCGAAAAAGCTGAAGATTTCTCAAAAAAGCATGTAAAAAGAAGATTCTTGAAAATTTAAAATTTTCCAAATTTGAAGAGAATCAAGAACTAAGTGAACCCATATGAATGAATTTTGAAAAAGATGACCCCCTTCTTAAAAGTGATGCCTTGCATGAAAAAGTGAGCCTCTATGCATATTGATCATGAAAATATGAAGAACTTCGAAAAAGCACCATGTTTTGGCGTTCAGATCTTGATGAGAAGAAAAATATACTTTTCTTCCTCTGGATGCCAACCTGCAAAAAGTGTAATGAATGCCAAAGCCTTCTTAAATAGGTTTTGAGGAAGAAAAATGCTTTATTCTCCAACTTTAAAACTTTGAAGCTAATATTGAGCCAGATTCATTGAATGTGGACACTACTTCGAATGTTGAAGGATGAAATTTAAAAATTATCTAAGGCATGGATCCTTGGGTGCCTCTCTTGGACTAGGGCACTTTTGCTTGGTAAACTTCCAAATTTTCACCATTTTCATCTTTTTACTTAATTTTGACCTCAGTTTGATCCTCGACTCTAGGCACTCGGTGAATCCAATGAATTGGTTGATTATCTCATTACGGAGCCTAATTGAATTTGAGATGATTGTCCTGGAGGAAACATTTGATAAAAAGATCATCTGAGGCCTTAAAATTTTGGGTGCCCCTGGCTACCTAGGGTGCCCAAAGTCACCAGTGTTAGCCACTTTTTGACATTCTTCAATTTGTTAATGATTTGTGATCTTTTGATGAATTCTTAATTTCGATAGTTTGAATGGCTTGATGAACTAGTTGTCAAACGTGTTGGATAGCCTGAAGTATTCTATGAAATATCTTCTAGAGCTGACATCTCCTAAAAACTAAATCTAAGGGGTCAAAAGCTTGGGCTCCCCTGGGTAGCAAGGGCACCCAACTCCTCCAGAGTTATATTTTTTCTATGATTTTCAACTTTGCTTTTGACTTTCCTCATTCTCAACAATTTTACCTCTCTAATCAGTCTGTGATATCTGATGATTGAAAAATCTAATGATCTCTCTGATGATTCAGTTAAATAGCTTGATCAAGACTGAAGGAAACTTGTTGAGGATGAAAAACCCTAATTTTGACTTTTAGACCTTCAAATCCTTGGGTGCCCCTAGCTAGTTGGGGTGCTCATGATCTCTAGACTTATATTTTTTAATATGATCTTCAACCTTCATGGTATGCTTTCTGTCTGATTTGGATTTGCCAGTGACTGACAAGTCTGATGATCTGACTAGGGTATCCACTAGATAGCTTGCAAGATTCTGAAGGCAGTGAATGATCTGGAAAACCATAACTACCAAGTTTGAGTCTCCAAAACCCTAATCACGCATGGCTACCTAGGGCGCCCAAAGTACCCAAAGAGAATATTTTCAATGATTTTCACAATTTATAGTTTGCTTCTCTGCCAAGGCTTCTCCGTTCAATCTCAAATTTTGGTTGACTAATTGATCTGATGACTATGTTGTTGGGTTCACTACGGAGCCTGCTGAATTCTGAGCAACATTGTCTAGTAGCACAAACCCTGATAACATCATCTGAGATTTTGAAAGGTTGGGCGCCCCCTAGCTAGTAGGGGTGCCTTTATTTGACAGTGTTAGTTTTTATTTTGCAAATTTCAACTTTTCCCTTCATTCCTCATGCTCACCATTGCTTTGTTTTTCGAAGACTAAAAAATTATAGCATGGAATCCCAAGCGTCTTGACTGGGCTGGGGCGCCTGAACTCTGCAGACTTAGTCAAAATTTTGCCATTTTCATGAATTCATAGCATCCCTCCTTCATTCTTCATTTTGCATGCATGTTTATCATTTCTCATATTTTGTGCAGTGTTTGAGACTTTGAATTTGACACCTAGCAATTTGACCAACCTCCATTGATGGCCTCAAAGCTCTTGTTTTAGCTTATGAAAAAGTAGAATAGACCCACTAGGGAAAAATTGATCTTTTTACGATTCTGACTAGACCAACTTGATGAGGAAGTATTTTGAGCCATTCAAAATCAGTTTGAACCCTTGGAGTCATACTTTCTATTTTTAGAAAAAAAAATCAACATCCATTTGAGAAGAAACCCAGAAAAACCCCAAAAAAGTATATTTTTAGAAACTTTCTATTTTTAGAAAATTTTCCTAAAATTTAGGGCTAGAAAACTGAGATCTGGGTTTTGTGGAAAAGGTTGCTCTAAGTAGACCCAGATCCTCATATTTTGAAATTTTTGAGTTTCTAATCACCATGCATGACATGCAAGTTTTCACTTTGTGACCTTTTGACAGTTTTTAACTAGACTTTTGACCATTTCTTCAAAATGCCTAAGTGTAGCAAACAAATTAATTTGGGGTACAACAAGCATTAATGATGTTATTTCATGTTGCAATTCCCAAAACGTTTTTGCTTTCTCTCACATGCCAACCTCACCCAATCATCCCTTGAGCCCCGAGTCTTCTAATTTGAACCTTCCCCCTCTCACATGCCACACCACCTCGATCAACCCTCCCAATAACGTAGTTGTTGATCTTTCCAACTTTTCCAATGTTGACTTACCTACCCACCCTTGTCTCTTCATCACTTACTCCAACCCCTTGTACCAACCCTTTCACCTCTTACCACATGGCTTATCTCCCCTCCACATCTCTTAATCCATCCTCACCTTCAAGCACACTCAACTCCAACTTCACCCCCTCCAACTTTGTTGGCAATTGGGAATCCAAACTTGTTGTCAATTTGTCTAAGCTTCCCATCAACCCCTTGGCCCTTAATTTTTTAAGGTGAGGTTTAGGATTTTCCTCCACCCTTCGTTCCATCCCAAAAAAAAATTTCTTATATAAATAGAAAATGTTATCCAATCTCTCCTAAATGCAATTGTGAATGAGATTAGGCAAGATTGTGTTGTCTCATTAAGATATGCAAAACCCGAGCGATAAAATTTTAGCTTTCAATAAACTTGTGAAGAATGAAGACATTGTCATTATTAAAGCCGAAAAAGGTAATGTTATAGTCATTCTTGGAAAACATGACTGTCACCAAAATGTTAGAACATCTATCCACTAGTGGCGGCTACAGACCCCTTCCTTGCAACCCTATTTCAAAGATCACAAAAAATGTTAAGCTTGTCATCTCCCTTGCACCATTTAATTAATCCAACAAAAGCGTATCCTCCTACATAAGGAGATTACCCATCACATTTATGGTGCCCCCAAAATTCACCAACTTGGCATGCCTCTTAGGCCAATTGTTGATACGTCTCATTCCCCCAACTCCAAATTTGGTTGCTTACCTTGCCAAGTTGATCTTGTCTCTAATTAGAAAGTCTAAGGACTCCAACCATTTCATCAATTTCATTCACAATAAAAAAGGTTGAAGATAATGAGGTACTCGTAATCTTTGATGTAGTATCCTTATTCACTAAAGTCCCTTTGAGCAACTCGATTAAGTTGGTCAAATGCAAAAATTACAATGAAATTGCTTCTCTTGTGGACCTTTTCCTTTGTTCCACATTCTTTACTTTCCAAAATGTAGTTTATGAGAAAACATATGAAGTTGTCATGGGTTCCCCCTTGTCCTTTGTCATTGCCTACCTCTACATGGAATATTTTGAGGACTTAGCCCTAAATTCCTTCCCCCTCAAGCCTCGTTGGTGGAAACGATATGTGGATGACACCAATGTTTGTTGGCCTCGTGCTCACAATTAACCTAACCTTTTTCACTCCCACCTAAACAACTTGGTTGATTGCATTCAATTTACCAAAGAACTTGAGTCCAATAATCAACTTTCTTTTCTTGACTTCCTCATGATTAGAAAAGAGGATGGCTCTCTAGCCTGTCATGTGTCTAGAAAATCCACCCACATTGACTTCTACCTGCATTCCTTCTCCCATCACCATCCCACCCAAAAATATAGTGTCCTCAACACCCTTACAACCCGAGCTTATCACATATGTGATAAGGACCACATTGAGCAAGAGTTTTCCCACCTCTACCAAGTTTTCAAACTTAATAGTTATTGCAATAAATAGATCTTCAAAGCTTTCAACCTAGCCAAAAGTAAATCCAAACCCATAGTAAAACCTATTATACTTAAAGCCTCTTAGTTTGCCACCCTCCCTTATGTTGAAGGCCTCACCAACAAAATCTCAAAAATCCTCAATGAAAAAGGTATTTCTTGTGCCTTCAAGCTTATTGCCACCACCAAAAATCTCATCCTATCTACTAAAGACCCCTTACCACCACTTCTCCAACCCAAAGTTTACAAAATTGATTACTCTTGTGGCATCTCATTTATTGGCAAAATTGTTTGATCTATTAGCACTAGATTCAAAGAACATAGTGTTGATATCTGTAGACACTCAAAATATCTTGATTGATATCATGCACTTGATCCTAATCTACTAACACCGATTCTTCCTTAATCATTTCCACACTGACCAATTAATTGAATAATCTTTATTTATTTAATTCTCCTTAAATCTGATAATGAACTTTGTCAGATTATCTCATCATATCCTAATGATTCTTATTTTATTTAAATACATCAATTTTATTTAATTAAATCCTAATGTCCTTTTAATTAAATAAATCAAGTTTATGTAATTAAATCTTAATTTCCTTTTAATTAAATAAATCAATTTTATTTAATTAAATCCTAATGCTCTTTTTTTTAATTAAATAAATCAATTTTATTTAATTAAAATCCTAAAGTTCTAATATCCTCTCATTTGATTTAAATAAACCTAAACATTTAAATCAAGTGTCACACATCAACTAATCTCACATAAGTTAATTAATCTTAAATTAATTAGCTCCTAATTACACTAATCCCCAATTCCTCTAGCTTTTGACTCTACCCTAGGGTAAGTCAACCTTGGTCAAGTTACACATGTAAATCAATTTATTTGATTTACTAACTACCCTATTTTCATCCACAAAAGTGGCATATTCCTAGAATATTCCACCCACTTGACTTTTTCCTCCAAAGGACTTTGTCCTCTTTCTTGAGCCACCTTGGAATTAAAAGATCTTACATGTCCTCTTCTTACACAAGCCACCTTGGCTTTAAATGGGTCTTACACAAGCCACCTTGGCTTCAAATGGGTCTTACACAAGCCACCTTGGCTTTAAATGGAATCTTACAAATTCTCTTACACAAGCCGCTTTGACATTTATTCTTCTTACACATCACATCTCCTCCAAGATTCATTAGTATGTTGACAAGTGGCATTATGCTATTGGTCTATTCTTTAATCCCACATTCATCAATCTTCTTCACTCTTCAATCCTTGGCTTCTATAAATAGAGGCATCATTTGCACAATATGAATCCAACAAGTAAGAGAATAATCACTATAGCCATTTGAGTTCATAGCATTTCATCTTTCCATCCATTTTAGCAAGATTATAGTCATTTTCATACTTTGTTCATCACAAATTCATCATCAAGCTTATCAAGGGGTTAGGAAAGGGCTTCTTTCCACATCAAAGGAGCACTAATCCCCCTATGGGATGTTGGTTTGAGTATTAGAATAGCATTTTATTAGTAGTTTACTTGATATTCTACTTTGTTTTCATGTTCTTATGCTTAGATGAATTTCATAGGGAATGTTTTGTCTCTACTTGTTTCTTGACTAATGATTTCTTGTTTGATCATGTTGGAGCAGGTATAGGAGGAGCATTCACATTTTGGCTCTAGAAGGAGGGAAAATTTACCAAAATTAACACATTTTTTCTCACTATTTTCGTTGTTTTTTTAATTTTTTGTGTTTCCAGGATAGAACGACATTGGGAAGGACAAACAACGACACAATCATTTCAACATCGCTATATAGCAACGCTACCCTATTTCCAAAGAGTGACATTTTTTTGTTTCCTCTTATGCCCACGGATCAAACTCCAAAGAGCGACATTGGGAGAAATAGCGACGCCTTCATAGTATGTATTTTCTCCACAAAGTGATGTTGATTTAGTAGAGCAACGCTGGAAGCTTCAAATAGTGATGCCTTCATGAGAAGCGACGTTGGGTCTAGGTAAAAGGCAGTTTTCAAATTTATTTTAACATGTGCTTTTATGTTTTGATTTCCTTTGACCTTTGACCTGTTTTGTGGCTCTATTTTTTGTAGGCTAACCAACTTTTTCAAGTTGAGGTGATAAAGAAGAGGAAGAAACAAGGAGAAAGCATCCTATGGCATTTTCCATTTCATGATTGTAAAAAAGTGTTCTTTAACACTTTAGGGACATTTATGATCCCACCTTTGGATGTTGTACTCTTTAGCTTTAGGATTCAACTACATTTTATTTGGGTTTTAAAAAAAGAACATACAAAGGTTTTCATTTTTCTCAAAGTTGGTTAAAAAGAACCTTAGAAACTCACTAAATTTCAATTTGGGTTTTAAAAATTAAACAATCAACTTCACACTCAAATTTGGTGCTCTAAAAAGAACTCACTATTGCCTTTGAGGATTTAAAAAGAACTTGTCTTTATTTTGTTTTGTAATCTTCTTTACAAACTCTTGTCATTCAAATGCATATGCACTTCTCTCGCACTTCACGACGATCTTGAGAATCAAAAGCATTTTAGTGGCATTAGGTTGTCTAAAATATTGCCTCCACATTTCAAATTTGGGTTTTTAAAAATTCAACAAATCTTGCTAGTGTGAGAAAAGGCATTGTGTTTGCTCTCTCTTTGTTCACGCAAACAAAGATTGATCGAACTACGTATGTAATTACTTGATATTGTTCACCTTTAGAGGGCCGGCCTTGGTGGGAAAAAGTACTCACCCTAAGGGAATAACCCAAGCAGTAACAAGCATAAGCCAAGCTCTTCCAAACCGCTATATAAATTTGTGATTGCAAGGAAAGTTTGCAATCAACAGGAAGCGATACATGATAGCTCTCCCCCAGTGTCTTTATGATAAGTAAATCCCTTGTTCTAATGGTTGGGAGACCTCTTTACGGAGTTTATCATTGTATCCATTTGATGCAGGAGCATCCTTCATTCTTGGCAATATTGCATCAACCAAAAATATTTTCATTCAATTTTGTTCTTGTTCTGTTCTTGTTCTTGTTCTTGTTCGAGAGCTCAATTGGATCTTTTTCCGACAAGTTATCGCTTCCAGAGTACGTGACTATTTTTGGGACTGGCCTCAGAATAACTTCAAAACCTAATGGCTAGTTGGATCGATTGTAGATCTTTCCTGAGACTTGCGGATGCTCACAGTGTGATTAGATTTGTTCTATGAAGTGTCCTGACCTTGCACTTAGGTCCACACTTCATCATGCACATCTACCGTGGATGAATTTCAGATTTGAGGTTGACCTGTCCTTGCACACATTACACTTTTCTTCATTGGAGATTGTAGTGATCTTTGGCCGACGTGGATGTTTCTCGACCCGCGGATGTGATATAAAGCTAATATTGAATCATTAGGTTTATAGGAGAGTTAAGTCAGATAGAATAAGATGTATATAGATTTTGACTTGTAATATTTTCACTCACATGTATGAGCACTATATTTTGAGCATGTTGTAATCAGGCATGTGCACCAAGTCTGTAAGCCCGGATGTGGTTGACTATTTGTAATCAAGATTTCTGATAACAAGAATGTTTACACCTGCATTTGCCTCCATATTTTGTGTTGCTTCTGTTGTGTGACTCTTGCTACATGGTTTGGACTATTCTCTTTGAGGACCCTCCTACCATGGCTACACCAAACTGGTATCAGAGCGAGATTCGTTTCTTGCAAGATCGTCAGAGTTTGCGTAGTCCTGTTGAAGATTTGTTGTGGGGTGGCGGACTGAGGATCCGACCTACAGCTGCAGAAGACGTGTAAGTATGGCGAGAAGAAGAAATGGTAGAGGAAATGGACTGCGTGGAAATGCAGACCCTGTTGTAATGGATATGTTGAGATGAATTGATGCTAGATTGGAAGCAGTTGAAATGACCCAGAGAAGAGGTCAACCAGTTGAGGATATAAGTGATGAATAAGTAGAAGAACAAGAAGAAGTTGCAAGAGAAGAGAAACCTGGCCTTGATCAGGGAGAAGAAAGGTTCATAAGAGCCCTAACTAGAGTGAACACTAAACCCCATTTCAATCTGCCAGATTATAATGGTAAGTTGGATTCAGATGAATTGTTAGATTGGATAACAGATATGGAAAAGTAATTTGATTTTCAAGGTACCCTAGAAGATAAGAAAGTGAAATTTTTCCTATATAAAGTTGAGAGGACATGCATCCCTTTGGTGGGAACACTTGCAGAAAGATAGACAAAGAAAAGGAAAGGAGAAGATAAGATCATGGGATCAGATGGTGAATAAATTAAAGACAAAGTTTATGCCTATAGACTATTAGGTTAGTTTGCTCAAGAAATTGCATAATTTGAAGCAGAAAGAATCAAGTGTGACCCAGAGAATATTGAGGAGTTCTATAAGTTGAATATCAAATCTGGACATTCAGAAGATGAGATTGAACAAGTAGCTAGATATGTGAATGGTTTGAGGTCGTCTATACAAAATGAAATCAGTTTGATTAAGTTGTTGAGTGTGGAAGAAGCATATCAGTGTGCCCTAAAGGCGGAAGAGAAGCTGAATAAAAGACATAAGCAGAGATAGAGAGGAAGAGGTGGAAAATTTCAGAGAGGAAGAATTCTTACTAGAGGAGGAAGAGGATATTTCCTAGATCAGAACAAAGATAAGGAGGTCAGTAAGAATGAGAATTCATACTGAAGATATGATGGAAACTCTTACAGAAGAGGAGGATATGGTAGTTATAGAAATGAAGGATATAGAAAAGATGATAGAGGATAGGAGAAAAGAGTATTCAAGGGAACTTGTTTTAAATGTGGAGGAGAAGGACATAGAGCCTTTGAATGAAAACATGGAGAGACAAGTAGAAATACTAAGAACAATAGAAGGACAAGATTTATTGAGGAGAATCATACTGGATCACCTAATCACCCAGAAGAAGAAGTGTTGATAAATAGGAGAGTATTGTGTCAAAGTGAATTGGAGAAAGAACCATTGCAGAGAAAGAATTTGTTTCAAACTAGATGCAAGGTAGCTGACAATTGTTGTAAAGTAATAATTGACAATGGAAGCTTAGAGAACTTGGTTTCTGAAGAAATGGTGAGCAAACTGAATTTGGAAAGATTGAAACACCCAAAACCATATCAAATAGCTTGGATTCAAGATGAACATAAGATACTGGTAAGTGAACAATGCTTGGTGAAATTGAAGATACAAAATTATCATGATGAAGTTTTGTGTGATATTATGCCTATGGATGTATGCCATATTTTGTTGGGAAGACCTTGGCATTATGATAGACATGCTATTCATGATGGAAAGAAGAACATATACACTATTGTTGTTGATGGGATGAAACAAATTTTGTTACCCTTGGAGGATGTCCCTAAAGTTGAAGTATGTACGAATGCTAGAGTTTATTTCATTGATGGAAGGATATTTATGGATGGATTGAGACATGATAACATGTGTTATGCCTTGATGCCTAATAAGGTTGAAGACCTTAAGCATGTAAAAGAACAACTAGAGGAAATAGAGGAGTTGCTGATAGAATATGAAGCTATCATCTCAGATAATGTACTTGATGGATTACCACCTGTAAGGATTATTAGTCATTGCATGGATCTGATTCTTGGAGCTAGTTTACCTAATAAAGCAGCACACCGTATGACACCGATAGAGAATGAAGAATTGAATAGACAAGTGTAAGAATTGTTAAGAAAAGGTTTGATCAGAGAAAGCTTAAGCCATTGTGCAGTACCTACAGTGCTAGCACCTAAGAAGGATGGAGAATGGAGGATGTGTACCGACTCTAGAGCCATAAAAAAGATCACAATGAAGTATAGATTTCCTTTTCCCCGGATGGATGACATTATGAACTGTTTGAGTGGAGCTAAGTACTTTACAAAGATAGATTTGAAGAGTGGATATCATCCTATCAGAATCAGAGAAGGAGATGAGTGGAAAACAACATTCAAGACAAATGAAGGATTGTATGAGTGGTTGGTAATGCCTTTTGGACTGACAAATGCACCGAGTACATTCATGAGTTTGATGAATGAAGTATTGAAGAAATTCTTGGGTAAGTTTGTGATTATTTATTTGGATGACATCTTGATTTTTAGTAAGACTAGAGAAGAACATTTTTTGAATATAAGACAATTTTTGCAGAGGCTAAGGGAAGAGCAATTGTTGATAAACATTAAGAAGTGTTGTTTCATGAAAGAAGGGTTGGTATATCTAGGATTTGTGATATTTGTGGATGGATTGAAGATGGATCCTGATAAGGTAAGATCAATTGTTGAGTGGCCCACACCTGAGAGCATTGGAGATGTAAGATCATTTCATGGATTGGCTAGTTTCTACCAGAAGTTCATTAGGAGTTTCAATTCTATTTGTAGCCTCGTGACAGAAACAATGAGAGGAGATGAGAAATATTTTAGATGGACATCTGGAGAAGACAAAAGTTTTGAGTTGTTGAAACAGAAAATGACTGAACAACCTGTGTTAGCTTTACCAGACTTTGACAAGGTATTTCAAGTATATTGTGATGCAAGTGGGAATGCAATTGGAGCAGTATTGAATCAAGAAGGAGGACCAGTAGCATATTTCCGTGAGAAGTTCAATGATGCAAGGAGAAGATATTCAGTGTATGATTAGGAGTTCTATGCCATAGTTCAAGCTTTGAAGAAGTGGAGTCATTGCCTGTTATCTAAGGAATTTGTGTTGTATGGATCATCAAGCTTTACAATATTTGAATAGTCAAGGTAAATTGAATCAGAAACACATGAGGTAGGTAGAGTTCTTGCAAAGTTATACATTTTTTTTGAAGCATAGGAGTGGAAATTCAAATAGAGTTGTTGATGCTTTGAGTAGGAGAAGAAATTTACTGACACAGATGATAGTGGAGGTATTAGGCTTTGATGAATTGAAGAAATTGTATGAGGAAGACCTGGATTTCACAGAACCTTGGAGAGCATGTAAGGAACCAGTTTTGGAGGATAGAAGTCAATGGTTGGATTATTTCATTCAAAAGGACATGTTGTTTAGAGGAAATAAATTGTGTGTACCCCGAAGTTCAATGAGGGATAACTTGGTAAAAGAGAAACATAGTGGAGGATTGGTAGGACATTTTGGAATTGACAAGACAATAGCATTGGTGAGTGAGAATTACTTTTGGCCAAAGATTCATAAGGATGACAGGAAATTCGTCCAGAGTTGTAGAGTTTGTCAAGTTGCAAAAGGGAGCAGTCAGAATGTTGGATTGTATAAACCTTTAATAGTACCAGAAAGACCTTGGGAGGATACCAACATGGATTTTATACTTGGTTTTCCTAAGACACAGAGAGTTAATGATTCAATATTTGTGGTGGTGGAATTTTTTTCTAAAATGGCACATTTCATACCTTGTAAGAAAGCAACAGATGCAATACATGTAGAAAACTTTTTTTTCAGAGAAGTGGTTAGATTGCATGGATTACCTAGGAGTATTGTTTCCGACAGAGATAGAAATTTTTTTGGTTACTTTTGGAGGACACTTTGGAAGAAGTTGAAAAAAGATTTGAAGTTCAGTTCTACTTTTCACCCACAAACAGATGGACAAACAAAGGTAGTAAATAGGAGTTTGGGAATTTTTTTGAGATGTTTGGTTGGAGAGAAGACCGAAAGTTGGGATTTATCCTTGGCACAAGCAGAGTTTGCCTACAATAATTCGGTGAACAGAAGTATAGGGAAGACACCTTTTGAGATTTTTACTGGAGTTCATCCTAGAGGTATATAAAAATTAAGAGACATCAATAAAGAAGATAAAAGGAGTGCATAATCAGAAGAATTTGCAGAACATGTGAAGACAGTGCATACTCAAGTGAAGCAACATTTGGAAAACATGAACCAAAAGTATAAGGAGAAAGAAGATGAAAAGATGAGACATAAGGAGTTCGAGGTTGGAGATTAAGTGATGGTATATTTAAGGAAGGAAAGATTTCCAGTTGGTACATACAGTAAATTGAAGATGAGGAAGTTTGGACCCTGTAAGATTTTGAAGAAGTTTGATTCAGGAAATGCTTATGAAGTGGAATTACCAGATGATATGGGTATATCACCTATCTTCAACATTGTAGATCTACATCAGTACCATGAAGCGGAATTCAATGAAGACACTCAATCAAAATTGGAAGAACAACTTCCTAAACAACAATCAAATAAGATAGAAGAGATTTTGGATGTCAAAGATGGAAGGAAAACTCATGGAAGACAATACAAAGAATATTTAGTAAAGTGGAAAGGTAAGCTAGTGGAAGATTCTTCTTGGATTTCTCAAGCTGAGGTAGACCGTATCAATTTTCCTTTGGCCCCTACAAAGTGAGAGGCTCACTTTTCATTAAACCTGGATGTCTGATGCAGGAGCATCCTTGGTTCTTGGCAATCTTGCATCAACCAAAAATATTTTCATTCAGTTTTGTTCTTGTTCTTGTTTGAGTTGGATGATCTGGTGTTTCTTCATATTTTCTCACCAGATCTTGTGCACCTATGGTTTCATTGTGGACATGTTCAATTGTTGTATTCTAATTTTTCAGCTCAATTGGATTTTTTTCTGGCAAGTTATAACTTTTGGAGTACGTGACTATTTTTGGGACTAGCCCCAGAATAACTTCAAAACCTAATGTCTAGTTGGATCGATTGCGGATCTTTCCCGGGACTTGCGGATCCTCACAGTGTGATTAGATTTGTTCTATGGAGTGTCCCCGACCTTGCACTTAGGTCCACACTTCTCATGCGCATCTACCATGGATGAATTTCAGATTTGAGGTTGACCTGTCCTTGCATATGTTACACTTTTCTTCATTGGAGATTGTAGTGACCTTTGGCCGACGCGGATGTTTCTCGACCCACGGATGTGATATAAAGCTAGTATTGAATCATTAGGTTGATAGGAGAATTAAGTCAGATAGAATAAGATGTATATAGATTTTGACCTGTAAGCTTTGCGCTCGCATGTATGAGCACTATATTTTGAGCATGTTGTAATTAGGCTTGTGCATCGAATCTGTAAGCTTGGATGTGGCCGACTATTTGTAATCAAGATTTTCGATAACAAGAATGTTTGCATCTGCATTTGCCTCCATATTTTTTGTTGCTTTTGTTGTGTGAATATTTATGCATGGTTTGGACTGATCTCTTTGAGGACCCTCCTACAGTGGTTGCACCACCATTGAACTAGATGCCCTTACTACAAACCTTTGTTTAGAGGCCAAAAATCCCTAAATATTTGTTGGCGTCAGGAGGTTAGACCTTCGGAGCCATCCCACATATTTGCGGTTCTTTGTAGAGATGAAAAGTTCATCATGGGAGATTCGTGAGAACTGAAGCTTGGTTGACCCTTAGAAGTGAGTAATGTGGAGGGGAGCCAGTGTGGTCAAGAGTCTAATCATCCGCTCTGAATAAGCGTAGTTGGAGAAATCCAAGTGGGAATTCAATAAATAATATCTTTTCCATCCAAAGGTTATGCATTGTTTGGAATCAAAATACTTTGCTTGGATCTAAAACCTTGGAAAACAAACATTCAACAAATCATCAGAATTTCAAACCCTTTGGAAGAAAAAATACCTTTGAGGTGTCCACGCATTACTGCTTTTCCCTAGGGACTCTTATCCCTAGACGACTTCTAAACATTTGGATATTTCAATTTTTCCCTCCCAAAGTCAACATAGGAAACTATTGCCTTGATTCTTTTGATTTCCACATAATGGACCTTGTGGGATGAAAATAAATTAACACATAGAAATCCAGTTTGAAAACCTAAACAAGAAAGTGTTGATGTGGTAAAAATAATCAATCTAAGCAATATAAGAGACAATTGAACCTCACATGTGTTTTTTCAAATTATTTCTCGCAAGATCAAGATCCCAAAACCGAAATTTTTCAATCATCACAAAATTCTTAGTCCAAGAAACCTCAAGAAACGTCAATCAACACTTTATCAAGTTAGAGATAGATTTCTCTATAACTTTTACAATGTGCTTCAAAGGACAATCCCAATTTGTATTCATTTTATTATTGTCAAAATCTAAGTCTCTTTCAACGTTTTAATTTTCTCACATAGGAAGTATAAGCATGTTCTTCAATACCGTGGTCTTGTTAAATGAAGTCTCTCTAAGTTCAATCTAGGATCAAAATCAACCCTTTCATCCATCTCTCAAACATCAATTAAATCCCATCTCACCAACAACTCTTAGGATCTTGGAAAAAATCAATCATGCTAGACTCTTGGTAATCCTTCAAATCAAAATAAAAAATCATCTTGTTTGACTAAGTGTGTGTAGATGAATCCTTCTTCATACACTTAGTTAAATTATCACTTTGTGAACAAATTTATTCCAAGATAATAGCCAACATGGGTTTTATGAGTTCATTATCCAAAATCCAAATCAAATCCAAAAGTCCTAAGGTCTAGTATCCTTCCAAGGTTCTTAAGAGTTCAATCCTTCATACCATCGATCTTTCATTTATCGCATCACCATGATTTGATCCTTAAATAAACTTAGATTTTCTTCTTTACCTAAAGTTTAGACCAACCTAAGGAATTAAAGGCTTTTTCTTCTATTCCTGAAATTTGATCCTTATTTTATGGTCCAATCTAGATCTCAACACAAAAGAAACATGGAGAAAAACAAAGAGACATCCACTTCAAGTGACTTGAGTCAAACGACACCTGATTTTAACCCCCATCGGATCTAAAAATCCCCCACTCAATATTCCTCAACAACCACAAGATTCTCAAGAGGGGGGTTTCCAAGTGGAGGATATCACCTAAAATCCCCTAGGAATGACTCAAGATGAAATCATGGAGATAGTTCAAAATCCTAAAAACCACAAGATTGTCAACACAATGATGAGATACAATCCTTCATAATACGTGCTAGACTGGAAAAAGAAGGGGCTAGACTCCTTTTTTATTATGATGCAAGAACTATTGTGGAACCACCTCTTGGGACTATGCCACTGGTATCATTCACACCATCCTTCCAAAATATCATTCAATCTATCCCGTAACCAATATCATCTCATGCTCCAAGCCAACCCATAACTACCAAGGGGAGTTCATTGCTTCATGCTCTTCAAACACATCCCCTTGTAAGTAATCAAAAACTTGGACACGAATACCATCTCACAAGACCCAAAGAATTTGTATGTTCCACTCATTTTCCATGATACCAACAATGCATCCACTTTTTCCACAACACCGACATACCCTCTCAAAGCACAAGTCTCCCTCTCCATGGTATCACAAGGAAAAGGGGGTTTATTTGGACAAGGGGGAATCTTTGATGCTTCATCATCACTTTCTCAAAGAAACATACCATCTATCTCACCATTGTTTCCCCCACTAACATCTACATCCACATCAATTCAAGGTTTAGGGCAACCCCCTTTACCAATCCAAAATCAATCAAAACAAAACAATCCTCCAATCGTGAACCAAATAAACATACCAAATCATCCAAGCATGCCACCAATATCACAACACCAGGTGGCACCAATCCAGACATCCCAACCAACCATTACACCATCCACAACACATCAAATATCTCAAAACGTGGTTTCTCAAAGACCTAGCGCATCAGTCATACCCTCCACCACACAACCAATGGTCATCACTCAAACACCTCAACAAAACCTCATCACACCATCTCACACAATTTCAAATCCTCCACCTCTATCACCAAATCCAAACATGACCAATCAATACAACATTTCCTTACAAGTAGATCAACAGGCATACCAAAAGGCATTTCAGCAATTCCAAGCCCAACAAGCCCAACAAGTCACACAAGCTATGCAGGCTGCACAGGCTACTCAAGCCGTACAAGCACAAGCGCAAGCCCAAGCATAGGCCCAGGCCCAATATTAGGCACAACGAGCTCAAACACAAGCCTTGTTACAACAACAAGCTTACCAACAAGCTTTGTAGCAATACCAAGCCCAACAACAAGCATTGTTGGCATAGTAGCAACAACAACAAGACCAACAACAAGCATTGTTGGCACAATAGTAGCAACAACAAGACCAACAACAAACATTGTTGGCACAAAAAAAACTACAAGCATTACTTGCATAACGAAGCTTACACCAAACTCCCACGAATACACCACCAAGTCTGCAAGTTAGCCCAGCCATCATTCAAGCCACAACATCCACCCAAAACACATTCATTCCACCACCTAATCTGCAAAATGATTTGTCCACCCAGATCAAAAATCTCTCACAACAAGTGTTGGACATACAATCTGGGAAAACCACAAAACTGCAAGGGAATTTATGCCCTTATCCATTCGACAAAAGCATTGTGATGAAGTCGTTCCAACTAGGCTTTGAGATACCAAAATTCAACAAGTATCGTGGAACCAGAAGTTGTGAAGATCACATCAGGGAATTCCACATACACTGCATGGTAGTTGCCTACGATGACTCTTATCTAATGAGGCTCTTCCCCAGAAGTCTAGCTGGCCCAACCCATGGAATGGTTCTCTCGTCTTCCTCCCAGAATCAAAAATTTCCAAGAAATTGTGGACACATTCATAGAAAATTATTCATTTAACATGGGCATGGACGTAAGCTTGGAAGAGTTGTCCAACCTTAAGAAAAACAAGGGAGAGTCATTCACATCCTTTTTGCAAGGATGATGATCCAAGTGCAATATGAGCAAGTGGGCTATGCCAGAAGAACAACAAGTTGGAACCATCATCTCGAATATTGAATGGATCTTAGCCTTCCATCTCAAAATGCAGTGCATCGCCACCTATGATCAACTTATCCCTAAATCTCTTAACATCAAAAGAGCCCTCATTTCACAAGGAGGGATACCCACTTATCAATACAATTGCCCATCCATAAGCTACAACGACAAACCTTGAACATGGGTGAAAAAAAAAATATTACCAACGATGGTGTTGTTGATGTTAAGGTTGTGATCAGTGCTCCAAGGCCAAACACACAACAACAAACATATCAACAACCTCAAAATAATACCCAAAACACCCCTCAACCCAACACATCTCAACAACAAAACAGCCTGCAAATAGTTAACAATGTTAATGATCAAGGTGGACCATCCACAAGAAACAGATATCCCCCAAGCGAAAGTACACACCGTTTGGGGAATCAATTGAATCTATCATGCAATGACTCATTGAATCCAACATCATCATGCTCCCAGTCATTGAAAATTACCAAGAGCCTCAAGTTAAACTGCCATGGTATAATGAGAAGCACCTTTACAATTTGCATAAGAAAAAGGGGCACACGACAGCCGGTTGCATGAGGCTCAAGAACCTAATCCAAGATCTTATTGATGATAGGACTATCACCATTGAGCAACCAACTAGAAGTTAGGACCTTAAAATTGTTGGTATGTGGTGACTGATCATTGTATATTGTACCGAAAAAGGGAAAAATCACAAAAAGGGAAAAAACCCCGATTTTGTATAACCCTAATTTATAAAGGGTTTGGGATAGAGTTACAGTATGCTAAGAAACAGGCGATTATTCGTGATATTGTAATAGGGTTTTGCACTGGTTAATAATATCATTGGATGGCTGCGGTTTGGTGGATGTAGCCCACATTGGGCGAACCACGTTAAATTCTCTATGTTACTTTATGTGTGTTTTATTTCCTGGTTTATGTGATAAAATATGTATTTAGCTTTTAGATATCTGCCTTCAAAACCTAACAAAAATATGCATGAATCTGATGTCGAATCACAATAAAGCAAACAACAATGGCAAAGGAAAAAAGTACGGCAATGTTAACCATGTTTATGACCATGTTGTCACATTTTTAGATGAATGGGTGGGCGTCATCCATATCACAGGGTCCAAAGTTGAGTGTGGAGTCACCACACGAGGTGGTAAAATCACTATCCCCAGACCATCCATGAAAGCTAGAGCACCCCATGTAAACTCAAAATCAGTTGCCAATGGTTACAGTTTCTTAGAACAACTAAAGAAGACTCCCGCCTAGATCTCTATTATGGAGTTGCTGAAAATATCGCCTACCCACAGGAAAATTATAGAAAAGGCACTTGTTGAGTCTTCTGTACCCACAAATCTTGATGCAAACCAATTCCAAGCTATGGTCGGGTACATCACCACACCACATCTCCTCACTTTCTTTGAACATGATCTCCCAATTCAGCCATCTCACAATCGTGTGCTTCATTTTGAAGTCTTTGTCTATAAAAATAAAGTCAAATGGGTCTTGGTGGATGGAGGTGCAGGGCTGAATATTTCTCTCAAGCTAATGAAGAATCTGGGATTTTATGAAGATATGATTGAAAAGGGAAAAGGAATCACAATCTAGGCTTATGATGATCAAGAAAGAGTGTCTCAAGGCACCATTCAACTTCCTATCCAATTAGGACCAACCATCATGGAGACTACTTGCCAAGTCTTCGATCTTGACCTCCCTTATAACATTCTCCTAGGGCGTCCATGGATACATGGGATGCAATTTGTTGCATCCACATACCACCAATGTGTTAAATTCTTGTATGAAAACCAAGAGGTCATGGTTCATGGTGACCCAGAGCCCTTTGCTTATGGCAAGAACTTGGAAGCCATAAATTACAAAATCCCACAAGTTCCTAAGAATGATGAAGGTCCTACGACTCCATATATAGACCCATCCACCCTGGCCTCCACTTCTGAGACAAAGACACCTTCCATTCCCAACATTTCTGATATTCAAGTCATTATCCAAGATAACGGATGTGGAGACTAAAAGATGAAGAAAGGTGCCTTTGTAATAAGAGAGTTACCTCAATCTCCTAGGTCACATGGGCAACCACAACCAGTCAACACAATATCTCAAACATTCACAACAAACCCTTCCAGATTCAGAAGTTGGGGGGACCTAAGCCAAGAAGTGGTAGATGAAAAAGACATATCAAGCTTGTTATATCAAGACAAAAGACATGTACCAACCCTTACAATGGATGATGATAACAAAGGGCTACAGTTAATGCTTGGAATGGGCTACAACAAGAACAATAAACTCGAGAAAAATGGCAATGGCCTGTTAGAACCAATCATTGTTGAGAAGCACATAAAGAATATTGGCCTTGGATGTACGCCTCTGAATATAACCATATGTGGCAGAAGTACCCATATTAAAATGATCAAAGCTCCTCCTCGGTTACCAGTATCCATAGGTCTACCCTTAGAAAAATATACCTTCAAAATAATTGATGTATGTAGTGATGATGATTCCCTCACTGACCTACCATGTTATTTGAAGACTCTTCCTTGCTCATGATTTCCACTGTGTCTTTTGAGTCAAACAACCAAACCCATGAGTTAAAGCTAGTGTATCCCTAGCTAATAGACTATGACCAACGAGGACCACCAATTTTAGACACATTTGAAAACGATGAGGCCCTATCAGAATTCATGGGACTGCGGGATACTATACCATACACAGACCATAAAACGAGATTTGACATTGAGCTAGATACCCATGCATACTATGGGGAAACTATTGAATCCCTCAGTCGTAAAAGTTAAAATTTAAGAGTAATCTCTAGGTCTTTAAGTGAAAACCAGGTTGTGGCACTTTATTGTTAGAAACCCTAGATCAGACATGCAAACCTAAACACCTTCCACAAAAGAGAAAAATAGAAAAAGAAAAGCTTTGCATGCGAATGTGCAAAATAATATTATTCAGGAATTCAATATTACAATGAGATGATTTGATTTATAAAAGCAAAGTATGCAACCCTAATGTTGACCTAAAATTAGCTCAACCTAAGTAAAGTTATGCAAGTGTAATTAAATATTAATTACACTAACACCCCCCCATAAGTGCAACTTAGGGAGACTAAATAAGCATGCACCTAAAACTAAGATGAATGCAAGAAAGCATGAATGGGTCCCGACAAAAAAAACTGATCAGGTACCCATGTACAAATGCAATAATGAGGTAGAGAAGGAAAACCCAGTGGGACAACCCCCCCTACAATGAGATGACTACTGCAAAGAAGCACTGGAAGAACACTGTGGAGTAACACTGGAACCGCAATCTGGCAAGCAAGGAAAGATACTTTTGTCTACAAGAAACCATATTGAAATCATACTGATGTGATAGTAGACCCGATGCCAAGGAACACTCGAACACTCCAAACTGGAACAACCCTAGAATCCATAAAGCAACAGTAGATGATATGATGATGACAGAATCTGGAAGCCGTGAATCTCGATGCCGATGTCAAAACTGAGATTGAAACTCTTCCATGGGAAAAAGTACCATACGGACTCAGGAACAATAACCAGGAATTTAGTGGCCCTCAAACTCAGATGGATCCGATGCGGATCACTAACCATAGGCTCTCAATCTAAAGTGTGAACCAAAATGAATCTGGTACATGTCAAACTAAGACAAAATATGGCCAATAAGAAACTAAGAAACTAGATTACAACCCATGCGAGTTGCCATCAAAACATGATGAAGATTATTATGCAAGAAACCCCCCCGATGGAACTTTATATCAGTTCATTTATTACAATCCCCAATGACTGCAAAAAGATAGAATACCTAACATGAATAAATAGAAAATAAAAATAGACCTCAGATATGTGTAGTGGACTGAACCAGCTTTCCAATGCCACAAGAATGGCGAAAAAAGGATCACCGAGTCAAAAGATATGCCCTCCGGAGTGAAAACAACAACATCTGAGTTCAAGGACCTGAAAAATAAATCTGGAGCAAAATATAGAAAAACTAAAACATTGAATAGATCGGTGCCAGAATCAGCTTTCCAACGGTATCTCGTTTGCAAAAAACGGACACCGTACGCAAAAGTTATACCCAATTTCGTGAAAGTGCTCCAGAAAGGCCAATAAGACCTGCAGGCAGCCCAGGGGGCTAAAAAATTTCGGCCCCTGGTCCTGCATGCGACCAGGGGCTGGCGGACAGGGGGATGGGGCGGAGCCCTTGGTCGCACATATGACATGCGCGAGGGCTAAGGACCGGCCGGGGGCTGGGCGCATAGCGCCCGGTCCCCCATACGACTAGAAGACTGTGCATTGGAGCCCGCGGGGGCTGAAGAGTGCCGACGGAGCTGGAGGGGTAGCCACCGGCGGCGGCGGCGGACGGGTGGCCGCCTGGTGGCCGCTCGGTGGCGCTGCAGCGACGACCGACTTAAAATCGCAGGCGCGATAACTGATGGACTTTTTCCATTTTTTTTAAATTTTTGTGAAGAAAACTGCTTCAAAATGCGTGTTAGGGAGGCCGTACGGCTTCTTTGGCAAAAACTTTTTGCCTTCCAAATCAACTTCATCAAAATCGATGAAACGAAGGGCGATCTTAGGGTTTTTGGCCACTGCGAATGCAATGGTGACCTCCGTTTTTGCTCAAAATGCTTCAAAAAAACGGCTACCTCCAGAGCTTGCAAAAAAATACCAAAACTGAAACCCTCACAGATCAGGCAAATCATGGCCAAAATCTGCGAACCGAAAGCCAAACCTGACTTTCTCTAGCACTCTGAATCCAATGGAAAGGTCCGATCTGATCCAGAATTCCACATAGATGAGCTCAAGGCATGAAATCCTCGAGGAACCCCGAACAAACTCTGCAATGAATTTCTCCAGAATTTGAGTAGGGGTTGCATGTCAAGGCTCTGATACCATGTTAGAAACCCTAGATCAGACATGCAAACCTAAACACCTTCCAAAAAAGAGAAAAACATAAAAATAAAAGCTTTGCATGCGAATGTGCAAAATAATATTATTTAGGAATTCAATATTACAATGAGATGATTTGCTTTATAAAAGCAAAGTATGCAACCCTAATGTTGACCTAAAATTAGCTCAACCTAAGTAAAGTTATGCAAGTGTAATTAAATATTAATTACACTAACATTTATGACCCGAAAATAGTAAAAACAAAGGAGGCATCCGAGGGTGAAAACCTCCCTGAGGCACTCAAGGATGAGGGATTCAATCTTCCCCTTAGTTCTATTCATCAGGAGAAGTCAGAAGTGTTGGCATAGAAATGTGACCATGTTAACTTGGGGACTGAAGAGACGTTGCATATAACCTTCTATGCATAATCTCTTTTCATTGAAGAATAGGAACTTGTAGCTACATTTCTGAGAGAAAGAAAGGTAAACTTTGCATGGACCTACGCTAACATGTTGAGTCTCGATCTGAAATTTTTGGTTCATCATCTTGCGGTATATCTAGAGGTGAAGCCAATAAATGAAAAATTAAGGAAAATGCATCCACATATCACACTGCTAGTCAAACTTGATTTATAGAAACTCCTCAATGTTGGCTTCATAAGGCCCATTGATTATCTTGAATGGGTCTCAAACTTGGTACCAGTCACTAAGCCCACTGGGGGCATACGGATTTACACTGACTTCAAGGACCTAAACAAAGCATGCTCAAAGGATGATTTTCCCCTTCCTAACATTGACATGATTGTCTATCAAACAATCAAGCATGAAATTTTGTCACTAATAGATGGGTTTTGAGTGTACAATCAGATAATGATAGCGAAATATGATCAACATAAGATAACCTTTACCTATTCATGGGGTACATACTGCTAGAACATGATGTCATTTGGGTTGAAGAATGTTGGAGCCACCTATCAAAGGGCCATGACTCTCATTTTTCATGACATGATTCACAAGAATGTAGAGGACTATGTGGATGACATACTGGCCAAGTGAAGAAAGTGACGAGATCACATAGTAGCACTAAGCTCCATGTTTGACAGATTGGAGGAATACAAGGTAAGGCTCAACCCTAATAAATGTGTCTTCAGTATACAATTAGGAAATATTCTAGGGTATATAGTATCAATGAGAGGAATCAAGATAGACCCAACCAAAGTCAAAGAAATTCTTGAAATGGAGGCACCAAAGATATTAAAACAGTTAAGGGGTTTACAAGGAAGACTCCAATCCATCTGTAGGTTCATAGCGTAGTTGGCAGATAAAGATGTCCCCTATTCTCATCTAATCCACAAGGGGGTAGCATACAAGTGGAATGAAAAGTGTGATCAATCTTTCAACAAAATCAAAGAATAGTTGTTGACACCATCAACATTGATGCCACCAATCCAGAATAAGCCACTAATCTTGTACATATCGGCAACAATAGTATCACTTGGGGCTCTATTAGCATAGAATGATGAGATAGGGAAGGATAGAGCCATATACTATATTAGTTGAACCATGGTAGGGCATGAGTTAAATTATACATTCATCAAAAAGGCTCACCTAGCATTGGTGTTTGCCTCATAGAAATTCAGGCATTACATGTTAGCCCATCAAATTAAACTCATTCCCAAAATAGACACCCTCAAGTATTTACTCTCCAAGGCAACACTTACGGGGTGGATGGCTAAGTGGGTCATGATCCTCTCAGAATATGACATTGAATATGTGGAAAGAAAATTTATCAATGGATAAGTGATTGTTGATCAATTGGCAGAAGCGCCCATCTATTCAGAGAAACCACTTGTATTAGAATTATTAGATGAGTTTGTGTTCAACCTCAGTGTCGCGGATCATTGGAAGGTTTATTTTGATGGGTCATATACACAACATGGATCAAGAATGGGTGTTTTCTTCATCATGCCACAAGGGGATTGTATTCCTAAATCCTACAGGTTATCTTTCCCTTGCACTAACAACATTGCTGAATATGAAGCCCTTGTGATTGGACTTAGAATAGCAGTGCAGTGGAAGATCATGGCTCTTAAAGTGTATGGAGACTCTCAACTAGTCATCAACCAAGTCAACAACAAGTACCAGGAAAAGGATGACAAGCTGACCCCATACAAGAAACTGATGGAATACCTTAAAGAATTCTTCATTGATATCATGTTTGAGCAAATACCAAGCAAAAATAATAAAGCAGTGGATGACATGGCAATGATCGGGTCACTATTGGATATCCCACGTAATGTCCTTAAACATGAATTCCCGATAGAGAAGCTTCTCATACTAGCCTTTGAGGTACCAGAGTTTGAATTTGTTTGTGAAATTATTTGGTCCCGGTAACCTATGGTATCATGACATATACACTTACCTAAAGATAGAGTCCTCCTGACCGATATCACTTTGAACCTTAAAAGAGCCTTTGTCAAGAAGTCATCCCGCTTTGTTATCTTGGGTGACACCCTATACCGTAGGAGTATTAAAGGAACCCTTTTACGATAACTAAATGTTGAGGAAGCTTTGACTACTTTAACTGAGGTACATGATGGTATTTTTGGTTCACATTCAAGTGGTATGACCTTGGCTAAGAAGCTACTAAGAACGAGGTACTACTGGCTGACAATGGAGAAGGAAGCTCACACATATGTTAAAAAGTGCTTGCAATGTCAACAACATGGGAACCTCATCCATGCACCTGGTCAAGAGCTCCACCTAATTGTAAAACCTTGGCCCTTCTCACAATGGGGGCTCGATCTCATTGGAAAAATCACCCCCACCTCATCGAATGGACACAAGTTCATTATCACTGCTATAGAGTAATTTTTAAATTGGGTAGAGGCCATTCCTATGACCTATATTACTGGAAATTAGATTGCTAAGTTCATCGTGAATTATCTCATTTGTCATTATGGTGTGCCACAAGCCATTATCTTGAATAATGGGACACCTTTCAAAAACTAGGATGTTCGAGATCTATGCCAGAAATTCAACATCCAAAATCGCTTTTACACCCCATACTACCCCCAGGGTAATGACCAAGCTAAGGCTACAAATAAAACCATCTTAAGATTCCTCAAAAAGATAGTCAATGAAGTTGGTCGTGACTGGCACTTGCAGTTGAATCTTTCCCTATGGGCCTACCGAAAAAGTATTTGTGCACCAACAGGTGCAACCCCATTCTCTCTGGTCTACGGATCAAAATCCATCCTCCCTATCGACATCAAGCTCCCATCCCTAAGGATATCATTGTGAAACCTCATTACAGATGAATAATATCGGGTATCTTGGTTGAATGAGCTAGAGCTATTGGATGAATGGTGCATTGATGCTCTAAACCACCTGCAAGTCTACCAAAATCATCTAAAGAGGACGTATAACAAGAAGATAAGGAACTGTTCCTTTCAAGTTGGCGAGCTTATGATGAAATAAAATCAAAAAAATGTGTTGAATCCAGATAACAAGGGTGAGTTTGAAACTAACTGGTTGAGACCTTTCATCGTCACCACAAGCTATAAATTTGGGGCATATCAACTATTGACACCCGAAGGTGAACCTCTATAGGAGCCCATCAACAACTCCCATCTCAAAAAAATTATTCCTAAGCTCGCAAGGGTATAAATCCAAAAAATCCAAAAATGTAAAAAAAAATAAAAATTAAAAAAAAGGATTGAAAACAATAAAGATAAAAATTATCCTCTAGTGAAAACCACTTCGATGGCGCTTTGGGAAGGTACCTTGGTGAAAACCTAGAAAACAGGAACCTTGTGTAAATAAGAACTTTCCATCCACCATGATCTCTATGGCTGGTTCCGCATCATTCACACTACATTCCATTGATCCTCCTATTGCCCATCTGCGTTCGCATCATAGCTTGATCATGTGCTTGTATCATGTTCCACCCTAGAAATACTTGGCACATTTCTAAGGTCAATTTGTCCTACTTATATCAAAGTAGTCTATCACATCACACTAGGGGCATGATGTTTTACCAGCATTGGATCAAATTCATGTATATTCTTGAGATCTTCCCAAAATCGAAAAAATCCAAAAACATTCATAAAACCAGAAAATCCAAAAATATCCAAATCATATAAAAAATCAAAAATAGAGTCGCCATGTCAAACTATGGGTATCTAAGCGTGAACGTAGGAAATGCCATCATCGATGTGCCCCCGAGACACATTAGGTTAGTCCTTTAGGAGTCCATCATAATAAGCTGGCAAACCATTTGTTCATATTTCATCAATAATTGGGTTTGTTTCAGTCGAACTACATGGTCTCTGCATGTATAACGTAGGCAAGGATAATCTTTGATCAGCCCCTGAGACCCCTAGGATAGGTCTTTAGGTTAGGTTCTTGGTCAAAATCTCAAAAACACCAAAACATTAGAACAATTAAAAAAACCAAAACATTTTCAAAACATCTTGAAAATCTAAAAACAACCTCAAAACATTTCAAAATACCAAAAAAAACATTCAAAGAACCCCAAAAAGTGCATCCGTCCCATTTCACTTTCACCTGCAATAAGCATCCACTCATAATAAATCAATCATTGCTTTCATCCTTTGGAAAAATAATCAGAAGCAAGCTTAGCAATCGAAAGTGTGTTCTCCAATGTTAGGGTCTTAAATCTAGGTCAGTAGGTAAGCAAGGTGGTCAACTCTTCACATCAATAGTCTATCATCCAGTTAATCCCAAAATCATCTAATAACATCATGTCCTAGGATGCATCCTTCCTACAATGGACATCAACATCGGGCATCACCATAGTTTAGCCTTGACTAGCAGTATGAAGAACATTAGCTTTTTTGTTTACTTGATCTTTTTTGTTGATTTATCTTATTGCACTCATCCTAATGACCTCTTGATGATGTCTAATCAAACGATTTAGAGAGAAAGGAATGGGGCATTGATCATTATCTTTTGTCTACTGTGTTTGTTGGATATTTTGTAATATAACCTTGGCGAATACTTGCTTTATTAGGTGTGTATGGAAGATGTTTTGAACACCTTGTTGACTATTACATTGTTAGGTTTTGGCCTCTCTGTGTTTTGGTTTGAGATGTTTGAAATGTCTAAAGTACATCTTAGTAGGGTTTATGCATGTCAAACATGAACAAGAATACTCCTATTTGATTGTCGAGTCAAAGTCCATCACACTAGGTACAACGTCATCCTAGTTCTTTATACCTTGATGTATCGTATCTATGTGTGTTATCAAACATAAGGAAAGCAATTTATTTACGTCCCTAATCTCTGATAATAAAAATATCATCCTCTCTCATTATCATCTCTAATAAAGTCTCGGCAAATCATAGAATTATTGGATCCTCTTCTCATCATCTTATTTCTTCTTTCTTCTCTCTGCGCTAACATGGTATCATGACAGTTAAACAAAAATGTCACTAATGCATTCATCCTGCATCCACCAATCATTATCACACATACATCTCATATTCAAAAACATAAAGCATACATTCGCATGGTCATTTCGTATCACATCATTTCATTTTGCATTTACATTTAAGTTACAAAGAATAATAGATATTTTTTATTTTGAGTATCTTAAATCATTGCATATATCTTAAATCATTGCAAATCATAAATCAATGCATATCATAAATCATTGCATGTCATAGTCATTTCATATCACACCATCAACATCACATACATCTCATAAATCATAGCATATCACATCATCACATTTTCCATTATCATTTTAAGTTACGAAGAATAATAAAGATTGGTTATTTTGAGTATCTTATAAATCATTTGCATACCATGAGCACTCACATCCATATATCCATACATCATCATCATCAAATCTACATGGAAAAGATGCAAAAATATTGCATCCACATCATTTGCAAAAGGGGAAATACATCCATGACGTTTGCATATCCTAACATCGCATACATCTCATAAATCATATCACATCATCCATTTCACATGAATTTCATAATCTTGTAAGTTGTTTAGGATAATATAGATTTTTTATTCTAAGCATCTTAAAAAAACACACATCATTTGCATTCAAATCCATATATCCATACATCATCATCATAAAATATACAAAGGGAATGCATCCACCATATCATAGCATATCATAACATTGCATAATCATGACATACCACATCATCCATTTTGCATTATCATTTAGGACATAATAAATATTTGTTATTCTAACCATCTTAGAAATCATTTGCATACATACATCCATACTGCATACATCATCAAAATGCATAGAAAATATACAGAAAAGAAAGGCATCCATAAAACATTTGCATATCATATCTTATGAAAATAAAATACATCACATCCATATAGAATCACATTGCATATACGTAAAACATCAAATGCATCCATACATGAGGCATAAATAAAGTAAACACGCCGCATCATGAATCAATCGAACTCATATCATATATATATCAAAAAATAATAACTCTCATGATACAAAATCTGTCTCAAGTGTATGTACATCAATCACAATGCAAATCCCACGGGGCTATCAAAAAAAAAGTTTGTGAGGGTATATCAAAACTACTAGCCTTGATGGTTGCTCCCCTCACTTGCTTGCCTCTTTGGCAGATCCTCTGCCTGCAGAAGCCCTATCTACTGAGAATAGTTTATATGTCGAAGGGTCGCAGGCACTACCTGACGATAGTGGAATCTATAGTACTCGGCCTCCCTCACTGCCTCATGGTACATCTGTGTTGGTACTATCCTCCCATGGGATGTGGTGGCCATGGTCTCTAGCTACTATCTGCAGCCAGTCTCCTGAGCTAATTGTAGCTCTATAGCTTGTCTCTTCTTTTTCTCATGATCCCTCTCGACAGTGAGGGCTTGGACCTACTACCTGGCATGATCCCTCTCTAAAATCACACCCTGAACCTATTGGTAGGCTTGGTCCTGCTCACCTATGAAAGCCTACAGTTGTGCCTATAAACCCTACACCTGTGCCTGCAACTACTAAATCTGAGGATCATGTGGATCATGTGGCTATTAAGGCGGCTGATGTGGTTATTGTGCTTGGTGTGGTTGTTGTGCCTGGTGTGGTTGGTGTGGTGGTTGGTGTGTAGGTTGTTCATCTTTGGGCGATGCCCCTAGATCCTACCCACCTACCCCTACTTGTGCTCTCTGAGTAGTCCTCCCCCTAGGTATCTCACGTGGAAGTGTTGTCACTGGATCTCTCGGCCATAGTGGAGGTCTAAACCACTCACCATAAGCCCATGTGACCCTTGAATTTGCTGGTCCCTGACCATAGGCCCATGGCCTAGCAACCAACTATCTGAAAGAATCCACTACCTCAACTATTGGGATTGTCTGCCCCCATGTAGTCTCCCGAGTTGATCTAGCAAAAATATTAGTATATTCATCAACTGACCTATCCTAAAACTCTTTGAACTGATGGGCCACCCTGTCTGGGAGATACCGCTATATGATGGTATGCTCCCACCCCTGCATCAATCATGTCTGCCGAGCATAAAACAACTATTGTACATCATCGTACTAGGTGGGTATATGTAGTCATGGTCACCAAGTAAAAACTATAAGATCATCAATAATGTGGTGCCAGTAAGGAAGACCAAGTGGTCCCATATGACACAGGGTAATCTCGCCCCCATATCTCCATACCACCGGATCATCAGGCTCTGTATCCACCAAGGTGACTATCAGTCGAAGCGCGACAATATCCTCCTAGGCCCAAATGTGTAAAAGTTCCACCCCAGTGCCAATCGCATGACCATCGCAGTAAGCAAAACCATGTAGATCATGGTATAATGATGTCAGCATCACTAGTCCCCAGGAAAACAAAGTCCTCTACCTCAGCATGCTCTCCCAGGCCAAACCCCATCCTGTACTGAAAAATTTGCCCCGTCGATCTGGAGCCACTAACGCAAACACAATGGAAGCAACAATTAACCTAAACAGTGGCACCTAACCTCTGTAGAACTCCAAATCAATCTGACCCTCGGTCAATATAAGGTCCTCATATCACATGACATCATGGCATGCATCGACACTGACATCTATGTCATAAATCACGCGAGCACCATGAATCGACAATCGTAGGATCCTCCACACATCCTCGAGGGTCACGGTCGCCTTGCCAGTCAGAAGGTGAAATAACGAGGTCTCGTTGTGCCATCTCTTACACAACACAGTCATCGTCACAAGGTGGGTGCGGACAATAGGCACATACGCTATGTACCAAAGACCAATCTCCCCTAAATGCTCTTATCACAACTCATATAGGTTTCCCAGCTCTCTCAGGACCGAGGGGCGATGCTCTCGCAAAAACACAAGATGAATCACCTCCTGCACCCATGAAGTGCACAACATCAAAATTCATAAAAATATATGACCTCGTTCGGAGTTTTCGACCCTAGAACAATGAATGTGTCGTTGTTTGCAAAAGTGTCACCATTTGTAAAACTCCAAATAATGACATTGAACCCTTTGAAAATACCAAATTGGCTCAAGCGTTGCCCTTTGCAGAAGCGTCACTATTTGCCTAGTAAACCCTAAGCCCAAATCGACTCAAGCGTCGCTTTTAACAAAGGTGTCGCTATTTGAAAATTTATACCCTGTTCTCAAATCGTGATCAATGTCGCCATTTACACTAGAGATGTTGTTTGACCTTCCAACATCGTCGACAGAGTGTTTGTGTGTCACTATATAGTGACGCTAGGGACTTCGACTCTTTCAGGCATAATAAATGCACTGAAAAATCAAAATTCAAAGTTGGGTTTAGGTCACATATCGATGGTCCTACGTTTAGAGGTCTTTGGAACATGCAAACTCACTTAGAGATGTGTCGGGGAAGCACTCGTTGCGCCATCTCGCAGAAGGGTTAGAGCTCAAAAGACTAGAACTTCTAAAGTGTGAATGCACAAATGAATGGAAAGTGACCCCTCCAAGCCTATTTAAGTATGAAAATTAGGGTTTTTTGCCCCGATTTAGCCGTCAAACTAGGGTTTTACTCCCCCGTCACCATTTTTGCCCATCTGAGGCTCGCATAGCATCTTTTTTTCGTATTTTGGCATATTTTCAGCAATGGGACAGTAGTAGGGCATCTGAAAAAATTAGAATTTTTTTGACTTTTGATATCGCCAGTGTTATTCTTTGAATCAATGTAGTAAGTACATTGCTTCAAAGAGGGGAAAAATGTAGACACTCAAAATATCTTGATTGATATCGTGCACTCGATCCTGATCTACTAACATCGTTTCTTCCTTAATCATTTCCACACTGACCAATTAATTGAATAGTCTTTATTTAATTAATTCTCCTTAAATCTAATAATGAACTTTGTGAGATTATCTCATCATATCCTAATGATTCTTCTTTTATTTAAATAAATCAATTTTATTTAATTAAATCTGTATGTTCTTCTTTTAATTAAATAAATTAGTTTTATTTAATCCTAATGTCCTTTTAATTAAATAAATCAAGTTTATTTAATTAAATCCTAATGTCCTTTTTTTAATTAAATAAATCAATTTTATTTAATTAAATCCTAATGTTCTTTTTTTTAATTAAATAAATCAATTTTATTTAATTAAAATTCTAAAGTTCTAATATCCTCTCATTTGATTTAAATAAACCTAAACATTAAATCAAGTGTCACACATCAACTAATCTCATCTAAGTTAATTAATCTTAAATTAATTAGCTCCTAACACTAATCCTCCATTCCTCTAATTTTTGACTCCACCCTAGGGTAAGTCAACCTTGGTCAAGTGGCACATGTAAATCAATTTATTTGATTTACTATTACCTTATTTTCATTCAAAAAAGTGGCATATTCCTAAAATATTCCACCAACTTGACTTTTCCCTCCAAAAGACTTTGTCCTCTTTCTTGAGCCACCTTGGCATTAAAAGCTCTTATATGTCCTCTTCTTACACAAGCCACCTTAGCTTTAAATGGGTCTTACACCTCCTCTTACACAAGCCACCTTAGCTTTAAATGGAATCTTACACATTCTCTTACACAAGCCACTTTGGCATTTATTCTTCTTACACATCACATCTCCCAAAATGTGCTCCCACATGTGTGAGCACATCTCCTCCAAGATTCATTAGCATGTTGACAAGTGGCATTATGCTATTGGTCTATTCTTTAATCCCACATTCATCAATCTTTTTCATTCTTCAATCCTTGGCTTCTATAAATAGAGGCATCATTTGCACAATATGGATCCAACAAGTAAGAGCATAATCACTATAGCCATTTGAGTTCATACAATTTCATCTTTTCATCCATTTTAGCAAGATTATAGTCATTTTCATACTTTGTTCATCACAAATTCATCATCAAGCTTATCAAGGGGTTAGGAAAGGGCTTCTTTCCACATCAAAGGAGCACTAATCCCCTTATGGGATGTTGGTTTGAGTATTAGAATAGCATTTTATTAGTAGTTTACTTGATATTCTACTTTTTTTTCATGTTCTTATGCTTAGACGAATTTTATAGGGAATGTTTTGTCTCTACTTGTTTCTTGACTAATGATTGCTTGTTTGATCATGTTGGAGTAGGTATAGGAGGAGCATTCACAATATCAGACAGAGAGGATCTCCAAATCTACCCTGGTTGAACACTCCCACAACACCAAGCACCACATTTTCCTCGAGAACACTCAAATAATAGTCAAATAAGAAAATTACTTCAAAAGAAAACTCCAAGAGGGCATCACTATCAAAAACTACCACCAATCTCAATCAAGATGAATGGTGTTACATAAGCCCATCTCAACAGCCCCTTCTAAAGTCTCTTCATTCTAATTCCCCCACCTTAGATTTCTCTCTCACCCTTTCTCTCCCCCCTCTTGCATTTCATCCTCCTCCTTCCCCCTTCATTGGAACCTAAGTTATCTTATCCAATCCCTCTTCCCTCTAGTTGTCTTCCTTGGCTCTAGGATTTCTCCATCCATATCTTTTCATCCATCTCTTCTTGTCTTCCTTCTCCCCTCCCTCACGCAACCCCTAGCCTTATCTCCAATCCAACCCCTGCATTCCTTGGGTGTGCTCCTTCAACCCCCAACTTTTTCTCCTTTGTTCCTGTAGACACTCGAAATATCCTGATTGATATCATGCACTCGATTTCAATTAACTAACTTCAATTCTTCCTTGATCATTTCTTTACTAACCAATTAATTAAATAATCTTTATTTAATTAATTCATCGAAATTCCTCCTTTAATTAAATAAATCAACTTTATTTAATTAAATCTTAAATCCCTCCCTTAATCTAATAAATCGACCTTATTTAATTAAATCCTAATGTTCTTCATTTAATTGATAAAACAAATTTATTTAATTAAATTACTAATCTACCAATATCTTCTCATTTAATTTAAATAAATTCAATTATTTAAATTAAATGTCACAATCAAACTAATCTCCTCTAAGTGAATTAATATTAGATTAATTAGATCCTAACACTAATCCTCCATTCCTCTAGCTTTTGCAAGTTGCACATGTAAATCAATTTAATTGATTTATAAATTCCCCTATTTTAATTCAAATATGACATATTTTTGGAATATTCCACTTATTTGAATTCTCCCTCCCAAAAGGACTTGTCCTCCAACATGGCATTTATGCCTCTTACATGTCCTTTTAATTGAGCCAAGTGGCATTAGCTCCTCTTCCACATCTCCTTCCACAAGCCATCTTTTGAATTTCAAATTTCACCTATATGCATTTAGCATGCACATTGTTCAAAATGTGCTCATTCCTCCTCCAATCACATGTGGACAAGTGGCCTTCTCTCATTGGTTGGTATTTTTTCCTACATTCATCCATTTTTCCTCTTCCTCCATCATTCTCTTCTAATTATAGGAGGCTCTCATTTGAATCTAGGATCCATCAACTAAATGTGCAATCACTATAGGCATTTAGTATTTGAGTTCATAGCATTTCATATTTTGCAATCAATTTAGCTAGGTTATTGGAAAATTTCATCAAAGATCAATCAATCATCATCAAGCTTATCAAGGGATTGGGAAAGGGCTTCTTTCCACATTAAAGGAGCACCAATCCCCCTATGGGATGTTGGTTTGATCATTAGAATAAGATTTCATTAGCTTTCATTTGATGTTTTATGTTTGTTTTCTTATTCTTGTGCTTGGATGAATTTCATAGGGAATGCTTTGGTTTAAATTTGTTTGAAGACTAAATTCTTGCTTGTTTGTCCGTGTTTGAATAGGTTGAAGGCTTTGAGCGTTCACATTTTGGCACCCACTGTGGGGCACGACCCCATTTTTAACATTTTTTGCAGGTTTCATCAATAGGTCCGCTCGGAAATCATGAGGTAGTGCATCCACTGTCTGTTTTAGCGCATTGGTGGTGACTTTTGGCACATTTGAGCATTGTTTTAGTGCATCCATAGCTTGAAATAGCGCATTTACCTCCTTTCTAGTGCATTCACCTTCTGTTTCTGGGCACTGAATCTATTTTAGCGTATACAATCACTATTTTAGCGCATATAGTCACTGTTTTAGCACATACAGTCACTGTTTTAGCGCATACAGACACTGTTTTGGCCATCTAGGTCATATTTTAGTGCATACATTCACTGTTTTGGCACATATGCTCTTTGTTTTAGCACTTTTATAGTCAATCTTAAAATGACCATATCTTGGTCATACAGAGGTCTTTTTCGAAGTTTTTTTTTGAAATGGGGTAGAATTTTATAAGCTATGAAATGGTGTAGGTTTTTCTTTACTTTGATAGAGGTAAAATTTTCAAATTTTCACCTAATGTCATATCACAATGAAACTTGGTCCAAGTTTTAGGGTTTCTATGCTTAATCATTTATCTAACCCTAATATCTTCTTGTTTCTTGATCTCATCTAACATTTTGAGCATTGATTGCGGGTTTTTTGGTGACAAACAAGGAGGAAACACGGATAAAAATTTCTATGTAATTATCACATGATTGTAACAAATGTAAATTCAAACACTTTGGGAGCAATTATAATCCCATTTTAAGGACATTGTCATCTTCATGCTTTTTAGGACTCAATAAATTTCATTTGGGCTTAAAAAGAACAAAAAAAAGGGATTAAAAAGAACCATAGGCAAACTTACTAGATTTTGTACAAACAAATCTCACACTTCAAAGTTGGTGCTTAAAAAGAACTAATATCATTATTTTATGGTTTAAAATGAGCATGTGTACTCTTTGTCTTGTAATCTCTTCCACAAGTTAATATTATTTAAAAAAATGTATGCACTTCTCTCATGCCTCACGACGATCTTGAGAATCAAAAGCCTTTTTTGATAGATTAAGTTGTGTAAGTGATTACCTCCACATTTCAATTTGGGTTCCTAAAATTGAACAAAATCTTGCTAGTGTCAATGAAGTATATTGCGAGTGTTCTCTCTTTGTTTCTCAACAAAGATTGATCGAACTTTGGATGTACTTATTCTTTTGTTTAATCCTTAGAGGGCCTGCCTTGGTGGGAAAAAGTACTCACCCCAAGGGAACGACCCAACCGATAACATGCTAAATCCAGGCAACTTCCAACCGGTATATAAGTGTGGGTACTTGAGGAAAGTTCAAGTATCATGAGGATTGTTCCGACAAGAAGGGCATCAATGGTGTCTTTCCGAATGGATGATCCCCCACGAATGGAATTCCTATATTAAAACCTTTTGTTTAGAAGGCCCAAATCCCAAAATCTATTTGTTGATGCAAGAATGATCGTTCTGAAGTTGTCCCACATTTTTTTATGGCTCTTGGTAGAGATGAGAAGTATGCCATGGGAGTTTCATGGGTATTGATGCTTGGCTGACCTGAGAAGTGTGTGATGTGGAAGGGAGCTAGTGTGGTCAAGCATATAATCATCCACTAAGAGTAGGGGTAGCTGGATTTATCCAAGTGGGAACTCAACAAATATTTCCTCATTTTATCCTAGGATTGTGCATCACTTTGGAATCAAAACACTTTTCTTGGATAAAATATTGGAAAACAAACATTCAACAAATCATCAAAATTTCAAACCCTTTAGGAGGAGGAAATACTATTAAAAAATCCAAGTTCTATTGCTTATCTTAGGGATTCCATCCTTAGAGGCTTCTAAGTATTTGGATTTACATCACAATTTTCTCTTACTAAAGTCAACATTAGGAAACTATTGCCTTAATTTACTTGATCTCCATATAATGGACCTTGTGGGATGAAAAGAAATTAATACATTAGACATTCAATTTAAAAGCTAATCAAGAAAGTGTTTGTGGTAAAAAGAACCAAATCTAAGCAAGATGAAATCAATTGAACCCCACACATGTGCTTTCTATCTTTTGTCTTAGGGTCTTTTGAGAAAACATTGATCTTTTGGTTTGAAGTACTCTTATGGAAAAAAATATTCTTCAAAACCTTGGTCTTATAAACAAGTCCCTCTTAGGTTCACTTAGGATCAAAACAACCAATCATTTCATCCATATCAAACATCAATCAAATCCCATTTCACAAACTTTTGGAACCTTGGAAAGATCCTTCATGCTAGACTTTTGGCAAATCCTTTAAAATAAATCAAAAATCATCTTGTTTGACTAAGTATGTGTATATGAATCCTTCTTCATATGCTTAGTTAAATTATCACCTTGTGAATAAATTTATTCCAAGATAAACATCCGACATCTTGGGGTTTATAAATTCATTATCCAAATCAAGCCAAATCCAAATAAAAAAATAAAATAAAAAACTAAAGTCTAGTATTCCTCCAAGGGTCTTAAAAGTTCAAACACCCATATCACTCACCCTTTCATATTTCATCACATCCTTGGTCCTAAACACCTTAGAGGTTCACTTTGGAAACAAGGTCAAAACACAAGAAAAACATGGAATATAAACTTGATTCATACATCGTGAGTGGTCTAAATCAACCAAACTATCAAAGCCTTACAATGTCGATTGATTATTGAAACTCACATTTATGCAATCCATACATGGAATCATTACTTCTTACAAACCTCAATGATACAAAAAATGTGAGTATGCCCAATCTAAATTTTGGAACACCTTTCCCTATGGTAGATTTAAATCAAAGTCCAAACCTACAAATCTATCAACCAAACAATCAATGCACGATTCTTCAACAAAACAACATTATCCCACCAAATCCAAACATAGAAAATATGAATATACCAAGTACAAGTTTACCAAACATGAACATTTCAAATCCACACTTGGTAAACTTTGGGATAGATATGTTTTCAAATAATGCAAATGTTGTTCAAAGTCCAAACAATACGTTAACAACTCCATGTGTTGATCCAAGTCAAGGTAACACCATGAAAAATCAAAGTTACCTAAATCAAGGCAACATGATTCCCAACCACAACAATGTTCAATTTCAACCTATAATGCCAAATCTAAACCTCATCCCAAATCATAACATTATCCAAAATCAATTTGTCCATGATCCCATACAAACACCACAAGGATGCATTCCAAATATAATTGAACAAAAACCAAATCAACAATATCAAGGGTGTCAAGATCAAATTTCGCAACATCAAATTGCTTCACTTGCCAAAATAGTTGATATGTTTCGCCAAGAGACATCTCCACCCCAAAATCAATACACTCTTCCATTGGCTGAACCATGTCATCAAAGCATTGGGTTGTGTCCCCAACCACATCAAGAACAATATCTCCAAATTCAAGAAGTTGGATATCAAGATCAACAAAATCAACAACAAACCCAACCTCCACATCTCAAAGGTCAATCACCACATCTCAAAGATCAATCACCACATCTCAAAGATCAATTACCACATCTCCAAAATCAATCGCCACAGGGTCAATTTAAAGTAAAAATCTCACAAGGTAACAAACAAAAATACACACCACTTGGGGAACCAATCGAATCGGTCATGCAACAGTTGGTACAAGCGAATTTCATCAAAATACCCATTTATGAAAATTATCAAGAGCCTCAAGTTAAATCACCAGGGTATAACGAGAAGCACCTTTGTGATTTTCACAAAATAAAGTGACACACAACATCAAATTTTATTCGACTCAAAAATCTCATCCAAGACCTTATTGATCAAAAAATAATAACTATTAAGGACAATGATGAATATTCAACCACTAGTGATAGCATTGGCAATCTCTCCACCACAATTGTTGCACAATGATCAAGATCTATCCATCAATGAGCACCTTGAAGATGTTTCCACCTCATGCAACGATCAAATAAAAATACATCAAGAGCCACTTTTTGATCATGATAAAAACCCCTCAACAATATCCAACAATGATCTATTTGATCCTATAATCAGGGATCCTTCCACCAATTATCATTTTGACAATACATCTACAACATCCAATGAGTTCGAGGACATATCTCAAGAATTCATTTCAAAACATGATCAACATCTTTCGCCAAAGTCTAGCAGTGGTCCTTTCCAAGACATATTGACATCCTTCGACCTCATGGTTGCAAATATTGAAGGAATCCTCAACTCAACATTTGATCCAAGTACACTCAAAGATCAAGAGGATATTGAGCCACTTCCCATGCCTAATGACAATGTCCAAGAACCTTTTGTAAGAAATCCATCCCGTGAAATTGACCCATGTCAATAACGTGATCCAAAGTATGTCAAAAGCAATTCCAACATTAACCAAGATCAAGAATTTATATCTCCAAAATACTAAAATGATCTAATAGGAACTCTCCTATCTATACAAGATGTCACAAATGATGATCATATCCATATAGCACATACTCCTCCATCTACCCATGAGATGCTTTCTTTGGATGGACACGTAGATGATCTTCATTTAGAACAAGATTCCTTTACTCCTAACATTATTACTCAAAAGGAGCAAGTTATTGATTCCTACAGTCAGGCTGAGTTGTCAACATCAGGATCATATTTATCCCAAATTCAAATTGAGGACATCATATATGCAGATATCCAACATTATCCACTCAAGGAAACAGGTCAGACCAAACAAGAAATTCCAGAGTCAACATAGTAGAAAATTGAAATAACATCATCTGCAATGGTCATTTATCAAAGGATGCTTGTTCAATAGGACATCTCAAAACTGGAAAAATAAAATAATGAAGGTACTACTTCCATACTAGGGGCAACTATGTATCAAGCAAGAATCAACATAGGGAGCACGAAGAGTCCTTATGGTGAAATTGATGCCAATACTACAACTAGCCACGTCATGAATCTTCAACCACCCATCACCCCATCCACGAATTGGGACCAACATCAAAAGAAAGATTTGAATCAAAGCATGAAGAAATTCATCAAAGAAAAAGTAGTGAAGCATGACGTACAAATCAAATACCAGTGGATACCAAAGAATACAAAGAAAGATTATTCCTACCAAACTCCATTAGTCAAAGAGACTATAGGGAGAAATAAAAAATGGAGACATATCCATCAAAGATGTTCACAAAGACAAAAGCAGGCTTCTCAAGCGACGTACAAAGTATATCAAGTAGTTGGTCCTAATTCCATAGGCACTTTTGTATCCACCCATTATTGCTTATCTTCCCAAGTTTGGAGAGTCAAAGGTGCCAAACTATCAACCAATCCATATTTTATTTCTAAACATATTCCATCCACGCCTCCACACATGATATCCAATTCTCACACTGACCATGTGTTGGCAACGACCCTTCATCATAAGGATTCAGAAGGCATTATATTGCGATGTGCGCATAGAGAAAAATTTAACCTTGGTATCAACAAAGCAGATCAGGAATCTCAAAAGTTGCATTCAAGTGCACGTATCTTGGCAAATCAACTTCTTCAAGCAGGATATCAGTGGTACATTATGACAAAGGCATCTACATTGGCACCACCAGGTGATTCAACATGAGCTTAAAATCTTTTAGCAAAAAATCCAAAAATAAAAAATAAAAAATCATGAAAATAGTAAAGATTAAAAAATCGTCCTCCAGTGAAAACCGCATGGGCAACGCTTTGGGCAAGTACCATAATGAAAACTTGGAAAATAGGCATCATGTGTAGAATCAAGCATCTACGTGCACCATTTTAGGAGAAAGCATCTTATCACATCCATAATAAATCTATTCATCCATGAACCATTTATCCCATCCATCCTCATCTATCTACATCCATCTTCCACGTTATCTTGATCTTGATAAAATTTTGGTGTACACTTTACACTTGCTTATGCTAAACATCTTGACATGGGTTAATTTCATTGATCCTATCCTACCCAATATTATCTAATCCATGAAGCACTATCCAAATGAGAATCCTATGTTTGAACACCTTACCTTATCACAAGATAATCCTTGGCATCCTTTGCATGCTTAACATATCCATCCATCCATCTACCTATCCAAGAATCCACCCATGGCCTTTCATACATTGCTAGACACTGGGGGAAAAATTTTACATCTTGCTTTGGGAATAAATCTTGATCTATAGCTTCCAAATTATGTGGTGATTTGAACATTGGAAAACATAAAATCAAATTGGTCAAAACATTTGTGAGAAAATATTCCAAATCACTATCCCATGGCATATTTTGACAATAAGACGTTCCTTATCAAGCTTTATCTTTCATCTAACATCAAACCAAATGATCAATATTAGTCGCATCTAATTTACATGCCAGCATCGTATCAAATCATTCAAAATCCTTATCAATCAAATCCAATCAAACCATCATCATCTCGGGATATCATTCTCAAATCCTCGTGTTTCTTAACACTATCCTTTGTTGAGCTTCTCTTTTGATATTTGTCCTTGATGACAATATTGTGTTTCAGATTGGCATCTTTGTGGTTGATTATTCAGTTGCAATGTTTCTATTCTTTCTTGGCACACTTACTTCAGCATTATGATGTTGGTGTTTAGTTTTAAGAAAACCCTATCGGGTTTCCTTAAACATTTGATATTGGCATGGGCATATGGTACTATTGATATTTGCATGGGCAAATGACTTTAAAGGGAGTCACATGTTTACGATTTTAATATGGTTATCATGGGTATTAGACTTTATTATATTTCTAAAGGCATTGGATATATCGGGCTTTATGTCATGGAATATGGCTTTGTATAAAGGTCAAAAAATTGAACCTTACTTTTGCATAGAATCGGGTCTTATGTTTGATAATTCACCAGGCCTTAAGGTCGACAACAGGGTTGTGAAATTTACTTGTCAAGTCACTTCGAAACTGACTGACATCGACTCTTGCAATAATGCCTAGATGTCTAAGGTATTTGACATGTTGATAAGACAAGGAAATCATGGTAATATTTTCAATTATGGTGTCGGTTTATTGCATGGATGAAGTTGATTTAGTCAAATTATTTGATGTCGCGGACTTGAAATAATATCATGACTTGAAAAGTCATCGGTTGCATTGCAAAGGAAATTTTAGGGCAATCGTGTTATGTTTCAAAAGCTCAAGGGTTTGGAACCCTAACTTGGTCGCCACCATAGAGATCTTCTCATAGTCGTTACTCAATTTTTGTTGGCTTACTGCAACTCTTTGACAACGAATGGGGCTCTCTGTAAGATCATCTCCATGGTCGATATCTTTGTCAATCTTTTGTCTCTGGGTGAAGGCTCAAACCTGGAAGAAGTCTTTGTTGCTTTGCTACTCTGTCGGTCTGGTAAATATCTTCATGACAAATTCTCTATCGTTTTCTTCAAGTATTCACCTTATCATCTACTTTCTGAGGAACCGTTACTTCTATTGGCACAAATATTGAAGACAAATGTTTGCTTCTTTCTGAAAAATGCTCAAATGGGTTTATTTTTTTGTGGTTAGAAATAATGCATGTCAGTTACTAATAATCTGAAATGCATACCCAAACATTTTATCATATCATTTTTGCTCCTACTTTAGGGGATTGTGTTTTTATTTGGTGGGTAATCATGCTTTTTGCAAATCATTTACAGTGTTTCACTTGGATTCGGTGATAGTTGTTTTTTAGTGCACAAAATTGGGGTTTCGGTTACATTGTTGTTGCAGCAGTATTCAAGGGTATGTTGTACATGGAATATTGTTGTTTTAATGTTGTTTCAGATAGCATTGCCTGTGTAGGCTCCTTGTGTGGACAAGGTTCAGTCTTCTTTCTAATATTGCATATTCCTTGACCATTATGTAAGAAGAAAACCTCCATGCTGAACATTTCTTTGAATCATTGCAATACCTGACAACATGATTCAACAGAAGATTGGAACATTAAAAATTACCTATGTTCTTTAAAATGATTAGAGATTAGTTATTGGGTTGAATTTTTTTTGTAATGTAATTATGAAATATATGCATGGAGAAAAATAGAGAAAAGTGTGAAAATTTGTTTTTCTAGAACTATGAGAAAAGACAGTGAAAACCAATGAGAAAAATGATAGCTACAGTATTTGTCTATTCAAGTGGAAATGCTTTGTTTTGAGATTGAAAATCTGGAATAAATGTTTAATATCAAGTTGTCTTAAGACTTGATAATGGCTGGAATTTTGAAGGTTCATTCTTGAACTTTGAGGATCTTAGGCATTGTCCATCAAGAGGCACTTGAGAGAAAAGAGAGAAATAGAGAGATCCTCTGTATCATTGTATGTCTTACTGAAAATAGAAAAGGGGTTGGTGCTCCTTGAAATCGGTGTTTCAAAATGAGGGGTTGGTGCTCCTTGAGTTGGTGCTCATAAATCAACCTATAAGGCATTGCTGAAAGTGGTTTTTAATATAAGCCTAGAAAGGCAACAGTTTAGGAGTGGTTTTTCTACCCCAGGAGGGTTTTACACTCGGCATATCTTGTGTCATCTTTCTTATCTATGGTTCATCTGATTCTTTGTGTGAATGCTTTAATATGATATGTTTCACTATCACACTTCTCATTTCAATTATATGTGATTGCATTCAATACATGAATGAGTTTATCATTGATAAATGAGAGCATAAATCTGTTTTATTTCAGTTTTAGTAAAATTTGGAAAAACAGTTAATAACATTGATTCACCCCCCTCTCAGTGTCTTTTTCACTCCAACATCCTTGCATTGTTGTGTATCCTCAACAATGTTATCATCATCAATCCATCAATCCAATCGATCAGTCCTAGCTTGGTTTTTAACAAAATCCCAAAACAGAGCAATGATATCATATCCATATCCAAATCGTCAAAATCATGCGAAAATCCAAAAACATCCAAAACATATCAAAAATCCAAAAAAAGTTTTAAAAAATGGTATATGAACTACATCATCTCTAAGCTTAATCATAGGAAAGGCTAATCCTTGATCGGCCCCTGAGATGCAAAACCCAAAAACATTCATAAAATCTCATAAAATACAAAAACATTGGAAATTTTGAAAATCAAAACATTTGTAAAACATCTCGAAAAAAACCAAAAAAAGCCTCATAACATTTCAAAAACATCCAAATATTTGAAAAAATCCATTTGTCCCATTTCAATTTCACCTGCAATAATCTCATCCATAATAAATCAATCGTCACCTTCATCCTTTGGCAAAACAAACAGAAACAATCACAACAATCAACAAAAGAAAACTTCAAATGCAAAATCAAAATTGAAACAACAAATTTTTAAATGCAAAATCAAACTCTTGATCATTCGCAAACATGTCAATTGACCTTATATCAATAGCCTTTCAAACAACCTATCAACTTGCCACCATCCACTAACATGTCCTAGGATGCATCCTTCCTACAATGGGCATTATCTTTGGCAAATCACTTTGGATACTTATCCTAAGCAAAACACATCCCCTTGGCTAGAGGTATGAAGAATATTGGCTTGTTTGTTCACTTGATCTTTTCTTTGATTTATCTTATTGCGCTCATTCCAATGACCTCTCAATGATGTCTAATCAAAATGATTTAGAGAGAAAGGAATGGGGCATTGATCACTATCTTTTTTCTGTTGTGCTTGTTGGATATTCTTGTAATATAACATTGGTGAATACTTGTTTTATTAGGTGTGTATGAAAGGTGTTTCGAACAACTTGTTGACTATTACATTGTTATGCTTTGTCTTTTCGTGTTTTGGTTCGAGAGGTTTGAAATATTTGAAGTACATCCTAGTAAGGTTTTTGTATGTCAGGTGTGAACAGGAGTACTCTTATCTATTTGTCGAGTCAAAGTCCATCATACTAGATACCCCGCCATCCTGGTTATCTATACCTTGATGCATCGTATCTATGTGTTTTATCAAACATAATGTAAGTAAGCACTTTTAAAATCCCAATTCCTGATAAGAAAAACATCTTCATCTCTAATAAAGTCTCATAGATCGTGGCCTTGTTGGATCCTCTTTCCATCTTATTCTTCTTATTCTTCTATCTTTACTAACATTTATATCCAAATTTGTGTGATATCTCAAAATATACATAAGGCTACCCATGGCCAACGACTGTCTATACATCATCAAAATTGTCTACGTCAAATATATGATTTTTCTAAAGAATTGTCGTTCATCCTCTGATCAGTAGAACCACTCCTCTCAAATTTTATCGCAATCTCGATTGAAAAATTAAAATTTTTGCTCAATCTCTCGAGGGGGCAGTGTACCAACGTAAATCTTCTCGTTGGGGCAACAATGGGGCATCCGAAAAAATTAGATTTTTTTTTAACTTTGATCTCAACAAGGTTATTCTTTGAACCAACACAACAGGTACATTGCTTCAAAGAGGAGCAAAATGTAGACACTCAAAATATCCCGATTGATATCATGCACTTGATTCTGATTAACTAACTTCAATTCCTCCTTAATTATTTCTTTACTAACCAATTAATTAAATAATCTTTATTTAATTGATTCATTGAAATTCCTCCTTTAATTAAATAAATCAACTTTATTTGATTAAATCCTAATGTTCCTCCTTTAATTAAATAAATCAACTTTATTTAATTAAATCTTAAATCCCTCCCTTAATTAAATAAATCAACTTTATTTAATTAAATCCTAATGTTCTTCATTTAATTGAATAAATTAAATTTATTTTATTAAATTACTAATCTACCAATATCCTCTCATTTAATTTAAATAAATTCAAGTATTTAAATCAAATGTCACAATCAAACTAATCTCCTCTAAGTTAGATTAATTAGCTCCTAACACTAATCCTCCATTCCTCTAGCTTTTGCAAGTTGCACATGTAAATCAATTTAATTGATTTATAAATTCCCCTATTTTCATTCAAATATGGCATATTCTTGGAATATTCCACTTATTTGAATTCTCCCTCCCAAAAGGACTTGTCCTCCAACATGGCATTTATGCCTCTTACATGTCCTTTTCCTTGAGTCAAGTGGCATTAAATCCTCTTCCACGTCTCCTTCCACAAGCCATCTTTTGAATTTCAAATTACACCTACATGCATTTAGCATGCACATTGTTCAAAATGTGCTCCACGTCTCTTCAATAGCATGTTGACAAGTGGCACAATGTCATTGGGTCAAGTTTAATCCCACATTCTCCTTATTTCTCATTTCTCCATCCTTCTTTCCTATAAATAGAGAGCTTCTCTATTGATTTTGGATCCAAAAGTTTAGGCATTTTGATTATTAGGCATTTTATCTCATAGTTTAATTGTTCTTAGTATAAGTTATATATCAATTTCATCATTTTAAGCTAGTTTCTATCATCATTTAGCATCCAATTACACATTTTGAATCAATTATCATCATCAAGCTTATCAAGGAATTGGGAAAGGTATTCTTTCCACATCAAAGAAGCACCAATTGCCCTATGGGATGCTGGTTTGAGCATTAAAATAAGATTTTATTAGCTTTCATTTGATATTTTATGTTTGTTTTCTTATTCTTATGCTTGGATGAATTTCATAGGGAATGCTTTGGTTTAAATCTGTTTGAGGACTAAATGCTTGCTTGTTTGTTTGTGTTTGAATAGATTGAAGGCCTTGAGCGTTCACAGTTCCCTCCACTCTCTTGTTCTTTAGCATTGTGTTTCCTATGTTTCCTTATCTTTTCCTTTACTTGCTATCTTTATTGTGATATTTATAGTTTCATATATATTTGTCTAAACAAGCAATTTTTATTTTTTATTTTTTCATATTTATATATATATATATATATATAATTTTGTTCTTTGCTTTATTAATTCTTTATAATTTTTTATATTTGCATTATATGTTTTGGTTTATCTATTTATACTTATGCATATAATTTTATAACTATTCTTTGTATAAATCTATATATTTATTTACAATAGGTTTGTAATACTTAAATGCTTATTACTTATATATATGCATTTTCATGCATACTTATAATTATACATATTAATTATATTTATACATCTTGTTTACTTATTTTTTGCCTTATATTTTTTTCCCCTCCCCACCCCCTCCCCCTCCCTACCCTCCCCCTCCCTACCTCTCCCTCTCCCTCTCCCCCATCCCCCCACCTCCTTCTCCCTCGCCCCATTTTTAATTTAGATAGACTTATTTTTATACTTTTTCCTTTGTATTTTTTATACTTATAAATATTCTTTCTATGTACAATACTTAAATTTATAAGTATTTTTTCAATATTTATTTATAAATTATATATATAATAGGTTTAATAGGCTTTTAAATATTTTTTCTATGTATAATAAAACTCAGTTATAGTTTTAACATCTTCAATATATATTTATAATAGATATAATACTATTTTAGTAGGTATAATATAGGTTTACTTGTTTAATAGATTATTATTTCAATTTATTCTTTTGTTTATTTTCTATATATGCAATACATATTAGCAATCTATATATATGTGTTTATTTCTATAGCTATATTTTTGTACAAAATTATAAATATGTAGTTATATATATATGCTTAATTCATATATATGTAATTTTTATTTATTGTCTTTCACCCTTTCATTTATATAAATATAGATATATATACTTACATTTTATATATACCTATATTTATACATAGATTATATATGTTTTTAATTCATTTTTTATATACTTATAAACATAATCATTCTTACTCTCGTATATACCTATTAATTATTATTTATATAGGTATTACTCTTTCATATTTATTTTCATTCTTATAATTATGCTCTATGTATAATACTTTCATATATAGATATAATAATTTCATTATATATGTTTAATTGATTAAACATAGGTTTACATAAGTATAATATACTTGTATAAAAAATTTTTATGAATTTTTCTTATATATATTCATACTATATATTTATACATTTTTTTTTGTCACTTTCATTTTATTTTTAATGTATTGTTTAATAGGTATAAAATGTATATCTTTATGTATAACTCACACATTTGTATATATATGAGTTTATACCATTTCTCTTTGGATATAAATATAGATTTACATACGTTTATATACTTATATATTTTGCTTTTAGTTTTCTCTTTCTTTAATTTAGTTGCCTCCTTTTTAAAAAATTTCTTATCTTATTTTTCTCCCCCTTTTACTTGAATTGTAAGTTTTGAATTCTTTGATCTCCTTTTCTCATAACTGAATTATTTTATTTTAATTCTCCCTCTCCCTCATTTCCTCCCCCATTTAAGGCCTTATTTGCACTCCAATTTCATATTTTCTTCTTCCTAATGATGTTTCACTAAGTGTGATCCCAAACATTAATAAAAAGCATACACTGTTGAATCCAAAAACTTTCTCTAAGATCCATGACAAGTTAGAATAGAATTACACATCTTTTGTTAGGATGTCCAATTATCAACTTTTTTTTACTAAAAGAATGCAATTGCAAAGTAGAAAGTGCGATTAAAAAACTAGAAGGAGAAGTTGTACAAAATGAACTAGCAAAAGAAACATTACAAAATTGAAACAATACATAGAGTTGTACAAACATCCATAGCTCTATACAAAGTTAAAAAATGATCTTAAACCTTGAGCTATACAAACTTCCTATTTTCTCAACAGTTGGTCAACTTGTTGAAACATTACAAAATTGAAACAAGACGTAGAGTTGTACAAACTTCCTTAACACTATATAAAGTGAAAAAAGGATCTTAAACCTTGAGCTATGCAAAATTCGCATTAGTCAACAGTTGCTCATCTTGAAACTTGATATGTTGAATCTGGAAACTCAGCTTGAGATTCTTCATAGCCTCATTTTGGTGCATAGAAAACAAGGCAGCAAGACAATAAGATATATCAAAGTAAAGCCTTAAAATAGAACTTTACATCTATTTATCCATATATGCAACAAAATTACATGTCTAACACCATCATCAATAATATTATCACGAAGACTAGCTCCAAGAAGAGCTTCTTTCCAACTTAGTTTGAAATAGAATATGGCAAAGAAGTCATTGAACATGACATTCCACTATTTTTTAACAAGCAAGTAGTTCCAAAAAATATGCTTCATATTTAAGTATCTCCAAATTTGAGCAAATAATTTTGACCAAAACTTCTCATTAAACCTACAATTCCATTTGGAATTCAGACGAGACTTCAAGGATAAATTAGAAAGCAACTGCAAGTATATCTTTTTAAAGGGAACAATAAAAAGGGATAAGAAGACATCCATGACCAGTCTTTGAAAATTTTTGCATTGGATATGAGTACATAATTTCATAGACAACTCCAACATCACCAAAGACTGCACAAAGATAAAAAAAATCTTTGTATTTGTTGATAATATTGAAATGATTTTTAACCATATTCCATGTTAATCAACACATTGATTGAAAATCCCACAATTATCCAACCTAATAGACCCCTTTTTTGAACAAGGGATAGGAATGTTTCAGGAAGCTTAAAGCAAGGGGTTGTCTGTGATAAAGGATATGCTTGTTCCACCAAATAGAAGAAGTAGAAAAGTTGAAACCATATTGAAGGAATTCCCCTCTCCATTTTAAGAGATGACAAACATATTGTCAAGCCTTCGAAATAGACTGAAGGGGGAGAGAAGCCTTGATGGAGAAAAATGAAGCATGAATAATTTTATCTAACCAGCCCACTTGCTGCCATTTGCCTTTGGTTGAAGTAAGGTTAATTCGATATCGAATAAGGATCTTCCATGGTTCATCCCCCTTTAACGACTCTAATAATCCATTTGGCAGTCAAACAAATCCCTAAAGTCCTTGGACCTATGAGTCTCAAACCACCTCTATGTTTCAACTGAGTAAATGAGACTGTGATGCGGATATATATCCGATATATATCTTGGATTATCATCCCATTTAGCCCATAGAAATCTTTGAATTATTTTAATCAAATTTTCATACCTTTTTTGAGAAGGCATCTAACATGAAAAGTAATAAACATGAGTAGTAAGAAAAAAATTATTAACAACTTGAATTTTACCAACCAAGGAAAGAAATTTATACCCCCAACTAAAGAGTATGCTTGACTCTGTTAAGATACCAATTCCACATCTCACAAAGAGAAACCCCAATACCAAAGGGTATTCCAAAGTACCTCATAATTTCTCTTATGTTTGATTTGTTTCTATTCTTTGGGAATCCATTGGGGGATAGGCCCAACTTGAACCATCAAGAATTTTGTTTCATTATGTGCTAGTTTAAATCCTGAAATATGACAATAAAGCTCCAAAAATTTCATCATAGTAGAAATATCTTTTTCAAAATTCTGTAAAAAATAATAAGTTGTCATCAACATAATGAAAGTTAATAACAACGACATCATGAGGAATAGAAACGTGTGATATGAGTTTCTTGTTAATAGCATTTTGAAGAAGATAGCCCAACGCACCAACTATAAGAACATAGGGGAGAGTACCCAGTAGTTGTGCACGCTAACTTTGTGTCATTAATTATCCTACGTGGAAATTTCAAATCACTCCCAATTTTTTACAGCAACTTACTTGGCAAGTTTCCTACTTATAACTTTCATTTTAGGGCACATCATCAAATATGATGCCACATCAACATGCTTTTTGTCAAGGTGTCCAAAAAGGCCCCAAAAAAAGTGAGACCAATACTTGTGCATTCACATCATGGGTAGTTGAGCGTTGATGTGGCATCACATGATTTGTTGCTTTTTAGATCAAAGGAATACATTTTGTTTAATTATGGGTAGTCAAGTCACAACTGTTGGGCATTATGTAAACAACTACTATCACAACTATTGAACATTATATAAACCACTACTATCATAACTATTGAAACATGCTCAACTACTAGGTCCTCTCCCCTATAGTACCACCCATAAGAACATATAGGTAAGGAGTTAGAGGGCATCCTTGACAGTTCAATTAGGGTTAGGGTTGGGGTTAGGCAATTTAATTATGTTTAGGGTTAGGATTGGTTTCAATTAGGGTTAGGGTTGGGGTTAGGGTTAGGACTCAAGTAGGGTTAGGGTTACTATTCAATTAGGGTTCTACTCAATTAGAGTTAGGGTTAGGGTTAATGTTTGGTTAGGGTAATGGTTCAACTAAGGTTAAATTTTAATTAGGGTTAGGTTAGGGCTCAATTAGTATAATAGTTAAAAAGGGTTTCCATTAGAATTAGGGTTAGTGTTAGAATTAGAATTAGGTTATAGTTAAGGTTAGGGTTAGATTTAAGGTTAGGATTACAATCAATTAGGGTTAGGGTTAATTAGGATTCTATAATAAATTATACCATTAGCATTAGGGTGAAGGTTGGGGTTAGGGTTAGGGTTTAAAAAAATCATTGGGTCAACATTAGGGTTAGGAAACTAGGGTTATGGTTCAATTAGGGTTTGGGTTACGAGTTACAAGTTAATATTAGGGTTAGAGTTGGGGTAAGGATTAAAGTTAGGGTTAGGGTTGGGGATTAATTAATCTTAGGGTTAGGGTTTAAGTATGGTTAAGATTCAATTATGGTTAGGGTTAGGATTCAATTGGTGTTCAATTAGGGTTAGGGTTCTAGGATAAAGATTAGGATTATGGTTAGGGTTGGGGTTAGAATTCAACTAGGGTTAGGGTTAGGGTTACAATAGTGGTAAGGGTCAAAATTCAATTAGGATTTAATTAGCATTATGATTAGTATTTACATTCAATTAGGGTTAAGGTTCAAATAGGGTTAGGATTAGGATCCTAACACTAACCCTAACCCTAACCTTAATCCTAACTCTAACCCTAATCCTAATCCAATTCCTAACCCTAACCCTAACCATTATCATAACCATAACCTTAATCCTATCTCTAACCCTAACCTTAATTATAACCATACCATTAACACTAACCCTAATTTGAACCCTAATTTTATCTCCAATTGTTTATCCTAATAGTAAACCTAGCCCCAACCTTAATCTTAACTCTAACCCTAACTTTAATTATAACCATACCATTAACACTAACCCCAATCTGAACCCTAATTATATCTCCAATTCTATCCCTAACCCTAATTCTAACCTTGAACCTAACCCTAACCCTAACCCTAGCCATAACCATAATCATAAACCTAACTCTAAACCTAATCTTATTTTTATTTCTAATTATAACCCTAACATTAATACTAATTATAACCATAATCCTAACCCTAATAATTTTGTCTTCCATGTAATGAATAAAAAATAAACGTCTCAAGAAGGATATCTCTCGGTGTTTTTATATATATTATTATGCTAGTGGGTAGTCAAGTCACAACTATTGGACATTATGTAAACAACTACTATCACAACTATTGAACATTATATAAACTACTACTATCACAACTATTGAAACATGCTCAACTATTGGGCCCTCTCCCCTATAACACCACCCGTAAGAACATATAGATAAAGAGTTAGAGGGCATCCTTGACAGTTCGAGGACATCATGGATCAATGAGTTTGACTCGAAAACTATAGAGTTGAATCGTGATAACAATATCATAAGAATTATCAACTTGTTACATATGCACAGAATAAATTAATTAAGCCAACATGGTGTGCATTATAAACCAGCCATTCAATGCGAACCCCGATGGTAGCGACAACTTGGGTTCCATTTTCGCACGACGTCGCCCATCTCTTGAGCAAAACTATCAGGTCCTCCTAATCTCGTGATATTTGTCGAGTGACGGGGCTGTGTGGGGTTCTCAAACGTTTGGAGTTGAGGATCGATCTGAAATTGCACGGAAGCCTTTCCTCACTACAGCGGCTTAGGGCAGTTTCAACGATGCTATAGAGTAGTTGTTGTGGCTATTTCTCCAGCATGTTCGGCGCTAGGGTTAGATGTTTTTTTATCCTAATGCGTCACTCCGACAAGTTCAGTTTCCTTTCTCTGGCAATGGCAATGGCAAGGGGTAAAGATTTTGGAATTTGGCGAGGATGTTTTAGATGCAAGGATTATCTCAAGGAGCATGCCGTAAATTGCAGTTTCCAATTTTTTGGTCAAGTCTGGTGAACTGCATAACTAAACCGGGGAAGCCTTTTTGGAGGAGTCTTGGGGTAAAGCTTTCCTATGTTTAAAGATCTGGTATCCATCCGAAATTCGACATCTAACGGAGGTCTTTTCTATCGTTGAAGTTTGGTTAGACTTACTGGCATTCTTCATTTTTTGACACAGAAGAAAAATTCACCACCAGCAATTCACCATCAAGTAAAATTCACCAATGCACTTAGGAAAACTCATCACCAGCCACCGTCAAGTAAAATTCACTGCCAGCAAACCGCATTAATGAGGTTATTAATGCACCGTCAGCTGTTATTGTTATTAATGCGATGAATTTTCCATGAGAGTGAATTGCTGGCGGTGAATTTTCCTTCGCTGTCGATGAATTTGCCAGATGCCCTCATTGACAACTCATTGAGAGCACATTCATGTCTTGCATCTTATTTTTATTCAGATACTTGTGGAGATGGATCTGTCTCAAATTTTTTCTAAAAAGAAAGAGTAAGAAAGGGTCCCCATCCAGGGATTTTTTTTTTTTTAAATTCCATGAGAGTGAATTGCTGGCGGTGAATTTTCCTTCGCTGTCAATGAATTTGCCAGATGCCCTCATTGACAACTCATTGGGAACACATTCATGTATTGCATCTTACTTTCATTCAGATACTTGTGGAGATGGATCTGTCTCAATTTTTTTCTAAAAAGAGAGAGTAAGAAAGGGTCCCCATCCAGAGATTTTAAAAAAATTAGTTTTTTTTATTATTATTTTTAAGTAGTTGGTCTCATAAATTTTGTTGTGTAGTTTAAGTTTAAAAGTTTTAGCTCTTAGATTTATGGAAGTTGTTAGTCTTATGAATTTTATTATCTTGCATTTTCAATTCAACGGATTAAATAAAATATAAAATAAAGTAAAAATTAATTGGTTGGAATTTAAAAACTTTAAAAAATCTTAAGCTAGTGAGACAATTTCTAGCCCCACCCCATTTGTACCCAGTTAATTTTTTGAACTAAAAACTAGGGGCTGTTATTGTTGAGAAAAAAATAATAATTAATCCTCTAGCATTTGTTTTTTTGCTTCATGGGAACCCTACTTCTTCAAAATAGATCTTGAAGTCTCCCCATAAGACTGCACCCTAAGAGCGGATGGTAGAAATTGAAAAGCACCCTTCATTATGAAGACATAGCTTTTAGATGCAAATCTTGTTTCACTCTTTGCTAGAAGAAAGTGGATTAAGGGTGGATGATAGAATCTTGAAGCAATATTTTGACCATGAAGGGATAGCTTCCAAATGCACTCTTGTTTTGCCATTAGGCATTTAGTATATATTTACCCTCTTCAAAAAACCCGTATTGCAAAGAAATGCAATCCTCTCAAGCAAGCAACTTGGTGGTGAGGAGCCGAAACGAGACATTGCCATGTTAGCACAAATCTCCAATCCCTCGGCTCCTCTTTGCAGTGGAACCCTCCCTATTATCAATGTGCATCCCTCATCGATTATTTGCTCCTCGTTGAAGGGGTGTAGTTCTTCCCAAGCCTTCGAGTGGAAATGAGTATTCTTCTTCTCCTTGGAATGAGAAGGTACTCTCTTCCACATATAAGCCTCATTAATGAGAGTTGTTCATATATTAATTCTAATAGTTGAACCTCAATTAAGGAAAATAAATATTTCCTCAAGAATGAGAGAAGGTACTCTCTTCCAAATATAAGTCTCATTGTTCATTTATTAATTTTGATAATTGAACTTCAATTAAGAAAAATAAATATTTCCCCAAGAATGAGAGAAAATACTCTCCCAAATATAAGCCTCGTTAATGAGAGTTGTTCATTCTAATAGTTGAATCTCAAATAAGAAAAATAAATATTTCCCCAAGAATGAGAGAAGGTACTCTCTTCCAAATATAGGCCTCATTAATGAGACTTGTTCATATATTAATTCTAATAGTTGAACCTCAATTAAGAAAAATAAATATTTTCCCAAGAATGAGAGAACAATTCAAGATGATCCTTCGTTCTTATTCCAAGAAAAGTTAGCAAGATTTAGTTTAATTTCTCACACCTAGTTTTTGTTTATTAGATAGGTTGTGTTGAGGTTTAGTAGGATAATTGTTTGCCTAATCTAGGTCGTTTGAATGTTTCAACTCCTTGTATTTTTATTTTTATGTCAATGGAAAGGAAGAGTGGCTCACTTCTCTTGTTAGCTGATGCATTCATTAATGAAAATTTAAATCAGATAAACATAAATAAAGATTTAAAAGGGTTAAAACATAAAGAGACAACCTTTTAAAAAAGCTTAAAACACAAAAAGACAAACAATAACATGTTTATAATAGTTTACTTTCAAATTGCATAAATATACAGATCAATGAATGAAAGAATACAATAAAGTATCTAATAATTTATATCTAGAAAGTATATATATATATATATTTCAACAAGTTAAATTGATTTGACAAACAGTAAATATGGAGTATTATCATGAGGAATACTCAGGTTCAATATATTAATGTAACTCAATGTGATTATAGTATGCATAGCAAATTACCTTAATAATTAAGGTTCAAATGATTATACTATGTATAGCAAGTTACCTTAATGTATTAAGCCTGAATTCTTTTTGCTGTGTTTACACTCCATCTTTACTGTTTGTCAGATCAATTTAACTTGTTATAAGCATGTTAACTTGTTGAAATATATCTTTTCTGCTTCAATTTTAATATTTATAATTATTTTCTTGTATTATTCCATTCATTGGTATGTATACTTATGTACTTAAATGATACAATCCATGAGATTACACCGACTCAAATGTTAAGTCTTATTTAAAAATGTGTAGTCTGCCACTTCTCATCCCGGCCCTTCAAGAACTTTAACGTCTTCGTGACATCCTGTGACAATATTTAAACAATTGAATGAACAAAAACATATTTGTAGAACATCCAAAAATATGTACCATATCAAGAATGCATACAGAGCAACTGACTTAAAAGAACATGAATACAACTTCAACTTCATGACATGGTAACACACAAATGAAATGAGGTGAGGTTCTACCTCCCATTCCAGTAAAAGCACAACGTACTCACAGATTATAATATTACATGTGACAATCGCATTCAAATAAAATCATAATGTGCTTCAATTATGATACATAAATTTTAATTTTAAACGAATTACATTCATTCTTATTATAATCCTAAAAAGACCAATATATCTTGACATTGCGATAAATAAATCATAAAAGAATAAAATATCCTTATCTTACAGCAAATAAATCATAAATCCTTTCATGATTTGAGTTTATGTTTATGTATGTTACTTTGATATACTGCGAAAAACAAATCATTCACTTAATAATAGGACTAGGATAGGTTTTCTATTAATCAGATGACTGGCTTCTTACTCTCAACAAGTAGTTCTTCATTGCTAGCCTTTTCAACACTAAATATGTTTCTCTTGATAACGTTTCTTTCTTAATAAAATTGTCTATAACAGCATTGATGGAAAGCAAAAAGAAGCTCGTCTAGAAACTCTTGAAAAGCAGCACAATGTCAAGCAACAAGCTGCATGGTTTCCATAGCATCAAACTTTATGTTTATAAAACGTTCCAACACTTCAGTGATCTAATGTTTATAGTACCGAACAATAGATATGATACATATTGTAACAAACATAACATAATCTTGAAGAATGAATAGCGGAGATGTCCTGGATTAGCATCTCGTCCAGAATGATTTGTGCATTCCAACTGGCAAAGTTTAATTCATCATTCAGAAGCTGCAGAGGGTGTCTATTCATCACCTTTAGGTTACTATTTCTCGTACTAACCAATCAAGACTAGGGTAGGAAAAGTACAGTATAAGGAAGGATGGCAGGGCAAATAGAATAGTAATTAGACAGTACAGAAACAGAATTGCCGCACTAGCTGGTATTACATACAAGACAATCAAGAGAAATACAATGACTAGAGGGAACTTTGCTGTCATCTGCACAAAGATGAACAATGACTTACGGAATGAGGCATGCAGCATATTTGAGTTCAGAAAATTGCGGACAACCTCTATAACACCATTTGGCCTTTGAGAAGAATGTTCCGCATGTGAACAGGAATGTCTTCCAGAGCAATCAGATAAAATAGATACACTTCCAGGACCTATACCTCCGGCTCCATTTGTAGGCAATACTCCGTTCTCCCCTTCAATTGAACCATGCAATCTTCTGTCACCATTCATGCTTTCTACCATCCAGAGCAAAAAGAAATTTTTCCTTGGAAACTTTAGGGTGCCTTTCCAAACAAACCTAAAGGATAACAGTTGGCACCATGGACAAGAAATGAATAAGGGTAACTGAACAGGCAGTGTAGGAAATTTCACAGTTGCCCACTGAAGACCAAGAACACAATTTTTGCAGAGTGTGTGACCACACCACAAGACGTATGGTACATTCTCTACAATATTGAAGGATTCCCAGCAGATAGGACATTCCAATCCTTCTTCTGTGCTTCTCCTTGAAGAAACTTCATCGTCAGAGCATTCGAAATTTGTTCTGTCCTTAAACCCCATGGTTCCAGTTATCGCATTTGATGCAAAGCTCCACATGTTTGGTTCCCTTGGATCTTTCAAAGAGATTCAAATCTTATAATAGATATGATAGCATAATGATCTTTTTCTAAGCGCACAAGATGTTCAAATCACTGTGTCAGAACTGGAACAGTCATTACCAGCAGATAGGTTGCTTTCCAAGAAATCTTCAATCAACGATTAACTCAGTTGCATAAACAAACTCTTTCAGGCCTGCATCTTAAACAAGAAACCTTAAGAGACTACAAATTTAGAATGCACTCATACAAAGCATGTTGCTGAAGGAATGAACAATTGACATCTTAACCTATTCTCAGGCAGATTAAATATCAATTTCATCCATAAAATATGGAAGTCAATGCACGATAGAAAGTAAAAATTGTGAAGGCTGAATAACGCTGCATAAAATGATAAAACATATCAAAGTTAGAAACATAATATAGTAATGTATGTAATGATTGGTGTCATAAATTTTAATATGCCTATTTACTTGGGTTGGAAAAGGTTTAAAACTTTTACTATTTTTTTCTTAGATTAGAAATTTTAATGAGGGAGTAAAGGCTGTTTGTAGCTTTAGCTTTTACCCTTCCGTACCTTGGATCTGTTAGTGGTTTAAAGTACTGAGCAAAACAAGATAAGCAGACACCACATCATACCTGCAGAAGAGAGGCAAATGTATATCATACATCTTACTTAGTATTGGAAAGACAAGTACTTCAAGCATGTTATCCTTCATGATATGACCATGAATATAATCGGATATATTTCCTAGACCAGTTTATCTCTCTTAGCCTAGAATGTTTCTGAAGTAATAAAATTGAAATCAGTTGTCTCAGATTGTTGCACAATGCATTGAGACTCAAGAATAGACAATGATATCAGTGGATTCTACCAAATAATCTGTCTTCTTTTGACCATGTGGTTTGCCCAAATTCTACTAGCATCAGAATTCTAAGGTTTTGTCCCATGGAGTGTAATACTCAATTCATTACCTTTTCTGGTGACTAGGGTCCTTTTATGAGCTGATAACTTGATTTTTCAACTCCCTACGAATTAGGGACAAGTCTTGGAGTCTTCAAACTACTTTGCTAGCTTACCAATTGGTTTCCAGCTAGCTCCACTGTAATTAAAGTTTCCAACCTGCTTTCTCAATGTGCAAATTGCATTTCAACCTGTAAACAGAAATCCTATGTGCCCTTTCAACATGCATATTGAAGTTCAATCCACTATATCTCCAAATCAGAATTCGCACTCTCCATCTTCAGAGAATCTGTGAGCACAGACCTTTTGATCCATGTGGCAGAATGCCAGAGCACCAGGTTAATAATTTCAAAGGGTTTTTAAATTTTTATTTTCTCCTTTTAAAGCACTATGTTAAAATGATTTGTCATTTCTCAAGGCATACTTGAGAGAATTCATGAGCACAGACCTTTTGATCCATGTGGCAGAATGCCAGAGCACCAGTTGGAATAGCTACCTTGTTATAGTTGCAGTATCATGAATAGTGGGAAGCCATCCTGTTCAAAAGGCAATGGAAAGGTTCGATGAAACTTTAATGAATGAATAGGACATGATGAAAGTGTATAAAACTCTATTTGGCAGAGTTTGACCCTGGAAACCCACTCCAGAAGGCCAGAAGATTACAAATTACAATTCTGAGAAGGATCCTGGTATTACTAACCACAGGAATTTGTTCTTATCTACCAACTCAGTTTATCCTCATCTACCAATCCAGTTTGTGGTTATCCATATGTAATTGTCAAAAGACAAAGAATCACGTGTATTCATTTCCATAATGGTTCCTTTTCCTTCTGTATCACCAAATCCATGTGCATGCACAGATTGAGTTAGACAAAGAAAAAAGACAGCCATTCATCTCCTTTGAGAGAATGTCATGTACAAACAATTCAGATTAATAAAATTTAGTTACAGTTATGTATAGATCTTTCAGATTTATGGATGAATAATGTTTATGCATATCTGATTGGGTAATTATAATTCATTTTTGCAAATAACATGTCTGAATTCTAGCAATTTAGAGTGGTGTCCACAAGATATCTCCTGGGATCCAAATTATGCCTCCCTACAAATGTTCCTCCACACTCCAATTGTACAAATAGCATGACAACACATAAAAGTAAATAGCAACCAACATCACACACATCATTTTGATGTCATGTTCACCCAAAGAAAACTGTTTTTAGAAGAATTCTAGCATGGGATAAGGAATACAAAGAAATGCTCTCAAATGGACCATTGGAACAGAATAGCTTCCTCCTTGAGTGCTCTACAGTGTTCTCATCCTCTGCTATGTTGTTGGCTTTGATTGCCTCTCTAACATATTGAACTCTCTTTGGGACAGCTAAAGGAACCCTGACAACATGAACAAGCAGCATTTTATGAGAAACAATTGATAAATAAGTATTGGGTTGAACCTGAAATACCAATTTGACCATGGATAAGAACTGCCCATAACAAGTGCTCCCATTGACCAAGTATTGAACTCATAAGTCTCAGTTCCTGCTAAATTTCCAACTCATTTCTGACATATGCATTCTATTGATTTTGTTTTCCACATGTGTTGGCTCTAACATGATCCTGAATTCAAACTGATGCCACTCGTACCTATAAATGTGGTATTTCTAGTCTGATGTTGCAAGATAATGTTTTATTGGTCCACCTGTCTCATCTTCTGCATGTGCCATAACATGTTGTTGGTGTCTTGACCTAGTTGTTCACTGTATTGGAGATCTGGTATCTGATTAACAAATATCCTTCAATTGCCCCCCTCCCTTATTTAGAAGCCTTTTAGTCCTACAAAAGCATGATTTGAAAGTAGAACTAAGTTACCAAACAACAGTTATATCACCATTGGATACCACTTGGCCTTGTTTAGATGCTGCCCCTTGATGCCAATATGCCAATGCTCTTACTCTGTATTTCTTGTATTCTTGACCTTCTTTTGCAGTAAAGCATGTTCTTCCAGCACATCAGGAGTATCTGATGCAATGTCTTCAATTGAAGGCAATATTTACTCTTACCCATCTTCCTCCAACATGATTCACTGACAGATGCACAGCTTCTCCATGATGACAACCAAATACATTCTAATGTAGGAAGGCAAATGCAATCTAAATGAATTGTCATTACCTTGCCCCATTATCTCAAAAGGACCATATGTCAATGACTTAAGCTTTCTTACTTGGTCTTGGAGTTACTTTTTAACCTCGTTTGATTTGATAAGTAACTTCTTTATTCGATCAACTACTGGGCAATGGTGAGTCAAACAATAATTTTATTTCATGCTCCATTGTCTCTATTAGATGGTAAACCTCTTGGTCTTTGGAACGTTTGTTGAATATATTAAATCAACTCCAACAAGTAATGCCTTTGCTCTCTTGTGCAACTTACTTGTGAAGTTTCTACATCAATCTTCCTTGCTTAGTCTTCAAGTATAGCAACACAAATTTGTTGCTTCTAGTTATGATGATGGCCTCCTCAGCCCTGATTAAATAGTATTGTCTTCATTCCTCATGAAAATGGCATTGCATCTCTTGTCTACGTCTATGGGATGCAAAATATCATAACCATCAAGGGGAACCACATCTACCTCCACTTTGCAAATGAAGTTTGCATAAATGGCAAAGCTAATTATGCATTACTCTGTATATTCTATTTCTACATCACTATGCATTTTATCAGACATAGATATGGACAATTGTGAGCCTCAAAACCAAACCTTTTTACCTATTCTTCAAAAATCAAATTTGATTGAAAATCAGAGTCAAAAATGCATGTTGAGATAGAAAAGTTTACTTGTCTACTTATTCTCATTAGCTTCATTTGTTACCAATGGCCACTACCTTGTACATGGTAGTGCATGTTAACTTCTCATCAACATTGGAATTGCAACCAACCTCCTTCCCTCAACCATAGATGTCATGGTCAAATTTGTGCCTTTGCACTCATCCCCACACCAAAAATGAAAAATCTTTGCCTTCCTTCTTAATGACATTTTGGTTATTTGATTTGGAAGCAATTCCTCAATGTCCTCTCTTCATCTCTTTTTCTATATAGTGTGTTTGCATACAAATTTCATCTATACTCTTTGACTTGAAGAGTACAACGTGTCCCTTAATATGGCTCTGAAGTCCATCAAGGTGTTTGACCACTGCATCATCACCTGAAGAAACTCCCATATTGATATCTTGCTTTTAAGGGAGAGAAGGAAAGAGAGAGCAGATGTATTGATGTCAAAATCAATCCCATGCATGCATGCAAGAAAGTGGAAGTATTGATGGCAAAATCAAATCTCAAGCATACATGCAAGAGAGTAGAAGTATTGATCTCAAAATCAAATCTCGTGCATACATGCAAGAGAGTAGAAGTATTGATCTCAAAATCAAATCTCGTGCATACATGCCACCTGAAATCAAAAGCTCTTAATAGAAATTGAACACAGCGATAACAAACACAAGGCAAGGGATCCTCAAAGTAAGTACAGGCAACACTAAAACTTATTTGCAAGTACTGCAACCACATCAGATTGTTTCACATTGTAACAGCCTGCAAGAGTTTTGCATTGGCAATTGCTATCTTGAACTGTTTCCTGGTGGTTTTTTCAGGGCACAGCATGGCAGTTCCTATAGTTTTTGTGACCCATTCCAATTCCCCCACTTCCTGACATGTTGCTGTTGCCCTCACATGTCTCATTTCTGGCAATAAATTGCTAAACTATGTTAGTACCAGGAAAGAGGAAGTTACCACCAGAACAACCTAAGGGATTGCATCTCAATACTTGCTCTCAAATAAAGGGCTTCTTTTTGCATTAAGTGCTACATGAACATTCCTTGACCGACATTTGTCATTAATGTGAATTATTGCTGCTGACTTCTCTGTGACTCAGTATCTTGAATCAATGTCAGGTCTACAACTCAAGGAAAACTAACCCTCTGTCTGTCAAACTGTGATCTGGCAGAATGTTGAATTGATTATGTCCCTGATGATCCAGGTTTAAATCCCAGTGAGCATGCTCCTCATTAAGCTTGGGTATAAACATGCAGCGAGTGGGAATGCTTACAGCCATGATGACCCAGATTCAAATCCCAATGACATCTCCTTAGTGTTCTTCATTATACTCAAGATTTGTGCATCATGGGGTTGAATAATCTCTTTGGTGTTCAAATGGGTTTACCTCGCTTTAAAAAAAATAATGACTAGCACTTTAGCCTATCAGCTCTTTTCAACACCACAAGCTCCAAATATTTTTATTAACTGGTAAACTACAACTTTTGAAATACAAAAACAACTAAGTGGCATCTAGGCCATCAAATTCACCCAAAACTTTCTTTTGGCCTTGTTAGCTGAGGTGTGTTACACCCAGAATTGAATCTCGTATGCTACTTAAACATTGTGTGAATGTCTTCTTTCCGAAAAATACCAACCTCTATTTTACCACTTGGTTACAAGAAATGAGAAATGAGGAGTGTGATGGTAATGGCAAAGTGACAGAAATCGGGAGTTAGATGAGGTTGTGCAAGAAACAGATTAGAAACTGTAGACATGCAAAAATAACAATCAGGCATCATACAAATTAACATTCATTTCTGCTATTAATCAATTAAAATATCTATTGATTAACTTCCTAAGGTTCATTAAATAAATCAAATTATTTAATCCTTATGTTCTTCTCATTTGATTTAATAAATCAAACACATTTAATGTCAAATCCCTAAAATCCTCTATGTTAATTAATCTACATTAATTAACTTCTAATCATGATTATCATTCTCCAGCTTTTGACTCAACCAGAGTCAAATCCAAACTCCTAACTAACCCACCCACTTGCACCAATAAATCATTTATTTGATTTATAATTCCTCTAATTACATTCAAAATGGAATCAAAATGGAATATTCTTCCAATTTGAATCTTCCCCCCAAAAAGGGACTTGTCCCTTCCAACAAGGTTTTAAATGCTATTTGCACAAGTCAACATAGCATTTATTACACCTTTCATCCCCCCAAAACATGTCAAGTCATGCAAAATTCAAATTCAAATTGGCACATTGGCCAAGACTTGCACATTCCTCACCCTCTCACAACTTGACAAGTGGCACCTTGTCATTGGCTTGTGAATTATCCCACATTCATCTAAAATCACTCAATCTCCTACTCTTGAATCTATAAAATGCAAAGCATTTCAACACAAATGATACACAACAACACATAACACATTCTCACTTGCAAGGTTACTCTCTTCATAAGAGAACTGATCTTGTTCATCACCACACCATTTGCTTAACAACACATTCTCATGGCAAGGTTACTCTCCACTTGTGAGAATTAATCTTGCTCATCATTTGGCACTTTGTTTATCATGGATTGGGAAAGGGCAGCTTTCTACACAACTAGGTTGCACCAATCCAATATGCGATAGATTTGTATTTGAGTTTTATATGCTTCATTTGGTTTTGTTGTTTAAATGTCTCATGTAGCATGTTTAGCTTGATGCAATATCTCATAAAAATGTGTATTTCTGTTACATTGTTTTTATCATGTTGATTAACCAATTTGCAGATTTTCACGTCTACAAAATGGCGCTAGAAGGAGGACATTCTTTCGTTGATCTTAATGTCAAAAAAAAAAAAAAATGTTAATCCAAAAGATCCATGTTTGATGACTAATCTACTTATCCAGGTGGTTTAAACTTGCAGTGTTGACATCAAAGTTGAAATCAAGGTGTTAAAGGTGTTGACATGAAAGTTGAAAGCAAGGTGTTAAAGGGTGACATCAACATTGGAATCAAGTGAAAACGAAAGCGAATGGAGTGGAGTTAGAAATTTTTTTTTTAAAACAAAACTTGAAAAGCATTTTTCAATGCTTGTTTTGACAATCTTGGAGCTTCCATTTACTACCCTTTTTTTCTGTTTTTAGCTAACTCACCTTTCAATTTGGGCTTAAAATCAATCAATGGCTTGATCTTTTCAAAGTTGGCTAAAATTGAACCTTAGACACTTACTAGATTTCAATTTGGACTTAAAATTGAACAAGGCAAACTTCACATTTCAATTGGTGCCTCTAAAACGAACTCATCACTGCTTTGAGGTATAGAATGAACAAGTGTCTTTCATGTTTTGCAATATTTTTCACAAATTAACATCATTGAAATGCGTATGCGCTTCTCTCGCGCTTCATAGCGATCTTGAGAATCAAAAGCATTTTGGTGATATTAACTTGTGAAAAAGATTGCCTCCACACTTCGATTTGGGATCTAAAAATTGAACAAAACATGCGAGTGTGAGCACGACATATTGCGGAGGTTTTCCCCTTTGTTTTTCAACGAAGGTTGTGTGAATGACGGGATATGTTAGCTCGCTTTTGTTAACTTAGAGGGCCTGCCTTGTGGGAAAAAGTAATCACCCAAGGGAACGACCCAACCGGGAACACGCTAAAGCCAAGCGACTTCCACCCGGGATATAAGTGTGGATATTGGAACAAAGGCCAATATCACGAGGATTATTCTGACGAGATGGACAGTAATGGACTCTCACCGACGTTGGATAATCCCCCACGAACGGAATGCCCGAATTAGAACCCTTGTTTAGAAATTGGCCAAAACCTTATCTATCTTGTTGGTGCAAGAGGTCATGTCCTCTGAAGCCGCCCCACATAACATATGGTCTTGTTGTGGAAATGGAAAGTATGCCATGGGAGATTCATGGGTACTAATGCTTGGCTGACCTGAATAAGTGAGTGTCGTGGAGGGGAGCCAGTGTGGTCAAGCATTTAGCCATTCGCACAAGATATGCGCAGCTGGATTTATCCAAGTGGGAACCCAACAAGGTATTGTCTCATCATCCTAGGGTTGTAAAAAGTGCTTGGAATCAAAACACATTGCTTGAATCTGAAACAGTGGAAAACAAACATTCAACAAGTCATCAGAATTTCAAACCCTTTAGGAAAGCAAATACCTTTGACGAATTCAAGTGTTCATGCTTGCCCTAGGGATTTCATCCTTAAAGGCTTCTAAGCATTTGGATTTCATCTCAATTTGCTTACTAAAGTCAACAATAGGTAACCTTCGCCTTGATTTCCTTGATTTCGGCATAACACACTTTGTGGGATAAAGGGAAATTAGGACATTGGACATTTAGTTTGAAAAACATAATCAAGAAAGTGTTTGTGGTAAAAAGAACTGAATCTAAGACAAGATAAAAGACAAATTTGATTACACATGTGTTTTCTAACATGATCAAAATCCCAAAAAATCAAAGTTCAAGAAGCTTAGTCTTAAAGCTCGTGAGAAGCATCTTGAGAGACTTTTCGAGTTCAGAATATAGCGTGTTCTTCAACACCGAGGTCTTGTAAGAAGAAGTGTTATTCTAGGTCAAGTCTAGGATCAAATCAACTAGCTTCATCCATCCTTCAACCACCAAAACTACCAACTTCCATTCATCCCACCAAAACCTTCAAAACCAAACATCTTCCTTTATATGCCAAACTTTGAAGTTAAATTCAAATCACTTTGCCTTGACTCTAACACAACCAACAAACCACTCATCCCACACGAGTTCTCTTGGATAATACAACTCCTAGGTTTACAGTTCATCTCATCATTTAACACAACTAGCCAAATTATCAAATCATCATCATTTTGACTTGACAATTAGTCAAACCACCATCTTGTAGGAGTTCACTCTTGGATAATACAACTTCTTAGAGTTTTACGATTACATTCATCACTCTTGTTTGACTTAACACATCTAGTCAAGCTATCAATCCAATCACGATCAAATCAAGTCCTAAAAGTTTTAGCATTTCTTTCAAAGTTTCTTTAAGAGTTCCATTCATCCATATCACTCATTTTTCGTTATCTCATCCTCATCATTGCTTTGATCCTTCATTTATCCTAGTTCTTCACTTCTTTGAACCTAAGGTTTAGACAGATCTAAAGGATTAGAGGCTCATCTCTTACATTCTTGAAAATTGATCTTCATTTTATGGTTCAAACTCAATCTCAACACAAGAGGGGCATGGAATATAAATTTGATCCATCCATCATGAGCAATTTGATCCAACCAAACTATCCAAGCCTTGCAATACCATTTGATTATCAAAGCTTATACAATGCATACATGAGAGCATTATCTCATACAAACATCAATGGTACAACGAATGTGAGTATGCCTGATCCAAAGTTTGGATCACCTTTCCCAATGATAGATTTAAATCCAAGTCCAAATCTGCAAATCTATCAACCAAACACTCAATGCATGAGTTTTCCAAACATCATCCCACCAAATCCATACATACCAATTGCAACTTTACCAAACATGACCATTTCAAATCCACACTTGGTAAACTTTGGGGTCGACATGTTTGCAAATCCCCCTAATGTTGTTCAAAATCCTAGCAATATATTGGCAACTCTATATGTTGATTCAAGTCAAGGTAACACCATGCAAAATCAAAGTTACTTAAATCCAAGCAATATGATTCCCAACCACAACAATATTCAATTTCAATCTATCATGCCGAATCAAAACATCATACCAAATCATCCCATTTTTCCATCGATATCGCAAAAACAGATGGAAACCATCCAAGCAACCCCAACAATCAACACCATTCCCATTCCACCACCGCCGCCACCACCAACAAAGCACAACACAACCAATTCATTCTCCATCATGTTGCAAGAAGCTTCCCGCAAAAAGGCACTCCAAGCCCAACAAACTACAGAGCTAGTTGCTCAGCAAGCACAAGCGGCTCAAGTAGCCCAACAAGCATAAGCGCAAGCAGAATTCTACGCACTATTGCAATCAATCCAAGAAGAAGTAGCACAACAAAGAGCCCAACAAAAAGCACTGTTGGCACAAAAACAACATGACAAACAACAAGCATTGTTGGCTCAGCAGCAAACGCAAGCCTTACCCGCTCAACAAATCTTGCAACAGATTCCCACCGCAATTGTTGAAAACAAAAATCAAGATCAATCTATCAATAAGCACTTTGAAGATGTTTCAACCTTGACCAATGATCAAATCATCACACACCAAGAGTCACTTTTCAATCACGATCAAAACTCACTAACGATGCCCAACAATGATCCAATCCAAGAAACATTAACATCATTTGATCCTATGTTTGAGAACATTGACAATCCCTCCACCAAAATTGTTGAAAACAATGATCAAAATCAATCCATCAATGAGCACATTGAAGATATGTCTACCCCATCCATTGATCAAATCGTCGTTCATCAAGAGCCACTTTTTAGTGATCTATTTCAAGATGTGTTACAATTATTTGATCCCATTGACATAAACCAAGATCCATCCACCAATGATCATGTCAACAATGTCTCTACATCACCTAACGAGTCAGAGGACATATTTCAAGAACTTATTCCAAAGCATGATCAAAATATTCCATCAAGGTCTAGCAATGGCCCTTCCAACAACATATTGACATTCTTTGACCTCATGGTTAAAGATATTGAAGGAATCCCTATCTCAACATTTGATCCAAATCCTCTCAAAGTTCAAGAGAATATTGAGCCACTTCCTAATGAAGATATCCAAGAAAGAAGTCCATCCTTTGAAATTGACCCATGTCAAGAACTTGATCAAAAGCATGGTGAAAGCAATTCCAGAATTAGTCAAAATCAAGAATTTGTATCTCCGAGATACTACAATGATCTAATGGGCACTCTTTTATCTATAAAAGATGCGGCAAATGATGACCACATCCACATAGGACATACTCCTCCATCTACCCATGAGATGCTTTCTTTGGATGGACACGTGGATGATCTTCAAAAACAAGAGTCTCATACTCTTCAAATCATTACCAACGAACAAGAGTCTCCTACTCTTAACATTTGTACACATGATCAAGATGTAGAAAAATGCAGAGACATATCAGAAATGGGTCATGAAGAAGGTTTCTACAAAAGTTGTGAATCAGAAAAATCATGTGAAAGCATATCAAGAATAAATCATGAGGAAGACTTTTACAATGACAGTGAATCATCAATACCTCTGGAAGAAGCACTACAAGATCAAGCCAAAGATCTCAATCAGGCATGCATCCCACATATGGCGGATCCAATCACTTATAAACTTGGATCACTATATAAAGTCAAGATAAATAAATAAATCGTGGTCTATCAGGCATAGAACACGAGAAGAATCACTTACGATGAAACCTAAGTTCTGGGGTTGACCACGGGGGGGCCGGGTTGATCGGGTTCCCGATGGGTTGCCAGTGATGGTCGGTTAAGCCCTAATTCACCCAGGGTCCGGAAAAATGCACTGTGGGTTCGAACCGGGTTCGGAACCCGGACTGTGGGTTCGACCAGGGTTTGAATTTTTTGAACCCGGTTCGAACCCGGGTAGAATTTCGTGCCCAGGCGGACTTCAAAGCACAAATTTGACTTTTTTTTATAATTTTTTAAGTCTTTGTTGACTTTTAAATATTTTTTTATTCTTTCCAACCCTAATATGTGCCTCTAAAACATGAAATAGGTAAAGTGATAGTCATTTACCAATTTGTGAATGAAAAAAAAGGATTTTTTGCCTCCATTGCTGAACTTTCTCTTTTGCTTGCACAAGCTTGAATAGACTTGAAGGTTGATTGTGGATTGTTCGAAGTTGGTTGTGCTGCTATTCCTAAGCACTTGCAAGTGCCTATTTGTTGCCAAGAAGATCATTGAGCAAGATTTCTTCAAAAGAGGTAGGTTTTTTGAAGTTTTTTGATTATTTTTTTTACATTTTTTTAAACAAATGGACTTCAACTCTTTTGTTTTGTTTTTTAGTTTTAGTTTTGTTTTACTTTTCATTCCTCTAAATGTCTATAACACATGTTCAATTTTTTCATTTTTTGAAATTAATTAAGCCTGTTAGTTTCAAATTCAATCAATCAATACCAAAATTTCAATATGTTGTGCCTTAGGTATTCCATATTACAATGGCAACCAGTACCTCCTCAGGCTCAAGCCAATCTCGTTTCAAAACAAACCCAAACTCTCCCCTTTGGAAATATGTAGAAATGGTTCAACAACTTCCAGGTGTTGGAGGATATGTTTGGATTTGTAGTCATTGCCATGTTCAGTATTCGAGCTCATACAGTCGAGTGAAAGGGCACTTGTGTGGGATCTCTGAAACAGGCATAAAAAATTGTCCAGGTGAAGATGAGAAAGGCATTCTAGATAATATAGTGTTGAAATATATTGCTGAGCAAGAAAAGGCAGACCAAAGAGCAGCCAGTGGTAAAACAAACCATCCTTTGAAGAAAGGATCTCGTTTCATGAAACCCCCTACACCGCCTTCTTATTTTCCACCTACAGGAAGCCATCCATTTATGGACATCCCTCAAGAGCAAACCACGCCCTCTTCAAATAAAAGATCTAAGGGACCGTTGGAAGCTTCATTCCAGAATGAGGCAAGAGAGATTGCTGATCAAGACATAGCAAGATGTGTCTATGCCAATGGATTGGCATTCAATGTTGTTCGTTCAAAAAAAAAAAAAAAAATGGTGAAATCTATTAATGAGGCTCCAAAGGGGTATAAGGGCCCAGGTTTTGAGAAGGTTAGTTGCACCTTATTGGAGAAAGAGGTGAAACATGTAGCAGACTCTTTGAAGCCCATAAGGGATTCGTGGATCGAAACAGGGGTGACCATCGTTTCTGATGGATGGAAAGATGCAAAAAATCGCCCATTGATCAATGTTATTGATGTGTCCCCTAAAGGGGCAATGTTTTTGAGAGCAGTGGATTGTGAAGGACAGGTGAAGGATGGTCCATTTATTGCTAACATCATTTGCCAAGCTATTGAAGAAGTGAGCCATAAAAATGTTGTGCAAGTTGTAACTGATAATGCCAAAAATTGTAGGGCTGCTGGGTTATTGGTTGAGGAGAAGTATCCACACATTTTTTGGACACCTTGTGCTGTCCACTCCCTTAATCTAATGCTACAAAAAATTGGATCCAAAATTGAATGGATCAAACAGGTGTATGTTGAGGGCGAAGACATTCAAATGTTTGTCACCAACCACCATATGACACCAGGAATATTTAGACAATTCTCGAAATTGGAGTTGTTGAAGGTAAGTTAATTCTCAATATTTTTTTAATTTTTTAATTTTTTGTTCATTTTAAATTTTGATTTTGTAAATTTAAATTATATTTTAGTTTTAATTTTGATTTTCAAACAGGTTGCCGAGACTCGTTTTGCCTCCAACACAATTGTGTTGAGACGCCTTATAAAGGTTCGTGAGGCACTCTCTTCAATGGTAATCAGCCCTAATTGGGCCATATGGAGGCAATCTACCAGTGGAAGGGCAAATAGGATCAAGCAAAGGATCCTAGATGATAGTTGGTGGGACCTTGTTGAGTATCTCGTCAGTTTCACTGAGCCCATATTGAGCATGATCCGTTACACTGACATGGATAGACCTTGTTTGGGTGAAGTATATGATGGTATCGACTAAATGATTGAGAAGATGAAAATCATCATCAATGCAAAAGAGGAAGATCCCGAAGAAAAGTTCTTCAAAGAGCTACAAGAAATCATTGTTGATAGATGGAACAAAATGACCACTCCGTTGCATCTTCTTGCTTTTGCATTGAGTCCCAAATATTATAGTCCAGAGATACTTTCTACTTCAACAAGAGTTGCTCCATATAGGGATGTTGAAGTGGGTCAAGGGTACAAGGTAGCAATTCGTAGACTCTTCACTGATCGTGACCAACGTGATCGAGTGAGGGCTGAGTTCATGGCTTTTGCATGCTCTGGTACTGTTGATCATAATCTTGATGCTGTTCGAGACAAGGTTAGGGTGGATGCTCATGGTTGGTGGTACTTCCATGGGCAAGAATACAGGCACCTCCAACCTATTGCAATAAATTTTTTATCCCAAGTAAGTTTTATATTTTGTAATTTTAATTTTAATTTTAAATTTATATTTATATTAAATTATTAATTAATATTTTTGTTTAGTTAAATCAACTTAAATTTTGTAACTCCTAACTATTTAATTTGTTCTTAATAGGTTGCTAGTTCATCTTCTTCTGAGAGGAATTGGAGCACATACTCCTTCATCCACTCAATAAAACGCAATAGGCTACATTCGAAAAAGGCAGAGGACTTGGTGTATGTGCATTCAAACTTGCGCCTCCTTACACACAAGCAAGTTTCCTACAAAGGAGACACAAGGAGGTGGGATATTGAGCCAGAGCAACTTGACTTGGATGCTTCCACAAGTCACTTAGCTGCACTTGATATTGATGATGACTATGAGCCTGAAGCAACCGCTGAGCATGAGAGTGGTAGTGTTAGTGCTAGTGGCAGTGCTTGTGCGAGTGCAACTAATGCTATTTGTGGTTCTACACATAATGTAGCATCAAATGATGATGATGATGCTGCTTTTTTTGATGACCCATATGACTCAGATTGATCAATGATCAATAATTATTAATTATTAATGGCTGATTGTAAACACTTTACATTTTTATGTTTGAACTTTGATGATTTGAGTATAAAATGGTGGTGTATTTTTCATTTTTGCTATGTTATTTAACTATTAATATAGTGGTGTATTCTGAACTTAATCACTGCTGCAAATCTGTATATATTTCTGATTTTTATATGTTTTTGTATTACCGAACCCAAAACGAACCCAAATCGAACCCAAATCAAAAAAAAAAAAAAACCCGAACCGGCGAACCGGGTTCTCGAACCCGAACCCGAACCCAAAACCGAACGGTAACTTAGGATGAAACCAATGTAATACTATTAAGCCATATCCGCGAGATCTTCATCCAGATCACCCCATCCCGCGGTGGGACCAACATCAAAAGAAAGGCGAATCAAAAGCATGAAAAAGCGTTGTATCAAGAAAAGAAGCTAAAGAATCATAGTGGACAAAATCAAGGGTACATATGGATACCAAAAATACAAAGAAAAGATTATCCCTATCAAACTTCATTAGTCGAAGAAACTATGGGGCAAAATAAAAATGGGACAAGTATCCATCAAAGATTTCCACAAAGGAAAAAGCAGGCTTCTCAAGCAACGTACAAAGTGTATCAAGCAGTTGGTCCAAATTCCATGCACAATTCCATATCCACCCATTATTACTCATCTTCCCAAGATTGGAGAGTCAAAGGTTCCAAACTGCCAACCAATCCATCTTTTATCCCTAAACACACTCCATCCACGCCTCCACGCATGATATCCGATTCTCACATTGACCATGTATTGGCGGCGACCCTTCATCATAAGGATTCAGAAGGCACCCTATCATGATGGGCGCACAAAGATAGAGTTAACTCCAGTATCAGTAAAGCAGAACAAATTTCTCAAAAGTTGCATTCAAGTGCACGTATCTTGGCAAGACAACTTCTACAAGCAGGATAATAATATCAATGGATTTATTATGGCCGAAGCAATAACGCTCGACACCACCGGTGGTTCAACTTGTCGACTTAAATCTTCTCTCGAGAAAAAAAAAAAATCAGAAAAATGTTCTAAAAAATGGTCACCTTGATGAAAACCTAGCAAATAGGCGTCTTGGTGACAACAAAAAAATATTAAAATCCAAAAATCCAAAAAAAATCATAAAAAGGATTGAAAACAGTAAAGAAAAAAATCGTCCTCCAGTGAAAACCGCTTCGGTGGCGCTTTGGACAAGTACCATGATGAAAACCTGGCAAACAGGCGTCATGTGTAGAATCAAGCATCTATGTGCGCCAGTTCACAAGAAAGAATCTTATCACATCCATAATGAAGCCAACATTCCATCCATATCATCCGTTCATCCATGAACCGTTTATCCAATCCAGTTTCCATCTACATCCATACTCCAAGTTATCTTGACCTTGGAAAATTTTGGTGCACACTTTACACTTGTTTATGGTAAACATCTTGACATGGGTCATTTTCATTGATCCCATCATATCCAACATTATCTGAGCCTTGAAGCATTATCCGAATGAGCATTCCTCTGTTTGAACACCCTTATCTTATCGCAAGATAATCCATATCCATTCGTATCCAAGAAACCACCCATGGCCGTTCAAACATTGCTAGACACTGGGGGCAGATATTTACATCTTGCTTCGGGAATAACTCTTGATATATATCATCCAACTTATGTGGTGATCCAAACATTGGCAAACGTGAAATCAAATTGATCGAAGAATTTGTGAGCCAAAAATCCAAATCACTAGCCCATGGCATATTTTGACAGCAAGACGATGTTCCTTATCAAGTTTTATCTTTCATCAAACATCAATCTGAACAATTCATATCAGTCGCATCTAATGTGCACATCAGTGTCACATCAAATCATCAAAGCAATTTTGTTCTAACTCAAGCTTCATCGATCTTGATCAATCGAATCCAATCAATCATCACCTTGTTTGACTTAACACACTTAGTCAAACTATCATCTTGTGCACGAGTTTACTCTAGGATAACACAACTTCCTTGGGTTTACAAGTTCATTATCATCACTCTGTTTGGCTTAACACACTTAGCCAAATTATCAAATCATCACCTTGTTTGGCTTAACACACCTAGCCAAATTACCCTTTTTGTACGAGTTTACTCTGGGATAACATAACTTCCTGGAACTTACGAGTACATTATCACTTTTGTTTGACTTAACACACTTAGTCAAACTATCAATCCATCAATCCGATTGATCAACATTAAGCTTGGTTTTCAACAAAATCCCAAAACAAAACACTGATATCATATCATGTCCATATCCGAATCGTCAAAATCATGCGAAAATTCCAAAAACATTCAGAAAACTCATTCAAAATCCAAAAACATTCATAAAATCTTGAAAATACCAAAAACATTTGTAAAACATCTCAAAATTCCAAAAACAGCCTCAAAACATTTGAAAAAACCAAATGGACATCCATTTCAATATATTTCACTGGTGGTGTCATCACTCATAATAAATCATGGAGTAAACGCTTTGGTGAGTTAGTCGAGAAGCAAGTTTAGCAGGTTCTAAAGTGAACGCCTAATCGTCAGAGTCTCAAGCCTAAGTCAGTAAGCAAGAAAGTTGGTCAACTCGGAGTATCAATAGCTTATCACCCAATCAATCTCACCAAAACCCTGATCACTACATGTCCTAGGATGAAGCTTTCCCACAATGGACATAAGCATCAGGTACCCCACATTAGTTTAGCCTGGCTAGCGATACGAAGAACATTTGCTTGTTTGTTTACTTTATTTTGGTCTTCTTGACTTATCTTATTTTGCGCTCATTCCAAGGACCTCTCGATGATGCCTAAACAAAACAGGTTTAGAGAGAAAGGAATGGGGCAATGATCATTATCTTTTTATCTGTTGTGCTTGTTGGATATTCTTGTAAAATAACTTCGTCGTGCATACTTTGTTTTATTTGTAGGAAGGATGTTTTAGGTATCTTGTTGACCACATAAGAAGGCTTGCCTTTTTATGTTTTGGCCCGAGATGTCTAGAATATCTGAACTGCATTCTGAATAAGGTTATGTCTGTCAAGTGTGAACAAGAGTACTCCTATTTGATTGTCAAGTCAAAGTCCATCACACTAGGCACAACGCCATCCTGGTTCTTAATACCTTGATGCATCGCACCTATGTGTGTTATCAAACATAAAGAAAGGTATGCTCCTTTCCCATCCCTGGATAAGCAACACATCATCATCATTCATCATCATATCCAGTAATGTCTTGATTGACTAATGGACTTATTGGACTTCTACATTCTTCTTAGATTTAAAGGTTCATCCCTCTCATTCTTCTATCTTCTGTCACGCTAACAATGCATCCATCTTGCATCCATATTCTCATTTCGCATAATCATGTCATACCATCATATCAGGACAACATCATCCATCTCATCCATCTCACATGCATTGCATAATCATTTAAAGTTGTTTACGATAATATAAATTTGTTATTCTAAGCATCTTCCAAACATCTCATCTACATCATCATTACCATCCATACATCCATTTTGAACCTCTTTGTCGCGAGATCCACCTCAAATTGTATCTTTTCGCTCGATCTCTCGAGGGGGCAATGTACTAACGTACTTATTTTCCACTGGGACATCTGAAAAAACCAAAGAACTTTTAATTTCGATGTCGGTAGAATCATTCTTTGAACCAATGCAACGAGTACATTGCTTCAAAGAGGGGCAAAATGTAGACATGCAAAAATAACAATCAGGCATCATACAAATTAACATTCATTTCTGCTATTAATCAATTAAAATATCTATTGATTAACTTCCTAAGGTTCATTAAATAAACCAAATTATTTAATCCTTATGTTCTTCTCATTTGATTTAATAAATCAAACACATTTAATGTCAAATCCCTAAAATCCTCTAAGTTAATTAATCTACATTAATTAACTTCTAATCATGATTATCATTCTCCAGCTTTTGACTCAACCAGAGTCAAATCCAAACTCCTAACTAACCCACCCACTTGCACCAATAAATCATTTATTTGATTTATAATTCCTCTAATTACATTCAAAATGGAATCAAAATGGAATATTCTTCCAATTTGAATCTTCCCCCCAAAAGGGACTTGTCCCTTCCAACAAGGTTTTAAATGCTATTTGCACAAGTCAACATAGCATTTATTACACCTTTCATCCCCCCAAAACATGTCAAGTCATGCAAAATTCAAATTCAAATTGGCACATTGGCCAAGACTTGCACATTCCTCACCCTCTCACAACTTGACAAGTGGCACCTTGTCATTGGCTTGTGAATTATCCCACATTCATCTAAAATCACTCAATCTCCTACTCTTGAATCTATAAAATGCAAAGCATTTCAACACAAATGATACACAACAACACATAACACATTCTCACTTGCAAGGTTACTCTCTTCATAAAAGAACCGATCTTGTTCATCACCACACCATTTGCTTAACAACACATTCTCATGGCAAGGTTACTCTCCACTTGTGAGAATTAATCTTGCTCATCATTTGGCACTTTGTTTATCATGGATTGGGAAAGGGCAGCTTTCTACACAACTAGGTTGCACCGATCCAATATGGGATAGATTTGTATTTGAGCTTTATATGCTTCATTTGGTTTTGTTGTTTAAATGTCTCATGTAGCATGTTTAGCTTGATGCAATATCTCATAAAGATTTGTATTTCTGTTACATTGTTTTTATCATGTTGATTAACCAATTTGCAGATTTTCACGTCTACAGAAACAGTTTTCATTTTCATACATATATTACACATTTTCTTTTTGAGCAGTTATAACTATGGAACATGGTATTTAAATATAAAATCCTAACAGTAAATGTTCAAAACTATATTTTGTAAAAGTGGGCAAGTACATGTTTAATCAATTCTACAAATGGTAATGAACACCTTCATGTATTTATATTAAATAATTGAAAGATTTTACATTTTTTTTTTATATTTTCCTTCTGTAAATTTTGATTTGTATATTTGTAATCATTGTAAGACAATCTTCTTAATAATCATAACACTAATAATTATATTCCATATTTTATTAATAATAGTTATAAAATAAAAGTTCAACTTAATAGAAACACTTTAAACATCTATTACTATTAATCTATGTTACCAGATCTACCTGGTGAATGGCCAGATCCACCTGGTGACCGGCCATATCCAGGTCTGGTTCAAACCAGATCCCTGGTCCAGTCCTGCTCCCCTGCAGCTTCTAGCAGGTCACGTCCATGGAGAGTTGCTGCCCCTCAACCTCACTGGGGGTACTGCCCCCAGACCCTCACAAAGTTGTGGGATATAGAGCTACACGATACTGAATTGGATGCTTCCACATCCCAACATGTTGCACTTAAGGAATCTGAAAGCGAGCACACTTATAGTGCAAGAGGCAGTGGTACTGTTTGTGGTTCTTCAAATATTCCTACATCATATATATTATAATGTCAATGATGATGATGATTTAGAAAACCCATATGAGGCTGAAAACTGATTGCTGCCCAAAAGTGGTTTACCTAGGCTCAAAAAATGAAGTCCAGACCTCTATTTAATCGGCTGTTATCAACACAAGCTCTAAATCTAATATCTTCTGCCCCTACCCAGAGTCAGATTATTCCCTTTATACTCAAAAGAAGCTCAAAACACTGCATATTCCGCCTATAAAGAGATACATCAGATGATTACGACGATGCCCAACCATTAAATCGCATTAGAAATTAAACGAAACAATAATAAACAAGTTCTTAGAAAACATTGTATAATTGCATCAAACATCCCTCAGGGCTGGGTGGAGAGGTAAGTTGGGGCGCTCACTCAAACCAGTGGGCAGCCATAAATTATGGGTATATGAATCTAAACGGCCAAGACAGATCGTACCATTAATATGGACTGCTCTAGTTCCAATGTGTTAAAGTGAATTGGTGCCTTAACAAGCCCACTCTTCAAACTATAATTTCCGATCTCATTCGAATACTTAGAACCAATTCGAAGTCTCTTTTTAAATCAATTTATTGGAGCGTCTACTGTTTACGCTTGCAACCCCCATCCCACAAATAACAGCATACATTTCCTCGATCCCTTCCAGACAAGAGAAATATACAAGAAAGAAAAGGCCATGGCATCCCTAAACAAGGGTTTCTTCAACAATTACATACCCTAAGATAAATCGATTGCACTAAATAAAACATAAACATACAACGATCCAGATAATTGCATAAGATAAATCGATTGCACTAAATAAAACATAAACATACAACGATCCAGATAATTGCATAACATATACATCATATATTTACAAGCCATACACTTCTAAGAAACCGAAACGTGACTGCATATTACCAAATGAATATAATTTCTTCCAAGAATCAGAGAAAATGCATTTGTGCATCAAAATTGTAGCTGAAAGAAACATTGTCATAAAAGAACATACGATTTATCGAGATTGAGGGATGGATTAGCCAGAGCACGGGCAATTACGCCTGAAACTTTTGCTGCGTCTTCAAACCCTCGGCCAGTCCAGAAGGCGAACAAACAGAATAACGGCATTAATTGTTTGTACAGTTAATCTCAGTACTATATTCGGGAAAAAAAATAGCTAATAACGTTTCGTCATCGAATCCTCTCTAAAATTTATGTCCAGATATTAATTTTTATTTTATTTTTTCCTCTAGTGCGGAATGGAAAAAATATAAAAATTGGATTAAATGAATTTAAAAGTATTTTTTAATCGAACATAATCGATTGGATTTAATGTGTATGGATGGAAGTGTTTTACAACGGATGGTGAGAGTTCTGTTTGTTTGTGAACGAATCTTACTCACTCTTTCATCCATTATTAATTTATTTTTTAAATTTAAATCAATGAGGTTTTATTATATTATTTTACAAAAGATAATATATATTATATTTTTTAAGTCAATGATATAAATTCATAATAATATATCTAAATAAGATTTATTTGAATTGATCATAAAATTCAATTCGTTTTTAAAAAGATTTTTAAATTATTATATATGAATATTTTGATTTAAGGGAAATCATCTTTAGGGCATGCTTTGTTTAGATCTCTAAAGTCTGTGTAGATCCTTATGCCCCCAGTGGTTTTGGAGACTGGGACTAGGTTGGAGACCCACTTAGGATAATCAATTGGTCGAATGAACCCAACATCAAGTAACTTTTGTAGTTCCACCTTTACTAGCAATGTTATTTGGGGATGCATCTTGTGTAACTTTTGCTTAGCTGGTTTAGCATCAGGATTCACTATAAGATGATGTGCCACTCTATATCAAGACCAGGCATATTAGCATAAGACCATGCAAAACATATCCTCCTTTCCCTGAGAAATGCAACCAAGTTTTGTGTTTCCTCATCATCTAATGACTCAACATGAAATGTTATTTGCGGAGCTTCCTCTAATCCCACGTTAACTGGCTTGGATGGTTCTACTAGAACTGTTATCTTTTCTTGCTCTAAATGGGGGAGATTGGATCCTCCATCCTTAAGTGCCCTGGAGAGGTTTTCACCCTTGGATGTGCCATTTCTTTTTACTATTTTGTGATTGAAAAGTGTCACTTTGTGGTTTTCACTTAAGGATTGTGTTTTAATTTTCAAATTTTCTTTTTTTCAACTGAAGGAATCAATTATCTCCTTGAAATAGGCTTTTGTGTCTATTCAAAACTGGCCTTGTGGTCTCCAAAGATAAGATGTCTAGCTCCCAAGAATTTTGCAATCGCCTCATCATTTTTGAATGAATCTAGAACCGGTGTGTGTCGTTGGTCCTAGTCCATTAATTGAGGGTAAACAAGGGTTATCTCATTGGCTTGGATTGGTGAAGCAAAGGAGGTGGTGGTAATCATGTATATCAATGCATGTTCAAATAGGCCTGTGATACACATTGGTTCATCATTGATATTTTTGTACTCAGATGTGTTTAACCATAAGGAAGCTTCAACCTCTTCATTTAAAATATCATTGACATTAGGGACCACATCTTTGGTTGAGGTGTAACCAAGACCGATATTATTTATGCGTTGTATAAGAATTATTGGTTCCCTCATTCCTTGTTGATTTAGACCAAGGCCACCAATACCTATGTAGCCCATATTCTTCATAAGCTTAAATCCCTTTCTGCTTGTGTTTATTGCTAATGGTAATTCATCCTTTGTGTCTTGATATATCCATTGTGACACATCTCTATCATGTATGATTTCAACATTTAGGTTCCCCCATTTTTGAAATGTGGTTTGTTTGATCTTCTTGGTTACTTTCTCAATGTGGTGTGGTTCACCATGAGCCTTTGGATTGGAACTTAGTTGTCCCAAGAAAGCATCTAAACAGTATTCTCCACAACCTTCATCCTTGGTTTTGATTTTGATATCCGTTATTTCCACTTTTTCGAAGTAGATGGTAATGTGGTTGGATCAACAAAGGAAGAAGGTACTGGAACCTCATCGCTTTTAGGGACTTGCAACACCTTTTCATACTTTTCCTCTAGTCCTCTATAATAGAAGAATGGTTTTGGATCCCAACGGATAGTGATCTCTTTGTCATTGTAGGGGAATTTGATACACTAATGGTACGTAGAAGCAACTGCTTGCATAGCATGAATCTAGGGTCGACCAAGTAAGATGTTGTATGGTAGGTCAAGATTCAACATTTGGCATGTGGATTTTGCTATGGCGGGACCCACTTGAATAGGTAATGTTATGGTATCTTCAGAATCTCTTTCTTAATCATCATAACCTCTTATTGTTTTTCCTCTACTTCTTTCTATGACCTCTTCTAAATAGCCCAAGTGTTTAATGAGTTGGAAGGAAAAAATGTTTAAACTAGCACCTCCATATATTAAAACTCTCTTCACTTTGTTCTTGTGCACATACACCTCAAGATGGAGTGCACAATTGTGGAATGTTTGGGTTGGTAGATCGTGTTACACCCCAATTGTGTAATTACTATTTACTATTACTATGTAGGGTAAATGTGAATTTTGAAGACGAATAAATTGTGCTCGCACCTTGTTATCAAATTAATTATGAATGAATATTATCTCATTTAATGATATGTGAAGAAATGCATATATGTGAAATGGGTGGTTATTGAATTGATATTCTAACTATGGAGATGTATTATGTGTAATGCATATTTTGTTGAATAGTTGACTACCTTGGGCATATGTTAGTGGATGCAGGTATATGTTCAATTCCTCTAGGCGGAGGGGAAGTATCACTTAGGAGAAGATCTTGGTCGGGTAACCAGTAATGTAATTTATCTAAGCTTACACACACCATAGTAGAATAATTGAGTTAGGTTATTATCTAGGAAGTTGGTAAGTCATCCTTAGTTAATGTGTCTGCATTAGAAAGAGTTGTTTCCTATTGAGTGCATTATTGGGTGACATTTATCTATTTGAGCTTGTGAGTTCTTTCCTTGTTACTATGCTTGTATCGATGAGAAGGACCTGAAACCTCTTAAAAATGGGTGGGGAAATAAGGTGAATTAAGTGCTATCACACCCACTTTCAAGGCTATTTCATTCAAGGATAACCCTAGAGATCTCAATGCAAAAGAGAAAGAGATCTTGCAATAGGGCTATCCTAGGGGCTAAAAAGTAGACTAATAAGGGGTTCACCATCAAGTTTAGACTTGGAAAAGATAATGAAATGCAAGATGAAATGTAAAACCCTAATTGAATGCAAAGTAACACTAAATGATTTAGAAAAGTGAATGAAATGAAACAAAAAACTACAAAACAAAATGTGTGCACCTGGAATTCTAGAAATGGTTGAATGGAGATCTCGAACACTGGAAAATATTTAATGTTGAGTGGGACTTATTTTCCAAGTTGGGTGAATCAGTTCAGAATCTAGAAAACTGTGCGGGAACAGGAATCTGCCAAATGGGTATCTGAATCTGCAAAATCCTAAAAATTGACTGGAACTGGGACTCATTCACCAGAAGTGGCAAATTAGTCCAGTTGGGATTTTTTGCAACTTCAAAGGCTGATCCTGCTCTTCTCTATTGGATTTGTCCTTCTTGATTGGTTTTCGAATATGAATCTCTAATTTGCAACCTGAAGGTGATCTTCAATGTTCTCCAAGGATTGATGACAACTTTGACAACTTTGAATGATTTGTAACTTTTCTCCAATCTTGCTCCTTAGGAAATCTACAACTTAGACCTGCAAATCACACACAAAGGAGAGGGAAAATGTTGTTGGGTTAGTGGATAGGGGTTTGCCTTGGTCAAACCCCATTTTGGAAACAATCCTTGAAATGAAATCAAATATGAATGGAGAATGATGAATGAACAAATGACAATGTTGCAACTCACCAAACCCTTGCAATAAAGTGCTTCAAATATGCTTGAGATGGTTGCGATGTATGTAGATCTCGATTCTTGCTTGAATGATATTGGTCTTGAATAGAACACTTGCTTGAATCATAAACCCTACATCACAATTGTTAGCACAATAACAAACATGATGCATGAAATCCCTGACATGATGATTGATGCTTGAAGAATGCTCTAAAATTCTTGATAATCTGCCTTTGAATGCTCTTGAATGCTCTTGTAAATGCTTGTGAACTCAAACTTGCTATAAGGATGAATACTTGAATGCTTGGGATGAAAATGAGTGAAAGAACCTTGTATTTATGCTGAACTATGCAAGAATTCTCAAAATTACAACACTACAAGTCGACATCAGATCTAAGAGAATAAAATCCCAACAAAAATTTGAATTAAATTTGATTTTGGGCCACACGGGACTCATTCACCCAAGGTGGTGAATGAGTCCCATCAGACATAATGTACGGGACCAAAAACCAAAAGTGCTTGGAAATATGTGAAAACAGGTTCAGGACCAAAAGATCTAGGTGGGACCCATTCACCCACAGTGGCGAATGAGTCCCGGATCACTAAATTTGGGCCATTCAAACTTGAAACACATGAATTATGATTGGCTAATGATTGGTGTCGAGATTATCCTCAAAAAGATGCAATAAATGAGGCTCGTGGATGCAAAATAGGGCCAATTAAAGCATAAGAAAGCCCATTTATTAATGAAAAGACTAGGAAAGCATGAAAGTGTGTTACAACACTCCAAATAAGGAAAGATTAAGTTTTATTTTGATTAAAAATAGGTTTATTAGGTTTAGTTATTTGATAAGACCTTAGAAAAGTGTGAAAGTGTATTACAACACTTCACAACACTTTAGCAAGGTACTATTTAAAGCCATTAGTTCAAAAGGGCCCAAGACCTAATGTGAATGTGTCAATCACATTACAACACTAAATCAAGGCAAAATTAAGCCTAACTCACAAGGAGGGCCTAAACAAGCCAGGAAAAGTAGAAGGGATACTTTTTTCGTGACTATGGGACCATACGTGGAATATATACATATACACATATGCATGACGATGATAGACCATATGCATGAACACATACATAAGGGTACATAGGTATGCATGCCTATGCACACTTATGCATGAGCTACTTATACACATGGAACTACATGCATATTTATATAAATAGATATATCACATGGAGGTGTTTATCAATGCATTAGTAATTGTGTATGGCTTTTGTGTGAGTCGAATGTGTGTGTATATATATATATATAAAGTATATACATATATCCATATATATATGTATGTATCGATATATGTGTATGATAGCAAACAAACATTCCCATATGAATATATTGATATATGTATACATACATATACATGTACATAGAGGCATATATATATGTAACACCCCACCATGCACACCCCAAAGGACAACCAAACATATAACAATAACTGCACAAATTTTTTTTATCTAAAGATTAACTAACATGAAATATAATCCATCATACAACTCTAATATTGAAATCATGCATATACAACACCTAACAAGACCTCCGGGTTGACAAGACTGCATTACGTTGTGAATGTTCTAACTTAATACGAAACCTGTAATGATGAAGACAAAACACATGCATTCATTTAAAACCCTTATAAAAAATAAATGAGCAATAAACATACATTCATAATTCCATACATATACATACATACATGATCACATGATAACATCCAAGATACATTCATTACACTAGTAATTATCAATACACATCCAAACCAAAGATTATATGATTATAAATATTTCCACAGATACAACACTTCATAAGTGCAATGTATGCAGGTCAATTATTTCAACACCATACCTATAAGGAGAATGAACAATACATAATACAACCATCTTCCCTTATAAAAATGGGAATGGATCCACAAATTCATACTGAGGTACATCAAAAAGGAATGTAGAACATAACACCAAAAATGTCACCAACATTGGAAAGCTTAGGAACCACTATAATTGGTACAACTCTGCAACATCGCGTTCATCAGTGGGGAACCCAATGGGTGCATAGCACGTTCCACCCGACCATGTGGACCTTAAGTTCCATCCCCCATGCTAGAAGATGACAAGAGGACCCACAACATAAAAACAGTTAAGTGTACAAGGTTGACATGACTCCACAATCGAAAAGGAAACAAGACAACAACATAAGAACAATCACTTCCAGAGGTACAAGAACAACGAGGGGAAAAACTACAAACATATATGGTTGCTAAGGGTAGTGTGTCATCGCATGGCTTGATATGAGTTACCCAATGCGGATCTCCTAGGTCCCGACCTCCATCCTGGGTTACCCTGGTGACCTCAACCGATCCTCGACCTCCATTCTTACACATGCAGAATCAACTTACCTTTCTTGAAGACAAGGTAATTGATTTTCCATTCCAGGCCTTCTCATCTCATCTCAAGCCTAAACGAGCGCTTGAGTCATGAGAGAGGCAACCATTATCTTTTGTTAGTGTGTTTACTACCCACCCCCTAACTAATTATTAGCTTGTTACTTATTTAACTCAACTTCCACACGAGTTACCTAGGATACCACTTAGGGTTCCAACTCCCGTGATAAGCCACACTCCCTACTAGCAACAAGACCTCAAAATCACAAATGGGTAAGCCACTGCACAACAATCAAACCCAATAACCAAATGAACCCAATGGGGAAAGCTCCATCCCATGCTAGAACATCAGAATAACATACTTCCAAGTACAAGGCTAAACCCACAAAAATCTCTAATACAAAAATTAACAACATAAGGAATACTTTCCCCACCTCTAGAAGCCTAGAGCCGACCACTCATGGACTCACTGACGAGGGTGAACTCAAGCATAATGGGTTCAACACCAAGTTTCAACACATAAGCAAAACTCCACAAATCAACATTAACTTATGAAGAAAATACCCATCAAGGAGCCATTTCAATCTTCATATAATTTTCACTAACCCCTCATAATAGTAACTTTCAAAGAACATTAAATCATCATTCCATTCTATTTACATGTCTACTATGAAGACCATTTAAAATAATCATATCAACTATTTAAATATTTCCTACAAATATTGAAATACACCATTACCTAGATATAACATAATCATTTCTCAATACAAACTTTTATCGCATCAAGCATACCCAAATATATATACTCACATATATGGTCAAATGCATCTAACCCACTACCGCTTAAATCCTTAGACTTAATAATATAACCCACACATCTAACCAACAATATATATATATAAGAGAAAATCAGCAATACAATATTTTAATCATTAAGAATGAAGTCTTAGAGAGCAATATTATCAGTCTATTAACATAATTTGCTTCAGAATGTGTGTTGTTTGAAGAATGAAGTTTCACATCTGATCCACAATGTTATAGAATCCTACACTTTATTCTGGTTGCTTATGTTTTATTCTAAAATGTACTAGTAGGCTTGACACTAATTATATAACAGATCTAGAGGTGTACAAAAGAATCGACATATCTTTCTTTTAATCAATGAGAACGAAGTAGCTTAAATACATTGACCTACAACCATTTTTTTTTAATTTAATTTAACAATGACAAAGAACTTGATATTAGGAACTCAAATCATAATATATACTACACACAAATATATATAAATGTATTTAAATTAAAACAATACTACTGTCATAAAGGAAAAATGGAGCAAAGAATAATCTAAGGCAGCGAACAAATCCCTAATGGTGCGCAAACATGCAACAGTAATATATATATATATATCTTATGATTCTAAAAAGCACAAACAAAGACAAGAAAATATGAAACTTTCAGGCAAGAATACAACGAACTTGATCTCTTATAAAAGAAATGAAAAATTGCAAAGGTTCCATCGATGGTCCAAACAAGTTCCATTTAGGAACATTTAAAGAACAATGCCCCAAATGAAAACAACGTGATCATCAAAGGAAGGTCAAGCTCTTAAGACAATGCAAGCTAGAGGAGGAAGAGAATAGGGTGGGACCAAGCAAGAATGGGCATCACTAGAACGCATGGATATCAACCATGAACAACAGAAAAGAGTGCATGAGATAACACAAATAAATGATCAGGAAGATCACTCGCACCTCAATACAAGCCACATCCAAAATATCCAACACAAAATGCGTCAATGGCAGTAGTATGTACTGACCAACACAAGAACTTGATGGGGAAAGGAAAACAATGAATTGCTAAAGGAAACAAGGCTTATGAATATTGCCTTTACAATAAACTAAAACACATAAAGCAGTAAGATTACATCAAATAAAAACAAATAGATAATGGATTAAAATTTTGTAGAGGATGAACAACATGTCTTATGGTAAACTCATCAAGTAACAACTATGAGGCGGATCACATAGAAGGATGTAACTATCGAAGGTCATGAAGGGCAACAAGGAATTACAAAGTAAACTTAAACGGTTGGAAAACAATACTATAAAATGGGGTGATGTAAAAGTAGGTATCAACTCGTAAAGAAAACAATTAAAATCCAAATGAATGGTTGAGAGCAAGATAACTAGCCATCATACAATTACCAGATGGATCTATTGGAAATGAAATATTTACTAAATCAATCCATGACCAACCTGGATCCTTTGCTCGCAGATGTTGAATGACACTTTTCCGCAGCCCCGAAATCCTTCTCCAAAACTTGATCCCCTTTAGCAACTATTGCCCTCGAAAACCCATTAGAAAACCCCCCAAAAACTGTAAAAAAAATTCCAGAATTATTTTGGCAGAGCCAAGAGTTTTCTTCTTTCAGAAATGAAAGATTCCCCCCCCCTCCCCAAAAATCCAAAAACCCCACAATAAAATTAGAGGAGAGTTTTCGAAAGCAAAAATCAATAAAAATAACAAGTTTCTCGTTCCAAATCCAGATTTGAGCCGTGCATGTGCACGCTTTTAACTTTTGCCATCTTTTCTAGCTTTTACCATTTAGTTCATAAATAATATCTTTCTTATTTATTTAAAAATTCAGAATACTTTCCACAATTCAATAATTAATTCATTTGGTAATAGATTTATCAATCATTATAATATAATTTAAAACATTATTATTCCATAATTAAATGATTATCTTTTTCATGATAATACATTATCAATTACAATAAAATACCATTAGCCATAGCTTTCAACAAAATCACATAATTTAATTATTTATTAATAACTATATATTTTATATTTCTTAACATTAATTTATTTAATTATTATTTTAAAATTCCCACTTTATTTAAATTGTCCTATAAATTTTAACTTAATTCATTGATTACACAAGGTCATAAAAATATTAAATCCGCCACAAATACAATAACACAATAACCAACAAGATCACAATACATCACTATTAAATGACTTACTTGACTATCATGGGAAGCCAAAATGGAGGGACACTACATCGTCCCCCCTAAGCTCCAACTTACTCCTGGAAGTCGCAAGGTAAAGTACAACATACACAGTCAAGCAATATTACCACAACCAAACACGTGACAACAAAATTAAATCAATAAACATGAAAAGACCAAACAAGACAACTGATAGGGGTAACAAACTAGACAAATGGGTTACCAAACCAAAACTCATCCTCATCGAGGATGATGGCAAGGTTGGGGACTCTTGTCATCTCCATTTTTCCAAATCATATCCATTGGGTCTTTGGGGTACGCTTAGACCTGATAGTGCAGGTGGATTCGGTACCCGGTACCTGCAACCTACATCAAACAAGATGTTGAACAACCTGCACATGTATATATATATATATATATATATATATATATATATATATATATCAAATAACAAACACACCATGAGAGGAAATCACAGTGTAGCAGGGCGCTCGCAAACGAGTGATGCTACCTTGTTCCCCTCACCAAGACCTCAACAATAGCAACATCATCAAGTAATGATAATTACATCATATGTAACATCAAATAACCATCACTAATCAAAAGCATAGCGAACATAAACGTAAGTCACATGATACCCAGAGTCAAATTTATCCAAACATACTACTACTTCATAAATCCAACATAACATAAGCATTGGTCCATAATGTCATGATCATCGAAATTAAATGAAATTTCATCCAAACCAAACCATAATGGTAAAACCAACAACAACAAGGTCTCAAGTGTATAACATAATGTAACAAGTATGAATATAGTGAAAGCAAATGGAAGATACACTACATATAAAACCAAGCTCACTCCTGGAAGCCTGCAAACAGATAAGGAAAGGACTCTTGGATCCAGGATGCATCCTCCCATATAGACGAAGTCTCATCATTAGGGTCCCACTAGACCCTCACCTGCTCAATGTCTTTGCCCCCGAGAGCGAGTCTCCTATGCTGAAGAATGGCCATGGGCTCTAGTGCCAGCTGTCCGTCCTCTACTTGTAATGCATTCCAATCAAGAACATGAGATACATCTGGAAAATAAGGCCTAAGTACAGAAACATGAAACACATCATGCATGTGTGATAGACTGGGTGACAAAGCAAGACAATAAGCAATAGGACCAATCCTCTCCAAAACCTCAAATGGCCCCACAAAACAAGGTGCGAGCTTAGAGCCTTTCCCATAATAGATTGGACTCTTTCACGGTCACACTCATAAGAACACGCCATCACCAACTGAGAACTGATGGTCGACCTTATGCACATCTGCATACTTATTTTGTTTGTCTTGTGCTGCCATCAAATGCTCTCTAATGCGAGCAACCTGTTGCTCCATATCCTGTAGCATCTCAGGTCCAAGAAGAACCCTATCCTCTAGACGGTCCCAACTCAATGGAGTCTGAAAAAGATGACCATACAATGCTTGGAAAGGAGGCATACCAATCGAACTATGATACCCGTTGTTGTATGCAAACTCCACCAAGTGCAAGTAGTCCTCCCAACGAGACTCCTGATCCATGACGTACATATAGATCATGTCCTCAAGAACTTGGTTAACCCTCTCGATCTGTCTATATGTCTCTGGATGGTATGCAGAACTGAAGTTCAACTGGGTCCCTAAGGCACATTGCAAGGATGTCCACAGTGCAGAGGTGAACACCTGATCATGATCGAAAATGATTCTTCATGGAATTTCTTGCAATTTAACGATATCCTCCATGAATATTCTGGCCACAGATGAAGCATTATAAGATAAACGTACGAGAGAGAAATGTGCTACCTTAGTCAATCAATCAATAGTGACCATGATGGCATCATGTCGATGAGAAGACATAGGCAACCCAACTATAAAATCCATCGATATGATATCCCATTTCCATTCAAGAACAAGATGGGGCTATAAAAGACCTGCGGGATAATGGTGTTCCGCCTTAACTCTCTGACACTCCAAACAACTCGCTACAAATTCTGCAATATCTCTCTTCATTCCAACCCAAAAATATAGTGATCAAAGGTTTGCATACATTTTCTTGACTCCCGAATGAGCAGAATAGGGAGCTCAATGTGCCTTAGTCATGATTAGGGTATGAAGACCCTTAATAGGAGGTACATACATACAACCCAAATACTGCAAAATGCCATCAGAGTCCAAATAATATCCTACAAAATTTCCCTCCAAAGCTCTATCTGACTCCATCTTTGACTTCACTTCCTGATACCAAACATCAATGGAAAGCGCTACAAGGATCTAGCTCCTCAAATCAACACCAAGAGTCACTGTCAACAACTCATGTCTCCATCGACTCAAAGCATCCACCACTACATTTTCCTTGCCCTGAATGTACTTAACCTCAAAATCATATTCACAAAGGAATTCCATCCATCTCCTATGTCTAGAATTCAAGTTTGAATCCGTAAATATATACTACAAATTGCAATGATCACTATGCAACTCGAACCAATGCACCAATAAGAAGTGCCTCCACCTCACCAGAGCATGAACAGTGATGGCTAACTCTAAATCGTGTGTGGGGTAATTTAGCTCATGATCCTTGAGTTTGTGAGACTCATAGGAAATCACACGAGCCTCCTACATAAGAACAACTCCTAAACCCTCCAAGGACGCATCCATACATGCCACAAAATCTCCAGTAGGGTCGGGTACTGCTAGGACATGTGCACTGGTCAACTTCTCCTTAAGAGTTTGAAAAGTTGACTAGCACTGCTCTAACCAAATAAAATTCTCCCCTTTCCTCTGAAGAGAAGTGATGGGGTAAGCAACCCTCGAGAAACCTTGAACAAAACACTGGTAGTAGCCTGCCAGACCCATGAAACTGTGAATCTTCAGAACATTCGTGGGTGTAGGACAATCAATGATGGCTTGGATCTTTGAGGGATCCACGATGATACCTTCACTAGAAATAACATGACCTAAGTATTTCACCTCCATTTGAAAGAACTCACACTTCACCAAATTATTATATAACTGATTGTCTCTCAGACACTGCAACACCTATCTCAGATGCCCCTCATGCTCCTCCATAGTTTTCGAGTAGATCAAGATATCATCAAGAAACATGAGAAAAAACCTATCCAGGTAGGTACGAAAAACCCCATTCATCAAGCTCATGAAGACTAACAGTGCATTCATCAACCCGATTGGCATAACAATTCACTCATAATGCCCATATCGAGTGTGAAATGCGGTCTTGTGTATATCAGCCTCAACGATACGCAATTGATGGTATCTCGACTTGAGATCAATTTTTGAGAATATTTTAGCTCCCTTTATCTGATCAAACAGATCATCAATTCTTGGCAAAGGGTACCGGTTCTTCATCGTCACCTTATTTAGCTATCTGTAATCAATGCACAAATGTAGGGAACTGTCCTTCTTTACAAATATCATCGATGCTCCCCAAGGGGAAAGATTAGGAGAAATAAACTCTTTAGCGAATAACTCCAACTGCAAATAGAGCTCCTGGAGCTCTTGGGTCATCATCCGATATGGAGCACGAGAGATAGGCTCAACTCCAGGTACCAAGTCTATCCTGAAGTCGATGTCACACTTAGGTGGCATCCCTAGAATCTCACTAGGAAAAACATCTGTGAACTCCTTAAGGAGAGGACAATCATCAAGGGATATTTCCCAACTCTCCCCTAGCTCCAAATCCTTGACCGATACCACAAACAACTGACAACCTCGGTGCACACACCTCCTCAACTGCATCACAAAAATTATCCGAAGGGAGATTGGTCTCTAGACACCAACAATCTCAACCTCAATATCCAAATCATCTACACACCTCACAACCTTACGTCGACAATCCATCATTCCTCGGTGAGCACTCAACCAATCCATGCCCAATACAACATTAAATGAGCCGAGAGGTATGATATGAAGATCCACTGAAGTCACAAATGACCCAATTTCCAAACTACAACCCTGAACTAAAGATTCTACTACTACCTTTGCCCCGGAGGCCAGTTTGACTTGCCACCTAACCCCTTGCTTTGTTGCCTCTAGTCTACAACGCTAAACAATAGAAGGAGAAACAAATGAATCTGAAACACCTGAATCAAAGAGAACAAAGATATTAATGCCTCATAACACATCTGATTCTTGGTTATAGGACATAATAACCCGACCAAAATAACCCTAGACAGAATAACTCGGTCACAATAACCCAAGGACAAAATAACCCAGGGTCATAATAACCCAAGCCAAAATAACTCGTGGTTAGAATAACCCATGGAAAAAATATCCCCATAAGAATATAGAGAAAGGAAAACAAAATCTATGAATTACATTAGAAATTAGATAGTTTTCCAATTCTTATGCCAAATGTTTTCTCCAATTTGCACTGCTATCTCTTCATGTGCCAAAATGACTACAGGTTATTTTGTCCATGGGTTATTTTGACCATAGGTTATTCTATCCATGGGTTATTATGACCCTGGGTTATTTTGTCCTTGGGTTATTATGACCGGGTTATTCTGTCTAGGGTTATTTTGGTCGGGTTATTATGTTTGGATACCCTGATTCCTCCACTACGGTGCCCTGATGATCAACTTGGCAATTGTTAGCTGCTGCGAAAACTTTGTGTGATCTGCTTGCATCTCCCACCGTCGGCTCTGACACTGTTGACCTCTGGCTAAAACCTGTAGTGTTCCTCTGTGGGCACTATCTAGCAATGTGGTCCTGTTGGTCGCATGAAAAACAACATGTGCCTCTACTAAAACCTCTTCCCCTAGACGGTGCACTAGACTGCTGAACACTGCCTCAACTAGCTCCAGTTTGTGTGCTCTGTGCAAGCTGCTCAGAATGGTGGTGCTTGTTACGCCACCAATTTCAGTTCTTCCTGAATTGAGAACCACCATTGCCATGATGAGAGTGTGAATTCTTATGTTTAGACTGAGAGTGTTGCTACTGCTAGCCACCCTTGGCGGATGCCTAATGACTCCTAGATGAACCAACTATCTGAGTTTGTCCACCGTGAGAGCCAAAACCGAATGGTGTATTTCCTATTTGAACTCTTGTGTGGCCTCCTATGCCATGGTCAAGTTTTCCTCCACTAAATGGGCCTTCTCCATAGCCACCTCCATAGACCTTAGCTCGAAGATTTAGACTCCTCAACTGATGCGGGAATTCAAGCCCCAGATAAAATGGTGCACTAACATACCCTCATCATTACCAATCCCAACATATTGTTTGAGCTCGTAGAACCGGTGCTCGTACTACTCTACGAACATTTCCATTTATTTCAGTTTGTCGAACTCATCCGCACAGTGTTGTCTTTAGTGCTCTGATAGGAAATAGGCTCTAAACCGCTCCATGAATAACTCCCAAGTCACATAACCAATGTCTAGGTGCAGTTTCTACTCTTCTAATTTCCACCATGTAGATGTGAATCCTCTAAGGTGCATGATGGCGCACCTAGCCCTAGTGTTAATGCCATAAGGATGCATAGAAAATACATGATCTAGATCAATTAGCCAAGTTTCTACCTCCAATCCTCCCATAGAACCATCAAAAGTGGGGGATGTGCCCTCAAAAGGTCCTTCATGTGACTTGCTACCATGACATCCTGATCTCTTGCTATATCTCTCCTCCTCGGTGATCTCTCTCTCTCTTTGACCACCTGTTGCTCCTCATCCTGCCTAGGGCCTAAGCGGCCAAGAACTTCCTCTAGCAACTAACGAAGTTGAGCCCCTTATGTACCTAGCTACCCTGGGTTCTGACCACCACTACCCTGCTCATTGTCATGAGAGCTCTCAAAAGGTGTACTTTGTTGGTCTGCCCTGGGGCCACCACCTCTACCTCTACCTCACCCACGACCTCAACGCCTAGGCATACTCCTACACAACAATTGAAGGGAAACATGTAAGTTCAAGAGTTAAGCATAAGGTTACGTAATGGACTCAATTGAACGTAGAGTACCCAAAGTTTGATAACTTTGGCTCTGATACCAAGATGTAACGCCCCGCCATGCACACCCCAAAGGACAACCAAACATCTAACAATAACCGCACATTTTTTTTTGTCTAAAGATTAACTAAAATGAAATATAATCCATCATACAACTCTAATACTGAAATCATGCATATACAAAACCTAACAAGTCCTTTGGGGTGACAAGACTACATTATGTTGTGAATATTCTAACTTAATATGAAACCCATAACGATGAAGACAAAACACATGCATTCATTTAAAACCCTTATAAAAAGAAATGAGCAATAAACATACATTTGTAATTCCATACATATACATACATAAGTGATCACATGATAACATCCAAGATACATTCATTACACTAGTAATTATGAATACACATCCAAACCAAGGATTACATGATTATAAATATTTCCACAGATACAACACTTCATAAGTGCAATGTATGTAGGTCAATTATTTCAACACCATACCTGTATGGAGAATGAACAATACACAATAAAACCATCTTCCCTTATGAAAATGGGAAGGAATACACAAATACATAATGAGGTACATCGTAAAGGAATGTAGAACATAACATCAAAACTGTCACCAACACCAGAAAGCTCAAGAACTACTGCAACCGGTACAACTCTCCAACATCACATTTGTTGGTGGGGAACCCAATGGGTGCATAGCACATTCCACCTGACCATGTGGACCTTAAGGTCCACCCCCCATGCTAGGAGATGACAAGAGGACCCACAACATTAAAACAATCAAGTGTACAAGGCTGACATGACTCCACAATCCAAAAGGCAACAAGACAACAACATAAGAACAATCACTTCTAGAGGTACAAGAACAACCAAGGGAAAAACTACAGACATACATGGTTGCTAAGGGTAGCGTGTCATCGCATGGCTCGATATGTGTTACCCAATGTGGATCTTCCTAGGTCCCGACCTCCATCCTGGGTTACCCTGGTGACCTCAACCGATCCTCGTCCCCCATTCTTACACATGCATAATCAACTTACTTTTCTTGAAGACAAGGTAATTGATTTTCCATTCCAGGCCTTCTCATCTCATCTCAATCCTAAATGAGCACTTGAGTCATGAGAGAGGAAACCATTATCTTTTTTTAGTGTGTTTACTACCCACCCCCTAACTAATTATTAGGTTTTCACTTATTTAACTCAACTTCCACACGAGTTACCCAGGATACCACTTAGGGTTTCGCCCCCCATGAGAAGCCACACTCCCTACTAGCAACAAGACCTCAAAATCACAAATGGGTAAGCCACTGCACAACAATCAAAACCAATAATCAAATGAACCCAGTGAGGCAAGCTCCATCCCACGCTAGAACATCAAAATAATGTACTTCCAAGTACAAGGCTAAACCCACAAAATCTACAATACAAAAATCAACAACATAAGGAATACTTTCCCCACCTCTGGAAGCCTAGAGTCAACCACTCATGGACTCACTGACGAGGGTGAAGTCAAGCATAACGGGTTCAACACCAAGTTTCAACACATAAGCGAAACTCCACAAATCAACATTAACTTAAGAAGAAAACACCCATCAAGGAGCCATTTCAATCTTCATATAATTTTCACTAACCCCTCATAATAGTAACTTTCAAAGAACATTAAATCATCATTCCATTCTATTTACATGTCCACTGTGAAGATCATTTAAAATAATCAGATCAATTATTTAAATATTTCCTACAAATATTGAAATATACCATTACCTAGATATAACAAAATCATTTTTCAATACAAACTTTTATCACATCAAGCATACCCAAATATATACTCACATATATGATCAAATGCATCTAACCCACTACTACTTAAATATTTAGAATTAATAATATAACCCACACATCGAACCAACAAAAAAGAGAAAATCAACAGTACAATATTTTAATCATTAAGAACGAAGTCTAGGAGAGCAATATTATGAGTCTATTATTCATAATTTGCTTCACAATGTGTGTTGTTTGAAGAATGAAGTTTCACATCTGATCCACAACGTTATAGAATCCTACACTTTATTCTTGTTGATTATGTTGTATTCTAAAATGTACTAGTAAACTTGACACTAATTATATAACAGATCTAGAGGTGTACAAAATAATCAACATATCTTTCTTTTAATCAATGAGAACAGAGTAGCTTAAATACATTGACCTACAACCAATTATTATTTTATTTAATTTAATAATGAAAGAGAACTTGATATTAGGAACTCAAATCATGATATATACTACACGCAAATATATATAAATGTATTTAAATTAAAACAATACTGCTGTCATAAAGAAAAAATGGAGCAAAGAATAACCTAAGACAACGAACAAATCCCTAATGTTGCACAAACATGAAACACTTATATATATATATATATATATATCTTATAATTCTGAAAAGCACAAACAAAGACAAGAAAAATTTGAAACTTTTAGGCAAGAATACAACGAACTTGATCTCTTATAAAATAAACAAAAAATGTAGAGGTTCCATCAATGGTCCAAACAAGTTTCATTTAGGAACATTTAAAGAAAAACACCCCAAATGAAAACAATGTGATCATCAAAGGAAGGTCGAGCTCTCAGATAACACAAGCTGGAGGAAGAAGAGAATAGGGTGCGACGAATCAAGAATGTGCATCACTAGAACGCATGAATATCAACCATGAACAACAGAAAAGAGTGCATGAGATAGCACAAATAAACGATCAGGAAGATTACTCGCACCTTGATACAAGCCATAGACAAAATATCCAGCATAAAATGCGTCGATGGTAGTAGTATGTACTGACCAACACAAGAAATTGATGGGGAAAGGAAAACAACAAATTGCTAAAGGAAACAAGGCTTATTAATATTGCCTCTACAATAAACTAAAACACATAAAGCAATAAGATTACTCGAATAAAAACGAACAAATAATGGATTAAAATTTTGCAGAGGATGAACAAAATTTCTTATGGTAAACTCATCAACAACCATGAGGCGGCTCACATAGAAGGATGTAACTATCGAAGGTCATGAAGGGCAACACAGAATTATAGAGTAAACTTAAATGGTTGGAAAACAATAATGTAAAATGGGGTGATGTAAAGGTAGGTATCAACTAGTAAAGAAAATAATTAAAAGCCAAATGAATGACTAAGAGCAAGATAACCAGGCATCATACAATTACCAAATGGATCTATTGGAAATGAAATATTTAGTAAAGCAATCCATGACCAACCTGGAGCCTTCGCTCGCAGATGTTAAAGGACACTCTTTCACAGCCCCAGAATCCTTCTCCAAAACTTGATCACCATCAGCAACTATTTCCCTCGAAAACCCATTACAAAACCCCTAAAAACTATATATTTTTTTCCCATAATTATTTTGGTAGAGCCGAGAGTTTTCTTCTTTCAAAAATGAAAGACTCCCCCCAAAAATCCGAAAACCCACACAATAAAATCAGAGGAGAGTTTTTGAAAGAAAAAATCAATAAAAATGACAAGTTTCCCATTCCAAATCCAGTTTCGAGCCGTGCACGTGCACGCTTTTAACTTTTGCCATCTTTTCTAGCTTTTACTATTAGTTCGTAAATAATATCTTTCTTATTTATTTAAAAATTCAGAATACTTTCCACAATTCAGTAATTAATTCATTTGATAGTAGATTTATCAATCATTATAAAATATAATTTAAAACATTATTATTCCATAATTAAACGATTATCTTTTTCATGATAACACATTATCAATTACAATAAAATACCATTAGACATAGCTTTTAACAAAACAACATAATTTAATTAATTATTAATAACTATATATTTTATATTTCTTAACATCAATTAATTTAATTATTATTTTAAAATTCCCACTTTATTTAAATTTTCTTGTAATTCAAATTTTAACTTAATTCATTGATTACACAAGGTCATAAAAATATTAAATCCGCCACAAATACAATAACACAATAACCAAACAGGATCACAATACATCACAATTAAACGACTTACTCGATTGTCATGGGAAGCCAAAACAGAGGGACGCTACAATATGTATATATATATATATTGTTTCGATATAATGTTATTATTATGTGATTGCTATCTTGGTTGTATTCATTTGTATATCAAATGTATACATACTTTATTGGCTTATTATATATATGAACATATATTAACATTTATATATTTCTATACATCTATATATATGTGTGTGTGTTGATATACATATAATATGTATATGTAAATATATGTTATATATTTATAAGTGATTATATGCTTTTAAGTCGATTATCATCAACAAAACTTTAAGGTTGATTTGTTGACTTAAACAAAGGCCAAGTATATAATACTCGTGGTTGTATTTTAGAGGCCGAATGTTACACATGTTGTCCACACATAAAGGATGAGTAATTTGCAAAGAAACTCGCAACCATAAAGTCGATATGAGGAATGAGACTTGGTTGACGCCTTGTGTGGAAATATCTTTGATTTAGTAAACTTTAAACTACCTTGTCATTGAGTAAATATCAACAACAAATAAATGCATGCAAGGACATATTACAGTAGGTCGATGAACTAGTCAAATTGGTTTATGAGATGAATCAACTCATGAAAGACTAAGTCAACATAATGCTAAGTGTTGCACTTTTGATATTGATTGTTTCAAACAAGTAAGTTGTGCCAACTCTGTAGGAGATTTATACTTGCTTTGGCACCACCTTATGAATCCTTTTTGTTATAGATGTTCATTGTGAAGACAATTGAAATATCACCTTTTTTTTACCATGTGTTGATTTGAAATGGTCTTATGTTGTTGTCAACTAATGAGGTTGAACTGTAGTTTTATCTTGTTGCTCATATACTCTTATTTGTGTGCCACCTTTAAGCTAAGTAGAGTGATATTTTATGCATGGAGTTTGTTGTCAATACTCATGCCATTTATGTAGGATGAGAAGTCTCTTTATTGCTGTATAAATAGAGGAGTTGAGCTCTCATTTGGGATGCATTGTGCTCGACATTTCATACACTTTTTCTCTACATTTCTTATCTGCATTCTTCTGCTATATTTTGAGAGAGAGATCTGAGTATTTGTGAGAGTAATAGCATATTGAGTGAAGTATAATATCAACCAGAGAGATAGAGGTTTATTGTGGCATAGCAGTGAGAGATCAAAGTTAAGCTAGTTGTTATTTTTGGAGAAGCTGATTTGAATTCAATCGATTGGATAAGCGAAAACATGCATGGGGATAATCATCTTTTATTTGTCTTAGTTTTTGAAAGAATTTTTCATAATTTTTTTACTTGTCTATTGTGAATACTTGCATTTAGGGGAAAATAGTATTGCTTTGAAAAGGAATTAGAGGTTGTTATATTGTTTTGTGAGTTCTTGTAGTTATTCCATAATAGGAGGATTTTGTTTTTCATAAGTATTAACATACTAAATATGATTTAACTAGGGTAGCTTAAGGGTTACTCATAGCTAAGTTATTGATTTAACTAAGATAGCTAGTGGATTACTCCTAGGATTGTTTGTCCATTAAGGGAGGGAGCTTGTACATGTATTTGTAAAGACGATATATCCTAAGTTTGTAGGAATGGTGATAGGTTGTCTCTAGGGCTAAAGATTATCCATTGGAGGAAATACCTATGCGTAGATTATAGGGGCCTTAAGTCAAATCAAGCTTGAGTAGTGTAAGTGAAAATATTGACCTTCACTCGAAGTACTGAGTGAGAATAATTTGGCAAAAGTAGTGTGATTGCCTATGGCTCCACTATTAGTTCACCGTGATTTAGCTATTGCATGCTAGTCCTAGATTGTGGGTTTACAATTTTTAGTCATGTAGGACACAACACTAATCTCAGTTGGTTTTCATTACCTAGTTACTCTACCAATCTCTTCGTCGAACGATAGGGCCATCTATCGAATGATAGATATGCAGGGGACCGCATATGAGTCTGTGGTTGGCAAAAATCACTTTAGTGGTGCTTCTCCTCCTTAGCAAGCGACAAAAGACCAAAGATTTGAAAGAAGGCTCCTAGACCATCTATAACTATTTGTTTCAAAGCTTGATTGAGCTATGTATGTAACTGCTTGGATTATTGTAACTTGTGAAATTATTAATTGAAATGGAATCCTTATTGAATATTGTTATAGCATCTTTGTTAATTTATTCTCAATAAAGGGTGATCCCACAATATTGGTTTATAATTTTTGGCCAAACTGGGCACTAAACTGATTTTTCTAACTAAATCTTCACTTTCGGGCACCTATAGCGGCTAAAACGTGAGGAATTTGAAGATGATGCAAACTAGTGATTTGTGACATTTTGTCTGTACATTCTAAATATATATTTTTTAAAAAAATTGGAATCAGATTGCACTTCTTTTTCCATCTCCTTTGAAAACTAGTTTTTATCAATAAACATCATTTTTAAGGAGTGATGCTCACCGTATACAACATAATTTTTTTTCTATGAAGGATAAAATTCTATTTTTTTCAAATTTAGATTTGTAACTATGATATCTAACCCTTTGATCTGGTTTCATGGTGTTTTATTGAATATTTTTTCCTTAATCAAGTTTTGAAGTCAAACCAATTACAATTCAGACATAGGTGGACCGTATACAACATAACTGTTTTTGTATGTATTGAAATTCACTTTTTTTTAAACTGGTTCAAGGACATCAATACCTAGCCTGCACATATTTTTCAAAATTTTATTTTGATAATCTGCTATTTTTCCACATGTATAGAATAGAGAGCTTGAGTTTTAGTGAAAAACCTATGTTTAATCAAACTAAAAAAACAAATACATAATAAAACCAAAACATATTAAAATTATATTCGATGGATAGCTCGTTCCAAGGACTACTGTCATCTAGTTGGGTTTGTGAAGTCTCCTCCATTTTCATCCTCAACTCGAGCTTTGAAGGGAAAAATTCTAGAGATTTTTGGTGTCAGAGGGGGAGAAGGGGGGTTCGAGCGAACTCCCCTTGGAGGTTCACTCGAACCTAGGTTTATTCGAACCCTGGTTCGAGTGAACCCCACTTTCTACAAAGTTTCTCTTTGTTTTTTATTCCAAGAAATGTGAAATATGTGGGACCCAACATTTAATTGGGTTCGTTCGGACCCTAAGTTCATTCGAACCCCCCAAAACCCAAAATTTTTTCATGGGGATGTTTTTTGCAATTTCTTCCTCAACGGAATTGCAAACTAGTTCTGTGGAATCACCCTAAAGAAAAGTTTTTTTTTTATTGCAATGGCTTGATTACATAGTTTATTTACTCACAAAGTGAAAACTTAGGAAATATTTACTTCATGAAGGGTCGACATGTTATAGATCATGTTCTATGAATAATAGTTGATGAGTGGATGAAATATGGCCTACCATGGCTTGGAATTGTTCAATATCAATGTCATTAGGTACACTTGTTGAGGATAAAGTTTTCTCTAAAGCCTCCTTATGAGTAGGTGATATCTTTAACAGTTCTAAAATAGAGATTTGGGCTAGTGTCTTCTTGAGTTGGTCAAGAAGACTATAATTTGTGGTGTTTTATTTGGATGGTACCCTTGGTGGTAAAGGAACCCCTTGTATTGTAACCTTTCCCCCTCGTGTTGTTACCCCACACTCAATATTTCTTCCTTGGATTATGATGACAAACACATGATTATCATATGTATGTGTATTCCCCATGACATTGCCATAGACATGTAGCTCACTTGGTTATACAACTTTCCTTTTCCCTTATCATTTCCTTGTCCATGATCTGATATTGGATTTTTGTATATTTGAAGGTCTTTGTTTCCTGATGTTCCTAGTTGTTGATCAATGTTTATATATCCATGGTCTTTAAGGTATTGAATAACATTGTTTAATTTCATGCAGATAGATGTTTTATGACCTTTGATATGATGAAATTCAAAAAAAATATGTGTCTTTATACCATGGTGGTTTAACCCCAAGTTCGAGATATTGACGAGGATATGGTATTTTAATAAGATTAGTTTGAAGCAAATTTTATTCAAAATGGTTTCAATGGGTTCTATTAAAGGAGTGTATTTCCATTTTAGATGGTAATTATTTGTTCTTGATTGTTGACCATTTGTACGTTTTGTTGATTTGATTGTTGGAATGTGGGTTGTTGGACTATAGATGTATAAACCTAATTGATCAAATAAAGCTGAGTTTAACAATAATTGCAAAGCTATGATCAATTAAACTATTAATCTCAAAGGAATTGAATACACAAGCCAATTAACTTTCAAATTATGAAATATCTTGAAGAAAACTCAAATGAAAATCAATCAAACTATGCAAAACTTAATCCCATTGGGGATTATGTCCTTCATGGATGTGGAATGCTACAATTGAGACAAAATGATTGAAATTGCAAAGAAAAATTGATGAAAATGATGATCAAATGGTCTCACAAGCTCTCAAATTTCTCAAAATGAGTATTTAATTCAAGAGAGTAAGTTTACTCAAAGCTTGTGGATGATCTTTATGAAGAAATAGCTCACTATTTATAGATTTTCAGAATTGGAATCAATGGTGAGGATAAAATTAGATAATCAATGGATAAAATTGAATTGAAAGAGTGAACATGGATCAAGGACAAATCAAATGGTTAACAATCCATGAAGCATGGATCAAAGATCAGATCAAGGGCTCAAGATCCATGAGAAACCCAACTAATTTCCTAAATTTTAGGAAATATGTTGGAGATATTTCCCATTGAGGGGGAAATATTTGAATTCAAAAATAGAATATTTCTTTAGAATATTCATTGTGCAAGTAGGAAAATATAGAAGATTTGAAAGATATTAATCAATTAAAAAATTAATTAAAATCGTTTAATTGTGCGAATGAATGAGAGAAAATCATTTGATTAAATAATTATGAATTATTTAATCAAACTAGGAAAGGTGACAATTAATCAAATAATTTGAATTATTTAATCATTTGAGTGTGAAATTAGTGTGAAGAATAGTGAATTAACTAAATAAATTTGATTTATTTAATTAATAGGATAAAAGGTGAATTTAACTAAATAATTGATATTATTTAATTAAATGGAAGAATTATGTGAAATATACTAGAAATTAGTGTTAGTTCAAAAAATCAAGCATGTGATATCATCAGGACAAGTTCAAGTGTCTACAAAAGTGTTTACATTTCATTTTGCACATTCTAAAAGGCACTTGTGTTCGAGCATTTGAAGAGGAGAGCAGATGAAATGGGTTCTAAAGTGTTGAATGAAACCCTACCGACAAATTTCCATGAGTTATTTACAATTTCTTGTAAAGCCTAGTTCAAAGAAGTTCATGATGTTTACTCCTTAGGTTATTGATGTGTTTGAGAGGCCGAGGCCTAAATTTAAGAAGCATTTGTACAAATCAATGGAAACAGATAGGGAAGGGGCATTCTCAGGGTTCCTTCAAATGTGCTACACATAGAAGGTATGAAATTACATTCATTCAAATATGGATGGATATGATCACTTGAAACTAGTGGATTTTAGGGAAAAAGTGCTAATTGGAGATGATTTCAAGTTGAAACTAGAGTATGCCAGTCTAATGGAGGAAAAGTTGGATGTGTGGACAGAATTTCCTAATTTCTATTTTGAAGATGAATAGGGGAAGTATGTTTTGAGCATAATTCATGATAAGTTCAAGTTGTTGAACATGCTTCATATGATAACCAAAGAGGAAATTAGGGTTGTTACTCATTTGAGCTCCATAGGACCTGTTTCGACATTGAAGGTGATAAAAAATGAAGTGGAAATTAAGATTACTAGAGCCAATTTTAAAAAGTGTGCCCTAATAGTGAATGGTTTTGAAGATCTGGCAGTCAAATATGCTACAATGATGATTGGTCACAAGATATTTTCCACAAATAGAGAAATTTTTTTCATTGCCACTGCAATACACTACATATCAAATGGTGAAAGAAGGAAAAGACTTTGATCTTTGTGAGCTCTCGAGATTACATTTGTTGGAAAACTTACAGAAGACAAAGGAGTCAAAATACCCTTTCTGATATGGTACTCTTATCATTTTTTTAATGTTTTACTTTCTCAATGAAAAATTTGGAGTAAAGAATATTGTATGGCAAGATACTATTCCTATAGCTATTCAAATTAGAGATCATTTGAGGAGATTTCCTAGTAAAGAGTCTTGTGATTCAATGTTGTGGGGATTATTTAAACGTTTTCAAGCTCGAATAAACGAGAGAGAAAGGATTCTAAGTAAAGTTGTGGATAAGTATAAGAATGAACTAAAATTTATGGTTAGCAGAGATTACTACTACATGGAAGTAGTTGAACTTATAACTGTTTGGGTTTCAGAGCTACCTTATGAGGTAGATGAGTCTGAGTGTAGTGTTCTTACAAAGATTTTTTGAGAAAACCTAGACATACAACACTTGAAAGCTTTGGTACTTATAGAGAGAAATCAAGTAAAGAGAACTTGGAAAAGAAAAAGAAGAATATTGAAGAAAAGGTTGAAAAGATGAAAGTTGAGTTGGAAAGGGAGTTTAGTACCCTTGAGGACCCTACAAAGAAATCCAAAGGTACATTTTCTCCTCCATTGATTCCATAGATATCAAGAAGGTCAGATAATACCTCGACCTCCACACCTACCATTACAAAACCAACAAGTGGTTCTAAGAAGTTAGATAATCTAGTCTTCTTGAGCAACAAAAGGCTCCAAAGAGAAGAAAAAAAGAAAAAGCAACAAGAGTTAGGTATATCAATCCAAAAGAAGAAGAAGAGGAAGAGGAAGAACATCATTTGGTCTAGAAAAGTAAATCTAAAGTCTCTTAGGAAGAGACCGATATAGAAAAGTGAAAAGAGAAAGAGAAGACCCCTTTGGTTCATGAGCACAATCCTATGAAGCTTGATGCATTGTTCAATTCTATAACTAAGTTTATAATTTTGAAGGATACAACTAAAATGTATCTAGATGCCAATGATATAGATAAGGATACAATTGAAGAGTCCATTTTCAAATACATTGTGACATTTAATGTTGGCTTAGGTGAGATAGAGGATCGGTTGTCAAATGATCTAAAAGGTGGATTGAGTGCAAGAAGACAAGAGGAAATTTCAAAAATACTAAGATGATTTTTTTTTCCTTGGTGAAGATTAGCTCCTCATTATCTCATGAGGAAAGAGCTAAGTTGTCTCAATTGTGTGCCTAAAAATCCAAGACAAAACAAAGAGTAAATACTCTTATGGGAAAAGACAAGGATGATATAGAGAAACTAAGGAAAGAAACATTGCAAATAGTTGAAAATATTCTTAAATATTTGGGAGCCTCTCCGGATGATGGAGATCAAATGCAACAAGATACATCCCTCTCATAAAGAAATAATCCAATCAATGAGCAAGAAGATATGTTGACAGATAACGGTCTTCTAGATGTGGAGATAAAGAGAAAAGAAGATGAGCAAGGAATCTTGGAGAAGACTAAAGCTCAAAAGGAACAAAATATGCCTCCTCCAGAAGTTGAGAAGATTGCATAAGAGTGTTATGGTAGTAGAGATAAGGAGAAGAGTGATACACAATTAGAAGAAAACACTAAAATAGGTTGTGAATCCTTCAGAACCTCTAAAGATTTATTCAAAGATATTTTGGATATGCAATTATAGTTCCAAAAAGTGGTGTCTACACAACTATTACAAATTCCTATGCAACAAGCTGAAGTGGATATGGATAGGATCTCTCCTCTCCATAAGTTGCAACTTAGTGATGTATTTCATGCCTCTGTAAGAAAGGAGATACTTTAAACTCACCAAAAGAGCACAGATTTGGTTGATGAACCTATCAAGGTGCTATAAGAAAGCCTTTCCGAAGTATCCATTGATACTTCTTTATCAGGTTTACAATAACTGAAGTTGTTACTAGATTCTTTAAGGAGTACACTGCTGGTCTAGAAGAGAAGATTGGAAGAGACGTAGAAAAGACGTTGAATGATAAGAGGCTAGTTGATGCCTCAAATAAGTGTGCTACTATACACACCAAGTTGCAAGGAAAATTGAAGGATGTTCAAAAGTGTTTGGAGGAAGCCAAACAATTGTTTCAAATTTTATCGAAATGGCTAGTGTCTACAAAGAGCATAAAGGGTTAGATGGACTCAATTGAGTCTCAAATTGCTTAGGCCTCAAGTGTATATGATCAAATGAGTGATGGAGATGGAGAAACTAGAGCGGTCATTGAAAATATACACGGTCAATTCTTTTTACTGCATGAACAAAAAGAGAAAATCATAATGCAATATAGTCAGCTCCGAGATATGGTAAGTGTAAGGCTTACTTCTTTAACTAAAGTTTTGGTCAATGCGGAGAAGGTTGTGCAAAAGAAAATAGTGCCTAGTTCTCTGGAAGAAGGAGAAGACCTATTTGTACAATTTGAAAACTAGAGCTACATGCTTGCCTTGCCAAGAAGGATTGGAAGATTGCCAAGAAGGATTGGGAGGCACACCTTGTAAAATTAAAGGCATCATATCAGGGTATATTATAAACAATTTTGATATCAATGTACATATGGAGAGTTAGTAAATGGTGCTACAATACACTTTTGTCTTTTTGGTGATGGATAACATAGATAGGGGGAGTTATTCTCATGTAGATATATCAGTAAGGGGATGTAATGAGAAGATAATACCCTTTGCCCTTGATGTCAAAGAGGGAGTAAAGTAGAGAACTATGTTGACATCAATGACAAAGGGGGATATTGTTGGAAACATGAGAATGATGATGTATGGTGTTGTCATTGATTTCAACCCATTGTGGAAGTGATGATTTATTAGTATGTATATTATCTAGAGTAGACCAAGTGTTTTTTGAGAAATTGGTTGTCTCAGATCAAGTTAGTGATGTAAAAGAGGAACAATTTTAAGATCCGCATTGCTTTGCACTACAATATCATGTCATGTAGTTTTGAGGTGATAATGGTATGTGTTGAAGGAGTATATATCCAAATTTTTAGAGCTGTATGTCTTCCACAGTAGAAGAGATTGGTGACAGAGTATCAAGCTAAGTAGAGACATAGTTATAGTTGTAGAGTTCATGTTGGAATACTTTACATTCCACCATGGATGATCATTATGATTTGTGGATTTAAAGAAGTTATTGAAGATTTCAATGTGTGTGCACTCTGATTATTAGGTGGTTTGGTGGTATGCATTTCAAGTTGTGGATGAATAGTTGGCTCATTCAATTGTTGATTCACTAGTTTTATTTGTTGGTGTCGACCTAAGGGTTTTGGGGTCATGCAAGACTAAATTGAGTATGAAGCAAGATTCTAGGAGTATCTATAGGTCATTCCAACCTATCTTGGTCAAGAACATGCTTTAGTTACTTCCACAAGTATGTATGATTAATTTTTGAGCGAACAAGTTATGGTGTCACATGTTTCATCTAATTAGGTCAACCTAATTGATGATATGATTAATTTCAAAATATACACATATATAGAAGGACAACTCAATGTGTGTAGTATAAGATTTGATGATAAGTGAAGCACGAATAAGAGGTGTTTAGTGAAGTGAAAATATTGATAGTGGTGATCTTGTGATAGTGAGGAATGAAGTGTGTAAAGTCATTTTTATGAGCCTAACTGGAATTGTATCTTTAGTGTATAGAAGATGCATTGTAAGCAGTTCAAATTCTGGAAATGAGCCATCCTTTTGTATATCTTTTGTAATTCTAGAAGCGATCCTCCTTGGGTAGTGAGCCCTCCTATTTTCGAGATAGTGAGTATTTCAAGCAGCGAGCCTCCTTTAATGTATTATAACCAATTATGATATATTGTGAGCTAATCCTCACTATGGTTTTTCCCTTTCAAGGGTTTTCCACGTAAATTTGGTGTTCTTGTGTTGATTGTTGTGACGCATGATTTAATTGTTCCTTTCCATTTTTTCAATTTTATTGAGATGCCTTGAATGCAATTTTAAGTTAATGAATTTTAGGGAATACTGATTCATCCCCCATCTTAGTATTTTGGGTGTTCAACAACAAGCTAGCAATATTATTGAAAAAATTGAGCATCCTAAAATTAGTCAAGGAAATTCAAGGGTAGAATTAGCAAAACTATTACAACACTTTCACGAATCAAGGTCATGTTTGCAAGACATTAGGAAGAAGTAATCAATTATGTTCTAGGAGCTATTATGATAAATCATGTCAAATTATGAAGAAGTATTAAGTTATCCTCTACATGATAGCTACAACAATCTATTATGTTTTGTGAAATAAAATTTTGTAGGTTTATCAAGCAATCAAGGTATCCATCAATCAATATTTGTGGAAACTTGTGGTATGACATAACTTCATCAAGGATTTCACATCAAGGTAACATTGTCATTTATCATTTATCAGTTTATTCAATTATTATTATTTTGGCCTCTACACAACCTAGGGTATACCATCTTGATCATCATCAATCATTGTACGTGGAGTTAGAAATACCAAAAAAAGTTTTGAATTAGGAAAACCCCTCTACAACACAACCTTTCCCTCTTTGTTCATGTGTGTAGGCTAGATCCAAAAGTTTCATCAATGGATAATCATAGGAAACATAGAGCAGAATACAACATACATATCAAAGTTTTCATATCCAAAAAAAAGAATCTTAGTCTAGGGTGCCCAATGCCACTATCCCTAAAATTCAACCTTAGGTTTCAATCACAGGTTTCTCTTTGTATCTCATTCTTAGATCTGAAGTTGTTCTGTGGTTTTTAATTTTCATCTATGTGATAAATTACATTTTCATATCTAGGGTTATGTGTCAAATAGTATTATTAAAACTCACATCAAGTTTGTCATCTTTATAAGTCAAGAGAACCCAAACCTTGGGAGATTGGATCTCCCTTGTAGCAGCAAGCCAATCGTCAAACCCAAGTTGGTTTATGTTCAAATGTGGATTCAAGTGAAAGGAAGCTAATCCTATTTGGATCTAGGATCACTTTTCCTACTCTACAATTATGTCTAATGGTCAAGACAAAGATAAATATGTGAAAATGTAAAACATATTACTTTCACTCAAGATTGTTACTTATCCTTCACCTAGTGGTAGTGTGACACATATTTGAAATGTAATAATGGTAAATATTGTTACTTATGTTATTGAGTGGTTGCTCTCTTTATTGATTAGATCTATTCATTATTTTTGTATGCCAACTAAAGCATTCCTTTAGAAAAAATCAAAGTTAATGTGGGTTTAGGAAGCACCATTGCGAATCTTCTTAGAGTGTGCTGGAGGACCTAATGAGCACATTCACAAATATGTTATTTGGGTTTAGTCTTTTTATTTTGTTATATTGTCATCTTCAAGACAATGAATTGTAAACTATTCTTGTCAATGGCTTGTTTCCATTATTATAATAAAATGAATATCTAAAAGTATAATATTTTTCTTTCACATCCTTTTATCCTTCATAGTAATAGAAGTCTAATATTTTTCAAAGGGTAAGATTATAAAGAAAAAATGATAATGTGTATCATGTTGGTATTTACCTTCTTTCAAGTCTCATAGTTTCTAAAAAATATAATGTTTCTATTATTCTAATGACTGTCCTATGAAGATTATTTATAAGAATCCATTGTCAACCTATGACTATCCTAATGAAGTTATTATTGTCTTAATGAACCTATGACTGTTCTAATAAAGTTGTCACAATCCTAAAGAATTTATGATTTTTCTAATGAACATATGACCATTATAATAGCTCTCCCAATGAATTTATGACAATCCTAATGAAGTTATGACTCTCCTAATGAACCTATGACTGTCACATCTCAAGTTATGGTTGTCCTAATGAATTTATGACAGTCCTAATGAACTTATGACTATCCTAATGAACCTATAACCACCATTTAACTAACATCATTTAAGTTGTAGACATGGAAAATGTACAATTCGATCCGACACACTAGATCTTGATTTACTAATACCATTTCATCCTGAATCATCTCTTTTGCTAGTCATTTAATCGAATAATCAAGTATTTGATTAAATTCATCACTCTTCATCTCTTAATTAAATAAATAAACTTTATCTAATTAAGTCATCATCTCTTGCTAATTAAATAAATCAATTTTATTTAATTATTTATGTAATCCCTCTTTAGTTAAATAATTCATTTTATTTGATTAAATTCTCTAAAGTCCTCTTATTAAATTAAATAAATTAAACCTTATTTGATTTAATCTAACATATTCCTTCTTGATTAAATAAATCAAATCATTTATTTGATAAATCATTTCCTCTCAATTCTTGACTTAAATCAATTCATAAATCTAAGTCTAAATTGTCACATCATCTAATTCTTCATTAAGTTAATCAAAACCATGATTAAGTTAATCCCTCTCCTTAAAATCCTCTAGAGAATGCAAGTTGCAAAATAAATCAATTACTTTGATTTATTAATTCATCTATTTTCCCACACATGGCATCAAAAGGGGAATATTCCCTCATTTGAATTTAAAAAGGCCAAGTGGACTTGGTCCTTCCAACAAGGCATTCAATGTCTCTTACATATCCTTGTGCATTGAGCCAAATGACATTAACTCCATTTCTCTTTCCCTCTCACATGTCACATTCAAAATTTAAATTTGAATCCAATGGCATTTATCATGCACATTGAACAAAATGTGCTCATTCCTCAACCATTCACATCTTGACAAGTGGCACTTGGCCATTGGATGTTGAATGATCCCACATTGCTTATTTGCACTCTCTCTTCCACCTTGGAAATCTATAAATGAGAGACTATTTTTCTCATTCAAACATCCACAATTTGAGTAAACTTACTATGAACCCCAATTTGATACCTGCAAAAACAAAGCAAACAATCATAATACTATATCAATATGCAAGGTAAAACTAGGATTCCCTATGAAATCCATTTACAAATATTCAAAATAGGAAAATGAAGAACAAACATATACAACTAAAGAAATCCTAATTTAAACAAGTGCAAACTCTTGATCCCATGGGGGAGTTGGTGCCAATGAGATGTTGCAATTGGCCCTTTCCCAACTCCTTTGTAAGCTTTGATGATTTGATCCACTTTGTTGGTTGAATTTCTACATAACCTAGCTAAAGATTTGATGAAAATGGATGTAACTAGATATGCTTGAAAATGGATTTGAGTATAGTAAGTTTACTCAAATTGTGGATGTTTGAATGAGAAAAAGAGTCTCTCATTTATAGATTTCCAAGGTGGAAGAGAGAGTGCAAATAAGCAATGTGGGATCATTCAACATCCAATGGCCAAGTGCCACTTGTCAAGATGTGAATGGTTGAGGAATGAGCACATTTTGGTCAATGTGCATGATAAATGCCATTGGATTCAAATTTAAATTGTAAATGTGACATGTGAGAGGGAAAGAGAAATGGAGTTAATGTCATTTGGCTCAATGCACAAGGACATGTAAGAGACATTGAATGACTTATTGGAAGGACCAAGTCCACTTGGCCTTTTTGAATTCAAATGAGGGAATATTCCCCTTTTGATGCCATGTGAGGGAAAATAGATGAATTAATAAATCAAAGTAATTGATTTATTGTGAAACTTGCATTCTCTAGAGGATTTTAAGGAGAGGGATTAACTTAATCATGGTTTTGATTAACTTAATGAAGAATTAGATGATGTGACAATTTAGACTTAGATTTATGAATTGATTTAAGTCAAGAATTGAGAGGAAATGATTTATCAAATAAATGATTTGATTTATTTAATCAAGAAGGAATATGTTAGATTAAATCAAATAAGGTTTAATTTATTTAATTTAATAAGAGGACTTTAGAGAATTTAATCAAATAAAATGAATTATTTAACTAAAGAGGAATATAGAAATAATTAAATAAAATTGATTTATTTAATTAACAAGAGATGATGACTTAATTAGATAAAGTTGATTTATTTAATTAAGAGATGAAGAGTGACGAATTTAATCAAATACTTGATTATTCAATTAAATGACTAGCGAAGGAGATGATTCCGGATGAAATGGTATTAGTAAATCAAGATCCAGTGTCCTCTTTGAAGAAATGTACTTGTTGCATTGGTTCAAAGAATAAACTATTGTGATCAAAGGTCCGAGATTTTTTTTGAATTTTTTCAGATGCCCCACTGCTACCCCAATGGAAGGATATTGTTGGATATTGCCCCCTCGAGAGATCGAACGAAAATTGTCAATTTTCTGATCGAGATCACGATAAATCACTTTGGAACCTGCTAAACTTGCTTCTGACTGACTCACTAAAGGGTGAAAGTGACAATTGTTTTATTATGAGTGATGATAATCACGGGTGAAAGCGAGATGAAATGGATGCACCATTTTGGGTTTTTCAGATGTTTTGAGTCTATTTTTTGAATTTTGAGATGTTTTACAAATGTTTTTGGTATTTTCAAGATTTATGAATATTTTTGGATTTTGGTGTCTCGGGGGCCAATCAAGGATGGCCTTTCCTACGTTTAAGCTCAGAGACGATGTAGTTCAGACTCCAATTGACTTGACTGCTAATGAGATAGATGGGCAAACAGATTTCCAATGCGATGAACGCTTAAGGACTGACCCTAACTATCTCGGGGGATGATCAAAGATCAACCTTGCCTATGTTCAAGCTCAGAGACGACGTAGTTCGACAAGGTGACTCTATTTTTTATTTTGAATGATTTTTGACATGTTTTGGATTTTTGATGAATTTTTAATGATTTGGGTATGGATATGTGATGATATCAGAGCTCTATTTTGGTATTTTGTTGAAAACCAATCTTAATGTTGATCAATCGGATTGATGGATGGATAGTTTGACTAAGTGTGTTAAGTCAAACAAAGGTGATAATGCACTTGTAAAATCTAGGAAGTTGTGTTATCCTAGAGTAAAATTGTACAAGAGGGGAGGGTTTGACTAAGTGTGTTAAGTCAAATGAGGTGGTTTTGGATTTGATAATTTGGCTAAGTGTGTTAAGCCAAACAAAGATGATAACGAATTTGTAAACCCAAGGAAGTTGTGTTATCCTAGAGTAAACTCGTGCACAAGATGATAGTTTGACTAAGTGTGTTAAGTCAAACAAGGTGATGATTGATTGGATTTGATTGATCAAGATTGATGAAGCTTGATTTGGAACAAAATAACTTTGATGATTTTGATGTGACAGTAGAGTACACATTAGATGCAACTGATATTGATTATTTTTATCGATGTTCAATGAAAGATAAAGCTTGATAAGGAACATCTTCTTGTCAAAATATGCCATAGATTAGTGATTTGGATTCGTGCTCACAAATGCTTTAACCAATTTGATTTCACGTTTGGAAATGTTCAGATCACCACATAAGTTGGAGGACATAGATCAAGATTTATTCCTGAAGCAGGATGTAAACATCTGCCCCCAATGTCTAGCAATGTTTGAACGACCATGGGTGGATTCTTGAATGAATGGATATGAATTATCTTGTGATAAGATAAGGGTGTTCAAATAGAGGATTCTCATTTGGATAATACTTTATTGCTCAGATAGCATTTGGATTGCATGGGATCAATGAGAATGACCCATGTCAAGATGTTCACCATAAAAAAGTGCAAAGTGTGCTCCAAATTTTTATCAAGATTAAGATACTTTGGAGTATGGATGTAGATAAATGGTAATGAGTTGGATAAATGGTTCATGGATGAACGGATGATATGGATGGAATGTTGACTTCATTATTGATGTGATGAGATGCTTTCTCCTGAACTGGCGCACGTAGATGCTCAATTCTTCACATGACGCCTGTTTGCCAGGTTTTCATCATGGTACTTGTCCAAAGTGCCACCATAGTGGTTTTCACTAGAGGACAATTTTTTTCTTTACTGTTTTCAATCTTTTTTCTGTTTTTTTTGTATTTTTTGTATTTTTTGATTTTTTTGTATTTTCTGAGAGATTTTAAGGTGATGCTGAACCACCTGGTACTACTGATGTTGATGCTTTTGTCATAATATGCCATTGGTATTCTACTGAAGAAGTTGCTTTGCCAAGATACGTGCACTTGAATGCAACTTTTGAGATCCCTAATCTGCTTTGTTGATACCAAGGTTAACTTTGTCTTTGTGTGCACATCGCGATAGAGTGCCTTCTGAATCCTTATGTTGAAGGGTCATTGCCAACACATGGTCGATGTGAGAATTAGATATCATGCATGGAGGCATGGATGGAGTGTGTTTAGGGATAAAAGATGGATTGGTTGACAGTTTGGAGCCTTTGACTCTCCAAACTTGGGAAGATGAGCAATGATGGGTGGATACAGAAGTGTACGTGGAATTAGGACCAACTGCTTTATACACTTTTTATGTCACTTGAGAAGCCTGGTTTTTTCTTTGTGGACATCTTTGATGGATACTTTTCCCTTTTTTATTTTTCCCCATAGTTTCTTTGACTGATGGAGTTTGATAGAGATAATCTTTCTTTTTATTTTTTGGTATCCATATGTATTTGATTTGTTTGATATGATTCTTAGCTTCCTTTTCTTTGATAACGTTCTTCATGCTTCGATTCAAGTCTTTCTTTTGACGTTGGTCCCAATTTGTGGATGGGGTGATTGGTGGATGAAGATTCGTGATACGACGGGTTGTAGTATTGGCATTGGTTTCATCATAAAGATTCTACGTGCTCCCTATGTTGATGTTTTCTTGAGATGAAGTTGCCACCAGTTTTGTGGAAGTATTACTGATATGTTGAGATCCCTTGATTGTCGAATAACCAAGGCCTTGACGCTTAGGATTTCCAAAAATCTGCACTGGTTCCAGAATACCATGTTCATGTAGGCCTAATGCTCTGCCTTGATAATTCATCTGTTGAAACATTTTACTTGCCAAAGGATATGATTTTCCTTGGAAACAAGGTGTTGCTCCTCTGCTCTGTGGCGGATCTTCAAATGTCATAGCTCTTTCATTGATAAGATGATTTTCCCTTACAAAGGTGAGTGATCCAAGTTTATAAGTGATAGGATCTTCCATAAGTGGGATGAATGCCTGATTGATATCTTTAGCTTGATCTTGTGAGATATCAAATTGTAGTTCTTCTTCAAGAGGTGTTGATGCTTCACTGTCCTTGTAAAAGTCTTCCTCATGATTCATTTCACAAGATGTTTCTGATTCGCGACTTCTGTAGGAGCCCTCTTTATGACCTATTTCTGATATGTCTTTGCATTTGTCCATATCTTGACCATGTGTACAAATTTTAACAGTAGGAGACTCTTTTTCGTTGGTAATGATTTCAAGAGTATGAGACTCTTGTTTTGAATGACGATCATCTACATGTCCATCCAAAGAAAGCATCTCATGGGTAGATGGAGGAGTATGTGCTATATGGATATGATCATTATTTGTGACATCTTGTAGGAGAGTGGCCATCACCTCATTGTAGTATCTTGCATATAAAAATTCTTCATCTTGATTAATGTCGGAATTGCTTTCAACATGCTTTGGATCAAGTTCTTGACATGGGTCAGTTTCAAAGGATGGATTGCTTTCAAAGGGTTCTTGGACATCGTCATAAGGCATTGGAAGTGGCTCAATATCCTCTTGATCTTTGAATGGATTTGGATAAAGTGTAGTGTCAAATATTCTTTCAGTATTCTCAACTACGAGGTCGAAGGATGTCATTGTGTCTTGGGAAAGACCATTGCTAGACTTTGATGGAGGATTTTGATCATGCTTTGGAATAAGTTCTTGAGATATGTCCTCTAACTCATTAGGTGGTGAGACATTGTCAACATGATCATTGGTAGATGGATCTTGGTTTATGTCGATAGGATCAAACAACATCAACACTTCTTGGAATAGATCTTTATAGGAGGGCTCTTGATCATGACTAAAAATTGGCTCTTGATGTATGTTGATTTGATCATCAGATGAGGTGGAAACATTTTCAAGGTGTTCATCGATGGATAGATCTTGATTATTGTTTTCGACAATTGTGGTGTGAATCTGTTGCAAGCTCCACTGTGGGAGTAAGGCCTGTGTTTTTCGCTGAGCTAACAATGCTTGTTGTTGGTCATGTTGTTGTTGTGCCAACAAAACTTGTTGTTGGTCTTGTTGTTGCTGTGCCAACAAAGCTTGTTGTTGATCTAGCTATTGTTGTGCCAACAAAGCTTTTTGTTGGGCTCCTTGTTGTGCTACTTGTTCATGGAGTGCTTGCAATAGTGCCCGAAATTGTGTTTGCTCCTATTGAGCCTGGTGTTGGGCTTGAGCTTGAGCCTGTGCTTGTCAGGCTGCTTGTGCTTCTTGCACAGCTTGTGTGGCTTGCTGGGCCTGGAGTGCCTTTTGGGAGGCAACTTTTTTTGTAGCTTGCAACATGATGGAGAATGAATTTGTCATTTTGTGTTTTGGCGGTGGTGGCGGTGGTGGGTTGGGGATGGTTTTGATTGTTGGGATTGCTTGGATGGTTGCCACCTGTTGTTGCGATATCGATGGTAAAATGGGATGATTTGGTATGATGTCTTGATTTGGAATTATAGGTTGAATTTGAACATTGTTGTGGTTGGGAATCATACTGCCTTGATTTAGGTAACTTTGATTTTGCATGGTGTTACCTTCACTTGGATCAATACCTAGAGTCGTCAACATATTGCTTGGATTTTGAACAACATTGATGGGATTTGCAAACATGTTGACCCCAAAGTTTATCAAGTGTGGATTTGAAATGGTCATGTTTGGTAAAGTTGCACTTGGCATGTATGGATTTGGTGGGATAGTGTTGTTTGGAAAACTCATGCATTGAGTGTTTGGTTGATAGATTTGTAGATTTGGACTTGGATTTAAATCTATCATTGGGAAAGGTGTTCCAAACTTTAGATTGGGCATACTCACATTTGTATCATTGAATTTAGGAGGAGATAATGATGCCATGTTTGAATTGCATAAATACGAGTTTCGATAATCAATTGGCATTGTGAGACTTGGATAGTTTGGATGATTTGGATTGCTTGTGATGGATGAATCAAGTTTAAATTCCATGTTCCTCTTATGTTTTGACCTTGTTGCGAGAGTGAACCTCTAAGGTGTTTAGGACCAATGATGAGATGAAAGATGAAAGGGGGAGTGATACGGGTGTTTGAACGTTTAGGAACTTTGGATCAATGCTAGACTTCAGGAGTTGGTTTGATTCGATAGTTTGGCTAGGTGCATTAAGCCAAATAAGATGATGGTGAATTTGTAAACCCTAGGAAGCTGTGTTATCCCAGGGAAAACTCGCATAAGAGAATGAATTGGCTAAGTGTGTTAAGCCAATGACAGTGATCATGAACTAGTAGACCTCAGGAAGTTGTGTTATCTTAGAGGCAAATTTGTTCAAGAAAATTGATAATTTGACTAGGTGTGTTAAGTCAAACAAGGTGATTTTGATTTCCCAAAAGTCTAGCATAAGTGATGTTGAAAAGTTCCAAAAGTTGTTGGTGAGATTAGATTTGATTGATTTTTGGATGGATGAAGTGATGATTTTGATCCTAGATGACCCTATGAGGACTTACTACAAGACCAAGGTGATGAAGAACATGCTTTTCCCTAGAAGTAATTCAAACCAAAAGACCAATGTCTGCATGGAAACCAAATGACTCAAAAGGAACCAAGCACATGTGTGGTTCAATTGTTTTTTTATCTTGCTTAGATTCGGTTTTTTTTACCACAAACACTTTTTTGATTTATATTTTTTTCCAAACTGAATGTCCAATACCCTAATTTTCTTTCATCCCACAAAGTGCATTATGTGGAAATCAAGGAAAATCAAGGCAAAGGTTACCTATTGTTGACTTTAATAAGCAAATTGAGATGGAATAGAAATGCTTAGAAGCCTCTAAGGATGAAATCCCTAGGAAAAGCATGGGCACTTGAATTCATCAAAGGTATTTGCTTCCCTAAAGGGTTTGAAATTTGGATCTCTTTGTGGATGTTTTTTTTTTTAAAATTGTTTTAGGACCAAGCAATGTATTATTTTCTTCCAAGCACTTTTACAATCCTAGGATGATGAGGCAATATCTTGTTGGGTTCCCACTTGGATAAATCCAGCTGCGCATATCTTGTGTGAATGGCTAAATGCTTGACCACACTAGCTCCCCTCCACGACACTCACTTCTTCGGGTCAGCCAAGCATTAGTACCCATGAATCACCCATGGCATACCTTCCATTTCTACAACAAAACCGCATGTATAACGTGGGGCGGCTTCAAAGGACATGACCTTTTGCACCAACAAGATAGACAAGATTTTGGCATTTTTCTAAACAAAGGGTTCTAATGCGGGCATTCCGTTCATGGGGGATTATCCAACATCAGTGAGAGTCCATTGTTGTCCATCTCGTCAAAATAATCCTCATGATTCTTGAACTTTCCTCAAGAATCCACACTTATATATCGGTTGGAAGTCACTTGGATTTAGCGTGTTCCTGGTTGGGTTGTTCCCTTGGGTGAGTACTTTTTCCCACAAGATAGACCCTCTAAGATAAACAAAAGCGAGCTAACATATCCCATCGTTCACACAAACTTCGTTGAAAAACAAAGGGGAGAACCTCTGCAATATATCATGCTCACACTCGCATGTTTTGTGTTCAATTTTAAGATACCCAAATCGAAATGTGGAGGCAATATTTTATGCAACTTAGGGTCATCAAAAGGACTTTTGATTCTCAAGATCGCCGTGAAGCACGAGAGAAGCGCATACGCCCTTTTAAATGACACTACTTTGCAAAAAAGCTTACAAAACACAAAATACACATGTTCAATTTTAAATTCCTCAAAGCAATGATGAGTTATTTTTAAGCACCCAAAATGAAATGTGAGATTGCCTTGTTCAATTGTTTATCCTTTAAAAAAAATCTAGTATGTTTGTCTAAGGTACTTTTTAAGCCTTTTGTTTGCAAAATTTGTATTTTTCTTTTTAAATCCCAAAAGAAATTTTAGTGTCCTAAGAGCATGAAAGTAAACAAATCCTTGGAAAGGGATTATAATTTCTCCCAAAGTGTTAAAAAACACTTGTTACAATCATGTGATAATTTTTTATTCTTTCATTTCTATGCTCCATGATCCTTTAAAACCTACAATACAAGCTCCAAATGTTATATGAAATCAAGAAATAAGAAGATATGAGGGTTAGATAAAAGATTAAGCATATAAACCCTAAAATTTAGACCAAGTTTCATGGTGTTTTGACATTAGGTGAAAGTTTAAAAATTTTAACTCTATCAAAGTTGATAAAAACCTACACCATTGGATAGCTTATGAAATTCTACCCTATTTCAAAAAAAAAGGTTTGAAAAAGACTAAAAAATGACCAAGATATGACCATTTTAAAATTGGATAAAAAAAAAAAAGAAAAATCATATGCGGCGCCCTTTGGAGCGGCGTTGTTTGCAAGTGTGGCGTTGTTTGGAACATGTACGACACTATATAGCACCACGCGGTTATCTGGGTGTGGCGCTCTGTAGAAACAATCAGTGCAAATCCGACAGAGTTTGCGGGTGCAATGGAGTTTTAAATAAGGCGGTGCTATATAGCAGCGCACCTACAAATGCGGTGCAATACAAAGCCACAGACCTGTAACTTGCAAAAAACGGAAAAAAAAAGTGAAATTTTCAAAAAAACGTGATTTGAACTCGAGATTTGCCCTCCTTCTAGCACCAAAATGTGAACCCCTAATTTGATACCTGCATAAACAAAGCAAACAATCATAATATTAGATCAATATGCAAGGTAAAAGTAGGATTCCCCATGAAATCCATTTACAAATATTCAAAATAGGAAAATGAAGAACAAACATATACAACTAAAGAAATCCTAATTTAAACAAGTGCAAACTCTTGATCCCATGGGGGAGTTGGTGCCAATGAGATGTTGCAATTGGCCCTTTCCCAACTCCTTTGTAAGCTTTGATGATTTGATCCACTTTGTTGGTTGAATTTCTGCATAACCTAGCTACAGATTTGATGAAAATGGATGTAACTAGATATGCTTGAAGATGGATTTGAGTATAGTAAGTTTACTCAAATTGTGGATGTTTGAATGAGAAAAAGAGTCTCTCATTTATAGATTTCCAAGGTGGAAGAGAGAGTGCAAATAAGCAATGTGGGATCATTCAACATCCAATGGCCAAGTGCCACTTGTCAAGATGTGAATGGTTGAGGAATGAGCACATTTTGGTCAATGTGCATGATAAATGCCATTGGATTCAAATTTGAATTTTGAATGTGACATGTGAGAGGGAAAGAGAAATGAAGTTAATGTCACTTGGCTCAATGCACAAGGACATGCAAGAGACATTGAATGCCTTGTTGGAAGGACCAAGTCCACTTGGCCTTTTTGAATTCAAATGAGGGAATATTCCCCTTTTGATGCCATGTGAGGGAAAATAGATGAATTAATAAATCAAAGTAATTGATTTATTTTGAAACTTGCATTCTCTAGAGGATTTTAAGGAGAGGGATTAACTTAATCATGGTTTTGATTAACTTAATGAAGAATTAGATGATGTGACAATTTAGACTTAGATTTATGAATTGAAAGTCAAGAATTGAGAGGAAATGATTTATCAAATAAATGATTTGATTTATTTAATCAAGAAGGAATATGTTAGATTAAATCAAAAAAGGTTTAATTTATTTAATTTAATAAGAGGACTTTAGAGAATTTAATCAAATAAAATGAATTATTTAACTAAAGAGGAATTCATCAATCCGATTGATCAACATTAAGCGTGGTTTTCAACAAAATCCCAAAGCAAAGCACTGATATCTTATCATATCCAAATCGTCAAAATCATGTCAAAAATCCAAAAAAAATTCAAAAATCCATCAAAATTCAAAACATGGGAAAAATCATAAAATCTTCAAAATCTTCATCATTGAGTCTTGTTAGTTTTTCACCTTGTCGAACTACGTTGTCTCTGAGCTTGAATGTAGGCAAGGTTGATCTTTGATCATCCCCCGAGATGGTTAGAGTCAATCCTTAGGTGTCTATTGCATTGGCAATCCGTTTGCCCATCTAGTCTGCATCTTAAGTCAGTCCTTTAAGCAATAAAATGGCAACTCGTTTGTCCATCTTATCATCAAGTCATTCCATCACCAGTCAAACTACGTGGTCTCTGCGTATATAACAAAGGCAAGGCTAATCTATGGATCAGCTCCCGAGACCCCTAGGATAGTTCTTTAAGTTAGTCCTTTCGTCATAAACCTCGAAAATGCCAAAAACATTTGTAAAATCTCAAAAATATCAAAAACAACCTCAAAATATCTGAAAAATCCAAAATGGTGCATCCATTTCATCTTGCTTTCAGCCGTGATTATCATCACTCATAATAAATCAATCGTCGCCTTCATCCTTTGGTGAGTCAGTCAGAAGCAAGTTTAGCAGGTTCCAAAATGAACACCTAATCGTCAAAGTTTTAAAGTCTAAAGTCAGTAAGCAAGCAAGTTGGTCAATTTAGAGTATCAATAGCTTATTACCCAGTCAGTCCCACCAAAACCTTGATCACTACATGTCTTAGGATGAAGCTTTCCTGTGATGGACATAAGTATCAGGTACCTCATAATAGTTTAGCCTTGGCTAGCGGTACGAAGAACATTAGCTTGTTTGTTTACTCTTTCTTGGTCTTTGTTGACTTATCTTATTTTACACTCATTTCAAGGACCTCTCGATGATGCCTAAACAAAACAGGTTTAGAGAGAAAGAAATGGGGCAATGATCATTATCTTTTTTATCAGCTGTGCTTGTTGGTTTTTCTTGTAAAATAACTTGGCGAATACTTGCTTTGTTAGGTTCGTCCTAGGAAGGTTTCTGTATGTCAAGTGTGAACAAGAATACTCCTATCTGATTGACGAGTCAAATTCCATCACACTAGGTACCATGCCATCCTGGTCCTTTATACCTTGATGCATCGTACCTATGTGTGTTATCAAACATAAAGTAATTATCCCTTTGAAAATCCCAACTCCTAGCAATGCAAATCATCATCATCATCATCATTGTAATGTGAACTTGTGTGGATCCTCCATCCATCCATCTTATTCTTCTTATTCTTCTATCTTTACTAACATTTCTATCTAAAATCAGCGTGTTGTATCAAGATATACATGAGGCTACCCATGGCCGATGACTGTCTATACATCATTAGATTTGTCTACATCAAATAATTATCTTTCATCCTTTGATCAAAAGAACCACTCCTCTCACATTTTATCGCGATCTCAATCGAAAAATCATACATTTCCATTCGATCTCTCGAGGAGGAAGTATACCAGCATAATCCTTCCGTTGGGGCAACAGTGGGGCATCTGAAAAATCAAATTTTTTTGAACATTTGATCATAGTAGTTTATTTTTTGAATCAATGCAACAAGTACATTGTTTCAAAGAGGGGCAAAATGTAGACACGTAAAATGTACATGCACCTGATTCAGATCCTACTAACATCATTTTATCTTGAATCATACTCTCAGCTTATCAACATCTTTCGTCCCTTAATTAAATAAATCATTATTTATTTAATTAGGTCTTTCTCCTCTGCTGATTAAATTAATCAATTTAATTTAATTAATTCTTAATACCTCTTTGATTAAATAATTTATTTTATTTGATTAAATCCCTAAAGTCCTCTTATTAAATTGAATAAATTAAACCTTATTTGATTTAATCTAGCATTATCCCCTTTAGTTAAATAAATCAAAACCATTTATTTAATTAACCTTTCCTCTCAATTCTTGACTTAAATCAATTCATAAATTTGAGTCAAAATTGTCAAATCATCTAATCTCTCATTAAATTAATCAAAACCTTGATTAAGTTAATCCCTTTCATTAAAATTCTCTAGAGAATGCAACTTGCACAATAAATCAAATACTTTGATTTATTAATTCATCTATTTTCCCTCACAAAGTATCAAAAAAGAATATTCCCTCAATTTGAATTCAAAAAGGCCAAGTGGACTTGGTCCTTCCAACAAGGCATTCAATGCCTCTTACATGTCCTTGTGCATTGAGCCAAGTGACATTAACTCCATTTCTCTTTCCCTCTAACATGTCACATTCAAAATTCAAATTTGAATCCAAGGGCATTTATCATGCACATTGTCCAAAATGTGCTCATTCCTCATCCAATCACATGTGGACAAGTGGCACAATGCCATTGGATTATATTTTGTCCCACATTGCTTATTTTCATTCATTCTTCCAAGATTGAAATCTATAAATGAGAGACTCTTCCTCTCATTCTATCATCCACAATTTGAGTAAAACTTACTATACTCAAATCCATTTTCAAGCATATCTAGTTTCATCCATTTTCATCAAATCTTTAGCTAGGTTATGCAAAAATTCAACCAAAGTGGATCAATCTTCAACAAATCATCAAAGCTTACAAAGGAGTTGGGAAAGGGCCAATTGCAACATCTCATTGGCACCAACTCCCCCATGGGATCAAGAGTTTGCACTTGTTTAAATTAGGATTTCTTTAGTTGTATATGTTTGTTCTTCATTTTCCTATTTTGAATATTTGTAAATGGATTTCATGGGGAATCCTAGTTTTACCTTGCATATTGATCTAATATTATGATTTTTTGCTTTGTTTATGCAGGTATCGAATTGGGGTTCACATAAGTAAAGGATCTTGGATGGATGTTTCAAATGCATGTGTAATTATATTCAACCTCCAAGATGTTTACATGGCTAATCAAAAGATTTGTCATTGGGAAGAGAGACCTACCTAAGATCATACAATATTCAACTAGTAGGGAAAAACATGCCTTATCATCATTACTAAAAGAAAGCAAAGACATCCTGCAATATGGAGAAACCAAGCACTAGGAAGTGAAATCAATTTATTGGATTTTATATACACAAATTATTTAATTTATTGAAATTATGTACAATCATATTAGTGAAATTTATTGGATTTTTATGTACAAAAATTATATAAAACCTTCCCACAATCATACAAATTTAATTCATACTTTACATAAAATCTTGACATAAAGTCATATATAAACAAACACAAGTTATACATACCAATACACAAGAAGGTAATGGTAAGAATCTTCCTAGATCTAGAACTAAGGATAACATATCAATTTTCGAAAACCCATAAAATTATATATAAATTTATTGAATGACAAGGTCATGTAGGTATATACAAATATACAAATCTGATGTATACATTTACAAATAAGCTTGAATTTATAAAACAAATTAATATAAAATCAATCCAAGGAACCATATAGATCTTATCTACTCTTTATTGTGTCAAGTATTGCCTCCTGGTTAGACTCACAAACCTTCCACAAGTTCTTATTCAATGGTCTGCCCCCATATTTGATCAACTGAACATTTGATGCCACAACAAGGTTAGTGTAATAAATAATTGTTAAACCCGAAAATTGTATAGTTACTATTTTAGTAATGCTTAGAGAATTATGTTTGTAAGGAAGGATTTGAATGAATAAAATGTGTTGAACCTTGTTATCAATTTGAGATCTTCTTACATGTTATGATTGACTCATTCTGTGTTCTTGATTGATGTTATTCTTGGATTAAGAAATACATGTAAAAGGGAATAAATAATCTTGTTTTTATAATTGATTTATATACTGCAAATGTTATGAGCAAGTAACTGCCGTGGTTTTGTGCCAATGGATGCAGGAACATGAACTATTCCTCAAGGCAGAGGGGAGACATCACTCGGGAGAGGGGCTTGGTCGGATAACCAGTAAAGTTAATCAGTTGAGCATACACACACTTCACTAAGGGTTTTGAAAACTAAGTCAGATTGAGTTATCCTGATAAGTCATCCTTAGGCTTAGGAGTTTTGGATTACTTCTTTATGCTTTATGAGTGGTGCTACTTATTATCTGACTTACTGTTCTGTGAGCCTTGAATGTGAAATGTGAATTGATAAGTATGGTATAGATAGGATGTATATGCGTATACGTATACCACCCATATGTATGTAGCAACATGTATGACATGTCGATACAGATGTATGATGGGCAATTATTATGCCATACACATGTGTCAACATGGCATACATACAGATACATACACATGCCTAACACACCTATAAACATATACACACTATCTATTATATTTGTGATAACATTATTTTAATGCCTTGGATTTACAATTAAACGTATATATACATGTTTGCACAAACAGGTGTATTGAGGGTATGCTGACTGGCTAACAATACACGTATTTGGATGATTAAATACAAATATGTATAGATATATTTAAGTGTAAATATATGAATGTTTTTACATATATATTTAATATTATATTTAATATATACGTTATTATAGTTTTACCCGGAATAAATATATAGATATATATAGTAATATTTAAATATTAAAACATTTAAATATATATATATATATATATATTTATTATGGTAAATAAAACTATAATAAAATATATTTAATATAATACAAAATATAAATATAACATCTTACTTATATTTTAAATAAATAAGATCTTGGAAAATAAATAAATTTGACTTGTATAGTCATTTGGCAAATAAATATGTAATTACCATGAGTAAAATAAATAAATGACTTTTATAGTCTTTTTGCTAAAAACGTATGAAGTTTATTTGGTAAAATAAACGTATTTTACTTTGGATAAAATGAAAAGGCTTAGAAAATACATTTCATAAACCTTGAGAAATGCGAAATGTTCATACGCCAAAGGTTCGAAGTTTTGTGTTTGGAAATAATTAAAAACATGAACAAAAGGAAATTGCGCGCAGTTGCAAACTCAAGCGCAAGACCAGGTCGCGGCCTGTTGAGACTCCATTTTCGGGAAATGCGTGAGAAGGGCTGAATGACAGCCAGATGGGGTGCACTTCACCATTGACGTTTTCCTGCCAGTTATAAAATCCACCATTTTTGGGCGCCTTTGATGAATACACCTGTAGGTGTCTATCATTCGCATTTTACCATATGTGAGTGGAAAAGTTCTTCCTGAATAAGGTCGAATCATCTCTCAATTTGCTGAGTAACTTGCTAGTTAGCTACCACTGCATGAATTGACTGGTTCAAATGAAAAAGGTGTCAATTCTCATGCCAAAATGTTAGCAGGCATGAGAATTTGAAACCTATATAATGAGCTTGATACATTGCCATTTCTACCAATTCCTATATGCTTTTGCTTAAATCCAAATTTCCTTTTTGGAGAGCCTTATTTTGTCATTGCTGTAGTCACATTTGTTTTGAGAGCCAATTTACATATTCCATCGCCATTTCTGAGAGACCGTGGTTTTTATATGCTGCAAGCATAAATACAAAACCTCTATAGAAACCAAAATTGTGAGGAGTGGTACTAGAAATCAGAAAGAGAAGGAAGAGAAGAAGCTGCCAGCCTACCACTACGGAATCAGGAAGCATTCGCCAGTAGCAAGGAAACAGGCATGAGAGTTGTCTTTTATATTTATGTTATTTTAGTTAAATAATTCTAGTTGCTTAAATTATGCACTGTTTTGCATTGTGGTGTGAAGTAGGTAGGAAAGTATTAGAATAATTATGTTTCCTATTTTAGTTTGATTTCATAGAAGGAATTCTATTTATAAAGGAATAGCTTGATTCCATAGGGAAAGCTTGTTTATAAAGGAAAAGATTGATTTCATAGGAATAGCTTGTTTATAAAGGAATAGCTTGATTCCATAGGGAAAGCTTGTTTATAAAGGAAAATCTTGATTTCATAGGAATAGCTTGTTTATAAAGGAATAGCTTGACTTCATAGGAATAGCTTATTTATAAAGGAATAGCTTATCCACATAAAAGAAAGGAAATGATGGAATACATTTTAATAGAATTTTACTTGATGAATTGTATTTACTTGAATACTGTTTGATCTCCTTATATAAATGAAAAGAGGAACTAGTTACTAAATGCTAGGTCGAGGATGGAACCAGTACCAAGGTAGTCTAAAGATTTAAAGTTAGTAGGTTAACTAGGAAAAGCTATGAGCTCCATGGATAAAGAATTCCATGTTAGGAGTGACCCGAGGGACCCTTGTTGACTGCATTCCAATTCTTGATTAAGTAGATGATGTAGGAAGTCTGGGGTGATTGACTACCCATGACAAAGGACTTAGCCTACGCATAGGATAAGATAGCCTCAAGTCAAATTGAACCTGACTTAGTGCATGTGATAGATGACTGTTAGTTTAAGCACTACCGAAACACTTTGGCCAAAGTAGTGTAGTACACCTACGTCCACTTAGACTGTGAGACTATTACACTATCAGTTCACCGTAGTCCAAAATACATACTCGATTGAGATTGTGAGGACACAAGGATTTAGTTATGTAGGATTGCACACTATGCTTAGTTGGTCATATAGAACCGGTTATCCAACTAATCTCTTCATAGAAGGGAGGGCCGTCTACTTAACAATAAACGTGTGGGGGACCGCATTATAAGTCCATGGTTGGCGGAAAAGCACTTGAGTGATGTTTCTCCTCCATAGTAGACTTTTGATGAACCAAGGTTTGAAAGGGAAGAACCTGGACCATCTTATTCCTATTTGATCAAAAGATTCTGAGCTATGATTGAAACTTGTAAGATTCTTACTTTGTTATTTATTTGAAAGAAAAGTATTTATGAATTGTGTACTCTGTTATTTACTTGGAAAGGAAAATAATGATGTATTGTGTCAATTATTTCTTTATGATGAAATGTTGCATTAGAATGAAAAGAAAAGTTTATTTACTTTGTCATTATGTATGTCTTTCCTTGTATCTTAATTGTGAAGGTAGAAATTTTTTATTTACCCAGTTTGGGCGTTGTTACATATGGTATTAGAGCTACCAGGTTTAGCTCTGGAACCTATGAGTTCACCAAGTTTTCCCTTTCCAACATTACCTAATGTTGTGAAAATTCTTGTGTCAGGATGGTACGTGTTAGATTAACGACAAGAAAGTCCGTAATTGGAAACGAACGCTACCTGAAGGCCAAGAAGGAAAAGGAGGCAATTGTGAAGACAATTGAAGGAACCAACTATGAGAACGCAGTTTGGTTAAGTGATACAGAAACCTTCAGCCAAGCACTTTCTCAAATCAATGGTGAGAAGAGAAAGATGAAGCTAGAAGCTTTGTACAACTACCTTCCCTTCGTTACACCTGAAGAGTCTGAACCCTTATCTCTATCCAGAGACATGTTGTCTGAAGAAATCTCCAACCCAACATTCATATTTAGGGATCCTAGAGTCCTTCCAATGGCGGAAGTTATTATGATTTCTTCAAGTAAAGAGTTTGAGGGATACACACCAAGGACCCCGCTAGTGGAGAAATGGTCTCATAAACAAATGCTTGCGAAAGGAATGGACCATAAAGAAGATGAGCACTTAAAGGAAACTACCTCCTGAATCTATGTATCGGACAATAAATCTGAGGGTTACTGGTGCAGGAGTACCTAGGAAACACTAGGCATTAGGAAGTCTAGGATGAAGTTTTTGTTGTAGTGCATTTCCATGAAGGTCATGTTGACCATTGAGTTATAATTAGAAGTTAAATAACATGTCTTGATCAGGAGTGATCAAGAGTGATCAGGAGGGGTCAGTAGTTTAAGGGAAACTTACTTTTCCTAGTTCTCTAGAAATTGGCAAAAGTGGCAAAATGGCACATTTTGCACCTTTTCCACAAGAAAAATGTAATATCCAACCAAGGGGAGGCATAACTACCTTCATTGGCCTATAAATAGGGTGCCTCAACCTAAGAGAAAGGTTGGATGCATTCGAGATTGAGTAGAAGTTTCAAAAATCAAGAAAATAGTGATTTCTAATGTGAAATTCCTATTTTTGCTTGAGCTTTGTGTGTTAATGGTTTGATCAGGTACTGTGAGTAGTGTAGGATGTAGGTTAATTATCTTTCAAGAATTGTGTAGGAACAATAGGCAGTTAGTTTCTTTATTTCAAGCATTCTTTGAATAGTTAGTTCATTTCTTGTAATTGTTGTTCTGATTGGTAGACTATCAAGAATGGAGAACTAGTCCATGTTCCCACTGTACCTAGTGTACAGGCTTTTGGGGATTGGGGCTAGAATCCATGTTTGTAAATATGTTAGAGTTAGGAGAGGTTAGGAGTCAGGGAGTCACTATGAAGGTCTTCTCCTAGGCGAGCTTGATAGTGCCCGACTAGGAAAGACAGGAAGTGCAAAGCACTTGGTTTGCAGGGATGACCTTTCCCTGTCAAGTCACATGGTGGAAAGGCAGATAGGAGCCTTGCAAAGGATTTTCATGAAGGAGGAGACTTCACCGGTCCATTTGTATGGAGAGCAAGCTGACAGTTCATTGTGTGGTCAGGAAATGACTCAAAAAGACCTAAATTTTGCTAAATTGAAGGTTAGGCCTGTGTACGGTCAGGTGAGGATTAAGACCTCTAGAATCTTTGAGGGATGGGAATTAGGACCATGAATCCATGGAAAATATTCAGGGTTCTTTGGGAAAGTTTGGAGAACTTTAGAATTCTGACCAGTTTTCTCAGAGTTGGAGGCCTAATAGGGGCTCTGGGCTAGTAGCCTTTTTAACCCTAGATGAGGGTTTGGAGAAAGAGATGGCCAAAGGAAGTAAGGTGGACTCCCTAGAACTATGTTGGAAGCACTCCCACACCCCATGCAAAGAACAAATTGAGTGTGAAGATTAGTTAGCCTTTAGGGAAGAGTAAGGGGTAAGGGAAGAGTAGAAGCATTGCACCAAGGTTGGCTTGGTAGATGGGAATTGAGATGGTAGTGAGGTTGGCTAGGAGAACCGGGGGTACCTAAGCAAGCCTTAGGACCTATAGGTTAAGGTGGTGAAGAGTGACACCATAAGGATCTTCCAAGGTGAGACCCAGAGCATGGAACAATGATTGTTCCATCCAACCCTACCCTATCAGATTGGTATCAGAGCAAGTTAAAGATTTGGGATAGAAATTTGTATGTCTGACCTTGAATCTAGTGGTTCCACAACCATGGTGACACACATTGAGTTGGAAAAGAAGATCGAAGATCAGGAGGAAGATAATAGGAGACTGAGAGAAAGACTAGCGCAACTAGAGGATGCCTTGAGTGATGTGCAAACCAAGACCAAAGAGGTCAATGATAGGTTGGAGGGCAGGGTACCAAAGAGTGAAGAGGTTGCAGAGGAAGACAAGACCCCTGAACCTAACCCTGTTCTGCAAGAAGAGCCTTTCTTGAAGGCATTGAAAGATTTGAGTGGAAAAGCACTTGAAGGCATACCACTGTTTAGTGGGAAATTAGAAGTTGATCTATTCATAGATTGGATAGAAGGCATGGAAAACCATTTTGAGTGTGATGGAGTCACTGAAGCACAGAAGGTGAAGGTGCCCATGTCTAGATTAAGAGGATCTGCCTTGACATGGTGGAAATTCATTCAAACAAAGAGGGAAAAGGAAGGCAAGAAGCCTATTTCAACTTGGAAGGGTATGGTGGAAAAAGTGAGAGAAGCATACATACCAGATGATTATGAGATTCAGCTACATAAGAAAAGACAAAGCTTGAGGCAAAGAGACCAGGATGTGAACACTTACACAAAGGAGTTTCAAAAAATTTGTATGAGGTCTAATGTTTCAGAAGATGAAAGTCTCAAGGTGGCTAGGTATCTTAACGACTTGAAGTGGAACATTCAAGAGGAGATGGCTCTTTTAAGTCCTAAGACAGTACACCAATCTTACCAATTAGCTATTGATATTGAGGAAAGAATCAAGAGGAAACAAGACCAAGCTTCTAAGGGTAGAGGCAAAGGTAGAGATCAAAGAGATCAAAGAGGACAAAGAGGTGGCTACCAAGGTAGAGGAAATGAACCAGGAAACCAAGGTGAATCTAAACTCACTGAGCATGGGAGTGAAACAACTTCTAGAGGAGGTTATGGAAGAGTCAAAGGTTCTCAAGGAGGATCAAATAGAGGGAGAGGAGTAGGAAAGAGCAATTCATATTTTTCTACTATGAAATGTTACCATTGTGGTCAAGTAGGCCATCCAACTTATAGGTGCCCAAAGAAAGCATCTTCATCTAATAATGAGAAGAGAGTGGCATATGCTCAAGAGGACACCATGAATATTAAATCACCAGAGGTCAGTCATATTGAATCTAAAATGGGGGAGAATATGATGTTTAGGAGAGTTTTGATCAGACAACCAGTGAAGGAAGAGCCAAAAAAAAGAAGAGCTCTATTTAGAGTGAGATGCAAAATACTTGGGAAAGTATGTAAGGTTATTGTGGATTCAGGTTCAATAGATAACATCATCTCAGAAGAGGTAGTAATGAAGTTGAAATTGGAGAAGCTATCCCACACTAACCCCTACAAAGTAACATGGTTGAACAAAGGGCAGAGTGTTCTTGTCAATGAGCAAGTAACGGTGGAGTTTTCCATTGGAGGGTACAAGGATAAGTTAATTTGTGATGTGCTACCCATGGATGCATGCCGTATTCTATTGGGAAAACCATGGCAGTATGATAGAAGTGCCATCCATGATGGAAAGGAGAATACAATTTCATTTAAGAAGGATGGGAAGACATTTAAGTTGCAGTCACTGTCAGAGGAGGATAAAGGACAGTCAAAGACACCTAGTGTCTTGTTGAGCAGTGGGAAAGAGTTCCTTAATAATCTACATCAAGGGAGTGAAGGATATGTGATCATGTTGCAATCCAAAGAAGAAGACAAGTCTGAGAAAATAGTCATACCCGGAGCAGTCCAGAAGTTGCTTGAGAAGTACAAGGACATAGTGAGTGATGGTACACCTACAAATTTACCTCCAAAGAGAGCCATTAGTCATCAGATTGACTTCATACCTGGAGCTTCATTTCCAAATAAAGTAGCTTATAAGCTTACACTGGATCATAATTTGGAAGTGGCTAGACAAGTGCAGGAGTTATTGGATCAAGGATTGATTAGGAAGAGCATCATCCCATATGCAGTACTAGTAGTCTTAGCATCAAAGAAAGGTGGTAAGTGGAGATTATGCACTGATTCTAGAGCAATAAATAGAATCACAATTAGGTATAGGTTCCCTATTCCTAGGATTGAGGACTTGATGGATTGTCTTGGAGGAGCTCAATACTACACCAAGTTGGATCTCAGGAGTGGATACCATCATATCAGAATCAAGGATGGAGATGAGTGGAAGACAACATTCAAGACAACTGATGGGTTGTATGAGTGGAAAGTTATGCCATTTGGCCTCTCTAATGCCCCTAGCACATTCATGAGGCTCATGAATGAAGTACTCAAAGACTTTACAGGGATATTTGTGGTGGTATATCTTGATGATATACTCATCTTTAGCAAGACAACAGAAGAACACCTAAAACATGTGGAGTTGGTTCTTAGAAGATTGCAAGAGGAGAAGTTAGCCATCAACCTAGAGAAGTGCGAATTATTTAAACAAGAGATTATATATTTGGGTTTTGTAGTGTCACAAGGATCATTGAAAATGGATCCAAGCAAGGTGGAAGCTATCCTAAATTGGCCTACACCAACCACAGGGACATAGGTAATAAGTTTCCATGGATTGGTTCAATTTTATAGGAAATTCATAAGAAAATTTAGTGGCATATGTGCACCAGTCCTAGATACAATTAAGGGTGGTTTGAAAACTAAGTTTGTGTGGACTCAAGAAGCTGAGAAAGGTTTTGAGAAACTGAAACAAGAAGTGGCAACTCAACCTATTCTTTTATTACCCAGTTTTGACAAGTTGTTTATAGTGGAATGTGATGCTAGTGGAGTTGCAGTAGGAGGAGTGCTAAGTCAAGAAGGCAGACCAATAGATTTCTTTAGTGAAAAGCTTAATGAAGCTAAGAAGAAGTATTCTACATATGACCTAGAACTTTATGCTTTGGTTCAGTCACTTAGGAAGTGGAGGCATTACCTTCTACCCAAGGAGTTTTTTGTCTTTACTGACAATTAGGCACTTAGTTATATCAACACCCAAGAGAAGTTGAGCAATAGACATTTGAAGTGGATGGAATACATCCAAGCTTTTACTTTCACCATTAGACACAAGAAGGGACAGTCGAACAAGGTAGCAGATGCACTAAGTAGAAGATTACTGATAGTGCAAGAGATACAGATCAAAAGCATTGGAATAGAGAGTTTCAAAGATCTCTATGGGGAAGATGAAGATTTTTCAGAGGCCTACAAGGTATGTTTTGACTTTGAGAATCATTTTCATAGTCTATACTTAGAGTATACATTGCAAAGTGTATTGTTGTTCAAGGGTAATCAGTTATGTGTTCCAAGAGGGTCAATGAGAGAAAACCTCATTCAGGAAAAGCATAATGGTAGTCTTAGTGGACATTTTGGCATCAACAAGAGTTTAGAACTAGTACAAAGGTTCTACTATTGGCCTAAGTTGTCAAGAGATGTCAAAAGGTATGTGGAGCAATGTGTTGTGTGTATGAAAGCTAAGGGAGGAGATAGTAATGAAGGTTTATATCAACCCCTACCCATTCCTAACAGACCATGGGAGTGTGTTAGCATGGACTTTGTGGTAGGACTCCCTAAGACCAAGACAGGGTTTGATAGTGTCTATGTAGTGGTGGATAGATTCAGCAAAATGAGTCACTTTATCCCTTGCAAAACCACTCATGATGCTAGCTATATAGCTCACCTTTTCTTCAAGGAAATTGTAAGGATCCATGGATTGCCTTTGAGCATTGTTTTAGATAGGGATGTGAAGTTCATGAGTCACTTTTGGAAGACTCTATGGAGCAGATTAGGTACCAACCTGTCTTTTGGATCAGCTTACCATCCTCAGACTGATGGACAAATAGAGGTGGTTAACAGGGTGCTAGGTAACCTTGTAAGGTGCCTAACCAAAGAGTATGGACATACATGGGACATGGTTATCTCATAAGCTGAGTATGCTTATAATGATAGTGTGAACCGGACCACAGAGAAGAGTCCTTTTGAGGTTGTGTATGGAATGCACCCAAGTGGTATATGTGAGATCATGGATCTAGGAGCTATGGAACATAGGAGTGGACATGCAGAGGACTTCACTCAAACCATGAAGGAGATTTAGGAGCAAGTGAAGAGGACATTCATCGAGGCTACCCAAAAGTTGAAAGAGAAGGTGGATTTATCTAGAAAGGATCTACAATTTATAGTCGGAGACTATGTTATGGTTCACCTCAACAAATCTAGGTTGTAAAAGGGAATGTCAACCAAGTTGCAGATGAAGAGAGTGGGACCATGCAAGGTGTTAACCAAATATGGGAAGAATGCCTACAAGGTGGAGTTACCTACAGATTTGGGGATTTCACCTGTGTTTAATGTAGCTGATCTGATCAGATATAAGGGGATAGTCAATGAAATGGATCAGACCAGTAGGGATGTCTTCAAGGATGTAAGCAAAATAGCCTTACCTACTCAAGACAAGTTACAAGCAGAGAAGATCTTGGAGTCAAGAGTGAAGAAGGCTACAAGGCATAAGGTGTACATGGAGCATCTTATAAAATGGAAGAACAAACATGAATTTGAGGCTACATGGGTGGATGAAGCTCAATTCAAGAAGAAGGGAATAGATGTATCACTACTCTCTCCTCACATTCCTTAGAGTTTGTGCAGAGGGGGGAGAATGGTGCAGGAGCACCTAGGAAACACTAGGCATTAGGAAGTCTAGGATGAAGTTTTTGTTGTAGTGCATTTCCATGAAGGTCATGTTGACCATTGAGTTAGAATTAGAAGTTAAATAACATGTCTTGATCAAGAGTGATCAGGAGTGATCAGGAGAGGTCAGTAGTTTAAGGGAAACTTACTTTTCCTAGTTCTCTAGAAATTGGAAAAAGTGGCAAAATGGCACATTTTGCACCTTTTCCACAAGACAAATGTAATATCCAACCAAGGGGAGGCATAACTACCTTCATTGGCCTATAAATGGGGTGCCTTGATCTGAGAGAAAGGTTGGATGCATTCGAGATTGAGTAGAAGTTTCAAAAATCAAGAAAATAGTGATTTCTAATGTGAATTTCCTATTTTTGCTTGAGCTTTGTGTGTTAATGGTTTGATCAGGTACTGTGAGTAGTGTAGGATGTAGGGTAATTATCTTTCAAGAATTTTGTAGGAACAATAGGCAGTTAGTTTCTTTATTTCAAGCATTCTTTGAATAGTTAGTTCATTTCTTGTAATTGTTGTTTTGACTGGCAGACTGTCAAGAATGGAGAACTAGTCCACGTTCCCACTGTACCTGGTGTACATGATTTTGGGGATTGGGGATAGACTCCATGTTTGTAAATATGTTAGAGTTAGGAGAGGTTAGGAGTCAAGGAGTCATTATGAAGGTCTTCTCCTAGGCGAGCTTGATAGTGCCCGACTAGGAAAGACAGGAAGTGTAAAGCAGTTGGTTTGCAGTGATGAACTTTCCCTATCAAGTCACATGGTGGAAAGGTAGATAGGAGCCTTGCAAAGGCTCAGAATGAAGGAGGAGACTTCACCGGTCCATTTGTATGGAGAGCAAGCTGACAGTTCACTGTGTTGTCAGGAAATGGCTCAAAAAGACCTAAATTTTGCTAAATTGAAGGTTAGGCCTGTGTACGGTCAGGTGAGGATTAAGACCTCTAGAATCTTTGAGGGATGGGAATTAGGACCATGAATCCATGGAAAATATTTAGGGTTCTTTGGGAAATTTTGGATAACGTTAGAATTCTGACCAGTTTTCTCGGAGTTGGAGGCCTAATAGGGGCTCTGGGCTAGTAACCTTTTTAACCCTAGATGAGGGTTTGGAGACAGCGATGGCCAAAGGAAGTAAGGTGGACTCCCTAGAACCATGTTGGAATGATGTGAACCTATTTGAAGCACTCCCACACCCCTGCAAAGAAAAAATTGAGTGTGAAAAATAGTTAGCCTTTAGGGAAGAGTAAGGGCTAAGGGAACTGTAGAAGCATTGCACCAAGGTTGGATTGGTAGATGGGAATTGAGATGGTAGTGGGGTTGGCTAGGAGAACCAGGGGTACCTAAGCAAGCCTTAGGACCTATAGGTTAAGGTGGTGAAGAGTGACACCATAAGGATCTTCCAAGGCGAGACCCAGAGCATGGAACAATGATTGTTCCATCCAACCCTACCCTATCAGTTACTATCCATTTTGGGACAGGAAAGACGAGATAAGAGAAGAAGAAAATGAAAGAGAACTTCAATTCTCTCAATTTGTAGGGTATACACCTCTTAGCTATGTATCCGAAAGTGAATCGGAAGGGTATTCACCCCTTGACTACCTGAATAGTCATTTTATGTGATCTTGTGGATTCTTTGAAATCCTCTTATCTATAAATAAAACGAGGTTTTTCTATCAAATCAAAATGTCTAATTTTTGTGTGAAAACAATTGTTATGTGATGGTGTTTGTTTTTATGTTTACATAAATGGTAAAGTATAAGTTAGTCTAACTTGAAATTAAAATTTCAAGTTATAACTTCTTTAATCTATGGTTCAAGTTTACGAAAGAACTCGAAATAAATCCAGAGCAAGTCAGCAAGAAGAATCATCACCAGCTGAAATGGAAGCTAAGTTAGACCAAATATTGGCCAGATTAGCCAACCTTGAGCAAGAAAAAGCCAAGGACAGGGTGGAAAAGGAAATATCCATAGAGGAACTAGAGGAAAGTTCTTCACACCATGAAGAAAGAGAAAAGTCACCTTCTAACTCTATGGAAAGAAACAAAAAGATGATATCCTGTGAATTGACAAGGGATATGAAAAAGATATATCCACCCAAGTTCGATAGAACTATTGGAGGTGATGAAGCTGAAGTATGGCTTGTACAAATGGAGAAGTACTTTGAAATTCGAGACTATGACGAAGTTACCAAGGCTGCTTGGGGAGCCTATCAATTAGCTGGAGAAGCCTCCAATAGGTGGATGAACAAGAAGTTGGAGCTCAACATAAGTTCAAGGAAGCTGACTTGGAATGAGTTTGTGGAAATCTTCTGTAACCGTTGGTTACCTCAATTGTATTATGATAAAAAATTATCCGACTTCCAAGAGCTGAAACAAGGAACCATGATAGTTCATGAGTACTGGGAAAAGTTCACTCGCCTTATCCACTATGTTCCAATCTACCTCAAGGATGAACGATTCCGTATACAGAAGTTCATATTGGGTTTGAATCATCGGATAGGAAGAGAAGTTGACATGCATGGTCCAACCACTATGGACTTAGTGTATGAGAAAGCTATCCAACAGGAGCAAAAGCTTAGGGCAGATTCCTACCATCAAGATAGGAAGGATCAAAGGAAGGATAGTGATGTGGGTAGCAAGACAACATCTAAGAAGGAAGAACCCGCTTTCATTTCAAGGAAGCAAAAAGGAAAATGATCTTGGTTTAATGGTAAATACTATAAGGGAGATCATGAAAGAAGTGACAACACTAGCAAGGCTAGTGATGGAACAACCAAGTCTGGAGCAACCACTGAAAAGAAAGGACCAAGGGTTGGGTGTTTTATCTGCAAGGGTGATCACTATGCAAGTGAGTGCCCTGATAGAACTTCTAGTTCACAGTCACAAGGAAATGCTTTGCCCTCACAGTAGGCAATGTTCCAACAAAGGATTCATGTTGTAGTGGACGATCGGCAGGCAGACTACCAAATCACTCTGATCAAAGTACCAGGTAACCTTTTTGGACTACCTATTTCTATTTTAATCGACACTGGTGCAACTGAAAGTTTCATTTCGCCTAAGGTAACTAGGCAATTGTGTAGAAAGGTAGGACACATCGAAAAGGAATGGAATGTAGAGTATGCAAACCAAAAAAGAGAAAGGGTTGACCAATGTCTATTTGAGGCTAGGTTAGAATTACCCAACTTTTCCACTGAGGTTAACCTTTATGTCGCGCCACTAGGGTCTTATGATGTAATCCTAGGAATGAATTGGCTATGGAGACATAGGGCTATTGTAGATTGCCAAGCCAAGACTGTAAGATGCCTTGATGATTTAGGAAACCATGTAGAAATCCAAGGGATACCAAGGGAAGTAACTGTTTGGCAAATCACAGCAATGCAGCTTGTGAAAGCCAAGAAGAAAGGTTGTCAACTTTTTGCAGTCAAAATTGAAAAACTAGGGCAAGATGATGAAAACTCCGTGTATCAAAGTTCCCAAGAACTAGAAGATGGAGAAGTGGAAGAAGCAAGGAGATCGGATATGGAGAAGTATCCTATCCTAAGAGATTATGTCGACGTATTTCCAGAGGAACTACCAGGTCTTCCACCGAAGAGAGTGTTCAATTTTTCAATCGACATTGTACCAGGATCTAAACCGGTATCTAAGGTACCATATAGGATGACTACCATAGAGCTCATGGAATTGAAGACACAATTTGATGAGTTGCTGTCCAAGGGATTAATACAACCTTGTGTATCACCATGGGGAGAACCAGTGATATTTGTCAAAAAGAAGGATGGTACATTACGTTTATGCATCGATTATCGAATGCTAAACAAGCAACAGTAAAGAACAAGTACACGTTGCCACGTATTGATGACCTCTTTGATTAGATGAAAGGTGTGGTAGTATTCTTGAAGATAGATCTAAGATCTGGATATCACCAGCTGAGGGTGAAGGATGAAGATAATTTCAAGACAACATTCAGAACTTGTTATGGAAATTATGAGTTCATAGTTTTACCTTTTGGTTTAACTAATGCGCCTGCAGCATTCATGAATCTCATGAATAGTGTTTTCAGAGATTATTTGGATAAATTTGTGTTGGTTTTTCTGGACGACATATTAATTTACTCCAAAAATGAAAAGGAGCATTGTAAGCATCTGGAAATGGTATTGCAAAGGTTAAGAGAACACAAGCTTTACAAGAAACTATCCAAGTGTACTTTCTTCCAAGAAAGAGTGCACTAATTGGGTCATTTTATTTTAGCTAAAGGGATAGCAGTGGACCCGACCAAGATAAAAGCAGTGATACAATGGCCTGTACCCAAGAACGTATCTGAAGTAAGAAGTTTTATGGGACTAGTAGGGTATTATAGGAAGTTTGGTGAGATTTTTTCAAAGATTGCTTTCCCTATAACATCCTTGCAAAAGGAAGGAAAAATATTTGTATGGAATGAGAAGTGCCAAGAGGCATTTGACCTTCTCAAGGAAAAGCTAACCACCACACCAATTCTAAAGGTACCAGATCCCGAAGGAAGCTTCACAGTCATAAATGATGCATGTGGAGAAGGATTAGGAGGTGTGTTGATGCAAGAAGGACAAGTAATTTCTTACGAGTCCAGGAAACTAAATCCATATGAAATGAATTATGCTTTGCATGACTTAGAGTTGGCAGCAGTAGTACATGCTTTAAAAATGTGGAGACACTACTTGCTTGGAAAACCATTTGAGTTGAAAACAAATCACAATGGTTTAAAATATCTCTTTACTCAACCCAATCTAAATGCTAGACAAAGAAGATGGTTGGAGTTAATAGCAGATTATGACTTTAATATCAACTATATTAAAGGAAAAGAAAATAGAGTTGCTGATGCTTTAAGTAGAAGACGCCATATTGCATCTATAATGACAATTTAGAGTGAATTGAAGGAACAAGTGCTTCTGAAATGCAAAGAGGATGAATTTTACTTACAGGTTAAGCAAGCACTCATTGAGAATCCTCAAGACTCTAGGTATGAAGGATATCAATTTGAGTCTAGTGGGATATTAAGGTACAAAGATAGAATGTATGTACCAGATGTCAAGGAATTGAGGAATCTTGTATGGAAAGAGACTCATGAGGCACCATATTCTGGACACCCAGGAGTGACTAAGATGATGGCTGATATAAAACCATTATATTTCTGGAAGGGAATGAAAGGTGATGCTGCAAATTATGTAGCTCAATTCCTTGAATGTCAAAGGGTAAAAGCGGAACATCACCATCCAACAAGATTGTTGTATCCACATGACATTTTTGAAAGAAAATGGCAAGTTATAAGTATGGACTTTGTGCAAGGATTTCCAATGTCTAGGAACAAGCATAATACCATTCTGGTAGTAGTGGACAGGCTAACAAAAGTTGCACACTTTATACCAGGGAATCTAACCGATGGAGCACAGGTCATAGCAAGGAAGTTTGTACATGAAGTTTTTAGGTTGCATGGTATTCTTGAAAATATTATATCTGATAGGGATGCACACATCACTTCTAGGTTTTGGCAAACCTTGTTTTCTGCATTGGGAATGCAGTTAAACATTAGCTCAACATATCATCCGAAAACGGATGGGAAAACTAAAAGGGTAAATCAAGTTATGGAAGACCTACTTAGGGTATATTGCATGGATCAACAATATAAGTGGGAGGACTATTTATCCTTGGTCGAATTTGCATATAACAACTCATATCATTCTACAATTAAGATGGCTCCTTTTGAAGCTTTGTATGGTCAGAAGTGTTGAACTCCTATAAGTTGGGATAAACTTGAGGATCGAGTAAGTCTTGGGCCTGAAATGTTAGTAGAAATGGAAGAACAAGTTAAGTTTATTAGGCAAAGGTTAGTAGAAGCTAACAATCGATAGAAAAGTTATGCAAGTGCTAAGAGAGTGCCTCGAAGTTTTGTCGTTGGTGACAAGGTACTTTTGAGAGTGAAACCTCACAAGAGTTCCATTAAATTTGGAAAGAATTATAAATTGGCTCCATGTTATGTTGGACCCTTTCAAGTCTTAGAAGAAGTAAACCCTGTAGCTTACCGAATCGCTTTTCCAACCGCTCTTGCTAGAATGCATAATGTCTTCCATGTGTCTTACCTTAAAAAGTATATAGCAAGAGATAATCATGTCATTGATTGGAGTGCCTTACAGGTAAGGGATCCCAAAGTAGTAACTCTTGAGCCCGTAAAGGTGTTGGAAATACGTAAGCTACACTTACGTAACTGAGAAGTCTCGCAATGCAAAGTTCAGTGGGACCAGTATGGGAAGGACTCAGCAACTTGGGAGGACTATGCGGAAATCCGAAGAAGATTTCCTGACATTCTTGAAGCTTTTGAGAATCATGAACAATAAATGTTTTGTTTTGATTTATGCTTTGAATAATACCTTTGGTCATCGAGGACGATTAATCATAAGGGGGGGAGTATGTTATACCCTGAAATTGTATAGTTACTATTTTAGTAATGCTTAGAGCATTCTGTTTGTAAGGAAGGATTTGAATAGAATGTGTTGAACCTTGTTATCAATTTGAAATATTTTTACATGTTATGATTGACTCATTCTATGTTCTTGATTGATGTTATTCTTGGATTAAGAAATACATGTAAAAGGGGATAAATAGTCTTTTTTTTATAATTGATTTATATTCTGCAAATGTTATGAGCAAGTAACTGTTGTGGTTTTGTGCCAATGAATGCAGGAACAGGAACTATTCCTCCAGGTGGAGGGGAGACATCACTCGGGAGAGGGGCTTGGTCGGATAACCAGTAAAGTTAATCAATTGAGCATACACATACTTCACTAAGGGTTTTGAAAACTGAGTCAAATTGAGTTATCCTGATAAGTCATCCTTAGGCTTAGGAGTTTTGGATTACTTCTTTATGCTTTATGAGTGGTGCTACTTGTTATCTGACTTATTGTTCTGTGAGCCTTGAATGTGAAATGTGAATTGGTAAGTATGGTATAGACAGGATGTATATGCGTATGCATATACCACTCATATGTACGTAGCAACATGTATGACATGTCGATACAGATGTATGATGGGCAATTATTATGCCATACACATGTGTCGACATGGCATACATACAGATACATACACATGGCTAGCACACCTATAAACATATACACACTATCTATGATGTTTGTGATAACATTATTTTAATGCCTTGGATTTACAATTAAATGTATATATACATGTTTGCACAAACAGGTGTATTGAGGGTATGCTGACTAGCTCGCAATACACTATTTGGATGATTAAATACAAATATGTATAGATATATTTAAGTGTAAATATATGAATGTTTTCATATATATATTTAATATATACGTTATTATAGTTTTACTAGGAATAAATATATAGATATATATAGTAATATTTAAATATTAAAACATTTAAATATATATATATATATATATTTATTATGGTAAATAAAACTATAATAAAATATATTTAATATAATACAAAATATAAATATAACATCTTACTTATATTTTAAATAAATAAGATCTTGGAAAATAAATAAATTTGACTTGTATAGTCATTTGGCAAATAAATATGTAATTACCATGAGTAAAATAAATAAATGACTTTTATAGTCTTTTTGCTAAAAACATATGAAGTTTATTTGGTAAAATAAACGTATTTTACTTTGGATAAAATGAAAAGGCTTAGCAAATACATTTCATAAACCTTGAGAAATGTGAAATGTTCATACGCCAAAGGTTCGAAGTTTTGTGTTTGGAAATAATCGAAAACATGAACAAAAGGAAATCGTGTGCAACTGCAAACTCAAGTGCAAGACCAGGTCGCAACCTGTTGAGACTCCATTTTTGGGAAATGCGTGAGAAGGGCTAAATGAAAGCCAGATGGGGTGCAATTCACCATTGATGTTTTCCTGCTAGTTATAAAATCCACCATTTTTGGGCGCCTTTAATGAATACACCTGTAGGTGTCTATCATTCGCATTTTACCATATGTGAGTGGAAAAGTTCTTCCTGAATAAGGTCGAATCATCTCTCAATTTGCTGAGTAACTTGCTAGTTAGCTGCCACTACATGAATTGACTGGTTCAAATGAAAAAGGTGTCAATTCTCATGCCAAATTGTTAGCAGGCATGAGAATTCAAAACCTATATAATGAGCTTGTTACATTGCCATTTCTACCAATTCCTATCTGATTTTGCTTAAATCCAAATTTCCTTTTGGAGAGCCATATTTTGTCATTATTGTAGTCACATTTGTTTTGAGAGCCAATTTACATATTCCATCACCATTTCTGAGAGACTGTGGTTTTTATATGTTACAAGCATAAATACAAAACCTCTATAGAAACCATAATTGTGAGGAGTGGTACTAGAAATCAGAAAGAGAAGGAAGAGAAGAAGCTGCGAGACTGCCACTACAGAATCAGGAAGCATTCACCAGCAGCAAGGAAATAGGCATGAGAGTTGCCTTTTATATTTCTGTTATTTTAGTTAAATAATTCTAGTTGCTTAAATTATGCACTGTTTTGCATTGTGGTGTGAAGTAGGGTAGGAAAGTATCAAAATAATTATGTTTCCTATTTTAGCTTGATTTCATAGAAGGAATTCTGTTTATAAAGGAATAGCTTGATTCCATAGGGAAAGCTTGTTTATAAAGGAAAAGCTTGATTTCGTAGAAGGAATTTTGTTTATAAAGGAATAGCTTGATTCCATAGGGAAAGCTTGTTTATAAAGGAAAAGCTTGATTTCATAGGAATAGCTTGTTTATAAAGGAATAGCTTGATTCCATAGGGAAAGCTTTTTTATAAAGGAAAAGCTTGATTTCATAGGAATATCTTGTTTATAAAGGAATAGCTTGATTCCATAGGGAAAGCTTGTTTATAAAGGAAAAGCTTGATTTCATAGGAATAGCTTGTTTATAAAGGAATAGCTTGACTTCATAGGAATAGCTTATTTATAAAGGAATAGCTTATCCACATAAAAGAAAGGAAATGATGGAATACTTTTTAATAGAATTTTACTTGATGAATTGTATTTACTTGAATACTGCTTGATCTCCTTATATAAAGGAAAAGAGGAACTAGTTACTAAATACTAGGTCGAGGATGGAACCAGTACCAAGGTAGTCTAAAGCTTTAAATTTAGTAGGTTAACTAGGAAAAGCTATGAACTCCATGGATAAATAATTCCATGTTAGGAGTGACCCAAGGGACCCTTATTGACTGCATTCCAATTCTTGATTAAGTAGATGATGTAGGAAGTCTGGGGTGATTGACTAGCCACGACAAAGGACTTAGCCTACGCGTAGGATAAGATAGCCTCAAGTCAAACTGAATTTGACTTAGTGCATGTGATAGATGACCATCAGTTTAAGTACTGCCGAAACACTTTGGCCAAAGTAGTGTAGTACACCTACGTCCACTTAGACTATGAGACGATTACACTATCGGTTCACCGTAGTCCAAAGTACTTACTAGATTGAGATTGTAAGGACACAAGGATTTAGTTATGTAGGATTGCACACTATGCTCAGTTGGTCATACAGAACCGGTTACCCAACCAATCTCTTTGTAGAAGGAGGGCCATGTACTTAACAGTAAACGTGCGGGGGACCACATTATAAGTCCGTGGTTGGCGAAAAATCACCTGAGTGATGTTTCTCCTCCATAGTAGACTTCTGATGAACCAAGGTTTGAAAGGGAAGAACCTGGACCGTCTTATTCCTATTTGCTCAAAAGCTTCCGAGCTATGATTGAAACTTGTAAGATTCTTACTTTGTTATTTATTTGAAAGAAAAGTATTTATGAATTGCATACTCTATTATTTACTTGGAAAGGAAAATAATGATGTATTGTGTCAATTATTTCTTTATGATGAAATGTTGCATTAGAATGAAAATAAAAGTTTATTTACTTTGCCATTATGTATGTCTTTCCTTGTATCTTAATTGTGAAAGTAGAAAATTTTTATTTACCCAGTTTGGGGGTTGTTACAATAATCCTCTAATGAATTTCAAAGTCCTCAAACAACCACTCATCAAACTTCTTAATTGGGTACCTTCTAAGCCATGTTTCAGTAACAACACTGACCTTGCAGGATACTAGATGTTTTCTTCATCTATAAAAGGGGCCTCCAATTTATTTTTTGCCTCAACACAATGACATAAGTAATAATTTGTTCCCTCTTCATTGTCTTTATCTACAATAATTGCATAAAAATGTCTTGGATTGATATGTGCATCCAATTAGATGAATTTAGTCAATATTATAAAAAACTACAAAGTAAGATAAAATTATGAATTTCTTAAACTATGCATGTAGATATATTACCTAGTTGAACTAGATATAATATGTGATTAAAGTGAATTGATGATTCTATCTCATGCATTTTTGTTTCTATTGTGAGTCGATACATCTCAAGTGAGCTTAGAAGTATTGTAAACCATTCATCAACCCACTCATTTGACTTGCACTAATCAAGCATGATCTGTACACGACGAAAAAAATCATACCATCTTTCACGTTTGAATACTCCATGAACCTACATTAGAGCTCCTAAAAGAGTTTGGATCATTTTATCTTTTCAATGTACACAAATCCTCATATTTTTTAATGTTAGTATCATCTACCAACCAATTATTTTTTATGAAATATAGACTTACCTTCATTACCGAGACCCATTATAGTGTTACACTATTCAACGATAAATTTCACATATGTCAACCTTGCATTGTCTTTGTACTTCAACTCTTCTCGTGCTAAGGCTCTTTTAAAACATTCTCTCACACCATCATGCTCCCCCTTTCTATGCCCAACCTTACAAATATTCCACATATGTTGAACACCTGTGATCTTATGCATCATTCTCAACCAATAAAATATCTGTGAGTTCTTGAATTGTGATGCACAATTATCTAACCATATGATATGTTGATGGAATGATATGCCCCTTCTAACTAAATCATGATAGAACATCTAAAAACAACCTTGCATGGACCTTGTAGAATGCGTGCAATCATCACTAGAATATGTAAAATATGTTTGTTATTTTGTCAACACCATAAAAATCATTTCTTTGTTGGATAATGAGCAAAAATTGGAGAATAATAGAGCATGCGGGCCTAAATCATGGATCACATGTATTTTTACCATTTTTTTGTATTTCCTAAAATGTGCTAATGGTAAAGCATGGGCATTATTTAACATGTATAAAGCACAAACACATTTTAAATTTTCCAAAGCATGAGCACATTATATCATTTATAGACACATATAACTATAATCCTATCACCATCAATCCTAAATGCTACACCCTCAAACCTCAACCCTATACCTTATATCCTCAATCATAAACCCTATACCATCAACCCTATAACTTATACCATTAATCATAAACACTATACCTTTGACCCTATGCCCAATATCCTTAATGCTAAACCCTATAACATATGCACTCAACCCTATACCCTCAACCCTAAACACTATTCCTCAACCATAGGCCCTAAAGTCTATACAATAAAATCTCAACTCTAAAATCCATATGAACCCTAAAACTGATACCCTCAACCATATACCTTATACTCTCAACCCTAAACCCCATAACCTTAACCCTTAAACCTATACCCTCAACCCTATACTCTAAACCTTATACCCTATACCTTATACCCTCCACCCTGAATCCTATACCCTTGACCTTATACCTTATACCCTCAATTGTAACCCTTATACCCTCTACGCTACTCAAACCTAAACCCTATAACCTCAACCCTAAACCCTATACCTTATACCCTCAACCATAAACCCTATACCCTATACCTTATACTCACTACCCTCAACCCTAAATCCTAAAACCTATACCCTTAGCTCTATACCCTAAACCCTAAACCCTATACCCTATACCATCAACCCTAAACCCTATACCTTATACCCTCAACCATAAACCCAATACCATCAAACCTATTCCCAATATCCTCAAACCTAAACCCTATACCCTATAAGCTCAACCCTATACCCTCAACCCAGAACACTATCCCTCAAACCTAAGCCCTAAATCCTATACACCAAATCCTCAAACCTAAAATCTATGCCCTCAACCCTAAAACCTATAAACCATATACCTTGAACCCTATACCCAATACCCTTAACCTTGAACCCTATACCCTCAACCCTATACCTTAAACCCTATACCCTCAACCCTAAACCCTATACCTTATACTCTGAACCCTACACCCTCAACCTTATACCCTCCATCGTAAAACCTATACACTCTATCATATACCTTATACCCTCAATCGTAAACCCTATACACTTGACCCTATATACCTAATAGCCTCAACCCTATACCCTAAACCCTTAACCCTACACCCTCAATCCTAAAATATATGCCTTATACCATCAAGTTTAATCCTTATACCCAATTCCCTCAACCCTAAATCCTAAACCCTATACCCTTGATCCTATACCCTAAACCCTATACCCTCAACCCTGAAATCTATAGCTTATACCCTCAACTATAAACCCAATACCCTCAAACCTATACCCAATATCCTCAAACCTAAACCCTAAACCATATACAATCAAACCTATACCCTATACACTCAATCCTATACCCTCAACCCTCAACCTTGAACACTAAACCCTAAAACCTAAACCCTACACCCTCAACTCTAAATCCTATACCTTATACCCTCAACCATAAACCCTATACCCTATACCTTATACCAAATACTATCAACCCTAAATCCTAAATCTTATACCCTCAACCCTAAAGCCTAAACCATATACCCTCAATCCTAAACCCTATACCCTCAACCCTAAACCCTAAACTTTATACCCTCAACCGTAAACCCAATACCCTCAACCCTATACCCAATATCTTTGACCCTAAACCTTATACCCTATACAATCAACCCTATAACCTCAAACCTAAAAAATATCCCTCAACCATAAGCCATAAATCATATACACTAAACCCTCAACCATAAAATCCACACCCTCAACCTTAAACCCTATACTTTATACCCTCAACCCTAAATCTTATATCCTCGACCCTATACCCTATACCCAATACCCTTAACCCTATACCCTATACCATCAACTCTATACCCTCAATCCTATACCATATACATTATACCCTCAATCCTACACCATCAACCTTATACCCTCCATTGTAAACCCTATATTCTCAACCTTATACCTTTTACCCTCAACTGTAAAGCCTATACCCTCAACCCTAAATCCTAAACCATATACCCTAAATCCTAAACCCTAAACCCTAAACCATATACCATACCCTCAAACCTAAACCCTATACCTTATACCCTCAAACCTAAACCAAATACCCTCAACCCTAAACCCTACACCCTCAACCCTATACATTATACCCTCAACCTGGAAGTGCTACTTGAAGAGGACAAGGGAATCCTAGTCCACTCATAGATGTGGGTGAATGGGAAGGACCTATAATTCATTGTTAAAGTGGAAGTATTTTTTTTTATAACTGCTATTTTTTTAAGAGATTGAACCTATAGACAACACTACACCCCCAACGACAACCCATGGAATGAGTGAGATAGGGGTAAAATATTTAGGTAGGTAGATAAGATGGGTGAATAGAAGTATCAAATAGCAGAGGTAATTTGAAAATATTATATCTTTGGTTGTTTTAAAATAAATTTTCAGCATGTTATTTCTCATATTAGAGAATTTATATTACTGTTGATCTAACCTAAGGAGGTAGGATCAGTTATAGTAACCACTCATTCCAAAACAACCAATATGAATCCAAAAAACTAGATGTGATATATATTATTAAATGGAATCAAGATGTATTCACTTCACTAATGAGGGAACCCTACACTACCACATACAAAATTTGATTGATCTCATTCCAATGAAACCATTACCAAATGGGCCACTAGATATAGAAGATGAATCTTAGAGAATGAGGAAATCAAATAATAGATTTAGGAATTGATTCAAAAGGGTCACATTGAAAAAAGTGACTCACCATATGAAAACTTAATTACTCTTTCTAAGAAGAATGATGGAAATTGATTCCTCTACATTGAAATATGAGATTTGAACAATATCACTATAATAAATAGGTATCCAAATCCTTTCATTGATGGCCTCTTCGATCAACTTAAGGGGGCTAATTTTTTCACTACAGATTGGGTACCATCAAGTTACCATTAAGTCATTAGATGTGTGAAATAATACCTTCAAATCTAAATGGATTTTTTAAATGTCTAGCCTTTGTCTTTGCCTTGACCAATACACTTGCCACCTTCATGTGAGTGATGAATGATGCACTCAAGCCTCTCACTATTTTCTTTGTCAAGTTTTCTATTTATATAACATACTCATATTAAGTAATGCATAGTAGGAATATATACATCATGTTCAATAAATACTTTCAACTCTACAACAATATGGGCTCTATGATGAAAATAAATAAAAAGTATTCATTTAGTATAGAAAGGATTTAGTACCTTAGATATATTATAAAAAAGGATCGTGTTTATGTGGACCCTAAAAAGATAGAGGTAGCTAGATATTGGCCACCTCAAAAAATATCATAGAATATTATAGACTTTAGGATCCTCCAACTTTTATTATAGTTTTGTGTAACTAGGATTCTCACACTTGGCATGACCTATGTGTTGAATCCCTCTTATGCTTTTTTGTCCTTGATGTCATCTTATGGTTATCTAGCATCTTGATGGCTTGATGGTTATCTTCTCAGTTGATTCATATTTTGGTTGGCACATTCACATCTTTGGTTTTATTATTTATTATCTTAAAGGCATTGATCATTTAACTTCATGTGCAGATTACAAATGCTTGTTGAGGCATTCTGGTTACATATCATTTGTCTCCATTTGATCAGGTGATACATTTCTGGTTTAATCTTTTACCGGATCAGTGATGAATTTATACAGGTTGTTACAATGTGAATTTATCATGCAAAATAAGTCTTAATAAGTCACTGGGCACTATCTTGGCATTGACACATCATATCACAATGGGCATTTCAAGAGGACAAGTTTGGCTTGAATGAATTCAGTTTTTTTTATGGGAAAATGGCATTCAAAAATCTTGCATAATAGCTTGCTTCTATTTATTAGACACTATGAATTCACCATGAAAATTCAGTCTTCTCTATTCATTATAAGTCTTTAGACTTCCTTTGGAAATGGCATAATATTACATTGAGCATATCAAAGTGGCTTTTGACCTTTGGTAAAGGGAAATATCTAGTCTTTGATATTTACTTGTGTGAATAATTTGGTCCTTTCAAAACATTTCCTTTGGCATGATTATGTCGGCAGTTGACTTGGAAAATTGGGTAAAGGCTTTTGTTTAAGTTTTTTGGACAGCATAATTACCTTATTTCTGCCCATAGACTTGACATGGCATAATTTGTTTGATTAATATCTTTCCTTTTTCGAATTCCAAATGCCTATCTTATTTTGCAAAGGTATTCATACTTGCTTGCATTGGAAGTATAGGGTAAAAACATTTTGCTGTCTCAAGTTGTGTTGCCCACAGTCTGGTCACCACCATGGAGCATTTTCCTTGGGAATTTCTAGTTCCCTTTGGCATTTTTGCTTCTGTACAGCAGATCGGGAGCAGTAGGGTGCAATCAGGAGCTCTCCACAGAAGTCGCTCCATGTGTCTTCTTTCAGCCACAGGCTGCAAACTCATTTTTGGAAGGTTGTGTGGTCATTTTTCCTCTCCATTGCAGATCTGGTAATCTCTTCTTTGAACAAAAAAAAATGTTTTTCCAGGTATTTGCTCTTTGATTGGCTTGCAGATCAATTTTTTGCTCAAGAAAAATAGTTATGAAGCTATTCTTTCTCTTTTTTGCAAAGTGAAAAGTTGAAAACGGCTATTACTTTCCTGAAAGAGTCGAAATTAGTTACTTCTAAGGTTGAAAACATGACTGCAAATATCTATTAAGGGTTATCATGATAGTAATATAAAGGATCTGTGCTTTCTGGTTAATGAATAATGAAAATGCCATCAAATCTTTGCATTTGGTTATCTGGGTTCTTGGATAACGTTTCCTGTGAAGGTATTTCTGTCACTCTTCACAATGATTTCAGTTTGTTGAGTTTTTCAGTCATTGCATTGGACTCAGACCTCAGAATATTCTCTCAGCCTCACTGGAATGTGTGGGTAACTGTTAAAATTCCTGGTTATTGGTTTTCGGTTGCATGTTGGTTAAGGTTTTAGTTATCTCTCTTTCATTGTAGCTTACTTGTCAGATCTCGTTGGGTATATGCATTCTTCTTTACTACATGTGGGTAAAATCTGAAGGTGGTTTCTTTTTTCTAAAAATACCTATGATGCATTGCTGGTCTAGTCAAGAAAAATGGTTATCATTTCATTTTTAAATGATGTGCTCTCATTGCATTTGTTTAAGCACTGCATGTGCAGGCTTCTAGTGAAGACAAGATCTGTCACTCTTCTATTCTTGGTCATTGTTGTTCTATCCTTAACATAAAGAAAGAATCTCTCTTATGTGAACACTGCAACATCAGATCTGACTTGACAGTCATTATGTAACCTGAAAAATATCCTTGCATAACCTTTCAAGAAAGTAAAATTAGAGAGACAATTGTAATACTTCCATTTTGTAATGATGTTTTTTTGTAAAAGGAAAAACCAGTGAGTTTAGGGTTAAGTGATGACAAAAAATCATAAACTAAAAACAAGGGTATTACTATTTAGTGTTTTGGAAGTCTATTCTGTTCTTTGATGTTGAAAATTGCAAAACACAGTGCGTATTCAGATTTGTAGTTTTCTGTAATGGGAAAAGATTGAAAATAAAACAGTGAGAAAAGAAATGATGCATGAATGATTGTAAAATAGTTTGATGAGATTGTATTGTAACAGAGATAGGATTTTTCCTCAAGATGCATTGAGATTAGATAATGCATGGAATTCTGAAGAGTCAATTCCGACTCTTGAAAATTCTATGTTTTGTCTGTCAAGAGGCACTTGACAGAAATCAAGTGAAACAGAGAGATCCTTTGTACTATTGTTTTGTTCTATTGAATATATGGAAAGGGGTTGGTGCTCCTTGAGATTGGTGTCTCTAAACAAAGGGGTTGTTGCTCCTTGAGTCGGTGCTCAAAAATCAGCCATTGAGGCTTTGTCAAAATAAATCTTTGAAATAAAAGCCTGAAAAAGGCAGCAGGTTCAAGAGTGGTTTTTCTACCCCAAGAGGGTTTTCCACTCGACATATCTTGTGTCTATCTATGTCTCTATGACTCATTTGCTTCAGTTCTTTACTACTTTAAAATGCAATGTTCCATTACTCATTCTAGTTTATATGATTGCATTCGAATACATGAATGAAACTAGCATTGATAAATGAGAACATATGTATGGTACTTTTCAGTTTTAGTTTAAATTGATTAAGAAGTTATAAACACTAATTCACCCCCCCCCCTCTCAGTGTATTTTCACTCCAACAATTGGTATCAGAGCCTAGGGTCCTTTGATAGGTCTTTCTAAACTAGGATTGATTCTGGACTTGGAATCTATTCAAAATGTCTCAAGCTCATGAAGGTACTTCCATGAATAGAGCTCCATTATTTGATGGAACTGATTATGTATTCTGGAAAATCAAAATGGAGACTTATTTAACTTCTATAGAACTTGATGTCTGGAGCATAGTATTGACTGGGTACACCGTACTAGCTAATTTGCCAACTAATTTTGATGAAAAGAAGAGATATGAGACGAATGCAAGAGAAAAGCATGCTCTTCTATGTGCTCTGAATAAAGATGTCTTCATCAAAGACATGCACTGTAGTTCTGCTAGTGAAATCTGGACTAAACTTGAAACTATCTTTCAAGGAAATGAAAAGGTAAGATAGTCTAAAGTTCTCACTCTAAAACACCAGTTTGAAGAACTAAAAATGAGGGATGATGAAAAAGTAGCTGGCTACTTTTTGAGAGTTGATGAAATAGTAAATGCAATGAAGGGTCTAGGAGAAGAAGTCAAGGAATTTGATGTAGTAACCAAGGTCATCAGAACCTTGCCAACAAAATTTGAAGCTAAGGTAGCTACTCTAGAAGAGAAGAAATGTTTTACCTAGCTTACCCTTGACAGTTTACAAGGCACGTTGACTACCTATGAAATGAGGATTAGTAAAAACAACCCCACTGCAAAAGAAGCAACATATAATGCTGAAAGAAAAGAAAGGGATGAGCTCTCTGAATCAGAATTTTTTGATTCTAAAGAATCCCATTTTGTAAGGAAACTCAAAAAAGGTTCTAGAAAGTATAAGGGAAAACTTCCCTTCAAATGCTTTAACTGTGGAAAATGAGGCCACTTTGCTGCAAAGTGTCCCTATGGTGACACAAACAGTGATAACGAGAAATCTGAGAAATTTGCCAAGAAAAAGGCTTATAGACCAAAACAAAAATTCAACTTCAAAAAGAAGAAAAGTTTGTTCAACAAAAATGAAACAGACTTTGAATCTAATGACTCTCTAGATGAAGAAGATGAAAATATCTTCATGGCTGAAATCATTCAGCAAGATGAAACAAACAACAATGATGTTGAAGAAGGTGAAGTGGACTATGAAGGAGAACTGAAGTGTGCTCTAAAAGAGCTGAGAAAACTTAAGAAACAGTTGCGTGCTCAAGAACAAAATGTTGTTCAAGATAACTCACAAGAGCAGCTCATTAATCTTGAGATAATTTCTCTAAAAACTCAACTTGAAGAATCCAAAAGAGTTGAAGATTGTCTTCGTATTGACATCAGTTCCAAAGATCAAGAAATTTAGAAACTTGAACATGAGATTGTAGATCTCAGGAAGAATATCGAAAAGTATGAAAGCACTCTTAAACTGAATGACATGCTTAGTAAACAGAAATTAAACAAAGACAAAACTGGTATTGGCTTTGTTAAAGGTGAATGCTCAAATGACAACGAGAAGAACAATACTGTTGCTAGAAACAAAAAGCCTGAACACAACACTCTGAGTTTTTCAAGGATCACATTCATCCTTCTAGGAGCAACAAAATGGTTTATAACTCTTACCCTCTCTTCTATGGGTATTGTTACTTCTGCAATAAGTTTGGTCACAAAGTAAATTCTTGCAGATTTATGAATGCTAGAACTCCTAGATTTGGCTTTAGGAAAAATCATGGTTTTACAAGACATATTAGATATTTTACTTGCAAATCTTTGAGTCATTCAACAAAGCAATGCAATGCTGATTAGTAGAATAAACAACTGAAAACCATCAAAGTTTGGAAACCCGAAGTAGTTAACAACATTGAACAAACTATGCTTGTTCAAATTGCTTTTCACTCTAAGAAGAGGGACCTATGGGTCCTAGACAGTGGCTGTTCAAACCACATGACTGGTGACAAAAAAAAATTCATAAATTTAGAAGACTATGTTGGTGGATATGTAAAATTTAGAGACAACTCTGGAATTCAAATCAAAGGAAGAGGTTCTCTGTTATTGAATGAAGACACTCCAATCTCAAATGTTTATTATGTAGAAGGATTGAAACATAACCTTCTGAGTGTCAGTCAAATCTGTGATAGTGGCTATCAAGTCCTATTCAATTCACAAGGATGTGAAATCAAATATCAGTCAGGTAAAGTTGTTGCTGTTGGAAGGAGGACTAAAGGAAATGTCTACAACTTACTAGAAACCTCTGGACATGAAAATAATCACGGTATATGCTTAATGAGTCATGTTGAAGAAAGCTGGTTGTGGCATAAGAGACTAGGCCACATTAATTTTGACAATATGGTAAGAATCGACAAAAATCAAAATGTAAGAGGTCTACCCCCTCTTAGAAAACCTGACAAAGCTATGTGTAAAGAGTGTCACAAAGGAAAGCAAACCAAGGTAAGCTTTAAATCTAAGGAACATTTTTCTACTAAGCCTCTACAAATTGTTCATACTAACTTATGTGGTCCTACAAGGACTAGATCCATAAATGGTGAGAAATACTTCATGTTGTTTGTTGATGACTACTCTTGTATGGTATGGGTTACTTTTCTCAAGAATAAATCAGAAGCTTTTGAATGCTTTAAATTTTTTAGAAAACTGGTAGAAAGAGAAACAGACTTAAAACTGAAGTGTTTAAGATCTGAAAAAGGTGGTGAATTCACCTCACAAGAATTCATAGACTACTGTGACAAACATGGCATAAAAATACAGTATACTGCTGCTAGAACACCCCAGCAAAACGGGGTAGTTGAGCGAAAGAATAAGACTGTAAAAGAGATGGAAAGAACCATGTTGAATCAAGCAAATCTGGCAAATATGTAATGGAAAGAAGCTGTTCATACAACTCTTTACATTTTGAATAGAGCGTAGATTAGAGTGAAATCAAACTTCACTCCATATGAACTGTGGTATGGAAAATCTGCCCAAATTAAATACTTCAAAATTTTTGGCTACAAGTGTTTTATCAAAAGAGATGATGAAAACTTAGGCAGTTTCCAGTCTAAAACTGATGAAGGTATCTTTCTAGGACACTCTATACATAACAGAGCCTATAAATGCTTTAACAATAGGCTAAACAAAATTGTTGAATATGTCAATGTTAAATTTCATGAAAATCTGCTGTTAGATGCTGAACCTATGCAAGATGATGAAGAGGATGAATTTGAGCTTGATATAATCACTGAGAGCTTTGAAATTACAAAGCCTGAAAAAAAACCAACAAGCCCTAAACTTGCTGAAGCACAATCTGAAGACGCTGAAATTAGCTCAGAAAAGTGTGAACCCAAAGTTACTTCAAAATCTCTAGCTAGAAATCATCCCAAGGATTTGATTATAGGAGATAGATCTGTAGGAGTTCAAACAAGGAAAAAATATGTTAACTATGATGAAAAAGCTCACATAGTTGAGCTTACTGCATTTTGTTTAATCACCCAGTTTGAGCCCATATTTTTTGATGATGCTCTAATTGATGAATGTTGGCTTAATGCAATGTAGGATGAAATTGATCAAATCAAAAAAAATCAGACTTGGGATCTAGTCCCAAGACCAGATGACAAAAATGTCATAGGTGGCAAGTGGATATTTAGAAACAAACATAATGAAAATGGTCAGGTTGTTCGCAACAAGGCTAGATATGTCTGCAAAGGATATGCTCAGCAAGAAGGTATTGATTTCGGTGAAACTTTTGCTCCTGTTGCTAGGCTTGAATCCATTAGAATTTTCTTGGCATATTATGTTTTCAAAAATTTCACTGTATATCAGATGGATGTAAAAAATGCTTTTCTGAGAGGATACTTAGAAGAATAAGTTTACATAGAACAACCTGAAGGGTTTATATGTAAAAACAAACCCAATCATGTCTATAGGCTGAAAAAGGCTCTATATGGCCTAAAACAAGCTCCTAGAGCTTGGTACTCTAGATTGGACAGTCACTTACTGTCAAAAGGGTTCATTAGAGGAGGAGTTGACAACAATCTGTATGTTAAAATTGAAGGATCTGATATTCTTGTTGTTGAAATCTATGTTGATGACACAATTTTTGGTTGCAACAATATTGCCTTGAGTAAAAAATTCTCACAAATCATGGAATCTGAATTTGAAATGTCAATATTGGGAGAACTGTCATTTTTCTTAGGTCTCTAGATTTCACAACCTGACTCTGGCATCTTTCTATCTCAAGCAAGGTATGCAAAAGAAATGTTAAAAAGGTTTAAAATGGATGAAAGTCATCCTGTAAGCACCCCAATGGCTACTGGCTATAAACTTAGCAAAGTTGATGACTCCCCTACTGTAAACTCAACTAATTATGGGTCAATGATAGGAAACCTATTGTATTTAATTACCTCAAGACCTGACATAATGCAAGTTGTTTGCATGGTTGCTCATTTTCAATATGCTCCTAAACAATCTCACATCAATGTTGTGAGAAGAATTCTTAAGTATGTACAAGGAACAATTGATTATGGGCTCTGGTATCCCAGAAACAATGATTTCTCTTTAGTAGCTTATATCGATTATGACTGGATAGGATGTCTAGATGATAGGAAAAACACCAGTGGTGCTGCTTTCTTTCTTGGTGATTGTTTAGTGGCTTGGCACAACAAAAAGCAAGAATATGTGTTGCTCTCTACTGCTGAAGCAGAATATATAGCTGCCACTTCTTGTTGCACTCAGGTAATTTGGATGTCACAGACATTATTAGATATGGGTATTGAAATCCCAAACCCTATTACTATTTTGTGTGACAATACTAGTGCAATAAACATCTCAAAAAATCTAGTTATGCACTCTCGAACTAAGCATATAGCTATAAAGTTTCATTTTCTTCGCAAAAAGGTGCTAGCTAATGACGTATCTGTGCAATATGTTCCTACACAAGCACAAGTTGCTGATATTTTTACAAAAACTTTGTCTAAAGATGTCTTTGAGAGACTTCGGTTTCGATTGGGAGTGGTCTCTCAATCTTTGTTATCTTAAACAATCTATCTTGGTGATAGGGGGAGTTGGTTAGCTCTTCCTGCAGCTTATACTTTTCTACTCAAAGGTTCTTTCTGCAGTTTGATGTCATGTCACAGTTGGTTCTGGTTTATCTTTGTTTCATCTCCCTTTATCCTTGTGTCAAAAAGGGGGAGAAGTTTGAGCATCTGGTTACAGTTCATTACCTTTGGTTTGGTGGCTCAGTTTTTCCATCAAGGACAAAGGGGGAGTTTGTTGAATCCCTCTTATGCTTTTTTGTCCTTGATGTCATCTTATGGTTATTTGGCATCTTGATGGCTTGATGGTTATCTTCTTAGTTGATTCATATTTTTGTTGGCACATTCACATCATTGGTTTTATTATTTATTATCTTGGTGGCACTGATCGTTTAACTTCATGTGCAGATTACAAATGCTTATTGAGGCATTTTGGTTACATATCATTTGTCTCCATTTGATCAGGTGATACATTTCTGGTTTAATCTTTTACTGGATCAGTGATGAATTTATACAGGTTGTTAAAGTGTGAATTTATCATGCAAAATCAGTCTTAATAAGTCACTGGGCACTATCTTGGCATTGACACATCGTATCACAATGGACATTTCAAGAGGACAAGTTTGGCTTTAATGAATTCAATTTTTTTTATGGGAAAATGGCATTCAAAAATCTTGCATAATAGCTTGCTTCTATTTCTTAGACACTATGAATTCACCATGAAAATTCAGTCTTCTCTATTCATTATGTCTTTAGACTTCCTTTGGAAATGGCATAATATTGCATTGAGCATATCAAAGTGGCTTTCGACCTTTGGTAAAGGGAAATATCAAGTCTTTGATATTTACTTGTGTGAATAATGTGGTCCTTTCAAAACATTTCCTTTGGCATGATTATGTCGGCAGTTGACTTGGCAAATTGGTAAAGGCTTTTGTTTAATTTTTTTGGATAGCATAATTACCTGATTTCTGCCCGCGGACTTGACATGGCATAATGTGTTTGATTAATATCTGTCCTTTTTCGGATTCCAAACGCCTATCTTGTTTTGCAAAGGTATTCACACTTGCTTACATTGGAAGTATAGGGAAAAAATGTTTTGTTGTCTCAAGTTTTTGTGTTGCCCACAATCTGGCCACCACCATGGAGCATTTTCCTTGGGCGTTTCTGGTTCCCTTTTGCATTTTTTCTGTTGTACAGTAGATCGGGAGCAGTTAGGTGCAGTCGGGGGCTCTCCACAGAAGTCGCTCCATGTGTCTTCTTTCAGCCATAGGCTGCAAACTCATTTTTGGAAGGTTGTGTGGTCATTTTTCCTCTCCATTGCAGATCTGGTAATCTCTTCTTTGAACAAAAAATTCATTTTTCCAAGTATTTGCTCTTTGATTGGCTCGCAGATCTGTTTTTTGCTCAAGCAAAATAGTTATGAAGCTATTCTTTCTCTTTTTTGCAAAGTGAAAAGTTGAAAATGACTATTACTTTCCTGAAAGAGTCAAAATTAGTTACTTCTAAGGTTGAAAACGTGACTGCAAATATCTATTAAGGGTTATCATGATAGTAATATAAAGGATCTATGCTTTCTGGTTAATGAATAATGATAATGCCATCGAATCTTTGCATTTGGTTATCTGGGTTCTTGGATAACGTTTCCTGTGAAGGTATTTCTGTCACTCTTCACAATGATTTCAGTTTGTTGAGTTTTTCAGTCATTCTATTGGACTCAGACCTCAAAATATTCTCTCAGCCTCATTGGAATGTGTGGGTAACTGTTAAAATGCCTGGTTATTTATTTTCGGTTGCATGTAGGTTGGGGTTTCAGTTATCTCTCTTTCATTGCAGCTTACTTATCAGATCTCGTTGGGTATATGCATTCTTCTTTACTACATGTGGGTAAAATCTGAAGGTGGTTTCTTTTTGCTAAAAATACCTATGATTCATTGTTGGTCCAGTCAAGAAAAATGGTTATCATTTCATTTTTAAATGATGTGCTCTCATTGCATTTGTTTAAGCACTGCATGTACAGGCTTCTAGTGAAGACAAGATCTGTCTCTCTTCTATTCTTGGTCATGTTATTCTATCCTTAACATAAAGAAAGAATCTCTCTTATGTGAACACTGCAACATCAGATTTGACTTGACAGTCATTATGTAACCTGAAAAATATCCTTGCATAACCTTTCAAGAAAGTAAAATTCAAGAGACAGTTGTAATACTTCCATTTTGTAATGATGTTTTTCTGTAAAAGGAAAAACCAGTGAGTTTAGGGTTAAGTGATGACAAAAAATCATAAACTAAAAACAGGGGTATTACTATTTAGTGTTCTGGAAGTCTATTCTATTCTTTGATGCTAAAAATTGCAAAACACAGTGTGTATTCAGATTTGTAGTTTTCTGTAATGAGAAAAGAGTGAAAATAAAACAATGAGAAAAGAAAAGATGTATGAATGATTGTAAAATAGTTTGATGAGATTTTATTGTAACAGAGATAGGATTTTTCCTCAAGATGCATTGAGATTAGATAATGCATGGAATTCTGAAGAGTCAATTCTGACTCTTGAAAATTCTATGTTTTGTCTGTCAAGAGGCACTTGACAGAAATCAAGTGAAATAGAGAGATCCTCTATACTATTGTTTTATTCTATTGAATATCTAGAAAGGGGTTGGTGCTCCTTGAGATTGGTATCTCTAAACAAAGGGGTTGGTGCTCCTTGATTCGGTGCTCAGAAATCAACCATTGAGGCTTTGTCAAAATAAATCTTTGAAATAAAAGCCTGAAAAAGGCAGCAGGTTCAAGAGTGGTTTTCTACCCCAGGAGGGTTTTCCACTCGGCATATCTTGTGTCTATTTGTGTCTCTGTGAATCATTTGCTTCAGTTTTTTACTGCTTGAAAATGCAATGTTCCATTACTCATTTCAGTTTATATGATTGCATTTGAATACATGAATGACACTAGCATTGATAAATGAGAACATATGTATGGTCCTTTTCAGTTTCAGTTTAAATTGATTAAGAAGTTATAAACACTGATTCACCCCCCCCTCTCAGTGTATTTTCACTCCAACACTATGAACCAGGCATTTAGGTGAGAGTAAGAGAAAAATTCCCTTGGATAGAGATACTATAACAACCATTCACACAATTTAAGTAGATAATTTATTTAAGACATACACTAGTTCTTATTGATTTGAAATAGTCCTTTAAAATTGAGGTTGATGCCTCCAAATATGCACTTAGTTTTGACTTAATTTGGTTATCTAATTTCCTAACATGTAGCGAGATTTTATCTAATGCTATGTATAGACACCCCATGTACGAAAAGGAGCTATATATATTGTTCAAGTTTACAAATAATATGGAATTACTATATATTGGGGAAATACATTGTTATTCATATAGATCATAAACCTCTTAAATTTATGTAAATATAAGAAATTTTGTACAATGATCAACATAAAAGGTGGTATAGTTACCGTAAATATTTTCATCTCAACATTCATAATAAGAAGGAATAACAAATAAAGTTGCAAACTAATTCGGTTGGATTCAAATGAATAACCTTGATAACTATGTTGGACTCTTGTGAACACTACATAAAATATTAGCCTCAATTGTATTCAATATTAATCCTATTTGTTTTTGATAAGGTAAGAAAGGTTTTGAAAGGACCAAGAACCTTTTACAAATCTAAGAGAAGGACACTTTCAAACAACAAAGTCTCAAACTTTTTTAAAGAAATAGAAAAATAGACCCCACAGAGACACTGCAAAAGCACAACAGAAACAAAAACAACACCTGGTTACCAAAAACCAGGAGAGACAACACACTTAGGACCAACAATAGTACTAAGTCAAAGATAGACAACAACCTAACCTAGAACCACACGAGGAGTTACATAACATGAGGACAAAAATTAGTCCAAAATCAAGGGAACAATAATGACCTTGAGCCAAGAAACGATCCACAAACAGTGGGCCCCAAGAGACTACCTGAAATAGCCAGGCCAAAAACCACTTGGAGCAGTTGGAAAACACCAAACCTTTCACTCAAAATAGAAGAAAATGAGCCTAACCAACCAACAACCCTATAGGTTGCAGTAAACCTGCAGCTCAGGAACAACTTTTTTGCCCTTCTTCAAACACTAGTTGAACCAGGAAGCCAAAACATACTCCACCTCAAAATGAGAGAGCTCCCCTCTATTGGAGAGGATCACATGAAAACCTTTTCCACCAGAACCAGAGATCTCCAACATCCCTATACTCCACCTCCATAGGAGTAGATCCCACCTCAAAAGGGATGACAATAGAGAAAACTAGAAAAGGTGGCTTACAAACAAAACCACAACACCCATCTTCACCTCGATAGAAGAGGAATCCACCTCGATAGGAATAGGCTATAGAATCAAGGAGAAAGCCACCACTCCCATAGAAAAAGTAAACACACCATCCTTGAACAAACCCAACAACAGGAAACTAAAAAGGAGTAAAAACCACAAACAAATTTGGGTCATGAGGAAATACAACCCAGTCAACCACCAAGGGGTAGAGAACCACACCAAATAAAATTGGTAGAGGCCCATAAAAGCTTCAACTAAAAAGTCTCTAAGGCTGCACCAAACTAGGGAGCAAGCTCCACCTATCCACCATAGCACACCATAAGCTATACCCAAACAAAGAGAGGTAGAATCCTCACCCAAAACAAGAGCCATCCAACGAGAAAAGAGAGCCCGCTGGCCAGCACCACCACTCAAGTCAATCTCAGTCGAAAGCACAAAAGAGTAGACACAACATTTTGAGGAAAGCTAGGAAAACCCTGAGAAAACCAAGGAACAAGAGCAACCAAGGCACCAAGAGACCCAAACATCGAAGAAGAACTCTCACAAAGAAGAGAGAACAAGCACCAAAGATCCAACCAAGGGAACAAGGGAAGCCCAACAAAAAAAATCTCCAGAGAGAAGCAGAGACCCACACACCACAAAGACCCAACAACGGGCTAGTACAATGACATCAACACCAACAGATAGTTGTTGGTCCACAACATACACTTACTAGAATGCACAACCAATCTAACAACAACCTTGAAGAACAAAGGCATCACCTCTGGAAGGAACTAGTGACCCACACAGATGACACCAAGAGTCCTAAAAAGAAAGGGGACAAAGCACACATGGCAGGCCAAAGAGGCCTCCCACCAGCCAAGAGAGGAAACTATCAACAAACCAAACACAAGCAAAGGGCACACGAGGAGTGGATCAACAAAAGCTAACCCCCCACCCAACACCGTCATAGCCCCCACCAGGAAGAGCAAAAACATCCTCCTACTAGAGACTCGACACCTGTAACTCAGGCCAAAGAAACCACCAGACCAGCATCAAACAAACCTCACCATTTTCAACAACCAAACTAGGGACAACACTCTCTTTGCAGCAAAACGGAGCCACCACAAGCAGTAGCAGGCTATCAGAAAGCCCGTCAAGAACATGGGAAGGCATTCTCCAATGAATAAACACCACATCTACCACACAACCATTGAAGCGACCAACAAAACAAACTGACCACCATCCAGTAGAAATGACTAGTGGCCACCATAACCCACAAAGTCCATCACCATCATCATCAAACCCATCTTCATTGTCCTCTGCATCCTCTAAGGAATTCAAAAATCCACAGTTGTTAGTTCTCTCACTCACAGCCATATGAAACTTATAACATCAACCCTATACCCAATAACCTCAATCATAAACACTAAACTATATACCCTATAACCTCAACCCTAAACACCATTCTTCAACCCTAGGCCCTAAAGCGTATACAATAAAACCTCAACCATAAAATCCATACCCTAACCCTAAACCCTAAGCCCTATACCCTTGACCCTATACCTTATACCCTAACTCATAAACTATATAGACTCGACACTATACCCAATACCTAATACCCTCAACTATAAAGCCATACACTCAACCCTAAACCCTACACTCTCAACCCTATACCTTATACCCTCCACCACAAACCCTATACCAAGTACCTTAAACCCTATAACCTATACACTCAACCCTATACCCTAAAGCCTAAACACTATCCCTCAAACCTAGGCCCTAAATACTATACACTAAACCCTCAACCCTACACTCCCTCAACCCTAAACCTTATATCCTCACTAAAATATATACCCTCAACCCTAAATCTTATATCCTCAATCCTAAAATCTGTATCCTCAATTGAAAAGTTGAGAGGTAATGACCTAGAGAGGGGGAGAGAGTGAGAAGAGACAAGGAGAGAAGAGTAGAGAGGGGTAAGGAGGGAGGGAGTGGTAGAGAGGGAGAACAAAGGGATAGAGAGAGGGAAGGATTGATAGAGAGTGGGAGAGAGAGAACAAAGGGATGAAGAGAGGAAAGGATCAATAGAGAAGGGGAGAGAATGTGAGGGAGATAAATATTCAAAGAAAAACATAATGTGAGTGTATTATACACATTATAATATGCTCTTGTTATGTGAAATCACATAAAATGAGCATGTTATAATGCCCTCACATTATGTTTTTCTTTATAAATTTCCAAGCCTTTGACTTGGATTTTCCTTGGCATTTCAATCCAAAAGTTTGGAGTGAATTTTCAATGTCCAAAGATGTGTTTTTGGAAATAATAAAAAAATTGACATAATTTTGAGTGTGATCGGCATCAGGTTTACATGCATGTTTCAATTTCAAGTCAAAAAAACACTGTGCAATATTGTTAATCTCTCTCTTAGCTATACAACCATGCATTTTTTTTCACATTTTGAGTATGTTAAAGTTTGTATCTTTAATTTCTTTTGTTATTGTATCTATTTTTTTGTCAAAAACCAATGTGGTATTTTTTACTAAATTTTTAACCGTATATATAAAAATTCAAATAAATAAATTTTAAGTTCAATTAGACTCCATTATACACATGTTCAATAAAAATGATTTTTGATCATTTTTTTTTTAAAATAGGGGGGAGCACACTTTTATTTATAGGATATGTATGTTGGGTCTCAAAAATGCAGGTTTGGACCATGAGAGGTTGCCAAGCTCTCACAACGCTTTTGGCCAATGTACAAAGCCAACTGATAATTGAACCTTCTACTCTTCAAGCTCTGGTAAACCCAGGCGGGTGTACCTATAAAAGTGATGCAGATTTTATATAATTCCTACCTATGTGATCTATCCCTAATGGAAAACTGTGAGGGATAAATGAAAGCTCAATAATTAATTCTACTCCTAATGATGTTTGAAATATGAATATATAGATAAAATTTTGTGAGATCCTAAAATGGAATTGGTATGATCAGTGCCTAATTTTGTTGGGTAAATGGAGTCAAGATGTAAATGATATGTGAATCCTATTTCTGGATACAATTCTAATTGTTTAGCACTTTTATGAGTTTATGTCTGACATAAACGTGCAAGGATGCAATTATCAAGTTCTTCTTATTGATCCAAATGTTCTTTTCCAAATTACTATGATTAATTAAATGAGTTTAATCCTTCCTTGAAGGAGCCAATTAACTGAACCACACAAGAGTAGAAAATGTGCTTTGAAAAACTAAAAATATCCTTGACATATCAATTTAAATAATAAAGAAATGACAACCTCGGAGACAACCAGATAATATTTTGATAAATTTAATAAACAACTGACACCATAATTGAATCACCAAATTTATGCATTCTTCTCCATTATATAACTTGAAAAGATTTTACAATATACATCATCATATTTTTCAGCAACTGCTCACCCTGTCCAACTACTTAAAATATACTACCCCCTCTGCAACTGATTTTACAATACATTTATATAGTAAATCCCAAGGGTCGTGACCCTTCACATGACTGATAAAACCATTTACATTCTATCACAGAGATAATATATTTAATTGAGTTGCCTTTCGGAAAATTAAATATTTTTAACTATAATCTTGCTTTTGATTTTTCCCTTTATATTTTACCGCTTCGTGCATTTCACTTTATATGTTGCGAAGTTCCTTTTATACTTACCGCTCTATCGCAGTCAACCTGTTGACTAACCATGGTATAGTAGTCTTTGAATTTGACTGTCTTCTCTTCCTCCACCGTGCTACCACACCCTTTGTTCTACTCACCCGCGGTATAGCGGTGATTGACATTGACTATTACCTCTGCCTTTACCACTACCCTACTGCTCAACCGCGGGCTCCCTTTTGACCCCCTGCGGTATGGCGGTTAGCATCTATTGTCACCTACACTGCTTCAACCGCGTTACCATGGTCCCCGTTCTAACCGCTTCCTCCGTCGTTACTGTGCTGTCGTAGTTATTTCTCTAGCCGGTCATGGTGTGGCAGTAGCCGCCATTGCTGCCTGGTAACAGTTTATCGCTGTCATTGTGGTATCGCCATAAGCTGGTGGCGGTACTGCAGTGATTGCTATCTCCATCTGTCTCGCTGCTTGCTAACTATTCCTCGCGCTACTGCGGTCACTGGCCTGACTGCCAGCTATAGTACGGTAAGCCCTTCAAACTACTTCGTCACTGGTTGCTAACCGCCACTGTGGTATCACGGTCAATGTTTTGACTGTGCGCGGTGGCGCGGTAAGCATTTTATGCTCGTTCCTTAGCCGCTACCGCCATACCGCGAGCCCATTGTGGGAGGTCGCGGTAAAGCAGTGAGTGAGATCTTAATGAATGTTAAGTCAGCGGTATACGGTGCAAGGTATATATGAATGAAAAAAAAAAATTTAATGGATAAGATAGCAAATGAATGGGTCCAAAAGGGAAAAAGACCTTTAGGATTTTCATGGGAATTTTCAGTTCTAACAGTGGCTCTTGTTGGGGATGAGTGATTTTGCAAATCACTGCAAGAATCCAGAATTCTCTGGGAGATCAGACCGAGACATAACTGAACATGAAAATGGAGGCAATGAAAGATGGAGGGGATGAAAGAGCATGGAGGAGATGGAAAATAGAAAATGGAAAATGGTGAAACCCTAGACTATCATACATGGAAAGAAAACAAAGTTTTCAAAAAGGGAACCTCTGGGAATGTCCATGTACTGGCAAACCAAGACCCTTAAAAAATTTCTAAAAATAATGTGCATGGAAAAGAATGTTTAAAGAGGTTTATGTAGAATTGTCCATGCATTGGCAATCCTTAACCCTCTACTCTTCCTTAAGAGAAGAAATGCTTCAGGAACTACCCATGTACAAGAAACTCCTACTCTTCTCTAGACATGTTTTGTAGGAAATATGAATCTTCACCTCCTTTACCAGTTATCACAAAAGGGCCCATCCATAAAGCTTCAAACTTGCCATGCTTCCCCTTCTCCTGACATCGAGCATTCCACATCAACACTAGGTCATTTTCTTCAAAATTCCTCTCCTTGGCCTTTTTATCAAAAATATATTTCATTTGTGACTATAAATTCACATTCTTCTTCTGAGCCATTCTTCTTATTTCCTCAAGTTCTGCAAGTTGTTCCATTCTTTCCTCCATAGATTCAGGAATATCCAGGTCTTCTTGTAGAATAAAATTATAAACTAGTAAAATGTTTTGCAGTGGCATCCTAGCTTGTGTCCCATACACCTATTCAAATGGAGATTTTCCAGTTACCTTCTTCACTATAATCCTCTCTGCCCATACAACCAAGCTTAACTTTGAATCCCATGCCTTTTTATTTGTACCAAGCATCGTCCTTACTATCTTCAAAAGACTTTTATTACTTGATTCTGCCCGACCATTTGCTTGTGGATGATGTGGGGAAAAATAAGAAACATCAATTCCATATGTTCTGCAAAAATATCTAAACTCTTCAGATCTAAAACACATCCCATTATCTATGATCAATCTGACAGGGGTGTCAAACCTGGTTATAACATTCTCCATCAAAAAGTTCACTACCACCTTGCTTGTTGCTTGCTTAGTTGGGACAACCTCCACCCACTTAGTAAAATAATTTGTGGCCACTAGTACCACCTATGTCCTCCACTTGACCTCTCTTGTATTTATCCAATAATCAACTCCCTATTGGTGAAAACGTGCTTCTACCTGCAAGGGTCAAAGTGGCAATGCTCCTTGATACTTCAACCTCCCTAAAAATTTCTGACAAGATTCACATTTCCTCACATGTGTAAAAGAATCATTGAACACCTTAGGCTAATAATAACTAGCCCTGAGAATCCTGTGTGCAGTGGTCTTAGCGGAGTAATGGCCTCCACAAACCCCTTCATGCATTTCTCTCGAGACATGTCTTGCCTGGGACTCATCTAAACATAATAGCAATATGCCATCCCTATTCTTCTAGAATAAATCCCCTTCTATAAAAACATATTTAGAAGCCTACAACTTCAAAGTTCTCCTTTGATTATCATTCAACCCTTTAGGAAATTTCATGTGTTTAAGATAATACATCACATCTATATACCATGGAGTATGCTCAATACTTGCTACAACCTCTTCCTTACCTTCTACATTGCAGATTTGGTTTGCTTCAATATTTGTTTCTGCCATCATCCTGGCCAGACCCTGTCCTCTTACCAATTTGGAAATATGAATCTCCATATTGAACTCTTGGATTTTATTAATCCATCTACATCTTTTCCCTACCACCTCTGTCTGCACCAGGATATCCTTCACACCTGCATGTGGGACATAAGCAATTACCTTAGCACCAACAAGATAAGGTTTGAAAGCCTTTGCTGCTTTGACCAATGCATAAGCCTATTTTTCCATAATATCATACTTCAATTCTGACCCCTGCAAAGACTTGTTGAAAAAGGAAATAGGCTGCTCATGGCCTTCATCATTTTTCTGCAACATGACAGCTGCTATGGTGTAAAATGAAGCAAAATAAAATATCTAAAATGTTTACTAAAATTAGGGGACTTCAAGATGGGGGCTTCTTTGATAGCTCCTTTTATAGATATGAAAGCATCCATAGCTTCAGCAGTCCAATCCAACTTTTCTCCCCTTTTTAACATCTTGGATATAGGCTTAACAATTTCAGCAAAATTGGACACAAATATTCTAACATAATTAATTTGGCCAAAAAATGATTGGATTGCTTTGACAGTTTTGGGAATGGGAATTTTATCTATGACATCAACTCTTTCAGGATCTATCCTAATCCCATCTCTTGACACAATATGCCCCAAAATTTTACCCTTTGTAACAACAAAATGACATTTTTTAGGATTGAGACTTATACCATATTCCAAAGCTTTGATGAAGATCCTCTCCAGGTCCCCCACATGATTCTCTACCTTTTTAGAATAAGCAATGAGATCATCTTGATATAATACCATTATAGCATTAATTAGATCCACAAATACCACATCCATGACCCTCTAAAAAGTAGCTCCTACATTTGTGAGACCAAATGGAATTCTTACATAGACGTACATTCCCCATGGTGTAGTGAACGTTGTCTTGTATTGCTCAGATTCTTTGACTTTGACCTAGTTATATCCAGAAAATCCATCCATCATTGACAATAGCTCACATCTTGTCACTTTGTGCAATATTGCCTCCATGTTTGGAAGAGGATAATTATCTTTTAGGGAAGCAACATTTAGATTTTTGAAATCCACACATAATCTTATATCCCCATTTTTCTTTCTAACTGGAACCAAATTTGAGACCCATGTTGAATGCTTGATGGGTTTTATAATACCTCCCTCTCCAAGTTTTGCTAGCTCCTCTTGCATCTTAGGTTCCAGAGTTGGATTGATAGGCCTCTGCCTTTGTCTGAATGGCTTTGCATCTGGCTTTAGTGGAATTTCATGTTGAAAAAGATCTTCTCTATATGCCTTCAAATCCTCATAAGACCAAGCAAACACATGCTTGTACTTTCTTAGTAATGTAATCAACATTCTTCTGATGGTTGGGCTTATTTTCTTTCTAATATAAACCCTTTTTGGTGCTAATTCAGTTCCCAGATTTATTTCTTCAATATCCTCTTTCTTAATAGGTGTCTTCTTTATGAGAGAATGATCATTCCCATCATATACTCTCTCCAATGCTACAAGCCCTTTGGGAAGCTTGTTGGTTTTAAGCTGCAAAACTTCCTTGTCAAATACAGTCTGTTTCCCATCCACTTCTTCCACAAAAGCATTGAAATCAATCTCCTGTGCTTCATACTGGTCTATACAATGAAGAAACTTCAAAAGGTCAGTATCATCATTAAAAACATGCCAACTATATATGTTGTCAGGGACAACAGGTCTTGTTTTGAATTCAACCTATGACACTCCTGCCAAAGTGATATCATCTTTCTTTAAGGCTACATTAGCCAAAAAATCAGCCATCAAATTTTCAGATTTATCTATCCAATCAATTGAAAATGCATCAAAAATTTCCACTGTATCCCACACAACATTTCTATATTGTTTCAACCTCTTATTCCTTGCTGCATAATTTGATCTAACTTGTGACACAACTAGCTCAGAATCTCCCAAGACAGTCAACAACTTAATCTTATGCTTGACAACCATGTTCAAACCAATCAACAAGGCTTCATACTCTGCCACATTGTTTGTACATTCAAAAGCCAACCAAAATGGATAATTAAATGTTGTACCTTCTAGTGATATGAAAACTATCCCAGCTCTATTACCTTCTTGACTGCATGCCCCATCAAAATACATTTTCCACACACCTTGCTGATTTCTAGAAACAAGCTTATCAATTGGGTCAGTATTCACTAATTCTGGCTAAGACAATTCTACTCTGAAACTCCCTAAATCCACATCACAAAAGAAATTAAGTTGTTCTTGAGGAACATACTCAACAATCTGATTCATTCTTGGTTCTCTATACAACTTTACTTCTTCACCATTAACTGGTATTGTGGCATATGATAAATCAAACTGCACATTACCTCCAACTGTTGTAGTCCATTGTCTGGACAAAAGCATTCCAAATTGAGGAGGTGTATGAATCACAATTATATCAATATTATAGGTTTCCTGTGGGTATGTTGCTAGTTTTACTTCTACATTTTTCATAATCCCCACAACTAGGACATGCCTACTATCCATGGCATAAAATTTACCACCCTCAATATCTATCCACATACCAAGTTGTTTCATTACCCCTACTGGCATAATATTCATAGAAGCACCTAAATCTATCATGCAATTTCTTACCAATTTACCATTTATGAGTAGGGTAGTAAAAACTAGATCAATTTGTGGTTTATTCATCAATGCATTATTTAGGCAAACTTCTGAAACTTTTATTTTTCCTTTCTTATCAGCCATTCCAAGATTCTCCTTTTGTTCAAAGTTCAAATTTTGATTCCTCCCACTAGACATTAATTGAATAACACTTTCCCTATACTCCTTAATTTCATCATTTCAAGTAATGGGACATACATTTTTACCTGGGACAAAGCTTGCACAAAGTCAAAAGATGTACCTTCAGTCTTGATCACCTTCTTTTGCTTTGCTGGCTCTCCTTTGTTCTCCTCTTTCTCCCCTTTGGGTACCTGATCTAGCTTTTGCTTGTCCTTAGGAAATTCTTTATTTCCTTCTTTAGGGACATGCTTCTGTTCTTTTTTATCAGAGTGCTTATCATCTATCCCTTTTGATATTTCATGGGATATCTTCTTATTTTTCAAAAATATTCCTCTTGGAACACCTTCATTCTCATTCACTATTCTATTTCTCAGCCAATACTTGCTTTTAGCCTGTTCAACTACTACAATGGTCAATCTTTTAATTTCTTCCTCAGATGGTCTCCTCATATTCCCTCATTGGTTTGATATGATGTAGTAGGAGAACCTTGTTCATCATCACTTTCCTCATAGTCAGAAAAAACTTGTTGTTCTGCCATGTGAACATTATATTTCTGATGATCAACATCATATTCATACCCTCCTTCTTCTGAAGATGAATACCCTTGCTCTGCTGAGTGAAGAGTATGAGAAGTCAAATAGATATTATGATCTTCTTCATTATCATGTTTTTTTATGTCTTTTCCTGACACTGATTGAGCTACAACGCAATGCTCTGAAGAGTGTGGCAAGTCACACACTGGACACCAAGGACTATTATCAACCATGTATGTCCCTCTCTTCTTTAGAGGATAAGGTGTCTCTTTATTTCTTGGCCTATTATCCATCACTGGCTTTCCATCTCTCCAATTTGTATTATATGGCATGTCATGTAGTCTTGGTCTTACATTCCTATATGTGATTTCTTGTTTATTTGGAGGAGCATATTGGGGAACCCTAGGTTTATCCCTCTTGGCAATCAACCCTGCAACTTTCCTATTATTTTCAATTGTGAGTGCTATCCTTTGAGCTTCAACCAATTTTTTGGGACCTCTATTCCTAAGCTCATATCCTGTCTTAGGATCAAACACTTTTAAATAAATACTTAATGCACTAGGATCAACTAATTTAGATCCAGGAGGTATCTTATTATGCAATTTAGAAAACCTCTGGTTGAAATCATAAGCTGACTCATTTTGATGCTTCTGAATAGTCACCAATTCATGCAAAGCAAATTCTAGTGCATATTGATTTCCATACTACTCAAGAAATTGTTCATAAAACACATGAATAGAATTAATAGAGGTTGTTAGCAAACTATTAAACCAATCTCTGGCATCTTCAATCAGTGACATCATAAAAAACCTCATCTACACATCTTCATATTGCATATCCAAATCCTACATAAAAGCGTTAAAGCTCCTTAAATGCTCTTCAACTATAATTGCACTACTTCCCGTAAACTTTGGGACAGGGCTTCTCCAACTGTTTTCCATAAGGTAAGGACATATTTGAAATCTAGCCAAATCAAACTGCCTGATCATAGTTGTGTATTGTGGAAGAGGAGGATTGGGATGGTGCTGGTAATTGTACAATGGACTATTGTGAGACAAAGATACATATTGCTGACCTTGTGGGGGCACATGTTGTTGGTAAGGTGGTGGCTGAGTACTTCGGTGTTGTGGTGGAATATTTGAGGTTTTATACTGATTCCTTGGCTGATTTTGTTGGGCTTGTGGAGGAATCAAGGGTCCTATATTGCTATTCCCTTGTTTATGAGGTGGCACATATTTGGGTGAATCAGCCATTGGTGTTATAATTCAAGTTTTCTTCAACTTCAATTCTTCAAGCTCTCTTATTGCTTGAAGATTCTACTCATGTTCTATTCTTGTTCTCTTTGCGTCTTGTCTCTTGTATTCCAATCTTTCATTTATTTCATCCCTACCCATAAGTTCATAATTTTCTTCAGAGGTTGTTTCATATCCAAGTTCATCCTCAGGAAGTGCTGCTTTCTGATCATATTCAAACTGTCTCCTTTCTCTTTCAGCTTCAAATCCAGCCATGAGCTCTTCAACTTTCCCATGGTCCACCAGATAGAAGGAATTTCTCTTCTCCTCAGGAGTGTGAGGTTCTTTAGATGATTTTTTTTCATTTACTAGTGCATCATATGAATTGTATGTTTCCACTGGTGCTTTTGATGTTTTTTTAAAGTCATTGGACCTGGGTCATTGGACACTTTCTTACCCTGATCATTTTTATAAGTCCACTCGATTTTATCATTAGGACCATCACCATCTTTGTACAAAGACCTTCTTCCCTGCATGTTGTGAGTAATTGTGATAGTATGAACTCTAGGATGATTTATTTCCGATCTGTATTTTATTTTATCAGTCTCAATGCACTTGTTCATTCAGAGGTGCCACCCACTTTTAAAAGTGAGAAAATAAAAAATATTATTTCACCCAACGGAGTCACTTTTCAAACTTCTTAACTATGAATCTCTCTTCAATGACTCTATATGGAAAGATTGCTTGTCACCAGACTTTTCTCAATTTATTCCCTAGCAGAGTTGTCAAACTGTTGGGTCTCAAAAATGCAGGTTTGGACCATGAGAGGTTGCCAAGCTCTCACAATGCTTTTGGCCAACGTACAAGGCCAACTGATAATTGAACCTTCTACTCTTCAAGCTCTGCTAAACCCAGGCGGGTGTACTTATAAAAGTGATGCAGATTTTATATAATTCCTACCTATGTGATCTATCCCTAATGGAAAACTGTGAGGGATAAATGAAAGCTCAATAATTACTTCTACTCCTAATGATGTTTGAAATATGAATATATAGATAAAAAAATTTGGGATCCTAAACTGGAATTGGTATGACCAGTGCCTAAGTCTATTGGGTAAATGGAGTCAAGATGTAAATGATATGTGAATCCTATTTCTGGATACAATTCTAATTGTTTAGCACTTTTATGAGTTATGTCTGACATAAATGTGCAAGGATGCAATTATCAAGTTTTTCTTATTGATCCAAATGTCCTTTTCCAAATTACCGTGATTAATTAAATGAGTTTAATCCTTCCTTGAAGGAGCCAATTAACTGAACCACACAAGAGCAACAAATGTGCTTTGACAAATTGAAAATATCCTTGACATATCAATTTAAATAATAAAGAAATGACAACCTTGGAGACAACCAGATAATATTTTGATAAATTCAATAAACAACTAACACCATAATTGAATCACCAGATTTATGCATTCTTCTCCATTATATAACTTGAAAATATTTTACAATATACATCATCATATTTTTCAGCAACTGCTCACCCTGTCTAACTACTTAAAATCTACTACCCCCTCTGCAATTGATTTTACAATACATTTATATAGTAAATCCCAAGGGTCATGACCCTTCACATGACTGGTAAAACCGTTTACATTCTATCACAAAGATAAAATATTTAATTGAGTTTCCTTTCGAAAAATTAAATATTTTTAACTATAATCTTGCTTTTGATTTTTCCCTTTATATTTTACCGCTCCATGCATTTCACTTTATATGTTGCGAAGTTCCTTTTATACTTACCGCTCTACCACGGTCAACCTGTTGACTGACCGCAGTATAGTAGTATTTGACTTTGGTTGTCTTCTCTTCCTCCACCGTGCTACCGCACCCTTCGTTCTTCTCACCCGCGGTATAGTAGTGACTGACATCGACTGTTACCTCTACCTTTACCACTTCCCTACCGCTCAACCGTGGGCTCCCTTTTGACCCCCTGCGGTATGGCAGTTAGCATCTATTGTCACCTCCATTGCTTCCACCGTGTTATCGCGGTCCCCGTTCTAATTGCTTCCTCTGTCGTTATCGTGCTACCATGGTTCTTTCACTGGCCGATCACAATGTGGTGGTAGCTGCCATCGCTGCTTGCTAACAGTTTACCACTGTCACCATGGTCTCCCTGTAAGCCGGTGGCGGTACTGCGATGACTACTATCTTCGTCTGTCTTGCCGCTTGCTAACTTTTCTTTGCGCTATCGCAGTCACTGGCCTGACTGCCAGCAGTAAGCCCTTCAAACTACTTCCTCGCCGATTGCTAACCACCACTGCAGTACCACAGTCAATGTTTTGACCGCGCGCGGTGGCGTGGTAAGCATTTTATGCTTGTTCCTTAGCCGCTACCGCCATACCGCGAGCCCATTGTGGGAGGCCGCGGTAAAGTGGTGAGAGATTTTAATGAATGTTAAGTCAACGGTATACCGTGCAAGGTATATATGAATGAAAAAATGATTTTTAAATGGAAAAGACAGCAATTGAATGGGTCCAAATGGGAAAAAGACCTTTAGGATTTTCATGGGAATTTTTGGTTCTAATAGTGTCCACTTTGAAAATTAGTAAAAATCATATATTGATTAAAAAAACTAGCAAAAAACTGGGCATAAACTACGTGGTGGTAACTAATTTCTCACCGAAGTGATTTTTGAAATACTAAAAAATATTAACATTTTAGGTGGGTGCACCATATACTATGTTATATTTTTTTGAAAAAACAAGACCACTTTTTGTGGGCCACCTTTTTGAACCCCTTAATCTCTACCAATTTAAAAAATAGTAGTTTATAATGTAGATTTGGAGCACTACAACTCATGTTTTTGTTGCATCTTCAAATTTTTAGTGTAACTATTTTCAATTTCTCATCCAAGGTTAGTATTTCTTGATTTCAAAAAAAAAAGTGAGCACTTAAGATCCCTTTTTGGTCCCCCATCTTTGTGCACTTACCCACAATATCTTACTTAATCCTACAAGGAGAGATGCATGTCACAAGTTTGATCTATACACATCTCATAGAATTTCAACATAATAAAAACACAATAAATACAAAAATTTTATATGGATTCACTTGGATCCTTGGTAATGTTGGAGTTATAAAAATCAGCGGGTATACCATTCTTTAAGATTGAATGCCTAATTTTTAAACTATCTATCATAATATGGTCATTAAACCTATCAATGAACATAGTTGTATCCTATGAAAATTGGCCTTCCAATACCTTGTGAACCCTTGATTTCCAAATATCATGTGAATTTAGAATCATTACCCTATTACAGAGGAGGATCCAAAATATCTAAGAGAGAGACCTTTCTTTTGAATGAGAGTTTGAGATCCATCTTGAGATGAAGATGCAATTTTTTTAGTATTTAGGAACTTGATATTGTGGAAGATTGCCATTTATTTTAACTAGGAAAATATTATTATTTATAATTAATATATGAATATATGAATATATGAATATATGAATATAGCATTAGCATTCAAATAATCACACTTAATTAAATCTAGGTTAATCAAATAAATATAATTAGTGATAGTACATTAACCTAGATAAGTTAGAGTTGGGTCAACCTAAAAGAATAGTAATAAGTGTGATATTTAAATAAGAGGATGGGGTACTTAGTTCTAAAACCAATGATGAAATAATATCACTGATGTCATAAATAATCTATAAATATCATAATGCATAAATGTATTGTCCTTAATCTAATGAATGTGCTTGAGTTTGTGTAGTCCCAAAATTCTATGCAATTCAATCTTGAATCACCTCGATTGGATCCTAATCCACATGGATCCAATAAACAAAAGAAAAGATGAAACAATTTCTTACTTATTCCTACAAGGAGAGACATGTCACAAGTTATCTAATCTATACAAATCCTCTAACATTTCAAAAAATAACAACACACAAAATAACAAGATTGAAAGAAAGAATGGAACAATTGTGCAAGAAAGAGAAATACTAATATACCATAGAAAAAATCAAAATAATTGAAACTAATGTATTACTAACATAATAAGTTATAATGTAAATTAAGCTCCAAGCCTTCAAACTCGATATCTACAAGGAAGCAACGTACATATAAAAACATCTTATACTAATCCTAGAGGAGATAATTGAGAAATTTTATGATCTTTATAATAACAAGAAAGATAAAAAAATATAGAACATATAAATAATATACTATAATGCAAGGTATTACATAGACAAAACACTTTCAAGAGAAAAAACCCTTCACTCTAAAAGCATAATTTCGCGTGTATTAATTAGCAACCAAAGTTAAAATACTATAAATAGGCTATACCTCTTATAGGCGTATCACCAACATATAATTTTAGAGTAATTATGGCAGCATAATAGTACCTATAAAATAGACTTACAAAATTTGTACTCCACTCCATCCCAAGCACCAACACATAGGAGATGAGCAAACAAGAACCACCACATAGATTTGGTAAACCATTAGCAAACCCAAAGGAGATATGGTGCTCAAATGATCAAGGCACACATTTCAATTCCCCCCATATTTTTGGTCCTCCCAACTATTATTAGCATATCCCTTACATGTCATAAATAAAGAATATTTGATTACCCAAAGTTGGGTATGCCAATTTGTCTTCATTCTCCCATTAAAAAATAATCTATCACAAGAACCAAAACCTATCATAATACTAGTCAATACTCCAATAAAATCTCATTCTTACATGATCTTATGTGTCATAAGTATCTATCATAAGTGACTCATGTTATGATGAATTATACACTTTTTAATATGTTGTCGCATGGCCAAGAGTGAAACCTCAAAGTGGGATGCCTACTTCCTCATGTGAGGCAAACAAAATTAAAGACAAAAATAGTGCCACCTCAGAATAGGACACCAAATTCTCCATGTGAGGAAAAATTACACTAAAGACAACGTAGTAAATGCATATAAAGTGTTATATTGAATATTAGGAATGTAATATTAAGACATCTTTTCCCAACATTCTCCCTATAGACACCTAAAACTAACACATCGTCATTTCACCTAGTCATTTGACCATTTCCTCTATAATTGATTGAATAAATACTTATTTATCTAATTACTTATCTAATATTTATTTAATTATTAATTTTATTATTTAATTAATAAAATCATTACTCATCATAGTTCACCCACCCTCTATTCCTAGCCTAAAATTATTAATCATTTTCTTGTATAGTACACATTAGGTAAATAAATTAAATATTTATTTACCTAAGTCACCCATCCTCATCACAAAAATTAAATAAATATACCTATTTATTTAAATTATTATCTTATCCACTTTTCATTAAGTGGGTTAAAATCAATTAACCCATTAATCCTCCACTTGTACATTCCTAACCTCATCAATCCCCTCAAATCATGTACATCCTCCAAAAGTGTACATATGCACGTTCCTTTATACACAAGGTATGGGCCCAAAGTACTCCAAGGCACTCCCATACCCCAAAGGCACTCCAAAGTACCATTTCCACCTCATCCATCCACTCCCACCAAGAGAATCCTCAACCATTGATTCCCCTTCAATATTGGAAACCTCCATATGCACCACTCATAGGTGTAGGAGCTAAAAATTAGCTCTATCCCAGGATTACTTGCAAAAATACATTTGAAAACCTTCCACAAGAGAGTATGCAAGAAATGATCTTGCTTGATATTAAGATCTATCAAATATGATGATGAGGTATCTTACAAAAGTGTACAATGACCTTTCTTATATAGACAAGGTGTGATGAAGTACCAAATTTGAAAACATTAAATGATTAGTATCATTATTAAATGACATGAGCCATCATTAAATGACCTAGGACTCTAATATTTAATAAAAGCTAAAAAGCTAAAATCTTATCTAAACAACTTAAATATGCCTACGACCTAAGTGGACTTAACATGTAAATATGACCCCACTAATAACTAGTTAGGAAAATTACCTATTTACACTAGTTAGGTCCTTTCTTCATCCTTCCAAGTCTCTCAACCATTATGAGCTCTTAATCTCCCCTTTTAATCATATCCATCCAATCATTGGTCCAAAAATCTATAAATTGACCTCAACACAAGCCATATATACATCTCCCCATGAAATGTAATGTTATGTTGCAAGTAGAGACACTCACATATCATCAAAGTAATCATCTTAGAGCATAATCGCCATATCTTGGTGCAACAAGGGTGGTATTGGTTAGAATATTATATTGTTATCAATATTTGTTAATCCTTATGTTTAATCAAAGTGTCACATATATTGTCAGTAATATGTTAATATAATTTTAGCTTTTTATTGTATGCTTCATTTTTTATGTACACATATTTAGCATGCTTGGTGGGACTTGTTAGTGTAAATAGAGTCATTATTTACCTAGTTAGCTAATCACCTTTCTAGGATTGACATTTTCACACTCATAGATTAATTTTACTTAGTTTTTCTTTTTCTTTTATCTCACTTCATAGCATTGAGACATGTGTCCTCATCACTTGAGACACCTATTGGCACTTGCTCACACACTTATCAAGTGAGCTCATAAGTGTTTCATATTTGGAGGGTTATTTTGTTGTTCTATCCTACCTTCCTACCTCATCCACCTTGCATATATATATGCAAGGTTTCTCATTGTATTATAAACTCTTCATTTGTATATTGATATATATACTATTATGCTTATTGTGTTCACTTGTGGAAGTTTGTTTCATGCTCTTTGATCTTGACATTCTCCAACATATAATTAGATCCATGAGCGCACATTCCTTTTTAAATCAAAGTGATTCCTGCACATAGCCCTATCAACAGAGTGTCGTGGAGCCAAATAAGCATTGCCATTATATTTGGAAGGCTTGTGAAACGAAGAAATGCCTTTCATTTCATCAATTTCAATAACTTTGATTTTTTGTCTTTTTTTTTGAACTTTTATACTTATTTTATAAAAAAATAAAAATAAAAGCTTAGCATTGGGCCAATCTTCCCTCTTCCCATTTGCTAGTTTGGGTCAATATTTTTTACCTATAGAGATTTTGGCCATTTTGACCTATTTGGCCTATTTTGGAGGATTCGATGGTAAATTGTTTTTAGGATTTATTTGGTGTGGTGCAAAGCTTCTCCATAAATTTGTATACAAATTTAGTTGTTGTGGTTTGACGTGTCTCTATCTGCATACTCACACCAAGGTTTACATAGATTGCTACATCTATTTTTGGACATTGCTTTGGCCTTAATTTGATTCTCATTACCCTAGTCGAGATTTTCCTTTCTTTGTTGCATTTTTTACCATAGTTGGTTTCATTTGGCTCTTCCTCCATCAGCAGGTCGCGCCACTATTAAATTATTAATGGTAGTTCCAGAGAAGCGATCTCAGTCATCCATCGACCTACACGCTATTGTCTAGTGTGCTGATCTCTTTAAAGTCACTGCCTTTCTGCCCAATGATCTGCAATTTTGGAAGCCAAAATTAATCCATAATATCTATATCTCCTCTACTAATCTCACACAAGCAATTAGAAGGAAGCGATATTGTAGGCGATAAAGGTTTGTTTTTACTGATTGACAGATTGTTGCAATAAATACAGTGGTCTTTCTTCAAGGGTTTCAATAGCATGAAGCAGTGGCTTACTCTCTAATTTTGTTGTTGTTATAGGTTCATAGTGAGGTAGATTCTAAGTTCATTTTTGAGCTTTACTTACCACTAACATGACTAGCAAGTCATTGATTTGACTTATACTTGTTGTAGACTTGATTTTATCACAAATTCACACAACCTCTACTATTCCACACCCTTGTATTAGCTACATTGTGGCTCCAAAAATCTGTATCATCTCTTCTATTTATGGTTTGGCTTTAGGAAAATTCATCGCCAACAATTTATTGAAGGAAAATTCACCGTCAGCAATTCACCGTCACGGAAAATTCACTGACGGAAAATTCAACACTACAATTCACAAGGCAGAAAATTAACTGCATTAATATTTTTAATATATATTTCAAAAAAATTTGATGGGCACAACTTTCACCCCATTTGTCAAAAATTTACAAACTTTTTTTTTAAATTCATTAGAATTTCATAAGGATTCTAGATTAGAAGTCAAAATTAAGTTTTTGAAAGTCCATTTTACCATATTTGTAAAAATATTTGTGAGATAAACGAATGATTTTGCTTCCAAACTTCACAAAATATTTATAAATCTCGTCTTGCATCTTTTTAGGGGGTCTATATTCAGATATAATGCAATTTTAGGGTTTTTGGTAAGGCATGATTCAATGTGTCTTGTTGTGTGTGCATCATGGATCCAAAAATTGACTTGTTAACACCACATAATTTCCACACATGTAAAGTCAAAGTACAACAACTTCTTCAATCCAATGGATTATGATAAATAATCAGTGGACAACAAATGCAGTTTAATAAAGATTTTGAACAATTTACTTATCAAAACAAGTTAGATGGGGCAATGGGCATCATTGATCTTCATGTTTTTGATAACTTACAATTCCATATATCAAAATGTACAACTTCTAAGAAAATATGGGACAAGTTTAAATATCTCATTGGTACAATTGATGAGTTTAAAAAATTCTACAATCAAATGTTGAATTAACAACATTGTCTCTTGATTCATTTCCATCTATTAAATATTTATTGGTATAATTTAAGTCTTTTCTTTCTTGACTTAAGGGTTGTGGTAAAACAAAAGCAAACAAGGAATGTGTCTTCTTGATTTTTCCAAAGCTAAAAGGTCTTTATCATTATTTCTACTCTACAATGGATTCTCTTGGAACAACACATACACTACCTTCTTTTGAGAAGTTTTGTGATAGAATCACATGAAAAAAATATAAGTTAATATATATGGATGCTATCACCTCTTCAAAAATTGAAGCATTAGTTTCTCAATCATCAAAGGGAAAGAAAAAAATTAAGGATCAAGACAAGGGATCAAAATCAGACACTTCATTAGATTCATCTCCCTCATCAAAAGGGAAAACTTCTAAGGAGAAGCCCAAATGTACTTAATGTAAGAAATTAGGGCATGAAAAACAACAATGTTATAAAAAATAAATTGACGAATTGAGGATTCTTCTTCAACAAAATCAAATTCAATTGACTACATATGGGATAGGTTTTTCTTCTTTTTCTCCATCCACATCATTTGCATATTCAGGAAAGGATAAGTGGCTTCTTGATTATGGGGCATCACATCACATGGTTGTATCCAAGGAACTATTTTCTATATTTGAGCCTTCTTTATTCCCACCAATATTGAGGGTGAATAACACCTATATGTTAGCTCTTGGAAAATGATATATTGAAATTGGAGAATGAAAATTCAATAATGTACTGTATGCATCTTCCTTATCCAATATTCTCCTTTCCTTCCTTATCCAATATTCTCCTTTCCTTTTATCAAATAAAATATAGTATCACAAGAAAAATAGTTGAGTTCACACCACATTTCGTGATCATAAAATATTTTCAAAGTAGAGACATCGTTGCCACATGCCATGCTAATCATGGTTCCAAATTATACTCTTTTTCTTCCTTTGGTTTTGTTGACTTTGATGGTGGTTCAAGAGTATAGATGAAACTGATGCCTTCAACATGCATAAGGATATACAATTTTGTTATTTGAACCTTGGAGTACTATCCTCTTCATCGATTCCTTCACCTTACACTAATATCATATCTCCTTCATATTCTACTTCTTCGGTATTGAGTGTTCCTACATCATTGGTTTCTCATGATTCAGGGTAGTAGAATATTCACAGTTGTATCTCTACTATAGATGATTGGGATGATTACTTACAAGACATATCACACTTGTTTATTGGATCCCATTTTATAGAGTTGGCAGACACCTTTGATGAAAGCCACATCAAAACTATTGTCAACCCATCTACATCTTTGGTTTATATTCTACATTAGCCTTCGCATGGAGTATTTGAGCAACTTTCAAATATTTCACCATTTTCTTTGGATCTTGTGCATAATTCAGATAATTTCATTCTTCTCACATGTTAAGATGTGATGCACTTATATGCAATTTTTTCTCTTCCATGAGGAAGAAATACTTTTTGAAATTTAGGCATCACATTCTACATTCTTCTTCGAGCATCACTCAACATTGCAGGTTCTATGATCTTATGGGGGGCTCCACAATCTCTCTTTTTTCTCTCCTTTGAGGGGAAAATTTCTTGTACTTATGTGATATAAGTATTCCTTGGGGGGTAATCATGATTTATTCTTATATATTATTCACTTGTACATTTTATTGCATTTTCATCATTTCTCTTTTGGAGAGGGGTTTTTATTTCCCATTGAGTTTTTCTCCTTTACTCCACTTTATGAGAAATCTTTACATGAGTATGTAACATGCAATTTTAGAAAGAACTCATCATTATTGCATACATTACTCGTTAAGTTGCACTTAAGAGGGTTTGTTAGTGTAAATAGAGTCATTATTTACCTAGTTAACTAATCACCTTTCTAGGATTGACCTTTTCATACTCATAGCTTAAGTTTACTTAGGTTTCTTCTGATTTTGTCTCACTTCATAGCATTGAGACATATGCCCTCATCAATAGAAACACTTATTGACACTTTCTCACAAACTTGTCAAGTAAGCTCACAAGTGTTCCATCTTTAGAGGGTTAGTCAATTGTTCAGTCCTACCTTCCTACCTCATCCACCTTGCATATATGCAAGGTTTCTTATTGTATTATACACTCATCATTTATATATTGGTAGACATACTATTGTCCTTATTTTGTTCACATGTGGAATTTTGTTTCATTCTCTTCGATCTTACATTCTCCAATATGAATCACATCCCTTTTATAATCATTTTCATAGGATGATAGCTTTCTATCACTTGCAGGTTCTAGATTAACATATATGCTCTATGTTTTAGTGCATCCACTCCTAAATCAATGCATAGGGGTCATCCTTCATAGATCAACATATGCACAATATAAATTAGTAGATCCAAATTAGGCCTAGAAGCTTGATAAGGTCGTGGAAATCATCTTAATTTTGAGTATTTTTAAGGGTTTTTGGGCCCCTAACCTTGTGTTTTTATAGGGAAATAGTGTACCAAGGGTTTATATATCCTAACCCTCTTTTATGACCCTAAAAAATGATTTTTTCATATTTTTATCATATTTTCAGCTTTGATCATAGTTTAGCGAGTTTACAACATTTTACACCATATAAGTAAAAGATCATCATTTTTGCAACCAATCTTCATTTTTATCACTCTTTTAGAGTTTTTAGGCCTCTAATCACTTATTTTTGTATGATAATTTGATCTTGATGGTTTATATATAATCATAACCATATTTTATGACTACCTAACATTGATTTTTGTAGGTTTTGATCAATTTTTCTAACCCTAATCATTTTTCAAATAGTTTGCAACATGTTGCATGATATTCACACATAAAGTGGCAGTTCTACAAATTAGTTTCCAAAATTCATTTTCATCACTTTCAATTCATTTTTATCTCTATGTTCAAATAAATAATGATTATTTAAGATGTCTTAATGTCTACATAACCATTCCCCTAAGTTGTTTTACAAGTTAAACATCATTTTTTGTAGGTTTAATCTTATTTTTTGGGACTATTCATAGTTTGGTGAATTTGCAACATCATGTGATAGATTTTCAACATCTTGTGGAAAACTACTTCCCAATAGGATGAATTATCTACACTTCAATAGATATACACCCTATTTCATCTATTCTACTCATGCTTCATTGATTTTGCCTATACAACAAGGATAATCATTTTCTTTGGCATTTAATACTTATAAAAACCATTGTGCTAATAATTTAGTTTTTTCCTTATGTTATAGTGTCATCTTGTGTAGATAAATGCATGTCCAAGATATAATCCTAAACTACTAACATATCATTTATAGAAATAATTTTTTGAAGATATATCATTTGATCTCTAATATAACCATACTTTAATTTATTAATGGGAATTAATCTTTTTATACTATATTTGTGAGGCCCTACTTAAGAATATGCTCTCTCCTCGAACCCTTGGGTGATCTTGGAGATCAAAATATTGAGTTGGCCTATTATTTTGTATCTTAAGGACCCTAATTGTGTATGTTCTTCTTTTATGTTTCATGCAATATTGGCTAGCCAAAATTGATTGGATCATAATTTTAGGGGGCCTACCTAGGGATTTCATCATCTTAGAGGATGACCCCAACTCTATTGGTCTATCAAAGTATAAAAATTAGGATGAACCAAAATACATGCCTCTTGGAATTAAAATCTTATCATTTAGGCTAATCCCCCAATACATTTATACATTAAGGAAGTGAAGGTGGAGAGTGGGTTACCCCTCTACTCTTGACTTTCAACATATTTCCCTTTTATCTACAAATTTAGCCTCATATACCATTTTGGTATATCAAGGAGTCCATAGCAACCATTATTTGGCTTATTCTAAGACCAATTAATCATCCTTCCTTATGGTGCATCAAATACTAGTTAGGCCTAATAAGCTATCCAAAATATATTTTCAAGTGGAGAGAGGTAGAATTAACCTTTCCATGGATGGCTTCCAAAAATAAAGGACAACATGTAATTTGGCACTCTTATCCACTAATCATTTGATAGATAATATTTGTGGCCCACATGGATTTACACTCCCAGTTGGATAATTATAGGTTGTTAGTGTGATTTTTATGTCTTAATTATTGAAACTTACATAAACCCTTAATCTAAATCCATAAAATCTAAATCGTTTTCTTATATTTGAATGTTTATTTATTTTCATTTTTTTCTAAAGTTTGAGCTTCCTATTCCAACCTAATCTTCCCAAATCCACATCATCCTTAACCATCCAAGACAATTCATCCAACCCAATCAAAGGTATTCCATCCCAATCCCTCTAATAATTTTCTATAATCTATCTAATCCCCCTAATAATATCCACCAAACCATCCTAATCATCTCTATAATAATCCTAATCCTAGTCAATCCCAATTGTTGAGATTTTAAGGACCTTAACCATATCAAAATTACCTAATATAATATATTCCAAATCCTTATTGTAATCCAAAATCCTAATATCATCCAACTAATCATCTCTAATCTTAATATTCCAAATATAAATCAGCATCATCCTTAACCATCCAAGATAAGTCATCCAACCCAATCAAAGGTATTCCATCCAAATCCATCTAATCATCCTTTTAATCCCTCTAATAATTTTATATAATCCATATAATCATCCCTATAACCCCTCTAATCATTTCCTCTAAACCATCTTAATCATCTCTATAATCATGGACCAATCATTGAGATTTTAAGGACCTTAACCATATCCAAAGTACCTAATATAATATAGTCAAAATCCTTATTCTAGTCCAAACCCCTAGTATCATCCAACTAATCCTCTCTAATCCTTAATCCTACCCATCTATCTCAAAAAATAAAAATTGCCACCCATCATCAATCAAGACCTTAATCAAATCAAAACTTGTTTGAGAACATAGCTTATCTCAAGTAGGTAATAAAAATGATCCTTGCTAGGAACACATCCCTTCCTAATCCTAGAATCAAATAAAAAATATATCATTATCGAAGGTCTTGATTTTGGACCATCTCTTATCTAACCCTTGTTCGTTCTTTCATCATCATAACCATCAAAATTCTCAATCAATCCTTTCTTCTAATCCGTCATCAATCAGGTCAATTTTATCATCATAATCATCATTATTAAGTATTAGGTCCAAAACCATAAGAATCTAAACCAAAATTCCTCGCAAATCATAGATTGGGGTATTTCACTATAAATTAGTGCATATTTAATCCTACAATATTTCTACACCTAATACTTTCACCCTTCAACATATTTGCACCTTTTATAGTACATTTTATTATTGCAACAATTTTGTTTCACTACACCTAAAACTTCATCTCAACATATCTAGATCATAGCCCAATGATTCTACTTCTATTTTAGTTAATCTACAACAAATCATTTCACCTTTCAATGCATTTTCACCATACTTGAATGCATCTACACTAGATCAATACATTTCCACCATTCTATATTTTTTCCCATTTAAAGACCACTAATTCCATATAAAACTTGTTCATCCTCTATAATCATCAATTTTTGTACATGCTTAACCTTGATTTGATTCAATCAATCCATCCAATCATCAAAAACCAAGTTCCATTTGTTGGGAATTAAGGTGTCTCAACCTTGTAAATTCCTAGCATGTATTTATTTGTTTTGTAATTAATTGTTTGCAAATAATGTATTTAAGTTGCACATCCTATTTTGTCATTTAGTGTGAGTGGACACGGTGAGTTGTCACTCCACTTGGAAGATGACTAGGATGTTCAACTTGGTCTAGGAGGTTCTAGGTGTCCCACTTTGTGGTAGGAGTTATCTGCCAAGTGTAGACACTTTGGAGAATGTGTGAGGTAATCATGACTGAAACAGTTATGACGAATTCCTATGACATGTAAGAGCTAAATAAGGAAGATTCTATGACACGTGAAGACATGCAAGACATGCATGCAAGAGCATCTTTGACTAAGGCCTATTTGGGCACCCAAGGAGAATCTATGACATGTTGTAAGAGAATATGCTATTTATAGCATGTGTATGACAGATTCTCTTACAACTGTCATAACGGTTATTTCTGGCATATTCTATGACGGTGTAAGAACTGTAAGATCATCCGTCATTGACCAAACTTAGGAATGGGTGACCCACTTATGGAATGCAAGTTGGGACAAGTGTCAAGAATTATGACACACTTGGACATGTGTCCCTAGGCGTGGGTTTTGGGCCATGCACTCATGTTGGACGCCTATCTCAAGAAGATCCCATTTTGGCCTTGTAAAAGTCTATATAAGCAGTGCTTTTGGATGGGAGACATATAGGTTTGACAGGTACTGTTATGCTGCCGGATTGTCTCTAGATACGAGTGTTGAAGACTCCATGATAGCTTGCATTGCAAGTGTGTTGTAAACATCAAGTGTTTTGATAATACATTGTGCAGGTTTTGGAGTGTGGGGTTTTTTACCGAAAGGTTTTCCCCACGGTAAATCTTTGTGTCACTTCTATCTTCCGTCTATCTTTCTATATGTATGTGATTGCAGCAACATCTAAGTAAACATATGTTTATCATTTTGTAATTGTAAGGGTTAAAACGAATTTGCACTCTCCTCTCCTCATAGATTAGTGTAGGAAACTGTAATTCCGCACACCTAGTTTCCTTTCAGTTGGTATTAGAGCTTGATCACCTTTGGTCCTAGTTGTTGGGTAAAAGGTTTTTTGAGCTAATCTAAGGTTGAGTGGGAGTATTGTGCAGAGTATTCAATAACCTTATTGCAGGAAAGAGATGGCAAGTTCTTCATACAACAAGATGGAGGTGGAGAGATTCACCGACACGAATTTTGAGCTTTGGAAGCTCAAGATGGAGGACATGCTAGTTGATAGAGATGTTTGGGAAGCTGTCTCAAACAATACTAAACCAGCAGCTATGTCTCAAACTGATTGGGATCTCAAGGATCGGAAAGCTAAGGGAATCATAAGAATTTGTCAAGCTGATTCCGTTCTCCTGAATGTTCTTGATGAGAAGACTGCAAACTCCTTGTGGGAACGGCTTGAGTCTGTGTATCAGGCCAAAATATCTGGTGAACAAGTTGTTCCTGAGGAAGAAGTTGTATTCTCTGAGAATGGAGGAAGGAGGATCCATTGCAGATCATCTAAATGCATTTAATATGTTGATTGCACAGTTGACATCATCTGGTGTCAAGATAGAGGAGGAGGATCGATGTATGACCCTGTTATGTTCCTTGCCGGATTCATGGGACCATCTTGTGATGGCTCTCAGAAGTACTATAGTCACTTTCAGAATGGATGATGTGGTGTCTTCGCTGTTGTCTGAGGAGATGCGGAGAAAGTCTTCAGATTCGGCTAAGGAAGCCCTTGTTGTTCGTGGAAGACCCAAAGACCGATGGAAGAAGAAGGACAAGAAAAATGAGAAGGGTAGATCCAAATCCCATGGGAGATCCAAGACTCCTGGAAAGACCAAGGCTACCTATTGGAACTATGGCATATCTAGGCACTTCAGAAGAGATTGCAAAGAGGCAAAGAAGAAGAAGTCACCGGATTCAGATTCTGATAGAACCCAAGATGATGGAGATGCTTTCATCGTAGCCCTGGCCACCCATGCATCAGATGATGTGTGGCTGATTGACTCTGGTGCTTCATTCCACATGACCTCTCATCGAAGCTGGTTCTCAAAGTATGAGGAGTTCGATGGTGGAAAGGTGTACCTGGGTGATGACTCACTTGAAGATCGTTGGTCGAGGAAGAGTCTCTATCCGATTTCCTGATGGATGAGTGAAGGGAATCAATGGGGTAATGCACATCCTAGACTTGGCACGGAACCTGCTCTTTGTAAGTATGTTGAATGATGCAGGTGTGCAGGTTGTCTTTTCGAAAGATGGATGCAAGATGACTAGAGGAGCTATGGTGATCGTGAGGGGTACTCGGCGAGGTACTTTGTTTCAGCTGGAAGCATGCACTCCATAATGCAATATTTCTTCTGTCTCAAGGAAGAGAGCTGCAGTCACTTCATCCCCACCATCTGAATGAGCAGTGAAGAGATCTGTTGTAATGGGTTCTGATGGTAGTGCATCTTGTGTACCCAAGGGTGCAAACACTTTGGAAGGAAAACTTCCTGCTGAAAAGACAATGTTGTGGCATATGAGATTTGGCCACATTGGTGAGAAGGGTCTTAGAACCTTGAAGAACAAGAACCTCATTCAGGGGTTAAATGATTGTAATCTCGAGTTCGAATTTTGCGAACATTGTGTTTATGGAAAATAGAACCGTGTTCAATTTTATTCTAGTTCTCACAAGACTTGTGGTGTGTTGGATCTAATTCATTCTGATGTATTTGGTCACGTTAATGTTCCTTCTCTCTCCAAATTTGTATAGTTTGTATCTTTCATAGATGATTACAGTAGAAGGACATGGATTTATTTCCTTAGAAGCAAGTCTGAAGTCTTTAGTCGGTTCAAGGAATTTAAAGCTCTTGTTGAGAATCAGACTAGTAAAAAGATTAAATGTGTGAGAACTGATAACGATGGTGAGTTTTGTTCGGCAGAGTTCAAGAAGTTCTGTAAAGAACAAGGGATTGAAAGGCATAAGACAAATCCTTATACCCCACAGCAAAATGGAGTTGCAGAAAGAATGAACAGGACCTTGATGGAGAAGGCTAGGAGTATGCTTAGTGGAGCAAGCCTCAAACAAAGGTTTTGGGCAGAAGCTGTAGCCACTGCTTGCTATTTGGTTAATAGATCTTCTACATTAGCTCTTGTTGGTAAGACACCCATGGAGGTGTGGTCTAGTAAGAAGCCTTCCATTATACATCTTCATGTTTTTGGTTGTGAAGCTTATGCACATGTGCCTAAGGAGAAAAGGTCTAAATTGGAGAACAAGGCAGTTAAATGTATCTTCATCGGCTACAGTGTTGGTGTGAAAGGGTACAAGCTTTGGGATCCTGTGACTGGTAAGGTGTTGTATAGCATAAATGTTATTTTTAGAGAGCTAACACCTTCTCCTGTTATCCTACAACCAGATGAAATAGAAAAGAAAGAAGATGTGGTTTAGTTACCTTCTACCCCTGAGAAGACTGAATAGAGAGACCTAGTTGGATCTGATGATGAGGAGAGCTCTAGCAGCTCTAAAAGTTTAGAAGAAGAGGTAGAACCTCAACCTCAGCCCTTGAGGAGATCCACGAGAGAAAAGAAGCAGCTAGAGAGGTTTGGATTTTCTATGTTAGATTCCAGTTGTGCTTTTGCCTTGATTACTAACATTGATGAGCCTAGAATTGTGAAAGAGGCCATGGGTATGAAAGATGCAGGTTCATGGATTGAGGCCATGGAGGATGAGATGGTTTCATTGGAGAAAAACAAAACATGGGACCTGGTACCATTGCCTAAAGGACGAAAACCTGTTGGATGTAAATGGGTGTTTAAGAAGAAGTTCTATGCAGATGGCAGTGTTGAGAAGTACAAGGCTAGATTGGTTGAGAAGGGGTATTCACAGGTGGAGGGAATTGATTATGGTGAAATATTCTCTCCTATTGCAAAGCTGACATCTATTCAATTTATGTTATCTCTTGTAGCATCTTATGATTTAGAGGTAGAACAGATGGATGTGAAGACAACTTTCCTTCATGGTGACTTGGAGGAAGAGATTTACATGTCATAGCCTGAGCACTACATTGAGAAAGGTAAAGAATATTTGGTTTGCAAATTAAAGAAGTCTTTATATGGTTTGAAGCAATCTCCTAGGATGTGGTACTTGAAGTTTGATGCCTTTGTGTTGTCAATTGGATTTTTGAGATCGAAATCAGATCATTGTGTGTATTACAAAGTTGACAATGATCGTCTTCTCATTATTGCACTATATGTTGATGATATGTTTTTGATTAGGAAGGGTATGAGTATGATTTCTGATTTGAAGTCCCAGTTGTCAGCATAGTTTGATATGAAAAATCTAGGGGCAGCCAAGTATATCTTGGGAATGGAAATCAGTAGAGACAGGGCTAACAGAAAACTTTGGTTAAGTCAGAGGAAGTATGTGAAGACCGTGTTGGACAGGTTCAACATGGCAGATTGCAGACCATTGTGTGTTCCTATTTCTTTGGGAACAAAGTTATCTATAGATGATTGTCCAAAATCTCCTAGTGAGGTGGAGGACATGAGCAGAGTACCTTATGCTAGTGCAGTTGGCAGTTTGATGTATGTTATGGTCTGTACTAGACTAGACATTGCCCAAGTAGTGGGAGTCTTGAGTCAATTTATGGCTAACCCTGGACGGGTACATTGGGATGCAGTTAAGCGAGTGTTCAGATACTTAAGGGGTACTTTCGAGTATTCCATTTGCTATCATGGCAATTCCTATGGAGCTCTGCATTCAGTTTGTATTCGTGGGTTTGTGGATTCAGATTGGGCAGGTGACATTGACAGCAAAAGATCCACCAGTGCATACATGTTCACTATGTTTGGTGGTGCTATCAGTTGGATGAGTAAGCGACAACCTGTGGTTGCTTTGTCCACAATAGAAGATGAGTATATGGCAGCTACTCATGCTTGTAAGGAAGTCATTTGGCTTAGGAGACTGTGTTTAGATGTTGGTGTTGATGTTGAACAAATTATGATATGTTGTGACAGTCAGAGTGCTATTTGCCTTGTGAAGAATCCAACTTTCCATGCCAGAACGAAGCACATTGATGTGCAATTTCACTTCGTGCGAGATATGGTAGAGGATGGAAAGGTAAATTTGGAGAAGGTAGATACAGTGAAGAATGTTGCAGATGCATTGATGAAACCAGTGGGCACAAAGAAGTTCAGATGGTGTTCGGAGTCTATGGGCCTCTCGGCCTATAGCAATTAAATCTTGTTATTTCCTTTGGCCCTTACAAGGTGTTCGACAAGTGGGAGAATGTTGGGAATTAAGGTGTCTCAACCTTGTAAATTCCTAGCATGTATTTATTTGTTTTGTAATGAATTGTTTGCAAATAATGTATTTAAGTTGCACATCCTATTTTGTCATTTAGTGTGAGTGGACACGGTGAGTTGTCACTCCACTTGGAAGATGACTAGGATGGTCAACTTGGTCTAGGAGGTTCTAGGTGTCCCACTTTGTGGTAGGAGTTATCTGCCAAGTGTAGACACTTTGGAGAATGTGTGAGGTAATCATGACTGAAACGGTTATGACAGATTCCTATGACATGTAAGAGCTAAATAAGGAAGATTTTATGACAGGTGAAGACATGCAAGACATGCATGCAAGAGCATCTTTGACTAAGGCCTATTTGGGTGCCCAAGGAGCATCTATGACATGTTGTAAGAGAATATGCTATTTATAGCATGTGTATGACATATTCTCTTACAATTGTCATAACGGTTATTTTTGGCATATTCTATGACGGTGTAAGAACTGTAAGATCATCCGTCATTTCCCAAAATTAGGAATGGGTGACCTACATATGGAATGCATGTTGGGACAAGTGTCAGGACTTATGACACACTTGGACATGTGTCCCTAGGCGTGGGTTTTGGGCCATGCACTCATGTTGGACGCCTATCTCAAGAAGATCCCATTTTGGCCTTGTAAAAGTCTATATAAGCAGTGCTTTTGGATGGGAGACATATAGGTTTGATAGGTACTGTTATGCTGCCGAATTGTCTCTAGATACGAGTGTTGAAGACTCCATGATAGCTTGCATTGCAAGTGTGTTGTAAACAACAAGTGTTTTGATAATACATTGTGCAGGTTTTGGAGTGTGGGGTTTTTTACCGAAAGGTTTTCCCCACGGTAAATCTTTGTGTCACTTCTATCTTCTGTCTATCTTTCTGTATGTATTTGATTGCAGCAACATCTAAGTAAACATATGTTTATCATTCTATAATTGTAAGGGTTAAAATGAATTTGCACTCTCCTCTCCTCATAGATTAGTGTAGGAAACTGTAATTCCGCACACCTAGTTTCCTTTCACCATTCCCCTTCAAATAAAAAAATTATAATCATTTTAAAATCTAAAGTCATCATCTCATCCAAATTCAAATCATCTAGACTCATCAACAATCATAAACATGAATCTATTTTTTATGACTCTCCTCATCATAACCATCCAAAAAATCTATTCAAAAGTGATGATGATGATAGTATTTTTGGTCAAGATGAGTATGAATTAAATTTTCTTAATGAAATAATTATTAGAAATATTTCCTCAAGCTTCCATCATTCACTCATTCATAATAAATTTCATGTTGACCAAAAGTTGGCTAGCATAAGCTACCACATCACTTCTAAATGCATATCTATTGGTCACCCTTATGACACCTTTGACGGGGGAAATATGTCATATCCCCCATTTGTATCTCAGCTTCCACCCTTCTATGATGTTCCCACGATATCCACTCTGTATCTAAATTCCTCATCTCATTATCCACCAATCTATACACTCGATCCTCCATCTATATATATATCTAGTCCTAAACTATCTAAATCCTTCTTCTCAAAGTTCCTCCATGGACCAAACCGAAATCCCAAAATTATGGATTCATGCCAACCAATTAATCCAAATCCACCATGTGTGTTGTTAACAAGGCCATCACTCACCCAAAACCTATCATTCTCATCTAGAATTCCAACACCATCAAACCCATCCAAACTATTAAATCCTAATATGATGAACAATCTAAATTTCCCATCCCTTTGTCTACCCACTACAAGGAGTCTATCCATTCTAAAAATCCATCTCTTATCATATCACCAAAAAATAATCCAATAAATCATTCCAAAACATGTACAAATATATCCTCGTCCAAATTAAGATACTAACACACCATATAATCCCTATAATAAACTGCCACCCTATCAATTTGGCTCCATCATTCTTACTTGTGGTGGTCTTCTCACAATAGAAGAACCATAACTACCCACCACCAATTCCTCTCCACCTCAAAATTGATTTGTTTCTTGATTGGAAAAAAACCAACATCATGTTGCTATTTGTATGCTCAATAAATTTAATTATTAAGGGAAAGGATTACACCTTCGTGATCATAGGCCCTTGGTTACACATTTGAAGACACTCAATACAAAAAATTAATTACTTGTGTCCATCTTTCTTCTAAACCCACAATATGTTCCTCCTATCATTTATCCGAAACATTCATCACCCGCCTCCTCTATCATACCATTCTAGAATGGATGTCGCTATACCTTCCCCATCTTATCCAAAAATCCTCGATCTATCAAATCTATTTTGAAACCTTATGTCCCAAAATTACATCATCCATCTCCCTAGTCCATTTTGCGTCCTTATATCCCAAAATCCTCCATCCTCCCACATCTTACCCATCCATCATTTATAGTCCCCAATCACGATCAACAAACACACATATCATTGAACCTTTTCCAACATGTTCCCCCCCATCAACACTTCCATGAATTATCTAAATAATCCATCCTCATGAACCCATTCCATTATCTTTGGAAATATTTTGAATGACAAATAAAATATATGTAAAGAAAAAAATCCACAAAAGAAAAAGGATCACCATGTCATAATTAAACATGTTGAAGTAAAGAAAAAACTGATATAAAATACAAATAAATTCAAAAGACCACAAAGGTCTACCAAGAAAAAATCATGTGGATCCCAAAATTAAAAAAATTAATGGATCCAAAACCAAAGTCCACAATAACATCCAAATCTGTTTCTTCAAGAATATCCTCTACTCTTAAATAATTGCCTCCTCCATGAAAGAATCTTCTATCTTCAACATCTATTTTTGCCTCATATGCCAACAATCACTATCCTAATACCTCCATCATCTCTTAAATCTATTTTTCAAAATCCATCATCCCAACTCCCTCATCTAAATGACCATCAAGGTATGTTTGAATGTTAGTCCTAACAACTATCTCTCATAATTCCATCATCCCATCCTTCCATCCAATCAACATCAACCACCACATCTCTTACATCCATGTCTTCGAACAATCCACCTATCCTCCATCCAACCTACCTTCCACTCCATTCTCATCTAAACAATTTGATCTCATCCAAAACAACACTATATAACTCCTTTGGAGAAGCCCATCTTCCAATCGATCAAGTTTCTACCAACATCCAATGATCATATTGAATGAGATTTTATCATATTAGTATGTAAATTGATGCTTGAGCCTTTTCCCCACCCACATCCACCATAAACCATCTTCCTCACTCCTATCCTTTATCCAACACTTTCTCTTCCCTCCTTATTTACCTTTATCCATCCTATCATCAAAAATACAAAAAAATGAAGAAATGAAAAATCAAGAAAAATAGAAAAGAGAAATAATACATCTAATAGTGAAAACTTGGAAAACAAGCACCTTGGGCAAGTACCATGAGGAAAACCTAGAAAATAGTCATAATGTGGAAAATTCCTCCATCCACTTGTACTATACACTTGGGAGAAGCTTCATACATTAAATCTTATATCCCTCATCCTATCACAGTCCATCCCATCTCCCTATCTATTATATCCAAGTCTAACCAACATTTTCCATTCTTTCCAATACCTCTACCCTCCTTTGATATTGATAAGGACATGGAAATATCAATGCATTATTTGGATAATACAAGCCTTAATTCCACTACAATTCATCCCTCTCACATATCTTCCATCCATAGATATTTTACTACCTTCAACCATCAAGCTATCCCCTAACCACCCAAATTATGCTCTACTATGTTACATCAATTTGGTAGAATTTCTCATAATAGTTTTAGCACCTAACCATACCAAATAGTAGGGGAATTATTTCATCCTCCATCCCCTCATATCCTACCATATTCCCCATATATAATATTAATTCTCCCTATACTCATGCCTCCTCCAAATCACCCATCCAAATTCCCTCTATCTACTATCCTCATAGCCCTCATCCTCCATATAGTGATCCTCCCATCCCTATTTTTACTAGTGACTAACAAAATCCTTGTCTAACTAACCATGAGCATCCCAATACCTTAGTATACACCACATATCTAGGGGGTATGCTTCTCCATGAAACCCCATCTGCCATCCATCCATTATGAATAACCTATCCATTCCTACCCTATCACCAATCCCTTATCTCCCTTCATCTTATCATCCCACAATCCTTTGGCTTTCTCATTGTCATTGGTGTAAATTAATAGGATACACCCACATAATCCAATGTAATCCCTCCCATTGTTCCATTTATCCTAACAATCCAACACATTGCAAACAAATCTTAATCCATTCTTCTTACTAAGAAATCCAAGTAAAGAATTCAATCACATGCATTGATAATGTCCCCAAATTTTTTACAAGCCTTGATCAACATACAATAATCATCATCATCATCATCATATATCATTCCCAATCCTTATGTTTTTTTCTATATATATTATTCCCACAACAACAACAACCTTCATCGTCAATCAATATTGTATTTTTAGCTTTCTCGAGGTAACATTTTGTTTATCTTTGAATCATTTTGTGCATGCTTGCTTACTTTCTTTTATATAATCTTGTTATCTTACATCTATCTTAGTCCTTGCAACTAACTTGCCACAACAATATCATGATATTCCATACCATGGTGCAATATGATGTAGGTTTTCTCACAACTTATCTATTACTTATGAATGGGACACATTATCACCTTAGTTCCTTGTACCTTCGTGCATATTGTCTAGTACAATATCAAATAAAGACTACTCAAGGTAATGCAAAATAACAAGCCAATTTTAGGCCTCTTTTCATCTATTTTGAGAGCACACCCGTGCTCTATAAACTTGCATGTCCTCTTGATGAGGCATCATCATTCCTCCTAGTTATTCTTGATCTGGAGGACAATTTTTTAGTGAAAATTGAAGTGTTTCCAATGCTCCAGATATCAGCTTCATCAGAAAGAGAACGACATCCTGGTTCCAACACAACTTGAACGGGGCAAAAAGGACTCCGTTCGTGCAAGTTACGGCCAGTCAAACTTCCAGTCAAACTGGCTTCAGGGGCGTCCAGAAGGCGAAAAAAATAATCATCTCGGAAATCGACGGAAGCAACATCATCGCGAAGAGTTCGTCGAGACGATTCCGACGGTGTTCGTTTTGTCGAAATCCGACATCGCATGCTCAAGATACAAGCAGTCAAAGTTTTGAGTTGACTTTCTAGCTGATTGTACGGATGATGACGTCAGCATACCGTCCGTACTGTACGGAATCCATATGGACGAATTCGGCCGAGGCACGTGGCAAGTGACTCATCTGTACGGATCAATCATATGTTGACACGTGACATCCGTACGGATGACGTGGCATCAGACGTGGCAAATTCTGGCGAATGGTATTTTGACACGTGGCATCGTGCAGTCGCGCTGCTTTGACCGGCGAATAAGTTTGTTTTAACAAAAAAATATGCAACGGGTTTGAACCCATGATCTTCGGCCACCGAGCGAAGGGCTTAACCGTTGCGCCCGGAACGACTATCAATAATAGTGTGGGTGGGTTTTGTTTTATTGTTTATATTTGTTGGATATGGGTGGTAAAACGTGGCCGGCGGGATTGGAACCGCCGACCACCCTTCTAACAAAACTTTTTATCACCGGTAGGCCGCGTGATAAGTCTTAGACATATACCGGCCATGTTCTATTTGTTATGGTACTGTTGGCCGAGCCATATCAAAATGGCTTAATCAAGCCAAAACAAACAAAACGCCCAAAACAACCTATAACCAAAAGATTGCAGAGAGCAAAATAGACCTGATACGAGCTGATCAGGGAGGATATGCAATTAATTTTATGGTTAATCCATATTAGGCAAGTTTTTTGTATAAAAGGAGGGGTATAGACCTTGTTTTGACAAGTCCAGGTTGAGATAGCAGGAGAATGCTCGAGAGTTCTTGAAGACATTTCTGCATATCAGAGTACTGTCATGCTGCTGAATGCTTGAAGGAGATAGTCTTGAAGCCATTGTAATTGAATTTGGAGCTAATCGGATCGGTCCTCCATTGGAGAGGGACCCGGAGACATAGTCCTTAGGGACGAACTCCGTTATCAACTTTGGTTTCGTCTCTCTATTTCTTCTCTCTTTTCTTTCTCAGTTTATCTTGGCATTTATTTAATTATGTTATGTTCATTATTCATTTGAGCATTTAATTTGTAATCACTTAAGTTAAACGTTGTAATAATTGATCTTTTACGTTTAAGCATTCTGTAAGCAACTAGTCCTAGATCCTTAAATAGATCAAGTTGGTATCAGAGCTATGTATGTGGCTTGTATTGCAATTTGAATGCTAACGAGATCCAGGTTGCAATGAGGCGAAGGAGAACTTGAAGAATACAATCCAAAAATCGGAAGACGAAGAATTAATCAACCGTCACAGATGGAAGCAAAAGAAGGTGGACAAAGTTCAGAGCTTAGTGTCAAGGATTTCCAAAAGCTATTTCTTGACATGAAGGCAATGGTGGACGAACTGTATGCAGAAAAGAAGAAGCATGAAAAGGGAGGTTCTTCAAAGCACAAGAAGTAGGAAGATCAGAAAGACACAGAGGGGAAAGTTCCAGAAATTCCTTCTCTTCCTTCTACTCCCCCTTCTTCTCCTCCTTCTTCTCCTCCTTCTCCTTCTCCTTCTTCTAATGTAAATCCATTTAAGAGAAAATCTAAGCCTGTAATTAAGCTTGATGTAAAATTTGAGTTACCTAAATACTGTGGGGAGTTAAATGCTGAGAAGTTAGACGATTGGGTCCAACAAGTAGAAGTATACTGTAGGATACAAGGCCTAGTAGAAGATGCTTCTAGGATTCAATTAGCAACTCTCCGGTTGGGAGGTACAGCTCTCACCTGGTGGGAGAGTAAAACTCGTGAAGAAATTGCTCGCCATGGTCAAGTTAACATGTCTTGGATGGAGTTTGTTGCTGCCCTTAGGAAACAATTCTACCCTTTAGGTTACATGCAACAGTTAACCATGAATTGGCAAACCTTTAGGCAAGGTAAGGGGCAGTCTGTCCAGGAGTATACGCATGAGTTTAGGAAATGGGCCATTGCTCTAAATGTTCCCTTGTATACCCAAGACACACTACTTAAGTATATTGGTGGTTTACATTCTTACCTTAGGCACACTATTTTGATGTTGAGTCCCAACAATCTAGACGAGGTGTCTGTTCAAGCTACTCATTTAGAGTCTAGGGGTAAGAATACATTTAGTGATAACTTTTCTAAGAAGCCATCTAAGTTTGAGGGTAAGTCTAAAGGGAAAGAAAAAGACAAAGATAAAGGCAAAGGGAAGAAGACAGCTACAGCTAAGAAAGAGGGTGAGAAACCCACATGCTCCCATTGCAAGAAAGAGGGGCATGATGATTCAAGATGTTGGAAGCTTCATCCTGAGTTGAGGCCGAAAAGATATGGAGGTAATAAAGGCAAGAAGACTACTGCAGTGATTCAACAAGATCTTGGTTCAGACTCCGGAGATGAGACAAAGATTGTTGCTACCGGAATCCAAGGTAAAGGGAAAGGTATATCTCTCTCATCTGATGCAAGTTTTTCTAATGCCAGTGCAAGTACAAGTAAAGAATCTTCTCCTAAGGTTGATAAGCAAAGAAATGAATTGTTTCATATTCGTGTTGTAACAAAACACACTAAGGTTGATACTCTGTTTGATACGGGTTCACAAGTCAACTTAATATCTGAAGAAGTTGTAAAGAAACTTAATTTGGCTACAACACCTCATCCAAAACCATATCCACTCGGATGGGTTTGCGATGATGCTCAACTACAAGTAACTAAACAATGTAAATTGAGATTTGCTATCACTACAAACTTTGTAGATGAGGTAGAAGTCGATGTGGTCCCTTTGGATATTTGTGGGCTTGTGTTAGGGAGTCCTTATCTTTATGACAGAAAAGCAATCTTTTATAGGGGGGAGAATAAGTATCATCTTTTTAAAGATGGGGTAGAATACATTGTACGGGCACATAAGGTGAAGACTAATCTTACACTAGTTAATGCTGGTCAAATGAAGAGGTTGGTCAACTCAAGTAAAAACTTTGTGCTAATGCTTGTAAAAGCCAAAGAAGATGATAAATCTGAGGCATTCAAGGGGTGTGACCCAAAACATAAAAATGAAATGGTCAAGGTTATTTCCGCTTATGATGACATGTTTCAAGAACCGAAGGGGTTGCCACCCAAGAGAGAGATACAGCATGAAATCCAGTTACAGCAGGATGTGCCACTTCCTAATATCGGCATGTACCGTTTATCAGTTATGCAGAATGAGGAAATTAAAAAGCAAGTTCAAGAGTTGGTGGAAAAGGGAGTTATTCGTCCTAGTACTTCTCCTTGTGGTTCTCCAATTGTCTTGGTTCCAAAGAAAGATAGAACTTGGAGGATGTGCATCGACTACCGCGCCTTGAACAAGATAACGGTAAAGAACAGGTATCCTCTTCCCAGAATAGATGATTTACTTGATCAGTTAAAACATACAGTTTACTTTACTAAGTTAGATTTGAGAAGTGGTTATCATCAGATAAGAATTGCAGAAGATGATATCTGGAAGACTGCATTTAAGACAAAACAAGGACTGTTTGAATGGTTGGTTATGCCTTTTGGGCTTTGTAATGCACCAGCTACTTTTATGAGAGTCATGAATGATGTCTTTCGTCCTTTTATTGATGATTTTGTCATAGTCTATCTAGATGATATCCTTGTATTCAGTTGAACTTGGGAAGATCATGTGAGTCATGTAAAGAAAGTCTTTGAAGTATTGAGAAAAGAAAAATTGTATGTAAAGATGTCTAAATGTGAATTTGCTAAGAAATCCTTAGTGTACTTAGGCTATGTCGTAGGGAGTGGTCAATTGAAAGTAGACCCTACGAAGGTCGAAGCTATTGTAAAATGGCCTAAGCCAAGTACAGTCACAGAGGTCAGAAGTTTCCTAGGTGCAGTTCAGTACTGGAGAAAATTTATTGCTAATTTCTCTTATATAGCATCACCATTGCATGCATTAACCAGTACAAAGGCAACTTTTCAGTGGGGAGGTCCACAACAGAAGGCTTTCAACACTTTGAAGGGAAAGTTGAGCACCGCACCGGTTTTGGCCTTACCAGATCTACATCAACCATTTGAGATCGAGACAGATGCGAGTGGGTTTGCCATGGGAGCAGTACTCATGCAAGGAGGTAAACCAGTTTGCTACCACTCTGAAACTTTTTCAGGAGCAGTAAGTAACTATCCCACATATGATAAAGAACTTTATGCTTTAGTTCAGAGTGTTAAAAAATGGAAACACTACATAATGGGGAAAGAAACTGTAATCCACACTGATCACCAACCACTACAATACTTGCACTCACAAACTAAACTTCAACAAAGTAGGCACTTTCGGTGGATGGGTTTTCTACAACAGTTTCATTTGGTTATTAAGTATAAGAAAGGTACCCATAACAAGGTAGCAGACATGCTCTCTAGACCTCCTATGATGAATGCTTTGATAATCCTTCAGAATAGTTCTATGGTTCATGAAAGTTTTCAGGAACAATATGCTAATGATGAGAACTTTAAGGATATCTATACTGCTTTAATGAATGGTAAACATGTAGAAGAGAAAGATTATTATGTGCAAGATAAACTGTTATATCACTTGGGTAAATTATGTGTTCCAAAAGATGAACAAGCACAGGTGATTAGAGAAGCACATACCTCATTGATTGCAGGACACTTTGGGGTAAACAAAACATTGACTCAGCTGCAGAAATATTGTTATTGGCCTCGCATGCAAGAAACTGTAACCAAGTATATTAGAGGTTGTGTTATGTGTGCAACTAGTAAGCCTAGTAATAGGAAGTTGGGTTTGTACACACCTCTACCTGTACCTTCCCGTCCATGGGAAAGTGTGTCAATGGATTTTGTTGGGGGGTTACCTATGTCTAGGAAGGGACATGATTATTTGTATGTAGTAGTTGATCGGTTCAGCAAAATGTGTATCTTAATGCCATGTAAAAAGCAAGTCACTGCTGAACTGATAGCTCATTTGTACTTTCAATTTGTATGGGTTCATTTTGGGTTACCTACTTCTATTGTATCGGATCGAGATTCTCGATTCTTGGGGGAATTTTGGTCAACTTTGTGGGGACTCATGGACACCAAGCTGAAGAAGAGTACAGCCTTCCATCCGCAGACCGACGGGCAGACAGAGGTTGTAAACAGGACAGTTGTGCATCTACTCAGAGGTTACTGCAGTAAGCATCCTAAGTTGTGGGATGAGAGTCTTCATTATGTCCAGCATGCCTACAACCATGCAGCACACTCTTCTACTAAGAGGTCTCCTTTTGAGACTTGCTTTGGTTATGTGCCCAAGACATCGATGGATTTTGTTTTTGGCAAAGATGATGTTGAAGATGGACGCCATGATTCAGAGAAGGCTTTGAAGTTCATCCAAAAAGTCCAAGCAATTCATCAGGCAGTGGAAGCACGGTTGGAACAGAGCCAAGCAAAATACAAGGTTCGCCATGACAAGCATCGCACTGATCATCATTTTCAGGTTGGAGACAGAGTTTGGTTACATATCAGCAAGGAAAGGATGCAAGGTGAAGGTAAAAAGCTTAAGCCAATTAGATATGGTCCTTTTGAGATCCTTGAGAAGATTGGTACTAACGCCTTCCGCCTCAATCTTCCTCCATACATGCATATTTACTCGGTTGTCAATGTTGAGAATTTGAAACTGTATGAGCCTCCAATGATCCTAGATGAGGTCACGGACATTCAGGTTCCATCAGTTGATGACCTTTCACCAGAGTACATGTCAGAGTTGCCAGAAGATGTTATTCTCGACAGGAATGTCAGAACTTCACGAAGAGGAAATGTTGAGTACCTCAGAGTGGGCCTGAAGGGAATGCATCCAAGCAAAGAAAGATGGATGGAGATTGGTAAAGTGAGGGAACTTTACCCTCACTTACTTTCCAAGTAATCAAGCTTTCGGAGGTCCTAAAGCTCTCCAGTGGGGAGGCCTGATCCGGAGGACAATTTTTCAGTGAAAATTGAAGTGTTTCCAATACTCCAGATATCAGCTTCATCAGAAAGAGAACGACGTCCTGGTTCCAACGCAACTTGAACGGGGCGAAAAGGACTCCGTTCGTGCAAGTTACAGCCAGTCAAACTTCCAGTCAAACTGGCTTCAGGGGTGTCCAGAAGGCGAAAAAAATAATCATCTCGGAAATTGACAGAAGCAACATCATCGCGAAGAGTTCGTCGAGACGATTCCGACGGTGTTCGTTTCGTCGAAATCCGACATCGCATGCTCAAGATACAAGCAGTCAAAGTTTTGAGTTGACTTTCTAGCTGATTGTACGGATGATGACGTCAGCATACCGTCCGTACTGTACATAATCCATATGGACGAATTCGGCCGAGGCACGTGGCAAGTGACTCATCTGTACGGATCAATCATATGTTGACACGTGACATCCGTACGGATGACGTGGCATCAGACGTGGCAAATTCTGGCGAATGGTGTTTTGACACGTGGCATCGTGCAGTCGCGCTGCTTTGACAAGCGAATAAGTTTGTTTTAACAAAAAAATATGCAACGGGTTTGAACCCGTGATCTTCGGCCACCGAGCGAAGGGCTTAACCGTTGCGCCCAGAACGACTATTAATAATAGTGTGGGTGGGTTTTGTTTTATTGTTTATATTTGTTGGATATGGGTGGTAAAACGTGGCCGGCGGGATTGGAACCGCCGACCACCCTTCTAACAAAACTTTTTATCACCGGTAGGCCGCGTGATAAGTCTTAGACATATACCGGCCATGTTCTATTTGTTATGGTACTGTTGGCCGAGCCATATCAAAATGGCTTAATCAAGCCAAAACAAACAAAACGCCCAAAACAACCTATAACCAAAAGATTGCAGAGAGCAAAATAGACCTAATACGAGCTGATCAGGGAGGATATGCAATTAATTTTATGGTTAAGCCATATTAGGCAAGTTTTTTGTATAAAAGGAGGGGTATAGACCTTGTTTTGACAAGTCCAGGTTGAGATAGCAGGAGAATGCTCGAGAGTTCTTGAAGACATTTCTGCATATCAGAGTACTGTCATGCTGCTGAATGCTTGAAGGAGATAGTCTTGAAGCCATTGTAATTGAATTTGGAGCTAATCGGATCGGTCCTCCATTGGAGAGGGACCCGGAGACGTAGTCCTTAGGGACGAACTCCGTTATCAACTTTGGTTTCGTCTCTCTATTTCTTCTCTCTTTTCTTTCTCAGTTTATCTTGGCATTTATTTAATTATGTTATGTTCATTATTCATTTGAGCATTTAATTTGTAATCACTTAAGTTAAACTTTGTAATAATTGATCTTTTACGTTTAAGCATTCTGTAAGCAACTAGTCCTAGATCCTTAAATAGATCAATTCTTCCTTTGAATTTTCATTATCGTCACTAACCATATCATTTTCATCTTATACAACTAATTTTATTCTTCTTTGAAATGGTGCTACTTTGTAGTACCATATCAAAGAGGGGAAATGTAGACACCTAAAATTGGCACATTATTATTTCACAAATTATCTATCAATTTCCTTTTTAATTGATTAAATTAATCCCATTTATTTAATTAATTTTACTCACTTTTCATCCCTTTATTGACTAGTTCATATTTTATTATTTAATTAATAAAATCACTATTCATCTAATATTCAACACTATTCTCACACCTTGTTCATGTTAGGATAGGTGACATTAACCTTGTGATACTATGCCATTCATATGTCTCTATGTTCCTTGGAATGTGTTCTAGGGGACATGAGAGAAAAACATTTAATATTGAAATGTAATTATATTTTAAAGAGAGTATTCAATTACAATGGAGTTTACACATAAAAATGGATAAGGAATCTTTCCCAGGCATCCACTTTGGAAATTTGAAAGGTCATGGATGGGGCACCCAATATTGGAGAACAAAAGGTTTTCATTGTGTTGGTGTTTTAATTTTCCCACTAAGGCTTTGTAATTCTCTAAGGGGTTGCCAACCTCTATATTCAAGAATTCACAAAGTTAGTGGCCAACTGACGAGATTCAGTCAAAGAATGAGATCTCCTACACTTTTGGCTCTGTGAAACCAAGGAGGGTTTTCCTATATGTGTTCATAAAAATTCTTCATGCCTTAAGAACATTTCTATACACAAATACATTCCTATCAATGCAACTAGACAACATCTATCTGGGTTTTGGCAAACCAAAGAATAAGCACAACTATCTAAAGCTAGGAAAGAAGATTTAATATAAGATTTGTATCTTAGGAGAGATAGAATTTGATTTTTTAAATGTTCAAATCTTGAACCTTTACACTTAGAGTTACCGTCTTGTACTTCTAAAAAGGATCTTGAATGAACTACCTAGTGCCTCATCCAACCAGGTGAGAGTCACATAAAACATAACCCTGATATTAGTGAACTTATCATTATAATGCTTTGCATTATGAGATTTTCCAATATTTAAAACAATACTCCTTAGTAAATCCTAAGCACATTATCACAGACCTGTAACTCCTTTTCAAGCATTTGATTAACTTATTAAGTTAAAGTAGGAAAATGAATTACACATCCAAATATACCATTGAAGTTGAATGAAGAAACTATTGATTAATCTATTCATAATCCATGATATGTACACAAGAGAGAAATTGTCTTAATTGTTTGTTTAAATTTATTGATATCAGTCATTAAAAAAGCATAGCATGCTTATCTTATACAATACCTGACCTAGAATGATTTCCTAGTTAGAACCTTCCAGACACCACAATATAATTTTTAACTATACACAACCTAAGCCTCAGGATACAAAAAATCTGACTCCAACAATGAGCCATGAAATCTCCTTTATAGAACAAGAGAGCAACAAGCATCGAGCTCCATTGTTCATTTCAAAATGAATTTCATCCTAACCAAATGAAATTCAAATTCATTTCAAAAACTCCTCATCATCAGAAATAACTGTAATACGCACAGAGGAATAAAAAATGGTTACACCCATATAACTAGACAAAAAGGACAAAAAACACCGCGCCACCCACACACATGTCCACATCAGACCCGAAACTGCTGAAACAAAACCAAAAGGAAAAAATCACCACCCCAACCACACCAATCATTTCCCCGCACCTCGAGTAACCACACGACCCCGATACAGGCGACCGCTCCTGGTTCTCGCTTCAGTATGAAGCAAAACCATTTCCTTACTCTTGCTTGTACCAATACCGGACCCAACAACATCACATAGTGCCACCACAACAATTAGAGAAACTGCAAGAATCTCCTCGTCCACTCCCATGAGCTCAATTAGGGCCACAAGGTAATTGTGGTAGTCTGAATCGATTTCAGACCCTTCACCACCAGAGCTCAAAGAGAGCTCAACAGGTGACGTGCAACGTCCAAACCTCTTATCCACCCTTTCTGTAATTGTCCCAGAAGTAAAAGGAACAGTTTGTTTCTCCTTCTGTCACAAATTCGCTACACCCATCCTGACGCTTCGTCGTACTACTAACTTATCCATTGAATTCGTGAGCTCGAACTTAGCAAGAAAATCAATCACCTGCAAGCAAACAAACTCAAAATGCAATGATACTAATGAGAAAATTAGTGAGCATTTATCGAGCAAGCTGGTGCAGGGAACTTTAATTGCTCAAATTATAGTATGAGCAAGCGAGCGATTAGTGGGCGACATTGCCACCACAGAATAATTCTGATCTCATGGAAAACAACGTACAACCCATCATTACATTATCAAGTGGATACCGTTTACACGCAAGGAAATTAGGATGAGATCCACTGAAAGATATGCACCATTAATGAGAATAACTTGTAGAGGTCAAATAATCCTCACATGGGTGAATTGTAATTTTTGAATTCAAACCGTCGATGTGAAAAGACCTGGCATGTTAGATGACTCAGATCGAATCAAATATTGTTGAAGAATCCACATCACCACTTGGGAAACCCAATAACCAATCACACCCCTCACAGTCATAAACTTGCAACCGAGCAGTAGGCCCCATCCAACCACCTTGTACCGCAGAGCCAAGAAATGTGTCACCAACTCGCACACCTCATGGAATTTTCGAGAACATTAATTTGATCGTGCGAGGCCTGTGAGGGACGGTCATCATTAATCCCTGTCATTAAACATCCATTGTTGAAATGACATCCACTTGTCATTGTTGGCACATTAGGACATGACCCAACCTACCATACTCGACAGATGGCGGCATCTCACATACCTCACACCACTTTAGTGATGTCAGCAGGAAACCTTGTGAGGTCTACGAGGAACGGTCTAGATCTAAACCCCATGATCCAACGGCCGCCAAACTACATATAGAAAAGTTATTTATGAAAGTGGGGCTGGCTAGGAGAATGGGAAAAGAAAACCCTCAGAGGCACAAATTTTTAGGGCCAAGTTTAAACATAGGGAAAATCCACCCTTTCTAGGCAAAATTATAATAACACCCGAAAGGAAAGAAAAGACCGATAGGTCAGGTGAAGGGGCCGGTAATAGTACAAAAGACAAGGCTTAGTTAGATGACATAAGAGACCGATAACCCCCAATAACAGGTCAATACAAAAATATAACGTAAGGATTTAATTAGTAAAATCAATTTTAACATGGGTAACAAAACCCTAAACCTTAAACATTAGACATCCCATTGAACCAAAGATGAACATACATGCCCAAAACCAAACAAAATTTTGATAGATTTTTAAAAGTCCCATCAGTGGCTCTGATTGGGGATGTATGCCCCCATGTGGGCATAACAAGAACCTAGATCTTTGGGGAACAAACCCAATATTGAATCAAATAGGTACCTTGATGAATGCTCCACCATGCTACCATTAGAAATCTTGTCTACATCCAAATTGGTGGCCCCAAGCCCCCAAACAATGGAAACAAGAATTTAACCCTATCAAAAACAAAATTCTCTACTACCTAGAGTAGACCAAATCTACAAATTTTGCCTCTTAGTGCCCATATGTTATTTAAGTAATCAACATGCTCAAAAGCATCATAATGCTTTCTAATATTCCTATGCATTCGATTAGTCAACATTTTGTATCCAAACACTACCTGCAACCTATGACCACAATGACACCTTACCTTGGGCTACTCCTGGTCATGTTTCATTGAATGCTTATTGATTTGAACTAAGAAACAAAAACATTCATAATCTATCTGATCTTTGACATCACACAACTTGGCATCAAAATCAGTTTGCATATCGAACTGAAAAGTCTCATAGAAAACTTTGTGCATGTTGTACAAACCATTGTTGCATAAAATAGAAGATGCATATTTTGGGGAATCCTCACCCTGATGATTACAATATAAGCCTCGTTTCCAACATATGTGTTCAAATTTCCTAGAACACTTCTTGATATTATAAAGGTGGGAAATATAAGTTACATCTTTCTCCATGAAATGTGTGAATACATTCATCTCAGGCCTCTCATAATGTACTTCCTCCCGCATCCCGTCATCTAATTCCAAATGAAAAACCCCAAAGGTAGGCTCTATAAAACCAACTTCAACAAGGGAAATAGATAAATAGTTGTGTGAATTGGCCTCCTTATGTTCAACACCACCTGCTATATGTGTTAATTTATAAGTGAAAATTTTAGCACAAGCTGAAAACTTTTCACTAGCAATATCAATGACACATTCATTCCTGGTCTCAGAAAAAAATCATCTCAAGGGGTGACAACAAGTCCTTCTCAGCTTCATACAAATAATCAAGATCATCAATGACACCAATACATTCATCAATGTGTTGGTTACCTTCAGTATTGTTCTTTAGATCATAATATTGAAAATACACCTCATTGTCTTCAAAATCCTCATCATTTACACAACAAACATGTTGCATTGCTAGCACATCTGGAGTATACTCCAAATATTCATCATTTGAAATTTTTCCCCTCACCTGTAAGAAAATGACATCATGAGGCTTTGTATTACCACAAAACCCTGGTAAGGGAACTATTTCCACTTCATCCTCAGAAAGGCAATCATCACTGCTAAATTCACAATCACTAGCCTATAGCAAAACCTCGACAACATGTGTATTGTAATCATGACATAGAAGAGAACTTGGTGTCTCGTTTAATCCTCCATCACCTTACTCCTCAAGCTTTAGTATAGTTGTCCAACACTCTTCAAAATGGCAAGTGTCATCTTCATTTTGTGCATATATGCTCTTGGTTGATTATGCAATCTCTTTCCATTTAAATATTTGGGCAAGGTTACCAGGTTTCAATTCTTCTAGAAAAGCACTCAACCCAGGTTCATAAATTTCACAAAACAAATCAATTCATACAAAATCATCAAGTCTAAAATTTCTAGGAGCTTCTATCAAAGCATCCAAAAACCTCAAAAAAATCTTATATGGTGATTCTCCCTCTTGTCTCTTCATTTCATACAATTCTTGCACAAAAGATTTTTGATCATCACTACTCAAATCGAGCTGGTCTCCAACTTGGGTTTCATCATTATCTTCATACTGTAATGATGGATATATTATTGTTGCCAAAGCATTCTTATCATAACAAGTGTTCCTTGCAGCCAACTCTGGAATTTCACTAGTATGAGTTGTGCCAGGGTAACCAACACTTGCAGCTAGATACCCTTTCATCATTGAGTATTTCATGTTGTTCTCAATGTCCATAGCCATTAGATCTGCTTGATATAAGGTTGTAGGTTCCTTATCTCTTAATAAGTAACCAATCTTTTTGTCAAAAGCACCAAGATATACAACCAGGCATTCAACCTCATTTGGTCTTATTTCTTCAGGAATTTCTCTCACAACTTTTGAAAACCTTAGATTAAAATATGGAACTAGCTCATCTTTTCTTATGTGGATTCCCATAAAACCCTTTCTTGCTATGCTTGGGTTTACTCTTTCACCAAATTGTTCAATAAAAAATATCACCAACTGGTTCCATGAGTTAATAGAACATGCAGGCAAATATGAGAACCAATCCCTGGCATCATTCTTCAAGGATTGCACAAAAAGCTTCATAACAACATCCTCATGGCCGACTTCATAATCCCCCATCACATCTATAAAATTTTGTAGATGCTTAGAGGAAGATTCTGCACTTTTCCCTGTGTATTTAGGCAAATATTTCCTAATCTTCTTAGGAATTAGATTAGGGAAACCCTTAATACCACTGAAAATAAATGGCATATACCTTTGAATTACAAGATCCCCTGAAGGGCTTAGTGAAACTTTTTCCCTTTGCATACTTGTGTTTGAAATCTCATACGGAAAATTTCTTATACCCATTCAATCACTATCAACTTTATACATGGTTATCAAATACATCATTTACTAATTCAACCATGATTCTAAAAATTGACTGAAATACTTATGCCTTGTGCTTTTAGAGGCATAATACAACATAAACATACTTCTTAGATCATATTACATACTTCACTATTAGAAGTATGGAAAGACTAACCACTATTCCTTTCTTAATGCTAGAACATCTAATTAGGAACCATTAATCATCCCTAGTTACGAATGCCTCTGATAATCAAAATATTGATCTGTTTAGATTAATGAGAATACTTGGAAATTAAGCAACACTTGTTAACCTTCTCTCCCTGACTGTAAATGTTACAGATATGGGAATTTTCCTTGTATATCAACCGGTTCTTCAAATAGAGTTGCCACCTCTTCAACAGAGGATTGAATTTTAAAAGAATATGAAATTCCTTTTCAAAAACTGATCACGTTTTGGGTCTTCATCCACAATAGAGTCACACTCAAAATACTCTAAGATCATACTGCTACCAATATTTTCCAAATCCATAACCTCTTACCATCCAAACTTAAAGTTTAGATCCACCAAATAAATGACTCTGGAAGGCCACCACCTACTTCTATGGTTTCTCTTTTTAAAAGAAAAAATTCTCAGAAGTTCTCCCTAATGAAATCACCATTCAGCTAGTGACTTAGGCAGAAAAACAATTCAATAAAGTTCAACCTCTAGTTACAAGTAATATGTAAAGATTATAATGACTCTATAACAACACCATCTACAACCAAAATTTTTGAGTTTGTCCCTAGTAGAGTCACCAATCTGTTGGTGTTTTATTTTTCCCACTAAGGCTTTGCAATTCTCTAAGGGTTTGCCAACCTCTATATTCAAGAATTCACAAAGTTAGTGGCCAACTGACGAGATTCAGTCAAAGAATGAGATCTCCTATACTTTTGGCTCTGTGAAACCAAGGAGGGTTTTCCTATATGTGTTCATAAAAATGCTTCATGCCTCAAGAACACTTCTATACATAGATACATTTCTATCAATGCAACTAGACAACATCTATCCGGGTTTTGGCAAACCAAAGAATAAGCACAACTATCTAAAGCTAGGAAAGCATATTTAGTATAAGATTTGTATCTCAAGAGAGATAGAATTTGATTTTTTAAATGTTCGGATCTTGAACCTTTACACTTAGAGCTATCATCTTGTACTTCTAAAAATGATCTTGAATGAACTACCTATTGCCTCATCCAACCGGGTGGGAGTCACATAAAACATAACCCTGATATTAGTGAACTTATCATTATAATGCTTTGCATTATGAGATTTTCCAGTATTTAAAACAATACTCCTTAGTAAATCCTAAGCACATTATCACAGACCTGTAACTCCTTTTCAAGCATTTGATTAACTCATTAAGTTAAAGAAGGAAAATGAATTACACATCCAAATATACAATTGAAGTTGAATGAAGAAACCATTGATTAATCCATTCATAATCCATGATATGTACACAGGAGAGAAATTGTCTTAATTGTTTGTTTAAATTTATTGATATCAATCATTACAAAATCATAGCATGCTTATCTTATACAATACCCGACCTGGAATGATTTCCTAGTCAGAAATTTCCAGACACCACAATATAATTTTTAATTGTACACAGCCTAAGCCTCAGGATAAAAAAAATATAACTCCAACAATGAGTCGTGAAATCTCCTTTATAGAATAGGAGAGCAACAAAAATCAGGCTCCATTGTTCATTTCAAAATGAATTTTATCCTAACTAAATGAAATTCAGATTCATTCAAAAATCGTCATCATTAGAAATAACTATAATACGCACAGAGGAATAAAAAATGGTTACACCCCTGTAACCAGCTGAAAAGGACAAAAAACACTGCGCCACCCACACACACATCCGCATCAGACCCGAACCGCTGAAACAACACCAAAAGGAAAAAAGCACCACCCCAACAACACCAATCATTTCCCCACACCTCGAGTAACCATGTGGCCTTGATACAGGCGACCGCTCCTAGTTCTCGCTTCAGTATGAAGTGAGACCATTTCCTTACTCTTGCTTGTAGCAATACTAGACCCAACAACATCACACGGTACCACCACAAAAAATGGAGAAACTGTGATGACCTCCTCGTCCACTCCCACGAGCTCAGTCAGGGCCACGAGGTAACTGCGGTAGTCTATATCGGTTTTAGACGCTTCACCACCAGAGCCCGAAGAGAGCTCAATAGGTGATGTGCAACGTCCAGACCTCTTATCCACCCTTTTTGCAATTGTCCCAAAAGTACTAGGAACAATTTTTTTCTCCTTTTGTCACAAATTCGCTGCACCCATCCTGGCGCTTTGTCGTACTACTGACTTATCCATTGAATTCGTGAGCTTGAACTCAACAAGAAAATCAGCTACCTGCAAACAAACAAACTCAAAATGCAATGATACTAATGAGAAAATTAGCAAGCTTTTATCGAGCAAGTTGGTGCAGGGAACATTAATTGCTCAAATTGCAGTACAAGCAAGCAAGCAATTAGTGGGTGACGTTACCACCATAGAATAATTCCAAGCTCATGGAAAATGGCGTACAACCCATCATTACATTATCAAGTGGATACCGCTCGTACACAAGGAAATCAGGATGAGATCCACTGAAATACTTGCGCCATTAATGAGAATAACTTGTAGAGCGCAAATAATCCTCACATGGGTGAATTGTAATTTTTGAATTCAAACCATCAATTTGAAAAGACCTGTCATGTTAGACGACTCAGATCGAGTTAAAGATCGTTGAAGAATCCACATCACCACTTGGGAGACCCAGTAGCCAATCACACCCCTCACAGTCAAAATCCTAAAACTGAGTAGTAGGCCCCATCCAGCCACCTTATACTGCGGAACCAAGCAACGTGTCACTAGCTCGCACACCTCGCAACATTTTTGAGAACATTAATTCGATTGTGCGAGGCTTGCGAGGGACGATCATCATTAATCCCTATCATTAAACATCCACTATTGAAATGACATCCACTTGTCATTACTAGCAGATCGGGACAGGCTCCACCCCACCGTACTCGACAGATGGTGACATCTCGCATACCTCACACCACTTTAGTGACGTCAATAGAAAACCTTGTGAGGTCTGCAAGGAATAGTCCAGATCTGAACCCCGTGATCCAATGGCCCACCAAACTGCATATAGAAAAGTTATTTATGACAGTGGGGCCAACTAGGAGAATGGGAAAAGAAAACCCTCAGAGGCACAAATGTTTAGGCCCAAGTTTAAACATAGGGAAAATCCACCCTTTCTAGGAAAAATAATAATAACACCCAAATGGAAAGAAAATACTGATAGGTCAGGTGAAGGGGCCGGTAACAGTACGAAAGACAAGGCTTAGTAAAATGACATAAGAGACCAGTAATCCCCAATAACAGGTCAATACGAAAATATAACGTAAGGGTTTAATTAGTAAAATCAATTTTAATATGGGTAAGAAAACCCTAAACCTTAAATATTAGACACCCCATTTACCAAAGATGAATAGACATGCCCAAAACCAAACAAAATTTTGATAGATTTTTAAAAGTCCCATCACGTTAGTGGCCCATCAAGAAGTGGAAGAGTCATCAAAGCATCCAAAAAGTTGGGAGTTGGATAGGCTATGGGTTAGGTGCCCATGTTAGAGCCTTGTAATTTCCATTTCATATTTTATCATGTATTTTGGTTGTCCATGAAGGGGGAATGGGTTTTTATAGGTGATTTTATACCTCTTGTTTTGGTTTATCATTCATGGTTTTACCTTCCACAAGTTTTATAAATTGGAACCATTGGATGATAGATTTATGTTGAGTTCTTGGAGGTAATAGGGTATCATCATTTTGATCAAAGATTAGTAAAAAAGTGTACTGTTGTGTACTCTCATTCATAGATTAATAATATACTTGTCGTCCATTCTTGTGTGGATTTTTTCTTGAAAGGGTTTCTCCATCTAAATTTGGTGTCACATTTTGTTTTTGTTTTTTATTGTGATGAATGTTGCAATCATACATAAATCTGATTTGGTAATCCTATTTTTAGATCTAATTTCACTTGCATAAGTTTGTATTATAAGCTTTCTTTGCCTTGTTTTTAAAATTTGGTATTAGAGCTAATGGTTCTGTTGAGAAGGGGACACATTTCTCTTAAGTGTTGAAGGTTTTTGGCTATAGTGGGAGATTTTACCTAGTGGTATACTATAGATTTGTTAAGAGGATTTATTACCATGGCTTCTACATCTCACTAGTTTATTAATAAGTTCAATTATACAAGCTACAAGATGTGGAAATCGAAGATGGAGGATCTCCTTGAAGAGACATGCCAGTGGTTGCCAGTTTCACAAGAAAATAAACCAAACGTAATGTTTGATGAAGATTGGAAAAAAATAGACAAGAAGGCATGATGAACCATTTGGTTGTGTCTCAAAAATTCCATCCTTTTGAATGTCTCCACAAAAGACACCAAATACAAGTTGTGGAAGAGGATAGGTGATATATATCAAACTATTGTTTTCTAACAAGTTATATCGCAAAATATAGTTATATTCTCTAAAAATGAAAGATGGTGATTCTATTACAAATCATTTGAATTATTTTAATCTTATTGTAAGTTAGCTTGCATCAGTAAATGTTAAATGAGAATATAAAGATAAATGTATCTCGTTTCTTTGTTCATTTCTTAAATCCTGGGAAAATCTAATTATTACCATAAGTAGTGGTAATGCAGAGCCAAAGATGAACATGATTGATTAATTGCACAAGATAAATGAGATGGGGGGTGAATCAGTTGTATCTAATTACTTTCACTTCTGAAATTAATCACTTCCACATTCACTTTGATCTATTCTTAAGTATAAACATGAAATGAAGATAACAAAAAGCAAATACTAGAGACACCAAATTTACATGGAAAACCCAATGAGGGAAAAACCATAGTGAGGATTAACTCACAATATAATAGTAATACAAAGTTGGATACAAAGGCTCACTGCCAAATGGCTCACTACCTAGAAAGGACTCACTGTCCAGATATAAAGGCTCGCTGCCTACAAATAGGACTCATTGTCTAGAACGAGGCCCACTGCCTACAAACAAACAAAGATAATAGAAAATACACCACAATAGGTTCCACACATTCGAAGCCTTGATCAAATAATTCCAGACACCATTAGCTCACTACTTTCAGGAATCTAACACATTGAAGTACTACTGCCTTGATTCACACTTTCACACACTCTTCTCTTCACATTTGTTTCACACATTTTTTCACTTCTAATTCACATCATCTTGACTTGCATTTATACCATCTTCAACCTTAGAAACTTTCTCCAAGGTCAGCTACATATTCCTTATTTTATAAATTCAAATTAGGTCTGCAACTCAAAATTCCCGCGGTGGATAAGAATGAGAGTGGACCAAATAAATACTTAACTAGGACCCAAACAACATCTTGGATCAATCACACACTTCCTTAATCGATGCTTATCCTCCATGTAACGTGTAGACACTAGGTCGACCAAACCTAATGAAAACACCAACTTTGAATTACGCACATCCACAACAAGATAATACCATGTGGATCACACAACATGCTTCACCAGACACTGAAACACCTCTTATAAACCTTTAGATACATCCGCAACAACTGCAACAATCTTCATACAAAAAACTCCTTCCACCAGTCCAACCAGACCGTGCAGACACACATAGTAGCTCTGGAGAAAGTCTTTTAGAGCATCAAACCATGAGCACATTTTCTAGAACATATATAACATCATTATCAAACTTCTTCTAGATCTACAAGATCTGAGACAAACTACCAGGGTACTACAAAGCAAGAACATTTCTCCCAGTCTACAGACAAGCATTTTTGCCAAACCAGTTCACACACCAGTTCACACAACTTTCACTCTCCATCAAGCCAAAAGCTATAACTCGAGATATATTATCCAATTAAGCCCATAAACAACTCTATAGATCCAAACAGGCATAGGATCAACATAGAAGAAATGCATAGAACATTATCAGAGCACATTCATAACACACACACAACTTTGTCTTCAATGTTTATTATTTTTCTCAAAAGAAATTGATATCAACACATCTGCAACACCATTAAGATATCTCCATGTACTCTCAACATCTCTACACTATCTCAACTATACATGTACCACCTACAATCACTTGATTCCTTTCTCTGCAACAACCTAAACTATGTTGACATCAATGACAACATTAATGACAACACCACCAAACACACTCATACTTGCAACAATCTCCTCCTTTGCCATTGATGTCAAAACCTGATGTGAAAAACCATCAAAGACACCATACACACTCTCCTGCTTCTTCTTCCTCTTTTTATAGATTGGACAACCTACACAACATTTTTGCACTCTCTTCTCCTTGCAAGATTCTCTCTACCTTTCAAATTTTTTAGATATAAATAGGCTTTTTCACATGATTCTCTCTCCCCCTTTGACATCAATGGAAAAGGAAAGTTTTGAATGAAAATTATACCATATAAAACTCTTATCACTCCCCCTTAGGAGTGAACCCACATCTCATACTACAAAAATGATACTCTCTACTCCCCTTGAGGAGTAGACCTCAATCATTAGTCCAAACAAATGAATAATCTATGGATCCATTGGAATGGTGCACCTAGTTCAAAGAAGAAGGGGTAGTAACCCCTAACTTCTCCTTGAGATACTCAAAATTATCCTTCACAAGAGAATTGGTAAATATATCTACAATCTAATATTTTGTAGACACATATTCAATTCTGACTTCATTCTCCAACTCCTTCTCCCTCAAAAAATGATATATGATATAATTTGTCCTAGAATGCATTACTAGATTCTTTGAAATATTTATTGCACTTGTATTATCACAAAATATAGGGATAGGCTCATCACACATCACACCTATATCCTTCAATGTATGCTTCATCCAAAGTACCTGTGTACAACAAGATGCTTCTGCAATATACTCAACTTCTATAGTGGATAAAGAAATTGAATCATGTTTCTTGCTTAACCATGAAACCAATCTTCCTCCAAGAAAGAATGTACCACCACTTGTAATCTTCCAGTCATCTACACAACCATCCCAATTTGCATCAGTGTAGGCATTCAAGGTGAAGTCAATATCCTTAGGATACCACAAGCCATAATATGGAGTGCCCTTTAGATATCTGAATATCCTCTTCACAGCTATAACATGTGTTTTCTTAGGTTCTGCTTGAAATATGGAAACCTAAAATAGTACGTGCATGATATCCGGTCTAGTAGTAGTAAGATATAACAGTCCACCAATCATAGATTTGTACATTATCTAATCAACTTTAGAAGATTCATCAATCTTACTCAGTTTGCATCTGGTCACCATACGGGTATAGACTGATTTGGAATCATCCATTCCAAAATTATTCAACAATTATTTAACATACTTAGATTGTGAAATGAATATGCCCTTATCAATTTGATTCACTTGAAGTCCAAGAAAGAAATTCAACTCACCAATCATAGACATCTCAAATTATTTTTGCATCTCATCTGCAAATTTCTTGCACACACCTTCATTTCCTCCAAAGATAATGTCATCAGCATACACAACCATTATCAATATTCAGTTTCTTTCAACTTTGAAATAGAGATTGTTGTCTGCAAAGCCTTTGTTGAATCCTTGTTGTGTCAAATATTTGTCCAACCTTCCATACAATGCTCTAGGAGCCTATTTAAGTGCATAGCATGCTCTTGAACACCCATTTTGTACCAATTACATTCTTGTTTATAGGTCTAGAAACCAGTTCCCATGTCCGATTCTTCTCTATCTGCTACAATTCCTCTTTCATTGCTCTAACCCAACTCTCATATTTTCATGCTTCACTCACTGTTTTAGATTCTATCTTAGAAAGTAACCACAAATTTACCTCAGTTGCTACCACTTTACTTCTTGTCTTTACACCTTCACTTTTATCTCCAATTATCTGTTCTTCCAGATGATTCTTCTGTACATAGTTAGGAGTCTTAAGAGCAGGTTTCAAAATCTCTTCTTCTTCACTTTGTTCTTTTTCTTCCTTATCCTCTTCTTGTACTTGTCTACAGATAGGTTCATCTAGTTCAACTTCACTTATTTCAACTGGTATGTGCATAGCTTCATCAAATTTTACATTTGCACTCTCAAATATCTTCCTTAGTCTTTTATTGAAGCATCTATATGCTTTGTTGTTAGCTGAATATCCAAGGAAAATACCTTCATCACATCTTGCATCAAAATTTCCAAGATTCTCATCATCTCTTTTAATGTAATATATGCTTCCAAACACCTTAAAGTACTTAATAGTAGGAATCTTACTAGTCCACAGTTCACAAGGGGTCTTTGTGCCATTACTTCTGATTTGAAATCTGTTAAGAATATAAACAACAGTGTGGATTGGTTTTCTCCAATACACATCAGGAAAATTTTCCTCTTTCATCATAGTCCTTGCAACCTCTTGAACAATTCAGTTCTTCCTTTCCACAACTCCATTCTGCTGAGGAGTTCTAGGAGCATAAAAATGTCTCCTTATACCATGCTCTTCAAAAAATGCATTAAACTCACCAGAAGTGAATTATCCACCTTTATCAAACCTTAAAAATTTGATTCTCAAGTTCTCTTCATTCTTTAACCTTGTCTTGAACACTTTGAATCTATCTAGAGCTTGAGATTTCTCCCTAAGAAAAGTAACCCATGTCATTCTAGAATAATCATCAATCAAAAGCATAAAATACATGTCACCATTAAGACTTACTGTTCTTGTGGGACCACAGAGGTTTGTATGAATCAATTCCAACATTCCAGTAGATGAATGCTCCTTTCCTTTAAAACTACACCTTGTTTGTTTTCCCAATTGACAACTTCTACAAACAACATTGGTAGGCTCTGTAATTCTAGGCAGATCCCTAACAACTTCTCTTGAACTGATCTTGATCAACTTGTCAAAGTTTACATGTCCCATCCTCTAGTGCCACAAACAAATTTCATTAATTTGAGAAACAAAGCACTGAACATTGCCACTCTTAAGCTAATAGATGTTTCCATAAGTTCTTCCTGCAGCTACCATAGTTCTAGACCCTTTTCTGATCTCACATGTGTTATCCTAAAACACAAGCTTAAATCCTTTGCTACACATTTTTCCAACACCCAAAATATTATGTCTTAAGCCCTTAACATTATAGACATCATCAGTACAATGTTTTCCATCAAGACTAATTTTTCCTTTTCCAACAATCTTTGCACCAAAATCATCTCCAAACATGACTCATCCTCCATCATACTTTTCAAGTTTCTGTGAACTTACTTTTGTCTCCGGTCATATGATTTGAACATCCACTATCAACTACCCCATAGTCTTCATCTTGTCTAGCATGAAAGGCAATAACTAGAGTACCTTCCATCTCATCCTTCTTGTTCTTCAAACAAAATTACATTGCACATCTTCCATGGTTAGTAGATAGATTTATTCATCTTTATCATCCTCAAAATTAGACTCATCATCTGAAATTCCAACATCTTCTCTAGCATAATACAATTTCTTGAACTTTCTGTCCTTTTTGTCTTTATTATTATCTCTATTCTTCTTGTGTACAACTCTATTTGGACATCTTGAAGCGTAGTGACCAATATTTCAACAACTGAAACATTTAAAAGGTAGCATACCTTTGTACTTACTGATACCTTTCTTCAACTTCCTTGTAAAGTTTGCTTCCCACTCTTTTGAATCATCACTATCTGGATCATCTTTTATCTTAGTTGCTTTAAAGGTTGTTTCAATTTTCTTCTTTTCTCTTCCAAACTTCCTCATCTCAAATGCAGTCAAAGTACCAAATAGTTGTTCTTTAGTGAATTTATTTGGATCATATATTTCTTCAATAGCAGAGACCTTGTCACTATAATTCTCCGGTAGGGTCATCAAGATACTATCTATTACATCTTCATCTTCCATAGTACCACCTTGATTTTTGACTTCATTTGCTACAATTTCAGCTCTCTAAAAGTAGCTTGCAATGTCTTCACCTCATTCCATTCTCAAGTTCTCACATCTGCATTTTGTTGTTAGCTTCTTTGATAATTTGACTCTTATCATTTCCTTCATAGATATCTTTCAAATTTTCCCATACTTCATAAGCAGTGCCTAAAGAAATAAATTTTGTCCACTCAGTCTTAGATAAAGCACTAAAGATAGCATACCTTTCTTTTTCATTCTCCTTATAGGCAGAAATATCATCTACAGAAGAAGGACCACTTGCCGGCTCAACATATTTTGTCTCAACAACTTTCCAAGTCTTGAAACCAAGAGACGTCAAGTAACCTCTCATCTACACTTTCCAGTCACTATAGTCAGCTCCATCAAATATAGGGATTTGCAACTTGTGCACCATTTGATCTACCTCAAGTGGTTAAGCTCTTCTTCGAGGAAACAAAGCTCTGATACCAATTATTGAATTGCACAAGACAACTGAGAGGGGGGTGAAATAGTTGTATCTAATTACTTTTACTTCTGACCTTAATCACTTCCACATTCACTTTGATATGTTATTAGGTATAAACATGAAATGTAGATAACATAAAGCAAATACCAAAGACACCAAATTTATGTGGAAAACCCAATGATGGAAAATCCATGGTGGGGATTAAATCACAATATAATAGTAATGCAAAATCAGATACAAAGGCTCACTACTAGAGGGCTCACTACCTAGAAAGGACTCACTATCCGGATACAAAGGCTCACTGCCTATAGATAGGACTCACAGTCTAGAAGGAGGCTCACTGCCTATATACAAAGAAAGATAATAGAAAATCCACCACAACAGGTTCCACACATTCACAACCTTGATCAAGGAATTGCAGACACCATCAACTCACTGCTTTTAGGAATCTAACACATTGAAGTATTGTTGCCTTGATTCTCACTTTCACGCACTTTTCTCTTCACATTTGTTTCTCACACTTGTTCTCTTCTAATTCACAACATCTTAACTTGCATTTGTACCATCTTCAACCTTAGAAAATTTCTCCAAGGTTGGCTACATATTCATTTAGAAATTCAAATTAGGTCTGTGACTCAACATTCCCACGGTGGATAAGAATGAGAGTGGAAAAAATACATACTTAACTAAGACCCAAACAACATCTTGGATTAATCACACTTCCTTAATCGATGCTTATCCTCCATGTAATGTGTAGACACTAGGTCGGCCAAACCTAATGAAAACACCAATGAAATTTGAAGTACGTGCATACACAACAAGATGATAACACATGGATCACCCAACATGCTTCATCAGACACTGGAACACCTCTTAGAAACCTTCAGATACATTTGTAACAACTAAAACAATCTTCATACACATAACTCCTTCCATCAGTCCAATCGGACCGTGCATACACACATAGTAGCTCTAGAGAAAGTCTTTCGTAGCATCAAACCACAAGAACATTTTCCAGAACACAAATAGCATCATTATCAACCTTCTTCCAAATCCACAAGATCCAAGACAAACTACTAGGAGACTGCTGAGTAGAAACATTTCTCCTAGTCCACAAACAAATAGTTCTACCAAACCAGTTCACACATCGTTGAAAACAACTTTCACTCTCCATCAACCCAAAAGCTATAACTCAAGATATATTATCTAATGAAGCCCATAAAAAATACTACATATTTGCAAAGGCATAGGATCAACACAGAAGAAATGCAGAGCACATTACCAGAGCACATTCAGAACACACACACAACTCTTTCTTCATTGTTTATTATTTCTCTCAAAAGCACTTGATATTAGCACATTTGCAACACCATAAAGATAGCTCCATGTACTCTCAACATCTCTACAATATCTCAGCTATACATGTACCACCTGCAGTCACTTGGATTCCTTTCTCTGCAACAACCTAAATTGTGTTGATATCAATGACAACATTAATGACAACACCGCCAAACACATTCATACTTGCAACAATGATTTCCATACTTCTATTAGGGCAGATGAAGATAAATTCTATGAATGTTTTCTCAAAGATATCTTGCATGTGTGAGGAAGGTCCAAAGAGAAATGGACTAAAGTATATAAAAAGAGGGATAAGTATAAAGGACATTCTAATCCCCATGGAAAGAGCAAAGTAAAGTGTTGGAATTGTGGCAAAAGAGGGTATGTGAAGGAGTGTAAGAACAAGAAAAATAATGTTGATTCATCCATGGAAAATTCCTTCAATGATGATTTTGATGCTTTATTTATTTTAGCTAACTCTAAATTAATAATGAATCTTGACTTATTGATTCAAGTTTCTCATACTATATGACTCCTGATAAGCAGTGGTTTACTACTCAAAAAGCATATGACGAGGGAGATGTTTTCCTTTGTGATAATAAAACTAAGAATGTTTTTGGTAAGGGAAAGGAAAAGTTATGTTTAATGATGGGAGGATTAAATCTCTTGATGTTGTTTTTCATATTCCAAGCCTTGCGAGAAATTTACTTTCAATATCCAAGTTGAATGATTCTAAAATGCATGTGAAATTTGGCAAGTCTAGTTGCAAGTTGGTAATAGGGAGTTTAGTGATAGCTAAATGATCTCAGATAGGTAATTTGTTTATGCTAAATTCCTCTACTTTATGTAACTCTACCAATGTAATTGGCACTAAAAATGCATGTATGTTGTAGTACCATATATTAGGTCACATTGGTGAAAAGGTCTTAAGATCATTCTTAATAAAAAAGTTGGTTGATGATATTTTTTATTAGTATGTTGGAAAAAATGATTTTTGTGAGCATTGTGTTTGGTAAAATGACCTTTTCTATAGATGTGGTTTTTAGAGAGTTTAGAGCTTATTGAGGAGAAGAACAACCAAAGGAGAAAGATAAGACAAAGATAATGAACTTAGAGAAAAATATTGAGAAGCAAGAAGATGCACATGTGGAAGAACAAGAAGAATAAGAATAGGTAGATCCCATAAATCCTACCTTGAGGAGGTCCACAAGGTAACAAAATTTAGTTGATAGGTATAACCCACCTAATTTTTGCTATGTATTTTCTTTGTTGAGTAATAAAAATGAACCTAGATCTTTTAGGGAGGCTCTCTCTTAAGAGGAAAGTGAGTCTTGGTTGTAGGCCATGTAGGAGGAGATGATGGCTTTGGATAGTTGTGACACTTGGGATCTTTTTAGTTTTTCCAAGGGAAGGGAGCCCATTGTTTTCAAGTTCGCGTTTAAAATAAATTTGGAGAAAATGGTTGGTTAGAGCGGTACAAGGCCAAATTGGTGGCTAAGGGCTAATTCCAAAGAGAGGGAGTTGATTTTAGTGAAATATTCTCTCTTGTTGCTAAATTGACTTCTATTAGATTCCTATTATCTATTTTTATTACTTGTGATTTTGAGATAGAGAAAATGGATGTTAAATTTTTTTTCTTGCATGAGGATATTGAGGAGGAAATTTATATGCAACATAACGGTTTTCTTGTGAAAATAAAAGAACAATTGGTTTGCAAGTTGAAGAGATCTTTGTATGGTTTGAAACATTCACCCAACATGTGGTACTAAAATTTTGATGCTTTTGTATTGAATTTGGGCTATCTTAAGAGTGGGGAGGATCATTGTGTGTACATTAAGGTTATTGATGATCAAATATTGATTATTATCTTGTATGTTGATGATATGTTGTTTATTAGTAACAAAAAGGTGATGATTAGTAAGCTCAACGTATAATTTTTTGACACATTTGATATGAAGGACTTGGGGGTTACAAAATATATTTGTGGGATGGAGATCAATAAAGATTGAGGTCACATAAATCTTTGGTTAAGTCAGAGTAAGTATGTTGATACTATTTTCTAGAGGTTTAATATCCATGATTGTAAGCCAATTAATATACCATTTCTGGTTGGTACTAAGTTGAGCTTAGATATGTGTCCTAATTCTGATAATTTTTTTGAGGATATATCTAATTTTCTTATGCTAGTTCCATTGATAATTTGATGTATACAATGGTTTGCACTAGACTAGATATAGCCTAAACAACATGAGTTCTAATCAGGTTTATGTCTAACCCTAATAGAGAGAATTATAATTTTTTTAAGAGGGTGTTTAGATATTTGTGAGCTACTTTTGATTATTGTTCGGTTTATCATAGTAATAATGATGTGGTCAAGTCATTGGAAATACAAGGGCTTGATGATGCAAATTGGGTAAGTGACTTGGATAGTCAAAGGTCCAGTAGTGTATTTACTTTGTTTGGAGGTGTAGTGAATTAGATGAGTAAGAGTTGGCCTATAGTTTCTTTTCCACCATTTAAGTAGAGTATATGGCTACTATGCATGCCCCTAAGGAGGTTGTATAGTTACACAAACTTGGTAATAATATTGGTTTTGACTGTAGGACAATGGGAATTGGATGACATGATAATTAGAGTGCTATTTGTTTGACCAAAAATAGTGTATCATGCTCGTACTAAGAATTTTGATGTTTAGTATCACTTTGTGCAAGAGATTGTTGGGAATGGTAAGGTATTGATTGAAAAGGTTGAAAATTTGGATAATATTGCAGATTCTCTTATGAAGCCAGTGACCACGGATAAGTTCTCTTGGTGCAAGAAGGCCATGGGACTTGATCTTTATACTTGATTTTATTTATATATCTTGGATGTAATTACAATGTATAATTTCAACTGGGAAAATTTTAGGATAGGTTACATTAACCTTGTAATCCTATGCCATTCATATGTCTCCATGTTCCTTGGAATGTGTTCTAGGGTACATGAGAGAAAATAATTTAATATTTACATATTATATTTTAAAGAGGATTATATTATGATAAAGGTTACATATAAAAATGGATAAGGAAAATTTCTTAGGCATCCACTTTGGGAAGTTGAAAGGTCATGGATGGGGTATAAAAGATTGGAGAAGAAAAGGTGTCCATTGGTGGTCTATTGAGAAGTGGAAGAGTCATCAGAGCATCCAAAAAGTCAAGAGTTGGATAGGCTATGGTTTAGGCACTCATGTTGGAGGCCTGTAATTTCTATTTAATATTTTATCTTGTATTTTGGTTGTCCAAGAAGGGGGAATGGGTTTTTGTAGGTGGTTTTATACCTCTTTTTGTGGTTTCCCATTCATGGTTTTACCTCCCACAAGTTCTATAAATTGAAATCAATGGATGGTAGTTTTATGTTGATTTCTTGCAAGTAACAGGGTGCTACCAAGTCGATAAAAGATTAGCAGTGAAGGGTATTATTGTGTACTCTCATTCAAATATTAATAATATCCTTCCACTCTTTTCTCGTGTGGAGGTTTTTCCTGAAAGGGTTTCTCCACGTAAATCTAGTGTCACATTTTATTTATTGCTTTTTCAATTGTGGTAAATATTGCAATCACATACATAAATCTAATTTGGTAATCTTATTTTCATATTGGATTTCACTTGCTTAAGTTTGTATTGTAAGATTTCTTCACCTTGTTTTCAACAATTCCTAGTCTAAAATTGTTAATCAACTTTCTTCTATAGTCCATCTTAGGTAAATAAATAAATAAATTATTACTTGAGCCCCCCATACTCATCCCAAAAATTATACAAATATACCTATTTATTTAATTATTTAGTTTATCCACTTTTCATTAAGTGAGATAAAACCAATTAACCCACTTGTTGCAAAGGCAGATATCGTTGCATGAAAAGATTGACCTGTTAATGCCTGATACAACCGCTAGATTTATACAAGATCCAAGATCCATAGGAGGTGGTTAAACCATGTCACGAAGCCCAAGCACGTGTTGGCCCACGCTGAGGAGACCAAGGGTGACACCTTGCAACAATCCCCCCAGTGCAAGCGAGGGGTTCGAACCTGTGACCTTGACTTTGATACCATTTTTTGCAAAGGCGGTTGCCGTAACACCAAAAGACAGCCCTGTTAATGCCTAATACAACCACTGGATTTAGACAAGATCCAAGATCTAAGATCCATAGGAGGCAGTTAAACCATGTCACGAAGCCCAAGCGTTGTGTTGGCCCATGCTGAGGAGACCAAGGGCGATACCTTCCCCTACTTGCACATTTTTAACCCTCATTAATCCCCTCAAATAATTCGCATCCTCCAAAATTTTATATAGGAATGTGCCTTTATACATAAGTTATGTGCCTTTGTACATTTGATATGGCTCTTAGTTCATGTCACATAGATGAAGGACCTACCCATACCCTCAAGGTACTCTAAAGTAATCTTTTCCATCCCATCCATCCATTCCTCCCACTCAACTTAGAGAGTGGTTCCTATATTTTAGTTATAGTTAAGTTTTAGTTTAGAGTTATGTAAGGACTTGTATAATGTGATGCATGGGTTAACTTGTAAAGACTAGATTTAGAGAGCCATTTTTGGATGTGATCTAAAGTTAGGAACATCTACATGAAAGTATTGACTCCAAATAATGTATGATAATTGGATATTTTTGGTTCCTCTTTTTCGCATAAAAGGAGGCATAATAGATTATATCAGTTTTGGCTCTTTTGATATTTATTTTTTGAGATAGTGATAGTTAGTAGTATTTTCATTTTGCAATAGTTAGAGAAAGAACTCTAGAAGGAGAAGATTACAATTTTGGTGTAGAAAATTCTTGTTGAAGTTAATAAATATTCTCTTTCTTCAAGTGTTTCTTGTCTCTCGAATGGTAGAGTGATTTGATCAATTTCTTATATTTTAAAATTTTGTGGGAATTGATAAATTTAAACTAAAAATCTATTTTGTTGAGTTATTGAAATTATCATTAGATGTGTGTGTAATATAGTGGTTTAATGAATATATTTATATTAACTCTAGATTCCTTTGAAGATTGTACTTTCTTTATTATTGTTTGAATAACTATTGATCTTGCTATAGTGGGTTTGAAATTAATCTCCAATATTTTATTGCATAAAGATTAAAATCTTAAATCAAACCATTCATTTCATTTTATCTCTTGTTAACTCAATATCTCTTACATTTTATTTTACAATCTCTTATATTAGATTAGAATAAAACTTTAAAAATTAAAAATAAAATAAAAACACAAAAATCATAAAAAATAAAGTATCATTTGAGAAGAAACTTGTTTTAAATTTTGTAAAACCGAAAAGACCCCTTGAAAAAACTATCCATAATTAAAAACTAAGCTATCCAACACAATTGACACCCAACTATAGTAACCTTGGAGATAATAAAATTCAAATCTATTTTGTTTCGAGAGGTATAAAAATGTATTCTACATGTGTCGTATCATGTCTATTGGACCATCAACAATTCGTAAGAGTCTAAGCTAAGGTGATTAAGAATGTCTCTGATATGGGATACATGCTATCCAACCTTAATCTCGTAGTGAATATGTATGACTTTAATGATTATGTACTCTCATGGTATGGGATGCAAGTAATGTTCACTTGGAAGTATTAGAAGGTCTTGTATTGTTGTATAGAATTAGTTATGTTTATCTAATTAGCCTCAAATGACCTTTTATGTATTTTGAGTGAATTTTAATGATATATTTGAATTTTTATGGTACATATAGATTCTTTATATAGTGTTGCAATGTGTTACTAATTTTGATTCGAATGGTTGTTGTGTATGGATTTTGTATATGTATGTATATGAAAATTAATTGAGGAAAGAAGCTAAGAAAGACAATCATGATAAATTATTACTTATTCATGGTCATCAAGATACTTGTTTATCCACTTTAATCCAATTTTATCATTAGTTATGTTTATATAATTAGTCTCGAATGACCTTTTATGTATTTTGAGTGAATTTTAATGATAAATTTGAATTTTTATGGTACATATAGATGCCTTATATAGTGTTTCAATGTGTTACTAATTTTGATTAGAATGGTTGTTGTGTATGGCTTTTGTATGTGTATGTATATGGAAATTAATTGAGAAAATAAGGTAAGAAAGACAATCATGATAAATTAAATTACGTATTCATGGTCATCAAGCTACTTGTTTATCCACTTTAATCCAATTTTATGGTTGGGGAAGATAGGGTTTCTTCAATGTGTTGGTTCATACCACCTTCCCCATACACGAAAATCATTGAAAAGAGTTAGAGATCTTGGATTTTATAGTGTACATTTGATTATTGTATATTATGCTGTATTTTCTATTGATCGTTCAAACACTATTTTAAATTAATGTATGGTGGGGCATGTTTACAGTCAAGTTTTATAATAATCATTCAATAGATGTGGTATTGGATTTAGTTGGCATGAGATCACTATTATTGTACTTATTTGTAAAGATATATTTTTTAATCATTGCAATGAATTTGTATGGAAGTTATTGGAATGCATATAATGAGTTATCCTTTATATTTTTCATGGGTTTCCATAAATTACATAATCTTCTATTTTAAAGATGAAAAAAATTATGGCTTACAATTTTGGGTATGCTACATCCTTATGAGAGCTAACGTCATTTCTAAGAACTTGTAAGTGTGAGGTGATTATTTGATTATTTGGGGATTCAGCATGCTCATAATATGTGTCATGGTCACAATTCTTATTAAAAGAAGAAAAAAATTTGGCTTCTTCACTAGATAGGATGGAACAAAGGTTGGAAATATTAGGATTGAGGTGAACACTATGCCAAATAAGGAGAGACTTACATTGGAAAAGGAAAGAACTATGGTGAGAAGGGACATGAGCAACTAAATAAGTAAATTTATATGCTAAGGACTAAGGATGGGAATAATAAAGAGCCCAAGTGTGGATAAGTACAAACATTGGTAACGGGAGAGTGCATATTTTAAGGAGAGAAAATAAAATAAATATAGAGGTAAATGGGATTATAAGGTTTATTTATGCTTTAGAAGGGTCTTATATGATAGAATATTTCTTAAATATGAAGAAAAATAAAAGTTTGAATTTAATTTTGTTAGTTTTATATTTTTTAGAAGTTAGAAGTGAAAGAGAATAAAGTTCATTTATAAAAGGATAAAGTGGTAAACCTAGTTAAATGATGTTTTAAACTACTAATTATTTATTTTATTATAATATATTAATCCAACTTAATAAAATATGAAGGATGTTTTGATAGCTATGAGACCTCTTTTGGGGGAGCTTTTAGTTGGGCCTAGGATACTACAGGGTATTTCCTTGGAAGAATGATAGCTATGGTTTGTCATTAGAATTGATGATTAACAGTCATATGCATATAGAGAACTACCCAATAAATAGAACAATACTTAAATTTCTTCAAATTAAGTTAACTCATACTAGATCTAGGAGAAAATCATGTAATTGGAAATATAATTTGATAATGTTTCCCTATATTACTAAATGTGAATTATATTTGAATGAAGAAACATGCTTTAGGAATCTAGAGGAAGGATCTTGGAGAACTTCCAAAGTTTTTGAAAAGCCTAGCCATGATTCAATTATGAACACTTGTGTGTTCAAAAGTGTTTTCCAACGTGTTTAATAATGTGATGGTTTCTATGGTTTCAAATTTTTTTATGTATAATTTAATGTTAGAAATAAAATCTAGAATACAAAAACTAGTTCCTAAATTTTTTTAATCAATTTTGATAATACTAGGCATGGGAGTCAGTGCCAAGCATTAGTGTTTGCAAAAGTGTTTATTAATATTTTCTTCTAAGTGATGGAAATTGGTGTCTTTTTATACAATGACTAAAATTATTTCTAAAAATCATGTGTGTGCAATACCAAACATATATCATAGATTGACATTATTTGTCAATTTCTCAAATTCTTCTTGAGAATCAATTGTGTGCAAAGTATTTCATGTCTTAAATTTTTTTTAAAATAGAGGTTGAATATCATGGCATATTATCTCCATTGAAACTTTTAAGGTTGACCCTAAGCATGCATGTTGATGATCTCATTATCCTATATGTGATAATCCATGGTTTCTTGATTTTGAAGCTTCTTTCCACATAAATCCCCACAGGGAATAGTTATTTATGTATGAAAGTTATAATAGAGGTTAGATATTTTGGAATGAAATATATATCACAAAATCAATAGACAAAAATATCAAGTTGATGTTCATATATGGGAGGTTCAAATTCCTCTCTCTAATATTTGCACATTATTATTTTAGCTAGAAACTTGATTTTCTAAGAAAAATAAATGATGCAAGTGTGTAGAATGTTCTGAGTAAGGATGGATTCAAGATGGTTAGAGGATTCGTGGTTTTTTTAAAGGGATTTCAAACTACAACTCTATTTCAAGCTAAAAATAAGTTTTAACTCTATTTCAATTTGTAGCTATCACATTGGTTGATGAATGAAATAATTCTAAGGTTCCTTATTCTAGGAACCATAAGTTACATATTGAAAACATTATGTTGTGCATGAATGCATGACCAAATTGGTGAGAAAAGCCTTAAAGATTTTAAATCTTCAAGTATGGTTAAGAGGCTTGTTGATTGTTAGTTTTATTTAAATATTTAATTTTATATTAAAATATATTTTAATTTTTACATGAAATTTGATGGGATTTTCTAGTTAATTCATAGTGATGTATTTGGACAAATTTTTGTTAATTAATAGGAAAAATATTGTAATGTATCTCATTTATTGACAAATTATCCATAAAAATATAAGTGTTCTTTCTTAAACATAATTTTAAATTCTATAGTAGCTTCAAATATTTTAAGGCTTGTGTGGAGAATTGGATAGAGAGGAAAAATAAAGTTTTGAGCAACTAATGGCATAATCTTTTTCTCTAAATAGTGTAAGAAGTTTTGAAAGGACAACAATATAACCTAATAGAATATAAATCCATGCATCTCTCAATAGAATAAATTCATGATGTGAGTGCTCCAAAGTTTGCTTGCACTGCAACTAAGAGACCTAGCTTGTCTCTTCTAGGAACCTAGTCTCCTATAGGTCTTGATTGGATTAGATGATTAACTAATTCCAATTATAACTCTTCTCTAAGAGTTTTATCCTTTGTGCTTCACCTTGTAGGACTAACACCTTTTAAGTAGTACAATTCTTCTCCCTCACTTAGAAAGCTCTAAGTGCTATCTTCTCACAAACTTCACTCTTCATTGCAAGGGTGTCCATCCTTATGAAAACATTCATAACTTTATCAATTTGAACCATTTTAGAAGGTTCTTTAACCCTATCCTTACCAGGTTCTAGGATTCACCATTTGGAGACCTTAAATAGGCCTATTTCTTGTAGCCTTTACCAATCCTATTTTGCCAATTCTAGCAAAACTTTCCCAAAGACCCTGAAGATCTAAACACAGATTTGAATACCCATTTGGAAGTTTTAAAAGATTCAGTGGGGCTTAGGGCCTGACAACCTCTGTACACTGGCTTCCTACAACCTAGGACAATAGGTCTAATAGGTCTAATTTCTAGGACTGACTGTTACTTCGCTTGTAACTTGCTCAAGCCATAGTCTAAGTGATTGGTATGACCTCAATCCACCTAGTACGTTGAGCTATGATGAAACCCTACTTGCAACTATACTTGTGTTGTACAATACCTCTCTACCCTGCAAGAAATCTTCAATTTCTCATTCCTAGACCTTTAACCGGGCTCTGTCTGCTCGCCTAAGGTCTAGTAGTAAAGAGAGATCTTCCATCTTTCATGACTCCTAATCCTAAACCTATATACACTAATGACTCCCCTATCATTCCCACCTATCCTTAGGTGTTTCCCAAAGCTAGGTTTCATGGGGGAGCCATGAAAGCACCAACTGGTCAGGACAGGACCAGTAAGAACTCAAAAACAAAACAATTTAACTAACACGGAATATTCTACTCTAAAAAACTTGCTTATCAAATGAAAAAGTATTAGATTATACTATAGAACACTGAACAAACATTAAACTCAGTCTCTCAATCCATTAAGTATGTCTGTCACCACAAAAGTTTGGGTTCTTCCTGAAAACAGTGTTGTAGAGCTCTGTATTCAACTTCAAAACTATTACAATACACTCTATCTTTTGAGATTCGAGTCTTTGGTCATATTAGATGCCATCTCCATGATTCTAGGGCATGTTGGCTGATCTCCCACTTCCTATTCTTAAGGGAATCCAAAGATAACCGAGTTGCATGCAACATTTGCAATAATTGCAAATGTTGTCATGACAACTTCTTTACAACATTTGGCATCCTTCTCTATGCCTTGATCCTATTTCTTAGGACCACTATCCTCTCTAGATTCCGAGGAACCAACTCATTTAATGACCTTATCACTATGTGCTTAGAACACCTTTAAGACTCTGTTCTCACCATAGACATCTAACACTAGGAAAACTTAAACTACTAACAATGGCTAATTGTGTAACCTTATTCCTAATGACTAACTCACCTAGCCCACAAAAACAATGACCTTCTAAGGTCTGAAAACAAATTAACATCCTGACTTGGATAGAGTCAAGTACAAGCCAAAATAACTATCTTGGAGGTTAGCCTAGGTGTGCTCCTACACCATCCTCCCCAAAACAAAAAGTTCAATCCACCCTTGGATTGATGATGCTTGGATCAATCCCCATCTTCTTGAACTCTGATTCCTTTATCCATACTGCATCAACATTGGTTTGACCATGCTTCTTGATCAAGTGTTCCTTGTATGCTATGGTTCTAGTCTGTTTATAGATCCTTGTGTCCAATATGCTATCAGCTCTTGTGACTGTAGCAGTAGGTAAGTGTAGATCTTCCACATCTCTGATCACTTCATGAAGGTTTTGATCCATGTCTTGTTGTGGTCCTTCGTAATGGACTAAGTCTGCAATGTTGAAGACAAGGGACAGTCCACTGTCATCCGGTAGCTCAATTCCGAATGCATTATTACCATACTTAGCCAAGATAGGGCAGGGACCTATCCTCCTCATCTGCAACTTGTGAGGGAATCCCTTTTGAAGTCTTGATTTGTTAAGATGCACCATAACCAAGTCACCCACATTGAACTGTACTATTCTTCTATGCTCATCCACCTTGGTTTTATGTTTTATGGTGTTCTTTGTCAAGGTCTTCCTCACTGTATCATGTATCTCCTGCATGGCATATGTAAAATCATCAACATATCCACTTCCCTTCACTCCATCCTTCAAATCTCTCAACTCATAAACTCCTCTAGGATGTAGTCCATAGACTGTTTCAAAGGGACTCTTCCCTATGGATATGTTTATAGTATCATTGTAGGCATATTCAGCTTGCCCAATCAACTGATCCCATTGTTGACCATACTCCTTGGTCAAGCACCTCAGTAGATTTCCAAGGCTTCTATTAACAACCTTGGTCTGACCATCAATTTGGGGATGGTAGGCCGATCCAAAGGACAAGTTAGTGCCTAACCTTTTCCAAAGAGTCTTCCAAAAATGACCCATGAACTTAGTGTCTCTGTCTGACACAATGCTGATAGGTAACCCATGGATTCTTACTATCTCTTTGAAGAAGAGAGAGGCTATTTGACTAGCATCATTAGTGGTCTTACATGGTATAAAGTGAGCCATCTTGTTGAATCTATCCACCACCACATAAACACTATCCATGCCTTGCCTTGTCTTGGGTAACCCAACTACAAAATCCATACTCAAACATTCCCATGGCCTAGTAGGAATAGGTAGTGGTTGATAAAGGCCTACATTTGAAGAAGTGCCCTTGGCCTTTTGACATACTACACAACTTTCCACATACCTCCTAACATCAAAATTCATCTTAGGCCAATAATAGAACCTTTGAACAAGTTATTGAGTCTTAGTGATCCCAAAGTGACCACTCAAAGCACCATTATGCTTTTCTTGTATCAAGTTCTCTCTAATGGACCCTCTAGGAACACATAATCGATTCCCCTTAAACAAGAGATCACTTTGCAAAGTATACTCAGCATATTTACTATGAAAATGATTCTTGTATTAAGCACATACCTTATAAACGTCTGCAAAATCTTCATCATCTGCATATAGATCCTTGAAGTGATCTATTCCCATGCTCTTCAACTGAATTTCCTGAATTGTGAGAGCTCTTCTAGACAATACATCTGCTACTTTATTGAGGACACCTTTCTTGTGCTTGATATTGAAGGTGTAAGCTTGTAGGTACTCAACCCACTTCATGTGCTTGTGGCTCAACTTCTCTTGTGAATTCAGGAAACTAAGTGCTTGATTGTCTGAATACACAATGAATTCCTTGGGAAGAAAGTAGTGCCTCCACTTCCTTAGAGCTTGGACCAATGCATACATCTCAAGGTCATAAGAAGAGTACTTCTTTTTGGCTTCACTTAACTTTTTTGAATGAAAAGCCAACGGTCTACCCTCTTGGCTTAGAACAGCCCCAATCGCCACATTGCTAGCATCACACTCAATGGTGAAAAGCTTCTCAAAGCTTGGTAGTACCAAAATAGGTTGGGTACATATCCTTTCCTTCAACAACTCAAAGCTCTTGTTAGCATGCTCATTCCATACAAATTTGGTCTTCATGCCTCCCTTAATAGTATCCAACATAGGAGCACAAATTGCACTAAAATGCCATGAATTTCCTATAATATTGTGCAAGGCCATGAAAACTCCTTACCTCTATTGCTATCCTTGGAGTAGGCCAATTCATGATAGCCTCCACTTTGCTTTCATCCATTTTCAGATTGCCATGCGACAGGACAAATCCAAGGTACACTAGCTCTATTTTGATGAACTCACACTTCTCCAAGTTGATCATCAACTTCTCCTCATGTAGCTTCTTGAAAACAATCTCAAGATGTTCTAGGTGCCCACTCCTTGTCTTGCTAAAAATCAGTATATCATCTAGATATACTACCACAAACTTGCCTATGTAGTCTTTGAGGACTTCATTCATGAGCCTCATGAATGTGGAGGGGGCATTAGATAATCCAAATGGCATGACAAGCCACTCATATAGACCCTCATTAGTTTTGAAGGCTGTTTTCCACTCATCTCCCTCATGTATCCTAATTTGGTGATAGCCACTCTTAAAGTCTATCTTTCTATAGTACTTAGCTTCACCTAGACAATCCATTAGGTCTTCAATCCTAGGGATAGGGAACCTATACCTTATGGTTATCCTATTAATAGCCCTTGAATCAATACAAAGCCTCCAAGTTCCTCCTTTCTTAGGTGCAAGGATAGTGGGTACGGCACATGGGCTAATGCTCTTTTTAGTGAGACCTTGGTTTAGGAGTTCTTGTATTTGTCTAGCTATTTCCTCATTTTGTTGAGGGGTCATTTTGTAAGTTGCCTTATTGGGAAGGGTAGCTCCTGGGATAAGGTCTATCCTATGACTTATGGCTCTTTTAGGGGGTAAGGATGATGGTTGTCCATCACTCACTATACCTTGGTAAGTTTGCAACATGCTTTGAATCTCCTTTGGTAACTCTGTCTTCTTGGTCACCTTGCCTTAATCTCCCTCTCTTGGTCTTAGCACCAATGCATAACCAATTCCTTCTCCTTCTTCCAAAGCTTCTAGGAACTCTTTTTCACCAACCATGAGTATGTTTGGACCTGCTGTCTTCACCTCTGTATCTTCTAATAGTGACTATATTTTGAAGGTCACATTATCCTTCTTGAAAGAATAAGAATTCTTTCCTCCATCATGTATAGCTTGACGGTCAAATTTCCATGGTCTACCTAGGAGCAAATGACATGCATCCATAGGTAACACATCACACAAAACTTTATCTTTATACCTTCCAATTGAGAACTCCACCCATGCTTGTTCATTCACTAACACATGTTGTCCTTTATTGAGCCAAGTGACCTTGTAAGGATTGGTGTGGGGTATCCTTGTCAACTTTAGTTTGCTGATTGCTTCCTCTGACACAATATTATTAGTAGAGCTTGAGTCAATGATGACTCTACACACTTTCCCCATCATCTTGCACTTTATCCTAAATAAAGACCTCCTTTGGCTAGGCTCCTCCTTCACCGGCTCCTTGATCAAAGTTCTCCTTATCATGAGGTTCTCTCCTTCCTTTGAATTCAATGGTATTTCAGCATGTTTGACTGCTGCATTAGATTCCTCATGAACTAGGTTAGTTCTCTTGTCACCTCCTTGCGAAGAACTACCTTTCTCTGGGCATCTATAGGTAGGGTGCCCCATTTGATTGCAATGATAGCATTTCATATTGGTAAAGTAGTTGCCTCTTCCTCCTTGTCCACCATTTCTTCCTCTAGAGCTAGAGTTAGAACTCCTTCCTCTACCACCTCTACTTGAGCTTCCTTCTTGTTGCTCACTGAATTTTGTGTCTCCTTGAGTTTTTGATTCAAAACTTCTCCCACCATAGCCACCTCTTTGTCCTCTACTATCCTTGCCTTTACCTTTACCTTTAGAGGTTTGGTCTTGCTTTCTCTTGCTTTTCTCTTCTATCTTCAAGTCCATTTGATAGCATTGGCAAATGGTTTTGAAGTTCACTAGACTCGTTTCTTCCTGAATAGACCATTTGAGGCCATTCAAGTACCTTACAAGCTTAATGCTTTCATCTTCTACTACTTTTGATCTCAAACATAGATTTTGAAACTCCTTGGTGTAGGCTTGGACATCTAGATCTTTTTGTCATAGATTGTGTCTCCTTCTATGCAATTTAACTTCATAGTCATCAGGAAGGTAGGTCTGCTTCACTTTGTTTACCATGCCCTTCCAAGTAACTATAGGACCTTTTCCATACTTTTCTCTCTCGTTTTGCACAAACTTCCACCAAGTAAGAGTTGAACCTCTTAGTCTAGACTTGGCCACCATAACTTTTTGTGCCTCTGAGATACCATCACACTCAAAATGGTTCTCAATGTTGTCTATCCAATCCATGACTAAATCTAGATCCATTTGCCCACTAAATAGTGGCACACCTTCCAAAGATTTGCCACTCAATGCCTTTAGTGCCTTTAAGAATGGCTCTTCAGAAAGAACAGGGTCAGGTCTTGGTGCTTCCTCCTCCAACTCTAATTCCTTTTCCCTTGCTTCTTTCTCTTCCTTTTGATCAATTTTAACTTTGACCTTATCAGTTTTGTCTTGGACTTCACCCAAGAGCTGCTCCATTTGGGACAATCTTTCTCTTAGCAACCAATTATCCTCTTCTTGTTCTTCTACTTTCTTGGCTAACTCAATGTTAGTCACCATGGTTCTATCTTCCACTGGTGTATTCTCTCCCACTGATTCAGTAGGCTGCAACATCACCACAAGCCTGATCAATTCAAGCTCTGATACCAATATGATGTGAGTGCTCCAAGGTTTGCTTGCACTGCAACTAAGAGACCTAGCTTGTCTCTTCTAGGAACCTAGTCTCCTCTAGGTCCTGATTGGCTTAGATGATTAACTAAGTCCAATTCTAACTCTTCTCTAAGATTTTTATCCTTTGTGCTTCACCTTGTAGGACTAACACCTTTTAAGTAGTACAATTCTTCTCCCTCACTTAGAAAGCTCTAAGTGCTATCTTCTCACAAACTTCATTCTTCATTGCAGGGGTGTTCATCCTTATGAAAACATTCATAACTTTATCAATTTGAACCATTTTAGAAGGTTCTTTAACCCTATCCTTACCGGGTTCTAGGATTCACCATTTGGAGACCTTAAATAGGCCTATTTCTTGTAGCCTTTACCAGTCCTGTTTTGCCAATTATAGCAAAACTTTCCCAAAGACCCTGAAGATATAAACACAGATTTGAATACCCATTTAGAAGTTTTAAAAGATTCAGTGGGGCTTAGGGCTTGACAACCTCCGTACACTGGCTTCCTACAATCTAGGACAATAGGGCTAATAGGCCTAATTTCTAGGACTGACTGTTACCTCGCTTGTAACTTGCTCAAGCCATATTCTAAGTGATTGGTATGACCTCAATCCACCTAGTACGTTGAGCTATGATGAAACCCTACTTGTAACTGTACCTGTGTCGTACAATACCTCTCTACCCTATAAGAAATCTTCAATTTCTCATTCCTAGACCTCTAATCGGGCTATGTCTGCTCGCCTAAGGTCTAGTAGTAAAGAGAGCTCTTCCATCTTTCATGACTCCTAATCCTAAACCTATATACACTAATGACTCCCCTATCATTCCCACCTATCCTTAGGTGTTTCCCAAAGCTAGGTTTCATGGGGGAGCCATGAAAGCACCGATTGGTCGGGACAAGACCAGTAAGAACTCAAAAACAAAACAATTTAACTAACACGGAATATTCTACTCTAAACAACTTGCTTATCAAATGAAAAAGTCTTAGATTATACTATAGAACACTGAAAAAACATTAAACTCAGTCTCTCAATCCATTAAGTACGTCTATCACCACAAAATTTTGGGTTCTTCCTGAAAACAGTGTTGCAGAGCTCTGTATTCAACTTCAAAACTATTACAATACACTCTATCTTTTGAGATTCGAGTCTTTGGTCATATTAGATGCCATCTCCATGATTCTAGGGCCTATTGGCCAATCTCCCACTTCCTATTCTTAAGGGAATCCAAAGATAGCTGAGTTGCATGCAACATTTGCAATAATTGTAAATGTTGTCATGACAACTTCTTTACAACATTTGGCATCCTTTTCTATGCCTTGATCCTATTTCTTAGGACCACTATCCTCTCTAGATTCTGAGGAACCAACTCATTTAATGACCTTCTCACTATGTGCTTAGAACACCTTTAAGACTTTGTTCTCACCATAGACATCTAACACTAGGAAAACTTAAACTACTAACAATGGCTAATTGTGTGACCTTAGTCCTAATGACTAACTCACCTAGCCCACAAAACAATGAACTTCTAAGGTCTGAAAAAAAATTAACATCCTGACTTGGCTAGAGTCAAGTACAAGCCAAAATAACTATCCTAGAGGTTAGCCTAGGTGTGCTCCTGCACCAATTCATAGAAAGGATGAACATTACATTGATCAATAAATCTATGAGAATGATCAATGGTGTTCAATTGGAGTAGAAGTTCTAGGAAAAAGTAGTTAGTACTGTTTATTATCTTATCAATAGATCTCCTACATGTATTGGTGTATAAAACCTCTTAAGAGGTTTGGATGGGAAAGAGTTCATCTCTTCAATATCTTAGTCTTTGGTTGTGATGATATTATACACATGTTTCAAATAAGAAGAGATCTAAGTGGGACTTCAAAGAGAATAAATGTATCTATATTAGTTACAACTAAGGTCTAAAATGATAAAATCTTTTGAATCATGAGACAATAAATATAATGTACAATTGGAATATAATATTTATAGAGAATGGATCTTCTTATAAAGATAGAACAACTTAGAGATGAAGAGAAAAAGAAGGTGCATTTTGATCCATAAATTGAGAAAGATACATCTAATGATGAACCAAATGAACCAAAGGTTTAGGAGGCACTTACTAAGGGAGTTCATCTAGATGAGGATTAAAATAGGAATAAGAAACTTAAATTTCACTAATGGGAATGTCTAATTGAAAAGAAAAAATATAATAAAAAATAATATAGGACACTTAATTTTCATTATGTTTTTTCTTTGTCAACTAATGATGATGAACCTATAATTATGGATGTAGTTGAGTCAAAGGAGAGAAATTCATAGATGGGGAAATGATATCCTTGGAGAAGAACATGAATTATACATGGTTCAATTGATTAAAGGAAGGAATCTTGTTGGTTGTATATGGGTCTTTGAGAATATGTTTACTTTACAAGGTAAGATTGAAAAGTGCAAGGTGATATTTGTCTCTAAGGGTTATTCCCAAGTTGATAAAACATATTTTGGTGAGATTTTCTCTTATCTTGTAAAGCTTACTTCCATTAGATTCCTATTATTTATAATTATTGCATTGAACCTTGAGGCTAAGCAAATGAGTTTTTTGTTAAAAGTATGAGCATATTGGTGTTGTCATTGATGTTAAAAATCTTATGTTGTCATTGGTATCAACTGTACAAGGAGGAAGAAGATCATTTTTGGGGGAGATTGTTGTGAGAATATGTTGGTGTTATCTATGCTTTGAATAGTTGCATTATGTTTTCATTAGTAATCTATTGGTTTCAACCTATAGTGTTGCTTTGATAAGATTTTGTCTATGGTTGAGGAAGTGATGAAGGTGATGAGGATGTATCTCTGATGCTTGGTTTACAAGTGCTTTTGAGAAATTTGATAAAAAGAGGAAACGATGTGTTGTAGTGTTGTTCTAGGTTGCAAAGTAGTATTCTAGCATTTCTCCACATTTCTTATAGTTTAAAGATCTTCCTATGAGTTTCAAATATGTTGATTAGAGGTGTTCAGAGGTGAATTATTCCGAATTTGGTGTGTTGGATTGTTGCGCAAAAGAAGTTGTGTTCACCAGTGTATGAACAATGTATTATAGAGGTATCTAGGAGAAATGTTTTTTCTCCGCATTTCTCCATAATTTGGTTTCAAGTCTTGTAGATCTGAAGGTGTGTTGATAGTGTTAATATATTTTTCCAATCAAAGCTGTTTGAGGTTTTGTGCTTCGAAAGTCAGATTTCGAAGTTATAGTGTATGACAGGATTGTTTGAGTGTACTAGGTGTGTACATTTCTTAGGTGAAAGTTGTTGCAAAGGAATATTTTAGATCTTAGGGTGTTTATGGAATACTCTAGGTTATGTTTAGGTGACATTTGTTGTTTGCGATGTGTTGTTGGATCAAAGTAAGTGTGTACCTTAAATTTTAATGGTGTTTACACTAATTTTGGTGGATGTTTATTATTTGTAGAAGCATGTTGTAACACGGTGTTATAGATTTGGGTCCCAGATAAGGAGTGGTGTGATCCACCTTCACTTCTATCTACCATGAAAGTGTTTTGGTGCTGACCTAATTTGAATTTGCATGATTGAGGTGTATAGCTGACCTTGGAGAATATTTTTAAGATTGAGGATGATATAAATATGAGATGATTTATTGAGGGATACAAATATATTTAAGTAATATGTGAATGATGCAAATTTCAGAGTGTTAGAGTGTAAATTTGGAAAGTGTTGTGTGAGCTTTCATGTGTTAGATTACTAGATGTAGTGAGCAAAAGGTGTCTACAATTCTTTTGTAATGTTGTGAAGGTGTTGGTGATATTGTGGTGGATTTCTCTGTTGCATTGAGATGGATTTATCTATGTAACATTCTTCTCTATCATATTTTATATTCTTGTAGTGATCCTTTCTTCTTTGGGTAGTGAGCCCTCCGATAATGCACCTTATTGTATTTGATATTGATATTACTTTATATTATGATCTAATCCTCACCATGTTTTTCCCATCTTGGGGTTTTCCATGTAAATCTGGTGTTCTCTTGTGCATAGTGTTGTTTCGTTTCAGTTTTTTCTATTCGCTTTTCATGCTAAATCGTTATGACATATTAAGGGTTAATTATCTTTACATGGAGTTGAATGTGTATGAGGGTTTTGAAGTTTTAAGGTACAATTGATTCACCCTCCTCTCAGTTGTCTTGTGCACTCAACAATTGGTATCAGAGAAAGGTTACTTGGAATAAAGCTTAACCGCTTGAGGTAGATTTTGGATGGAACATAAGAAAGAGATCTCATGTTTGATGGAACAAATTATGTATTCTAGAAGACAAAGATAGAAATTTTTCTATTTTACCTTCGATATGATGTCTAGAAATTCGTTATGGATGGATACATTGAACCTACAAATGGTCCAAGTTCTATTGATGAGATCAAGGACTATGAAACCAATGGTAAAGCAAGCTATGCTCACTTAAATAGTCTTACTAATTCTAAATTAGTGAAAGTGATGAGTATTGAACATGCTAAAGCAATTTTGGATAAGTTAGAAAGAATTTATGAAGGAGATGATAAGGTCAAAGAAGCTAAGATGCAGAATCTAAAGATGATGTTTGAGAAATCGTGGATGTCTGAAGAAGAAAATGTTACAAGCTATATGCAAAGGGTAGATGAAGTGGTCAGCTCCATTAGAGGTCTTGATGGAAAACGCAAAGGACTAGAAATGGTAAAGAAAATTCTCAGAACTCTTCCTAAATCCTATAGTCATAAAGTTTCTTCTATTGAAGAATTTATAAATTTAAATCAATATACCAGAGATTAGTTGTATGGCTCTTTTGTTAGAATCCAAGATCACCTGCATGCAAATGGATACCTGTCACATACAAAAGACATTCAGAACAAACAAGATCTGTAAACCTCAAAGTGTAAAATGCATTATGAGAATCTCCGTTATTACAAAGAGATCAATCCTTATGAAGGAGATCAAGAAACCCTAAAAGGGAAACCCTAAATGAAACCCTAGTGTGCACACTTAATAATTAATCAATTATTAATGTGCCTAAGTTTAGCTTAAGCAACTAGAGGAATAAATGACTTAATTAATTAACCAATATGATATAATTAATTAAGCGTAATAAATTATTACTCTAACACCCCCCCTTAAGATGAACTTAGGAAGAAGCTAAAACACTAGAAGAAGAAGCATGCAAGCAAAGATGGGTCCCGGCAACTAGGCCTGATCAGGTACCCATTTACAAATGCAAGAAAGAGGTAGAGGAGGAAAACCCAGTGGGACAAAACCCCCCTACAATGATATGACATGTTGCAAAGAAGCACTGGAAGAACATTGTAGAGTAACACTGGAACCACAATCTGGCAAGCAAGGAAAGATACTTCTGTCTACAAGAAACCATATCGGAATCATAATGATGCAACAACAGACCCGATGCCATAGAACACTCAAAAACTCCAAACGGGAACAACGCTAGAATCTATGATGCAACAGTCAATTATTGAATGATGTATTACTGAAAACGAAGTGCAAAGATGCAAGAGGCACTCTCCCAACTACCAAAATATCCAGGTAATCTCCAAAACACCCATCAGGGCAAATCTAGAATAACGAAAAACCTAGGACAAATACAAAAAAAAGTGCATGGGTAGAACCATAGAGCTCCTCAATACCTTTCCAATGCCGCAAAGATAGAGAAAATCGGAGATCATGGCAAAGAGTTATGAGCTTGGAAGCATAAAAAGTACATCTGACTTCAACCAGAAATAAATGCAGTAAAACAAGAAAATACTATAAAATAAATTGCACCAAATGAAAGTACTCGGAACCAGCTTTCTGGCGATATCTCGTTTGCCCGATTTCGATACCGTATGCCCAAGTTATGCCAAAAACAAAAAAACTGCTCTTTTAAGGCAAATAAGGGTTGGGGGGACAAACTGCCATACAGCCGATGACGTCAGCACTTCCTGGGAAAAAATTTCACGACCTAGAGGCCGTCGGCGCAAAAATCCAGAACCCTGCAAAAAAATTTTGACCCCTGGTCACCCATGTGACCGGGGCGGGGGCTGGAGTGGGTCGGCCACTAGGCGCATAGCACCTGGTCATCCATATGACCTCGGCCGAGCAGGGGAGGGCCCGCGGGGGCTAAAGGAGCCGGCGGCTGGTTGGCAGAGGATGCCGGCGGTGGTGGTGGGCCGGTGGCCACCGGGCGGTGGGAGCTGTTTGCATTGGAGGCACCGGCACAGAACCCGAGAAAGGTCATTTTCTCGATTTTCGTGCGGAAAAAAACCTCGAAATGCATGCTGGGGAGGCCGTAAGGCCTTCTTGGTACAAAATTTTTGCCTCCCAGATCAAGTTCACCAAAATCAACCAAACGACAGGTGTTCCTAGGGTTTTGAGGTGCTATGAACGCGATGGCGGCGTCCGTTTGAGCCCATAGTGTGCCGAAAAATCAGCTACCCCCAGATCTTGCAAAAAAGATGCTTGTGGAAACCCTTGCATTTGAAACTCACTGAGAAGCCATATCTTCAGATCACGAATAGGCAACAGCAGGTCTGGAGCTCTGATACCATGTTAGAATCCAAGATCACCTGCATGCAATCACCTGTCGCATGCAAAAGACATGCAAAACCAACAAGATGTTCTGTAAACCTCAAAGTGTAAAATGCATTATGAGAATCTCCGTTATTACAAAGAGATCAATCCTTATGAAGGAGATCAAGAAACCCTAAAAGGGAAACCCTAAATGAAACCCTAGTGTGCACACTTAATAATTAATCAATTATTAATGTGCCTAAGTTTAGCTTAAGCAACTAGAGGAATAAATGACTTAATTAATTAACCAGTATGATTTAATTAATTAAGCGTAATAAATTATTACTCTAACACCCCCCCTTAAGATGAACTTAGGAAGAAGCTATCACATTATGATGATTCCAATATGGTTTCTTGTAGACAGAAGTATCTTTCCTTGCTTGCCAGATTGCGGTTACAGTGTTACTCTACAGTGTTCTTCCAGTGCTTCTTTGCAGCAGTCATCTCATTGTAGGGGGGGTCGTCCCACTGGGTTTTCCTTCTCTACCTCATTATTTCATTTGTACATGGGTACCTAATTAGGCCTTGTTGTCAGGACCCATTCATGCTTTCTTGCATTCATCTTAGTTTTAGGTGCATGCTTATTTAGTCTCCCTAAGTTGCACTTATGGGGGGGTGTTAGTGTAATTAATATTTATTTACACTTGCATAACTTTACTTAGGTTGAGCTAATTTTAGGTCAACATTAGGGTTGCATACTTTGCTTTTATAAAGCAAATCATCTCATTGTAATATTGAATTCCTGAAATATTATTTTGCACATTGACATGCAAAGCTCTGCTTTTTTATGTTTTCTCTTCTATGGAAGGTGTTTAGGTTTGCATGTCTGATCTAGGGTTTCTAACATCTTTCACTACTTTTGAAATGAGATAATTTGGAACAAATAGTGGTGCAAAATTTGATACTACTTTTAAGGCTGGGAAATTAGAAGAGATCAACGAATCAGATCATGAGGATTTTGATGATATAGAATCTAAATTTGTAAGGAGAATGAAGAAGGGTATTGGTAAGTACAATGGTAATTTTCCTTTCAAATGTTTCAATTGTGGAAAGATAGGTCATTATACTTC